>CM055116.1:955090697-955690697 GCA_029206835.1 Rana muscosa | reverse complement strand
GGAAAGCTAACACCCCAACGTATAATCTATGAGGCATAATGAGTCTTTTGAATGGTTCATTTTTTTCCAGAAGTTTTTGGAAAATGTGGAAAAAAAATGAAAACGCATTTTGTTTTACACTAAGTTGTCAGTTTATAAGATATCTCCAACACATAGCATTTACATAGCAAAAATGACACCCCAAAATACATTCTACTACTCCTCCTGAGTATGGCGATACCCCATGTGTGGGACTTTTACACAGCCTGTCCACATACAGAGGCCCAACATGCAAGGAACACCATCAGATGTTCTAGGGACACATAGCATGCACATACCAAGAATTACACCCCAAAATACATTATGCTGAGCAAAGCGTAAACAAAAGATTACCTGTGGTTTTAGTAGCGCAGTTCTACACAGCAGGATAGCACTGGTCCAGGCAGCAGGCAGGACTTCATCAGCAATGGCATACACAATTGTCCAGGCAGCAGGCAGGGATACTGTCCATAAACAGTCCTGGGTCAGTGCAGGCAGAAATATTGTAAGCAGTGCCAAAAATATTAGTCCTGGTAGTAGGCAGGTCCATTTGGTGTGGTCAGTTCATGCGACAGGCAGAGGCATGATGGCATAGGTCCTACAGGCAGCAGGCAGAAGTAGGGCCTTGTTCAGGACAGAATGGGGACAGGGGTAGAGGCTTCTCCCACCCAAATCTCTTTGAAGCCTCCGAGTCTCCAGACCCTAATCTAGGATGAGAAAACAAAAAAAATAGTTTTCTTCATCCAGAAAAACTTTTCTGGAGCCCCTCACATATGTGAGACCCCTGTGTTGAATCCCACTAGTCCAGTAGCAGGGTACAAGATCAATCCAAGAGGCAGGCAAAAAGCATGGTCAAACAATCCAAGGTCAGTTCCAGATCAGGCAGAGGTAGTACAGAATCGCTAGGCAGAAGCGTGGTCGAATAACAGTCCAGGGTCAGTTCCAGATCAGGCAGAGGTAGTACAGAATCGCTAGGCAGAAGCGTGGTCAAATAACAGTTCAGGGTCAGTTCCAGATCAGGCAGAGGTAGTACAGAATCGTTAGGCACAAGCGTGGTCGAATAACAAGCCAGGGTCAGTTACAGAGCAGGCAGTAGCATAAGGGGTGTGAAGGCAGGCAATGAGGATTACGTTTACCATACTTCACTAATAATTTAGTAAAGAATGGTAACGGCGAAAGCAGCCAATTACACAGAGGCCTGGTTGGGAAGGACACTCAGCACAATAATAAACTGTGTCTCATCTGACTCCTCCACTGGCACACACCTTACATTTTTTTTTACCTTGTCGGCCTGTTGCTGTGGGAGGGATTTTATCTGGAAAGTGACGTTCGGCGAGTCGACTCATAACATCAGATCGGATGTTTTGGGGTGGGCCATTCTGGAATATCAGGGCAGTGGTGATTTCCTCCTGGTAGCCAAGGAAGGGTAGGGGGTTTTGGGTGGACTTGCGGTAAATAATATAAGAGTTATATATGGCCAAATGAAAAAAATAAATTGCTACTTTTTTATACCAATGGTATGTCCGTCTTGTGGAAAGATAGGGTTCCAGCATTTGGTCGTTAAAATCGACTCCCCCCATGAACAAATTGTAGTCCTGGATGCATTTGGGCTTTTGGATGGTGGTGCCATTCCTTCTGGGGATTTCCACGAAGGTATCGTTGTGGATGGAAGATAACATGTATACATCCCTTCTGTCCTTCCACTTCACTGCCAGAACCTCCTTGTTTCGCAGACTTGCCGACTCTCCTCTTCTCAACTTCTTATTTACAAGACTTTGAGGAAAGCCCTTCCGGTTCCTTCTGACCGTGCCACATGCTGGCGTCTTCTTCAGGTGAAGGTTGCGAAACAGGGGAAGAGATGTGTAAAAGTTATCTACGTATAAATGGTAGCCTTTTTCCAGTAGGGGGCTGATGAGTTGCCAAACAACTTTCCCGCTTGTTCCCAAGTAGTCTGGGCAATTAGGGGGATGCAGCTGGGTGTCCTTCCCTTCGTACACTAGGAAGCCATACAGGTACCCTGTGACTCGGTCACAAAGTTTGTACACCTTCACCCCATAGCGGGCCCTTTTGCTGGGGATAAATTGCTTTATTTTAAGCCTGCCACTAAATTTAACAAGGGACTCATTCACACATATGTGTTGGTCCGGGGTATATAACTGGGGGAATACTTCTGAAAAATTATTTAGTAAGGGCCGAATTTTGAAAAGCCTGTCATAATTTGGGTGATTTCGGGGAAGGCACTAGGTGTTATCGTTGAAGTGGAGAAACCTCATGATCATGAGGTACCTGATTCTGGGCATTACGTTGGAGAATATTGGCATGTGATAGATGGGGCGTTTGGACCAAAAGGAACGAAAAGTGTTTTTTGGGTTGAGTCCCATGCAAAATGTGAGGCCTAAAAAACCTTCAACTCCTCCACCGTTAGGTCTCTCCACTCGAAGGGACGGGCATAATATGATGTAGGATTACTTGCAATAAATTGCTGGGCATATAGGTTGCACTGGGTGACAATGTTGGCTAGCATGTCCTCGGTAAAAATTAGATTGAAATAATTGATTGGGGAAAAATTGTCTGTGTTTACCTGGACTCCTGGCTGGGCAGTGAAAGGGGGAATGTTGGCTTCTCCTGAATTAGGAGGAAGCCACAAGGGGTTCTGGAGGGCATAGGGAAGGCCGGCATGGGTCCTTGGCCTTTCTTGCTGAGGCACTGTGGTGCTGGTGGATGGCACTGCGGTGCTGGTGGATGGCACTGCGGTGCTGGTGGATGCTACTGCTGCCTCAGCAGAGCGCCTTCTTTTGGCAGGCCGACTATCTTCCTCCTCTGAGGCTGTCTCTGTTCCACTACTGAAGACCGGCTCATAGTTTACGTCCGACTCTGAACCTGAATCGGAATCTGAAAAAGAGAGCTCCCCGTCGCTCTCAGGCGTGGAAAGAATTTGGTATGCCTCCTCGGCGGTAAAACATCTTTTTGACATCTTTTGGATGCTGGCGGTGGGGATGCGACTTCACAGGTGTGTGGCGCAGATGGGCCCTGATTGATTGCACAGATGTGCACTAATAAGGCGGCACAGATGGGTACTGAGGTGGCGCAGATGGGTACTGAGGTGGGGCAGATGGGTACTGAGATGGTGGCGCAGATGGGAACTGAGATGGTGGAACAGATGTACACTGATGAGGCAGCACAGATGTGCACTTATTGATGGCAAAGTTGGCACTAATGAGGCGGCACAGATGGCACTAATGAGGCGGCACAGATGGCACTAATGAGGCGGCACAGATGAGGTGGCACAGGTGGGCACGGATGAGGTGGCACAGGTGGGCACGGATGAGGTGGCACAGGTGGGCACAGATGAGGTGGCACAGGTGGGCACGGGTGAGGTGGCACAGGTGGGCACGGATGAGCACGTATTGCACAGATGTGCACTGATCACAGGTGGGTACAGGTGAGTACAGGTGGGTACAGGTGAGCACAGGTGAGTACAGGTGGGCACAGATGGCACAGGTGGGCACTGTGTTTTCACTGTTTTTACTGGGCACTGATTGGGCACTGAAATAGCTCACACTCACACAGATCGCTCTCCCTCCACACACGCTGTGTCTGTGTGAGGAGGGAGAGCCGGCAATGAGAGATGATCTCATATGTTTACATTTGAGATCATCTCTCATTGGGCACCTCGATCGCGCTGTAAATAGCCGCTGTGATTGGTTATTTACCGCGATCTGTGAATGGCTGTGTCCAAGGGACATGGCCAGCACAGTAGTTCCTAGATGCGCGCTCGGGAGCGCGCGCGGGGAACGAGGAAAGGGGAGGCCGTATAAACACAGCCTCCCGGCATTGTAGAGCTACATTGTGGCCGCATATTTCCGTATGCTGGGTGCGAAGGGGTTAAAATATATTTTTTTGTTCAGCATACCCTCCCGTGTGGATTGGCTAGTTATTTCCCACACGTAGTCTGCCATGGAGTCTGTCAGGAAAACTGAAAATTTATTACCAAATACTTACCGTAATTTTCCTTTCCTGATAGACTCCATGGCAGACGGAGTTCCCACCCATGAATAAAAATATGAGAGTTGGAATTTGAGTCGGCTAGTTACGAAACACTGTCTGTAGAGGTGAGCTCAAATTTATGGGTAGGGGGTCCTATAGCTGTGGAGAGGAGGCGGGGTTAACCCACACATAGTCTGCCATGGAGTCTATCAGGAAAGGAAAATTACGGTAAGTATTTGGTAATAAATTTTCCGTTTTCCACGGCTGACATATTTTGTTCTGTGCAATGGGCAGCAGTAAATTTGTAAGTCTCATTACTGTAATTAACGATAACCATGAGCTGTTGCATATATTGCTTAAAGCATAAATGTGCTTAGTTTTTAGTGACATATAACTGTTAAAAAAAAAAAGTGCATCATTACAAAATTGGTTAAAAAATATATCCAATGCCTGTATACCAAGAACATGTTGGGTGCAGGTGGGGGTGACACAACTGGATCTGGTTCCTGATCGGGGCTGTAGGCAAGCAGGCACTGTCTGGTGTTTACAGTCGGACAATATTTAGTAACTTGTTTTTTTTTTTGTTTATTTTGTCAGAAAAACTTTTTTAGGTTTGTACAAACATACTGGTTCCAGAACTAAACAGATATCCAAATAACTCGGTTGCATATGATTACAACATTACAAACCCTCTATCAACATTCCATTCCAGCCCAAAATGATTAAAGGTTCCCAGTCCCACTTCTCTCCTAAAGTGTAAATCAACCAACTGCAAAAATTTAGCATACAAAATTCCATTGACTTGGATTACACAATCATTTCAACAAATAACTTGCAGAGACCAGCAGTTTTGAGGGTAAATAATACCTTCTCACTGCCTGTCAAGCACCCTCTGGAAAGCAATCCACAATGGAATGCTCTTCAGAGGGCTACCACTTTGTATAAACGAGCCCTTATTGGCTTGAAACAATTATGTGTGTATCTAATATTGAGAGACGTCTAATTCACGTGCGTATTCTGGGTCGGTGACTCACTAAGTAATTAAGAAAATGATGAATCTGAAGGAAGCACACACATTTTCACACAGACTGCTGGGTGAGAGAGGGTGTTGTCTGACCTGATCTGTTAGATTATGGAGTGCATGGGGCAATGTGGTCAAACTGGATATATTTGACTGCACAATATTGTGTGTTTGGCAAGGACCCTTAGGTGTTTTTCTACAGGGTAGCACAGTGGCTAGGTGGTTAGCACTTCCACCTAGCAGCAATAGGCTTGTTGGTTTGAATCCCAACCATGATACTATCTTCCTGGAGTTTGCATGTTCTACCTGTACTTGTGTGGGGTTTCCTCCGGGTACCCCGATTTCCTCCAACATGCCAAAGACCTGCTGGTAGGTTAATTGGCTCCTGTCTAAATTGGCCCTACTAAGTGTACAGTGCCTCTATGAATGTCCTTGAGCGGCCCAGCCAGACTTGAACCAGATTAAACATCTCTAGAAAGATCTGAAAATTACTGTGCACCGACTCACTCCATCCAGCCTGATGGAGCTTGAGAGGTCCTGCAAAGAAGAATGGGAGAAGCTGCCCAAAAATAGGTGTTTGAAACGTGGAACTTGTAGCATCATACTCAAAAATACTTGAGGCTGTAATTTGGTGCCAAAGGGGTTTCAACAAAGTATTGAGCAAAGGCTGTGAATACTTACAGTACAGGTCCTTCTCAAAAAATTAGCATATTGTGATAAAGTTCATTATTTTCTGTAATGTACTGATAAACATTAGACTTTCATATATTTTAGATTCATTACACACAACTGAAGTAGTTCAAGCCTTTTCTTGTTTTAATATTGATGATTTTGGCATACAGCTCATGAAAACCCAAAAATCCTATCTCAAAAAATTAGCATATCATGAAAAGGTTCTCTAAACGAGCTATTAACCTAATCATCTGAATCAACTAATTAACTCTAAACACCTGCAAAAGATTCCTGAGGCTTTTAAAAACTCCCAGCCTGGTTCATTACTCAAAACCGCAATCATGGGTAAGACTGCCGACCTGACTGCTGTCCAGAAGGCCATCATTGACACCCTCAAGCAAGAGGGTAAGACACAGAAAGAAATTTCTGAACGAATAGGCTGTTCCCAGAGTGCTGTATCAAGGCACCTCAGTGGGAAGTCTGTGGGAAGGAAAAAGTGTGGCAGAAAACGCTGCACAACGAAAAGAGGTGACCGGACCCTGAAGAAGATTGTGGAGAAGGACCGATTCCAGACCTTGGAGGACCTGCGGAAGCAGTGGACTGAGTCTGGAGTAGAAACATCCAGAGCCACCGTGAACAGGCGTGTGCAGGAAATGGGCTACAGGTGCCGCATTCCCCAGGTCAAGCCACTTTTGAACCAGAAACAGCGGCAGAAGCGCCTGACCTGGGCTACAGAGAAGCAGCACTGGACTGTTGCTCAGTGGTCCAAAGTACATTCGGAAATCAAGGTGCCAGAGTCTGGAGGAAGACTGGGGAGAGGGAAATGCCAAAATGCCTGAAGTCCAGTGTCAAGTACCCACAGTCAGTGATGGTCTGGGGTGCCATGTCAGCTGCTGGTGTTGGTCCACTGTGTTTTATCAAGGGCAGGGTCAATGCAGCTAGCTATCAGGAGATTTTGGAGCACTTCAGGCTTCCATCTGCTGAAAAGCTTTATGGAGATGAAGATTTCATTTTTCAGCACGACCTGGCACCTGCTCACAGTGCCAAAACCACTGGTAAATGGTTTACTGACCATGGTATTACTGTGCTCAATTGGCCTGCCAACTCTCCTGACCTGAACCCCATAGAGAATCTGTGGGATATTGGGAAGAGAAAGTTGAGAGACGCAAGACCCAACACTCTGGATGAGCTTAAGGCCGCTATCGAAGCATCCTGGGCCTCCATAACACCTCAGCAGTGCCACAGGCTGGTTGCCTCCATGCCACGCCGCATTGAAGCAGTCATTTCTGCAAAAGGATTCCCGACCAAGTATTGAGTGCATAACTGAACATAATTATTTGAAGGTTGACTTTTTTTGTATTAAAAACACTTTTCTTTTATTGGTCGGATGAAATATGCTAATTTTTTGAGATAGGATTTTTGGGTTTTCATGAGCTGTATGCCAAAATCATCAATATTAAAACAAGAAAAGGCTTGAATTACTTCAGTTGTGTGTAATGAATCTAAAATATATGAAAGTCTAATGTTTATCAGTACATTACAGAAAATAATGAACTTTATCACAATATGCTAATTTTTTGAGAAGGACCTGTATGTGCATGTGATATTTTTTTTATAAATATGCTAAGATTTCAAACAAACTTCTTTCACGTTGTCATTATGGGGTATTTTATGTAGAATTTTGATGAATATAATGAATTTAATCCATTTAGGAATGAGGCTGTAACATAAGAAAATGTGGAAAAAGTGAAGTGCTGTGAATACTTTCCAGATGCACTATAAATACAGGTATTTATGACTTCATGTCTGTTCTGTCACATCTTCGCCCATCTCCGCCACTCTTGCTTAGGCCTGTCCACTGGTAATCATGACTGAACTGTGCCAATGCTACTTCGACGACACTGCCCACGAGTCCACACAGAAAATACATTCCCATGCATACTGGGATGTATAGTTTACTTTGGGACAAGGAGAGGGGGTGACATTATGTGCAGGGCTGGCCCAAGACATTGTGCTGCCTGGGTCCAAGAATGAAAGCCCCCCCCCAAAAAAAAATCACACCCACCAAAAGGCGTCCATATTTTTATATTATAATTAAAACTAAAAATAAATAGTGCAGCGCTTTAAAAGTCCATATATCAAGGATAGAAAAACAGCACAGTAAATCGGTATATAATCCCCGTGATCTTCATAGATGACACATGGACTCTTGATTGCATGCAGGTGGTAACAGACACACACACAGTGAGAGACCTCCACCAACAGATAAATTGGCCGCTCACCTTCCAACATGGACCCTTTAATTATAGAGGGTCACTGAAAAACTTTCCCTTACGGGTTAATCCAAAGCAGATGAAGATGTAAACTTCCCCAAAAGGATTAGGGTCATCAATTCCATGTAACGTCAGGATCATTCAAAAAATGTCTGTATTTTTCTACAGATTTTTCCGCTTCCAGCACCTTTTCTTACGTTTTGTTTTTTTACGCACGCTCCTTCGGAAAGGTGAGCCCGGCAGGAAGGCGATCCGTGCGATTCCAAAGCCAGCGATCCGTCCGCCCCCCCCCCCTTCCGTGTGTTCTCCTCAGGCCCAAGACGTTGTTTTTTTTTTGTTTTTGTTTTTTTTTGCTAGCTGGTCGAGTCTTTTCAGGATCATGCGCTGGTGGGCCCCATTGAAGAATTCACACAGGGCAATTTGCAGCAAGCCACTGACGCTTCATCAGGCCGACCTTTAGGAAATTGCCCTTTTTGCGTACACACGGCTAATTTTAAGCTGTAGGTAAAAATGTGGACATTTTTACCTACAGCTTAAAATTAGCCGTGTGTACGCAAAAAGGGCAATTTCCTAAAGGTCGGCCTGATGAAGCGTCAGTGGCTTGCTGCAAATTGCCCTGTGTGAATTCTTCAATGGGGCCCACCAGCGCATGATCCTGAAAAGACTCGACCAGCTAGCAAAAAAAAAAAACAACGTCTTGGGCCTGAGGAGAACGCACGGAAGGGGGGGGGCGGACGGATCGCTGGCTTTGGAATCGCACGGATCGCCTTCCTGCCGGGCTCACCTTTCCGAAGGAGCGTGCGTAAAAAAACAAAACGTAAGAAAAGGTGCTGGAAGCGGAAAAATCTGTAGAAAAATACAGACATTTTTTGAATGATCCTGACGTTATATGGAATTGATGACCCTAATCCTTTTGGGGAAGTTTACATCTTCTTCTGCTTTGGATTAACCCGTAAGGGAAAGTTTTTCAGTGACCCTCTATAATTAAAGGGTCCATGTTGGAAGGTGAGCGGCCAATTTATCTGTTGGTGGAGGTCTCTCACTGTGTGTGTGTCTGTTACCACCTGCATGCAATCAAGAGTCCATGTGTCATCTATGAAGATCACGGGGATTATATACTGATTTACTGTGCTGTTTTTCTATCCTTGATATATGGACTTTTAAAGCGCTGCACTATTTATTTTTATGTTCTACTCAGGGATTTTGATTATTTGACCCTTAGTGTTCAGCTGCTTAGTAGTACATTATAGTTTATTGCGCGGATTTGTTTCTTTTTACATATAATTAAAACTACAATTAAATTTATCAGGAAGTCAGATTTACATGCAACAGCACCTTGTCTGTATGCAAAATTTTATGACATACCATTATGTTTAATTCCAAGGGGCAGTATAGGGGCGGGCTAGGGTAGTATAATGGCAAGCTAGGGCAGTGGAGTGTTTTTGTTTTTTTTGAGCATGACAGGTTATGCAACATTTTGTCCATTCAACAGCCACTGCTACAAAAAAATGATGGACACTAGGGCTGTGGAAATGAACTATTAATTCCTCGATTAATCGTAATTTTTTTTGATTGATCAAAATTCTTTTGATCGGTACTTACCTCTCGGCTTCCGGGTCTTCAGGGAGTTCCGTCTGAGATCCAGTGACGTCACGGACACCGGTGGGGCTTGCCGTGTCCATCTGAAGGGCTCCTTTGCTGTGCCTTCATATCTGCATGCCGGCAGGACATTACTATCTGCCACACGCAAGGGCTGTTACACTTCCCTCTATCAACTTCCCT
Source organism: Rana muscosa (assembly GCA_029206835.1). Classification (NCBI taxonomy): domain Eukaryota; kingdom Metazoa; phylum Chordata; class Amphibia; order Anura; family Ranidae; genus Rana; species Rana muscosa. The sequence goes on along the minus strand of CM055116.1, from coordinate 955,680,944 downwards.
CTATTAACCTGGGATTCTACAGCCATCCACTGGGAGTTGCGATAGTTCCCTTCACAGGACATCTACATGCCGACGGACTGATGTTAGCCCCTTCTCATCTGGATTCAGCAGTGGTATCGTTGTACACATTTTTATACCAGTATCATTCTTAGCTACATGTTTTTATGACTGCTTTTGCTACCGTTTGGTATTACTCGCACCATTTTTACAGTTTATGTAGCTACATCGATTTTATCTCCAGTGCAATATTTATTTTGTTACCTACTTGAAGACTATAAAAGTTTTAATGCTATTCCCATCAAGCGATGCCTTTGTGTGTTTTTTGTATCCTGCTATCCATTTTTCCAGTGGTTGGTAGCTGCACTGGGAATCAGCCTGCAAGGAGATCAGCTAAAAGTAGTTGGATCTGTATGTGCGTTATAATTAATCAAAATTAGTCGATTAAAAAAAAATTGATTAATCGAACACGAAAAGTTTAATCAGTAACAGCCCTAATAGACACCCTTTGTGTCCTGTCACTCAGAACTAACTTATATTACCTCTCTGTTTCTATCTCCCAGTGCTCCCACTGTCTTCAGTGCCTAGCCTCACACATGTACCAGAGCAGAAGAATGCGGGCCAGGCGCAAGGCCAGCAGCACCCCCTCCTCCAGTTCCACCCAATAGAATTACAAGCCTTGCACGCTCCACCTGAACATCGGCTTCTGGGGGAACTGGTGGAGAAGGGATCTTTCATTGCTCTCTGTCTCCTGTGGGTACCCTGCCCCTGGCAGCACACACACCTGAGCTCTTTATGTGTGCTCGGGTGTTAGACTGTGTGCGAGCACCCTCTTGCCCAGCAACTATGAGTATGTGGGTTGAGGGCAGCCTTTTTAAAGGGCAGCGGAGCAGTCCGGGGTACAGTTGTCACCCTGCCCCCGGATGACGCACAAAACTGCTGATAAAAAAATCTTGGGTGTCGATTTGCCGCCCCTCTCAAAGTGCCGCCTTGATCAAATGGACCCAGCGGGACCCATGGTATGGCCTGCCCTGAGTGCCACCACTATCTGCCCGCCCACACAGCCTGGAAAGACATGAATGAAAGCCAGCTGCTGATGACACGGGTATCAATATTTCAATTTCAAGCCATATGAAGGATTGGTCATTATGGTGAAGGTACCCCAGAGTGGGGCATTAAATCTGACATAACCTACTAGTACTAATTGCATGGACGGTGCATGTAGTGGGAACTGCCAACACTGCACTGTACCTAGATGCCATAGAGAAAGTGTTGCAGAATAAATCTTGCCATACACATTACATTTGTGCAATCACTGTACAGTTTTCCAAACCGATGTACTGTATAATGTGAGGGGCCTACCTTAACAATACGATAACCATCCACTTAAGCAGACCCTTGTACTATACAGTTCTTGGTAGATCTAGAGATTGTACAATGAGAGTATAATGTGTGGAAGCGTAAACTAACTTGGATAATGCTAAATTAAAAAATGGTTAGTGTCTTGTGAGATAAACAATGTCTTTTTGACAAAATATAGTCTCCTTGGCTTGCCTACTTGCAGGTCCCAGACATAAAGTGCTGATTCCAGGAATGGTTGGCATTAGACTCCGGGACGGACTCACCTCCCTTTCTTTATCTTTCACTCGTTTTCTCTTTTTTCCATTCATCCCATTTTACCCCCTACTCTACTTATTTTTCACAAACGATCGGTAGTGGGAGTTGTATTTCCCATAAAATAATGCATTGTTCTCTGACAATGGAGAGAGTAACTGCAGCCTACAATGTAAGGTAATAGTTTAATTGTTTGCAGAATATTTCATAAAGGTATTGTGATATTTTTGTTTAAAACTTTTTTTTACTGTGTATATAGGAAAAGCCTGTGGGGCGACCCTGTGGAGGGCCCCCTCTTCCACCTGCAGGGGCTTTGTGGGTTTCCTCTATGCAACCACCTACGTAATGTTTGGTCCTCAAGTACAATATTGTGCCTACGTCGGCCACCAAAGTTGACCTGTCTTCTTCCCGAAGCTTCGATTACATTTCTATCTTCCCCCCACTTCCCCTCCTTTTTGTTCCCTATGTATTTGTATTGTTAAATTATTTGAGCGTGGCAAGAATTGTTTGCCTATTTTGTGACGTTCATAAAAAAATTTTTCAATAAAAACTATTGTAATAGAGAAATGTGTGCAGTCAACCGTTTCTGTACACTTGTGCTTTCTCACATGCATTTATAAAACTTTTTTTTTGTTTGTTTGCTTTTCTTATTGAAAAGGACAATTTGAGAGTATAAAACAATTGGGTTGATTTACTAAAGGCAAATAGACTTTGCTCTTTGCAAAGTGCAGTTGCTCCAGAGCTTAGTAAATGAGGTAAAGCTTCACTTTGCAAAGAATACCCAAAAACGTGTGTAGCGGCCTCACCCCATCTCCTTTGTCTAGGGGTATGTCACACGACAGGGTGAGATGCGCTACGGCCCATCTCCCCATAGCTGTGGGTGAGGTGAAGGCCAGCACCAGATATTTCCTCGGGCCTATGTGCTTTTGTCTAGAATACAGTCCTGCTGTGTCAACACTTCCCTCTGCTCCCATTAACCAGAGTTCCACACACCGATCACAGTCCAACTCTTGCTTTATTGTACATCTTACAATAAACAGTGCTTCAGTAGCCAACTGGTTGCGACTTGATAACATTTTGATACGGGGAATGAGCAGGCCGAGGCACTACCCTTGTTATTAACTAAACCACTGCGATCTCGCCAGCGGTTACTATAGCATTTAGCTAGAAAGGACTTAGAATCTGAGAGTCTCTACCAGCGACTCAAGAGAACGTAGATAGGAGTACCTTCGCTGCGCTGCGGCCCCTATCAGGGGAAGATGTCCCTCCAAGGGAGTTACCAGAGGCCCATCCGTCACTGGGTTGATGCTGCTCCAGACTCTCCGGACGGGTAACCTCCCCGGCCTCCTCACCTCAGACATGGGCCCCATCCACCTCAGGGACCCTCGGACGTCTCCACCCACGCGGGATCCAGTCGAAGTCACTGGACCCCAGGCCTCCTAGTTTAGTACCTCACCCCAGGCTGAAGGTGCCTGGGATGGACTCCAACTCCATTCCGGTCAGGCCTAGGGTGCCTGGGCCGGAATCCAGAACCGCCCGCACCCAGGCCTAAGGTGCCTGGGTGCGTGAAGAAGATCCTCCTGAAGACCTCGTGGTTAGGGCATCTCCCCCTTTTATCTCCTCCCATCGATGCTACGGCAGGTTCCCCGCCCTCGCCGTACCACCTCCGGAAAGGGACAAAAAGGGTAGCACTGTAATGGCAAATCTACCTTGAGCCTCCAGGTACCCCGCCTCCCAGAGGCCAAGGAGCTTATTACACCATCCAATCCTCCACGAACACAAGTGGTCCACTATTCCCATACTCACACACCTGGGTGTCCCACCTAAATTTAGAGACCGTGCTACATACTCCCCCCTGTGATTTGACGCTGGTCCCCAGCGTCTGGTGCAAACCCATGTCTCCCATGGAGTGATGACACAAGCTTAGCCCCAGAGGCTATCCCTAAATTTTTGAACCTCAACCATACCAAGACCTGCTCAAAGGGAATATAAAACAATAAAACTTTTCCCTAAAAACATCTATCATGTACACATATACAATCCCTCCCTTCACTGTCTAAGAACCACCCCATACTCAGCAGTCTTGACAGACGAATCTCCTGCAGAAGGGAAGAAAAAAAAACACAACACACAAAATAAAATCACATCCTGACATTTTTGTGTTATTTTGGAATGAATGGGTCCATCAACCAATGGACCCACTCGCTCCAATTAGTAAAGTGATGCGTGTGTAAAAAAAACAAACAGCCGTTGCACAACACTGCCACCTGGTGACAGCGCCGCGGTAATGACACTTGGTGCAATCTTCATTCTTCCTGCGTCCCTACACTAACTCTACCCCCAAAGTCTGTCTTCGAGCTGTGAGGAAGAGAGAACAACAAAAAAAAAACTTCTACTCTCATTCCTCCTGAAGAGTAGAAAACAAAAGCCCAAATAAAAAACTAGGGCACAGTTCGGATGCTCCGGCAAGAACACCTCTGGAAGATTGTAGGAAAGGAAACAACAAGTGAGTCTCTTCTCACAAATAGAACTTCGGGTCAGGCAAGAACAAGGGCTTCAGATGCTTATCAAAAACCTCAATTGAATATTCAGCATCCTCTCCATCCTTCCTGCAGATGCGCACCTTGTCTGCGTGGATATGGCGGCCCCACATCCAGTCTGCTCTGCAGTCCCGAAACTTTTTCGACACGGATGGCGAACAGGACAAATATCTTCGTGCATGGGGTACTTTGAGCTTTTCCCAAACAAATTCGTCATACCATCTCTGGCGTATGACCTCAACTTCAAAAAGTAAGTCCCGGGGCAAGTAGGGATATTCCCACCCATACTCACGGGCGACTCTCTGTGAGAAAAGTCGTTGCAATCTGGCCAAAGGAGGCATGGCTTCCCGCTCACCTTCTCCGGGTTGAACGATGGCCTCCGGATGCCGAGGTACTTTCACTACCTCTGATGGCTTTTCTCTCGGTGCTCGTAGTGAGGCGCGCTGCATCCCCGCCACCAAGACGGGCGATGTTGTAGATTGTGGGAAGGCACTCTGAGGACTAGACTTCCTCGTAGACTCCGGGGCTTGTACCCGGGGCGTGCTGTCTCCTATTGACATAGGGGAATCCTGCGGTACACGTAACACAGGCAATGGGCGTTTGTCCCAGCCCTTCCGATGAAACAGTTCATCAATCTCCCCGTCATCTCCACAATCTGACAGCGACTCTAGGTCGGAAGTGTCATACATCTCGGCGGGAAGGTAGTCTCTGGTAGACGTGGTACTACCCTCCCTTGCAGGCTCCACCAGCTGTGGACCCCCGACACCTCCAACCACCACCACAGTCCCAGCCCCTGGCTCACCTTGACCTTTTGTAGAACTGGGATGTCCAGGACTCTTCCAACCGGATCCATCCAGGCCAGGCAAACGACGGGGTGAAGCTCGACCACGACCACAGGAGGCCTGCACCAGGCCAACCTTCCTCTTCGGAGGTGGGAGCAGAGAATCTGTGGTGACCGAAGCAGTATCCTCGGATTTTTCTCTCTCAGTCTCTGATTGGGCAGTCACATCGCCCTGCTCAGTGCGTACGGGAACCTCCGCAAAGGCCTGGATCTCTCCTTCCAGAGTAGCGGTACCTGTGAGGCTGTTGAGGCGAAGGGCCCGGGGCCTTACTGTGGATGTCTCCACCTCAAACAAGAACTCTTTGCATGCCTCGCAACGCCCGAATGGCTTCAGGTGGACCACCAGTCCCGAGCATCCGGGACAGATCACGCTGAGGGCCTCCGTGTCTCTGCATGAGTACAAAGCCAACTGCCCTCGGGGCCTGAGTCTTATCCCCGTGTCTGTAAGGGTAGCAGCGAACGTAGTCATCTTCGTGGGGTAGGGAACCGGAATCCACGGGGAGCTTGAGGCCATCCCGACTATCTGCTGCTCCATCACGCACTGACCACACGCCGAAGTCTCCACGTGAGTTCCTCCACATGGCCAGACTCCTCCCATGACTTGCACGTTTTTGAGGGCTTCCTTCAAGCTCCGCCCACGAACTGTACAGTCACGGGGTGCCTCGTGGCACAGTGCAATAAAAGCCCCCACATGTAGTACTTCACACGGCTGGACTCCTCCCTCTTCTCACTCCTCTGCATGGGCCTTTCCCGTCCTAGGGTCATTTCCACGACTTTGAGCAGGGATGCACTTTGGCCAATCACATGGCCGACCTGCTCGGAACTCCTCCGGGCAGCAAAGTCCAGACACAGCCATTCTTTCTTCCAAAGTTAAAACACATATCATCCCGGACTCACGAGCCCCCACGTGTAGCGGCCTCACCCCATCTCCTTTGTCTAGGGGTATGTCACACGACAGGGTGAGATGCGCTACGGCCCATGTCCTCCCCATAGCTGTGGGTGAGGTGAAGGCCAGCACCAGATATTTCCTCGGGCCTATGTGCTTTTGTCTAGAATACAGTCCTGCTGTGTCAACACTTCCCTCTGCTCCCATTAACCAGAGTTCCACACACCGATCACAGTCCAACTCTTGCTTTATTGTACATCTCACAATAAACAGTGCTTCAGTAGCCAACTGGTTGCGACTTGATAACATTTTGATACGGGGAATGAGCAGGTCGAGGCACTATCCTGGGTATTAACTAAACCACTGCGATCTCGCCAGCGGTTACTATAGCATTTAGCTAGAAAGGACTTAGAATCTGAGAGTCTCTACCAGCGACTTAAGAGAACGTAGATAGGAGTACCTTCGTTCGCTGCGCTGCGGCCCCTATCAGGGGAAGATGTCCCTCTAAGGGAGTTACCAGAGGCCCATCCGTCACTGGGTTGATGCTGCTCCAGACTCTCCGGACGGGTAACCTCCCCGGCGTCCTCACCTCAGACATGGGCCCCATCTACCTCAGGGACCCTCGGACGTCTCCACCCACGCGGGATCCAGTCGAAGTCACTGGACCCCAGGCCTCCTAGTTTAGTACCTCACCCCAGGCTGAAGGTGCCTGGGATGGACTCCAACTCCATTCCGGTCAGGCCTAGGGTGCCTGGGCCGGAATCCAGAACCGCCCGCACCCAGGCCTAAGGTGCCTGGGTGCGTGAAGAAGATCCTCCTGAAGACCTCGTGGTTAGGGCGTCTCCCCCTTTTATCTCCTCCCATCGACGCCACTGCAGGTTCCCCGCCCTCGCCGTACCACCTCCGGAAAGGGACAAAAAGGGTAGCACTGTAATGGCAAATCTACCTTGAGCCTCCAGGTACCCCGCCACCCAGAGGCCAAGGAGATTATTACACCATCCAATCCTCCACGAACACAAGTGGTCCACTATTCCCATACTCACACACCTGGGTGTCACACCTAAATTTAGAGACCCCGCTACACGTGCAAGGAAAAAAAAAAAAACAGCAATTTTGCTTGCGTGTGATTGGGTGATGGAAGTCAGCAGAGCTTCCCCTCATTTACTAAGCTCTGGAGCAACTTCTCTTGCAGAGTGCAATTGCCTTCAGTAAATTAACCCCAATGTGTCACAAATCCCTAAGCAGCAGGCATTGTGGGGTTCTATACAGTAATACAAGGGTGTCAAACTAAATTTCATTGTGTGCCGCATCAGCATTATGATTGCCCTCAAAAGGGCTGGTTGTATCTGTAAGATTAGATGTCCAGCGCATCCCCTCCCCTTACATTAGATGTCAAGACAGAGCCACCCTACCATCAGAAGTTAGGTCTCCCACTCTCCCTTACATCACAGTGCACCCCCTTTACTTATGCTGCTGCTGTTAGGAAGAAGCTGGATGCATTGCTTGAAAGCAGAAAGTAAGGGTCTGGAGTAGGACCAGAGGAGAGCTGGAGCTCTCCGGCAGCTGCAGAAGAGGTGCGAGGGCCACAAGAAATGGCCTGGAAGGCCGGATTCGGCCCGCGGGCCTTGTGTTTGACACCTGTGCAGAAATAAGAGACTGTTCACAAATATGTATTTTATTAAAAATACAGAGCAAATATACTGTACATAATAATAAATAGCATTGGATGGTAGTCTAGTAATAAATTACAAAGTCTAGCAGGAGCTGAATCATTGTATAAGAGTGTAATCCGGGTTGGTGTGAAGATCACTCATAAAGCAGTGAGTGTTCAGGGATTGGATTATTAAGCAATGAGATCCAGGGCTGACAATGTTTCTTTCCTTTCTTATTAAATTAATTATTTTATAAAACATAATGAGCTTGATTCAAATTTAATGATAGCCAAAAGCTGGTCATACAGGGGTATATTTTTTTAATTCAGTCAAGGAATCAAAGTAGACCCCGTACCCCAGGGGTACTCAACCTTTTAAAGTGCATGGGCCACTTAAAGAAGTTGTAAAGGCAGAACGTTTTTTATCTTAATGCATTCTATGCTTTAAGATAAAAAACCTTCTGTGTGCAGCACCCCCCAATTAATTACCTGAGCCTCATCTCGATCCAGTGATGTCCACAAGTGTCTTGGCCATCTGGGACTCTCCTCCTGATTGGCTGAGATACAGCAATGGTGCCATTGGCTCCTGCAGCTGTCAATCAAAGTCAGTTAGCCAATCAGGGGAGAGAGGGGATGGAGCTGGACCGGGCCAGGTCGGGGCACTGTGTCTGAATGGACGCACAGAGCTGTGACTCGGCTCAGGTGCCCACATAGAAAGTTGCTGGCTGTGGGGGCATTTGACAGGAGGGAGGGGCCAGGAGCTGTGAAGAGGGACCCAAGAAGAGGAGGATCTCTGTGGGACCCATCCCCACTGGATGTTTACCCACTGTTTCATCACAAACATCACATTTTTTATTACCCAGATCACCCTTAATCCCACTCTTGCGCTCAGGTGTGACCAACCAAAAAGCTCCAAACCAGTGTTACAGCCTTCACTATATCCGGTTCTTTGTGGCATTCCTTTAAATTGCCAAAACAAGAACCAGGGAATGCCCTGGTAGTGCAATGAACTTCTTTATTAAGCAAAGATAAAAATGACATATAATGCACTCACATACCCTCAGAATGACACCAAGCTCATCACACAACTGAGAATCAACCTTCAGAACCCCTGTATGGATGCCACTAAATGTTATCCACTTGGCCAAAGACTCCTCTCCCTGTATCTGTGTGTTAGGAAAGAGAGAAGAGAAGGGAGCTGACCACAATAGCGGCTTGTGTCTGACAGCCAACAGGATTATGGAGGACCGGCAATCATTCAATAGAGCGGCATACACCCGAAGGAGGCTGTGCGGCTTGCCATAGTTTTGAGGACGTGGGCCATGGATTGAGCATACCTCCTGTACCCTGTAAATATTAGTTGCTATGTGACTTGGGAACTTGCACCAGTGATGCCAGTGCTGAAGAGTTAGGCCTCGTACACATGACCGGTTTTCTCGGCAAGAAACCATCAAGAAAACTGCTGGGAGAGCTTTTTGCAGAGAAAACCGGTCGTGTGTATGTTTTCTCATCGAGAAAACTGCCGGGAATCTCAACGAGAAAAATAGAGAACCTGCTCTCTATTTTCTCGTCGGCCTGTTTCCCGACAAGAAAACTGGTAGTTCAAGGTGAAGCAAGATGGCGGCGACGGCATCAAATGCGACGAGCACATGCTCGTCGTAGTCAATGACGTCACCGGGTTCTTGCCATTCAAAAGAATGGCGGTTCTTTTGAATGGCCATCTGTATGCACGGTTTGGCAAGAAAAGCCTGCCAGGAATGTCGTCAGGAAAAACAACGTTTTTTTCCTGACGGGATTCTCGGTCCTGTGTACGCGGCTTTAGTGTAAAGTTAAAGTGGTATTCAACCGTATTTTATTTTTAATACATGGGCCCCCGGGTGTGTTACCCCATAATGTGCTAGTATGCACCACATATTAGCACGCTGTGGCATACTTATCTAGCCAATGAAGCTCTCCGGGACTGTGCTATCACTGCTCCTGCTGGTCCCACACTTCCATCTTCACCCGGTCTTCCTTTTGGATTCTGTCTCTTTGGCCACTTGAATGGCTGTGTCATAAGGACATTACTCCTGAGCATACGCTTGGGAATCACATCACCACGGAGCAGATCGAGTGTCGTAAACATATACGCTGAGCTGCGCATGTGCAGCTCGGTGTACATGGCAGCTGACGGGCATGGAGAAGCATTTACGATGGAAGAAATCAATAAGGTCTCTTCTGCAAACATCAAAAAGGAAATAGTTTGGGACTTTATATGAAGAAAGGGTCTCTTCTGTTAGAAAATACCGTCAGCAACGTTTCAAAACTAGAATTTAACACCGCTTTAATTTAGCACCTTACTGCAAAAGTAAATGTTTGTCTCTTTATGTTGTGCATTGCCCTTCCATGTGCACTTTACTGCAAGTGCAAGTTATAAATTGGGGTGGTTGACATTTTTTGCCATTGGATGCCTTCAGCTGCCATTGTGCTCTTGCTGGGTGTCCCTGTGCCGTTAAGAAGGAGTGGGCTCCTTTCAGGCATACATGCTCTTAATTTATCTACTTCTATAAACTGTATACTTCAACTTGGAGACCCTCAAATTTGGAGATAGTACCCGTGCCTTGGCAGTTTTCACATTGATTTGCAAATGTATGCAACTAAAACCTCTGTTGTTAATGTGAATTTCTTATTTTTTTTGCAGACTGGCTGGTAAGTGCGCTGGGAAATTTTTGTCTGTTTATCCACTTCCGGATTGCCGCACAACTATAAACGTCGCCAATTGGAAGCAGGATTTCTCTGTTATGGCAGCAGCTAGCTTCCATAACCCAGATATCCTTGTCTTCAGGCGGCGGTCTGGTTTACGATAATGGTGGTTTCTGCAGCGGAATCGATGCAAGATCACCGTTATCGCCGGCGGGAGAGGGGCCCCGCTCTCGCATGCCCTCCGCCGCTTACCGGAGCCATCGGTAGCGGCGGAAGCGATCGGGTCCTGTCCGTGGCTGGGTATGGAGATGAGTGAGGGGAAGATGGCCCCCACCCATCTCCATACCATAGCAGGGCAGAAGCCAGGGCCGATCCCAGACGGGGTGCGAGGGGTCCAGTTCACCCAGGCGCCACAGAGGTGGGGGCGCTCAAGCGCCAGAGTACTCCCCTCCCTCCTCCTCCTCCTCCTTGTTGGTATGCAGAGAGGCCGCTTTCTCCACCGCAGCTATTTCATGCCCAAGCCCCTCCCCCTCCATCCTCCTGTCAGAGGAGATCGGAGGTCGGAGCGGCTGCTCACAGAGAGACCCGCGCAGTGACGTCGTTGGGGGGGCGGGGCGGTCCGTGCAGTGACATTGCTTTCTCTCACTGACACGATATTCTCCACCTGGGTGGCGCGGCTGCACACTGTCCTCTCCTCCACAGCTGCCGCCCGGGTGGGGCTTGTACAGAGGGGGGGTTTGTACAGAGGGGAGGGGAGGGTCTGTACTAATGGAAGGGTGGTTTGTGGGGGGGTCTCTACTAATGGAGGGGGGGTGGTTTGTCCTGAGGGGGGGTCTGTACTAATGGAGGGGGGGTGGTCTCTACTAATTGAGGGGGGTGGTCTGTACTAATGAGGGGGGTTTGTGGGGGGGTCTGTACTAATGGTGGGTGGTTTGTGGGGGGTCTCTACTAATGGAGGGGGGGTGGTTTGTCCTGAGGGGGTGTCTGTACTAATGGAGGGGGGTGATTTGTAGGGTGGTCTGTACTAAAGAGGGGCTGGTCTGTACTAATGGGAGGGGGGTGGTTTGTGGGGGGTCTGTACTAATGGAGGGGGGTGGTTTGTGGGGGGTCTGTCCTAATAGAGGGGGGGTGGTTTGTGGGAGGGTCTGTACTATTGGGGGGGTGGTTTGTGGAGGGGTCTCTACTAATGGAGGGGGGTGGTCTGTACTAATGGGGGGGTGGTTTGTGAAGGGGTCTGTACTAATGAGGGGGGTGGTTTGTGGGGGGTCTGTCCTAATAGAGGGGGGGTGGTTTGTGGGAGGGTCTGTACTATTAGGGGGTGGTTTGTGGGGGGGTCTGTTCTATTGGGGGGGGTGGTTTGTGGGGGGGTCTCTACTAATGGAGGGGGGTGGTCTGTACTAATGGGGGGGTGGTTTGTGAAGGGGTCTGTACTAATGAGGGGGGTGGTTTGTGGGGGGTCTGTACTATTGGGGGGGTGGTTTGTGGGGGGTCTCTACTAATGGAGGGGGTGGTCTGTAATAATGGGGGGGTGGTTTGTGGGGGGTCTGTACTAATGGGGGGGTGGTTTGTGGGGGGTATGTACTAATGGAGGGGGGTGGTTTGTCCTGGGGGTCTTTACTAATGGAGGGGGGTCTGTATTGAGGGAGGGGTTTATACTTAGTAGGGAGTCTATACCTAATACAGATCTGGACTCAGTGGAGTCACTACGGGCAATTCAGAGTGAGCTGACTCCTGATCAGAGGACCCGTTGTTGCTGTATCGCTGGGTCAGGTGAGAGGGCCGATCAGCCATTATCTCCTGTAGTATGTCTGCAGTCTCTGACCATCTCCTGTGCTATGTCTGCAATCTCTGACCATCTCCTGTGTTATGTCTGCAGTCTCTGACCATCTTCTGTACTATGTCTGCAGTCTCTGACCATCTCCTGTGCAATGTCTGCAGTCTCTGACCATCTCCTGTGCTATGTCTGCAGTCTCTGACCATCTCCTGTGCTATGTCTGCAGTCTCTGACCATCTCCTGTGCTATGTCTGCAGTCTCTGACCATCTCCTGTGCTATGTCTGGAGTCTCTGACCATCTCCTGTGCTATGTCTGGAGTCTCTGACCATCTCCTGTGCTATGTCTGCAGCCTCTGACCATCTCCTGTGCTATGTCTGCAGCCTCTGACCATCTCCTGTGCTATGTCTGCAGCCTCTGACCATCTCCTGTGCTATGTCTGCAGTCTCTGACCATCTCCTGTGCTATGTCTGCAGTCTCTGACCGTCTCCTGTAATATGTCTGCACTCTCTGACAATCTCCTGTAATATGTCTGCACTCTCTGACCGTCTCCTGTAATATGTCTGCACTCTCTGACCGTCTCCTGTAATATGTCTGCACTCTCTGACCGTCTCCTGTAATATGTCTGCACTCTCTGACCGTCTCTTGTATCATGTCTGCACTCTCTGACCGTCACCTGTAATATGTCTGCACTCTCTGACCATCTCCTGTAATATGTCTGCAATCTCTGACCGTCTATTGTATCATGTCTGCGCTCTCTGACCATCACCTGTAATATGTCTGCACTCTCTGAACATCTCCTGTACTATGTCTGGGGGCTCTTCCTAACAGACTCTCTAACAGAAGGCCTCTCTGTGTGCATCAGAGAGACTCCCCTCCAGGTCTCATTAGTGTACGCTCTTCCTGTATTTTCTTTATTGTTAAAGGATCATGGGAGGATCCTAGGGTAACGACGACTTCTTAGGGGAGCATCTCTGTGTTTGAGTCGTTGCCATAGAAACATGTGTAAAGGGGAGGAGTTTGTAAGATGCCCACGTGGGGGCGCCAGAAATATTTCTGCACCCAGGCATCTGTGACCCTAGGATCGGCCCTGGCAGATGCAACGTAAAAACTTTACTTTTACCCATAGCTCTTAAAGGGACTTTTTTTTGGAATTTTTTCAAATGACAAATTTTTATTTTATTTTTTTATTGCATTTTAGTGTGAATATGAGATCTGAGGTCTTTTTGACCCCAGATCTCATATTTAAGAGGACTTGTCATGCTTTTTTCCTTCCTGGGGCAGAGAAGCAACTCCAGCCCCTGGTCTCTGGAAGCACAGGAGCAAAGGAACCAGCAACCGCACACCTCACTGACAAGGAGTAGAATGGCAGTTTTCCACCATCCCTGCACTGAGTTCCCGGGTCTGTACACCTATAGTGCCCATTATGAGGGGTTCCCACCATCCCCATACTGAGTTCCCGGGTCTGTACACCTACTGTGCCTATTATGAGGGGTTCCCACCATCCCTGTACTGAGTTCCCAGGTCTGTACACCTACTGTGCCCATTATGAGGAGTTCCCACCATCCCTGTGCCAAGTTCCCGGGTCTGTACACCTACTGTTGCCATTATGCGGGGTTCCCACCTAGAGGTCGACCGATATGGGTTTTTCTCTGGCCGATGCCGATATTTAGAAATCGGGGCCATGGCCGATATATGATGCCGATTTTTGCGGCCGATATTTTAGGCCGATTTTTTTTTTTTTGGCAGGTGGCACTTACAAGTGACACTGGCAGGTGCCACTAATTGGCAGGTGGCACTAATTGGCACTGGCAGGTTGCACTGGATGGCACTAGCAGATGGCACTGATTGCCAGGTGGCACTGGCAGGCACTAACAGGTGGCACTGGCAAGTGGTACTGGTTGGCACTGATTGGCAGTTGGCACTAATTGGCACTGGCTGGTGGCACTAATTGGCACTGGCAGGTGGCACTGGCAGATGGCACTAGTTAGCATTGGCAGGTGGCACTGATTGGCAGCTGGCACTGGTAGATGTCACTGATTGGCACAGGCAGGCACTAACAGGTGACACTGGCAATTGGCACTGGTTGTCACTGAATGGCAGGTGGCACTAATTGGCACTGGCAGGTGGCACTAATTGGCACTGGCACTAATTGGCACTGGCAGATGGCACTGGATGGCACTAGTTGGCACTGGCAGGTGGCACTGGATGGCACTAGTTGGCACTGGCAGGTGGCACTGGATGGCATAGGCAGGTGGCACTGGATGACACTGGCAGGTGGCGGGGTGGGCGGGACCCATCAGCTTTCCAGCCAATTGCAGGGGTGGGCGGGACCCAGCGGGACCCAGCAGCTATCCAGCCAATTGCAGAGTTCCTGGGTCTGTACACCCGCTGTGCCCATTATGAGGGGTTCCCACCATCCCTGTGCCAAGTTCCTGGGTCTGTACACCCGCTGTGCCCATTATGAGGGGTTCCCACCATCCCTGTGCCAAGTTCCCGGATCTGTACACCTATGGTGCCCATTATGTGGGGTTAATTTTGTTTATTGAAAAAATCTTACAAATAACAACTTATATACAATAAAACCATAATAAATAAAACATATTTACAAAATAATAGGATTTTTATAACAGCTTACCCGTAAAATCCTTTTCTTGGAGTACATCACGGGACACAGAGCGACATAGTCAGTACTAATGGGTTATATAGATACCGTCAGGTGCTGGCACTGGCAACTTCCAAAACCGGAAGTACCCTCCCCTATATAAGCCCCTCCCATCCGGGAGCACCTCAGTTTTGTAGCAAAGCAATAAGTGTCCCTAAAGAGGGGCGGGAGCTCTGTGTCCCGTGATGTACTCCAAGAAAAGGATTTTACAGGTAAGCTGTTATAAAAATCCTATTTTCTTTCTCGTACATCACGGGACACAGAGCGACATAGTCATTACTAATGGGATGTCCTAAAGCAATGCCAAATGAGGGGGGGGATACACCATATATAAGCTGAGCGCTATCAGACATGAGGATCTTTTGCGGCCTGCAACACACTGCGCCCAAAGGCGACATCCTCCTGACTTCTAACGTCCACCTGGTAGAACCTAGTAAACGTGTGAACTGAAGACCATGTTGCGGCCTTACAGATTTGAGCCAGGGAGGCCTGGTGATGCACTGCCCATGAAGTTCCAACTGCTCTCGTGGAGTGCGCTCTAACTTTGAACGGAGGCGGTCTCCTTCTCAAGCCATAAGCTTGCATAATGACCTGTCGAATCCACTTGGCTAAAGTAGATTTTGACGCTGCCTGACCCTTTCTGGGGCCTTCCGGCAGAATAAACAAAGTATCCGTTCTGCGAATCTGAGCAGTGGCTTTTAGATAAGCTTTAACTGCTCTTACTACATCCAAAGAATGCAATAACTTTTCCTCTACCGAAGTAGGTTTGGGGAAAAAAGAAGGAAGAACCACATCTTGGTTCAAATGAAACCTCGATACCACCTTAGGAAGAAAGGCTGGATGAGGACGTAACACTACTCTGTCCTTATGGATAACCAGATATGGCTCCTTACAGGACATAGCTGCTAATTCCGATACTCTTTTAGCCGAACAATTGGCTACTAGAAAAATCAATTTCCTGGTGAGAAGCACCAAGGAAATATACTGTAATGGTTCAAATGGTTGTTTCTGTAGAACCGACAGAACCAAGTTTAGATCCCATGGACATATGGGAATATTAACCGGAGGACTAATACGCATCACTCCTTGTATAAAGGCTTTGGCTAGTGAATGCGAAGCCAAGGGCCTTTGAAAAAATATTGACAAGGCCGAAATCTGACCCTTGATAGTACTCAAGGCAAACTTCCTATCTACAGCCCACTGTAGGAAGTCCAGAATCCTACCTATTACGTACTTATGTGGATGCCATTTCTTGGCCTCACACCACGCGATGTACGCCTTCCAGATTCTATAGTAGATCTGCCTGGATACCGGCTTCCTGGCATTGATCATGGTAGATACCACAGCATTAGAGAGCCCTCTCTTTTTTAGAATGTGGGCTTCAATAGCCAGGCCGTCAAACCTAGGGCTGGTAAGGAAGGGTGGTATATCGGTCCTTGCGAAAGCAGGTCCGGACGACGTGGGAGAGTCCAAGGACTCCCCACTGAAATTTTACAATCTCCGCGTACCACGCTCTTCGGGGCCACGCTGGAGCCACCGGAATCACTGTTTCTTTTCTACCCTGATTCTGCGGAGTAATCGAGGTAACCATTGTGGCGGTGTGAATGCATATATCAGCTTGAACTGATCCCAAGGGAACACTAGGGCATCCGAGCCGCAAGCTAGGGGATCCCTTGTCCGAGAGACAAACCTGTCCCCCTTTGCGTTGAATCTGGATGCTAGAAGATCTACATCCGATGTTCCCCACCACTGACATATTGTCCAGAAAACCTCGGGGTGAAGGGACCCTTCCTCTGGGCCTAATTGCTGGCGACCTAGAAAGTCCGCCTTCCAATTCTCCACTCCTGGAATGAATACCGCAGATATGGCTGGGACATATTTTTCTGCCCATTTCAGGATGTAATTTACTTCCCTCTGGGCTGCACGACTCCTGGTGCCCCCCTGATGATTGATATATGCCACTGCTGTGGCATTGTCTGATTGCATTCTGACAGGGGACCCTTGGAGTTTGGATGTCCATGCTACTAGGGCATACCGGGCTGCTCGTATCTCTAAGAGATTGATGGGCAGGGCCTTTTCTGCATCCGACCATCTGCCCTGGAGAGACTATTGCTCCAGTACTGCTCCCCAGCCTATAAGGCTGGCATCTGTAGTGACCACCTTCCAAGAAATCGGACTGAAGGATTTCCTTTTTTCCAGATTCTGGGGAACCAACCACCAACGGAGGCTCTTGCGAACGGAAGGGGACAAGGACATTGTAAGTCTAGGGCCTGAACTTTTTTGTTCCAGGCTGACAGTATGGCCCCTTGCAAATTCCTTGAATGGAATTGACCGTAGGGTACTGCTTCGAATGATGCCACCATTTTTCCCAGCAGCCTCATATACAGGCGTATGGACGGCTGTCTTTTTTGTACCCACTAAGTGGATCAAATCTTTCAAAGACAACACCTTTCCTCGAGGCAAGAATATTTTTCTCTGGCCTGAATCCAACCTTAGCCCCAAGTATTCCAGACTTTTGACTGGTTTTTAGGGCTGACTTGTCTCGGTTGATAATCCAACCGTGAGATTCCAGATACTTGATTGTCTTGTGAACGACCACGTCTAGTTTTTTCACTGAGTGGTCTATCAGCAATAAGTCATCCAGATATGCCATTATCATTACACCTTGTGTTCTTAGATTGGCCAATAAAGGGCCAGAATTTTTGTAAACACTCGTGGTGCTGTGGCCAAACCGAAGGGTAAGGCTCTGAACTGAAAATGGCGCCCTTCTACTGCAAAGCGTAGAAATTTTTGGTGGACTGGAAAGATGGGAATGTGCAAATAAGCATCTTTGATGTCGATCGCGGCTAACCAATCCTCCCCTTGTAGGGCAGTGGCCACCGATCGGATCGACTCCATCGGAAAGTCCTGATATACAGGAATTTGTATAGCCCTTTTAGAATTAATATGGGCCTCCCGTCCGCGTTTGCTTCGGGACTGTAAAGAGGTTTGAGTAAAACCCGAACCCTCATTCTTCCAGGGGAACCTCCATAATTACTCCTTGGAGCAATAGTTGTTCTAGTGCCAACAGGAGGGACTCTCTCTTCCGGGGATCCCTTGGCACGTTTGACCTAAAAAATGGGAAGGAGGAGAGTCTTTTAACTCCAAACTGTATCCCAAACCTACTGCGGAGAGCACCTATCTGTCTTGATCGTGTCCCGCCAGGTCTCTTGCGAACAACTGGAGTCCTCCCCCCACCCGACTGAGTGGGGGCTTCAATGAATTTAACTTTGGGGGAGGTTTTGTACCTCCCCTGACCCAGGGTTTCTCATTACCCTGCTACTGTCCCTGTTTTTTACCCCCGGGATTTGACCGAGGAGGCCGTCGGAACTGTTACACAGCCGATGCCCCAGGGACTGGAGAAGCAGGCCTCTCAAAGAGGGACCTCTAACTCTGTTTTTAACCGGCAAGAGCGTATTTTTACCGCTGGAAATTTTCTGGATATATTTGTCCAGGTTTTCCCTGAATAAGCGTTCACCATGAAACGGGACGCTAACCAGTCATTCTTTACAGGGAGCTTCAGCAGACCAGTTTTTGAGCCATAGGAGCCTACGCATATGTACTATAGACAGCGTAAGGCGGGAGGCCTGATGGACTGAATCCTCTATGGCGTCAACCGCAAAGCCTAAGGCTCTAGGTAGATCAGCTAGGGCAAAGCCTGCTGATCTGTCAAGTCCCTCAAGACCTGTTTCAACTGATCCTTCACTGCTTAGCAGACCCCAATAGCTGCTACTGCTGGTTGTATCACCAAGCAGATTTTCATAAGGACTCCAATCTTTTATCTATTGGGTTCTTGAACATTTGGACATTATCCACTGGACATGTCAGTGATTTATACATACAAGAGATGGCTGCGTCCACTGTAGGGACCTTCCTTTTTTTTTTTTTTTTTGATGAACTTATCCTCCATGGGATAGACCACCGGAAATCTCTTGGGGGAATAAATATTTACTCAGGACGTTCCCAATCCTGGTAAATGAGCCCTTTCAGTAAAGGGTGAAGTGGAAAAGAACAAACAGTCTGGGGGCTTCCAGCGACCCCAACGAGGATACAGTAGTGGTTGATGGTTCCGCAAGGTGCATTTTTAAATGCTGATCGGACCATGTTAGTCAGAGACTGAACCCATAATCTTTCAGCTTGAGATGCTGAGAAAAGGTTCCCCCACTGTTGATTCCTCTATAACAGAATCAACCTCATCCTGATCCCCTTCAGGCAGGTCGATCCCTGTATGGGACTGTTGCTCTGCTAACAGGCACTCTGAAGGAGGAAACGGAGATCGGACGTGCTTTCCCTGACAGGAAGGCAGCCTCTCTAATCCTCCCAGAGCTGAGGAAAAAACCTCCTCTGTTACATACACAGGAGCAGGTGAACTGAGGACAGCCACAGTACCAAGTACCCCTGCGGGTTCTCTACGGTCACTTACCTCTGAACTTCAGGGGAGACTGGTGCAGCAGAAGTATGCCCAAGATCCTCCGAGCCCGATGAGACCCCCTTCGCTTCCTGGAAGATTCAGTTCCGGAGCTTCTGGACGGCATATTCCTAAGCCTAAAGCTGAGGTATTCCAGCCGTAATACACCACTTTTACTGAGAATAGTCTAGCACAATTGCTGCTATATCACAGTTGGTGTCTACTAATGTGCCTTTCTAGGGGATGCCTGTATCAACCGCTTGCTGTATGCCTTTAAATGTTGCCAGCTCTGTCTCTGTACTTCATAGCCAGCTCACTACAATATTGTGTTTTTTTTAAACTGCTGGGACGCCCGCACATGCGCAGAAGCGCTGCGGCGCGCACAGAGCGTCATCCCCCAGGCTCCGCCCCCTTTCCCGGCTCACCTCTATATATAGAGGCGCGTGCACGCGCACGCGCGCGGCCACGTGCGCCTTCGGCGCTAATTTCAAAATATGGTAACAAGGGACAGGAGCCAGGGCCCCTCTTTGCCGCAGGCCGGGGGATGGACGAGCACTGCAACATGGCAGAGGAAGCAGTTTCCTATAAGAGAACTCACCATCTGCCTGGACTTTGCTCTGCTGAGAAGAAGCTAGTCCACATGACAAGAAAACATTCCACAGCGGCCTCTAGTGGACAAACACAGGTACCGCAGTCTAATATATTAAATATATATATAAAAATTTTTTTTTTTTTTTTTCTTGACCACCATTAAAAATTATTACATTTTTTTAGTAGTTACAGGCATGCACAGAATTTTGCGGGAATACCATTAGGTAACCGACAGAAAGACAAATTAGGCTTGGGGGTCCCCCAATAGAACCAAGTTCCTGGGGGCCCCCACTTACCTGTTCCCCGCCGCAGGACTTTGTTTGGTCCACAAAAGCCCAAACTTCACCTATCACGGCAGGCATTGTAATCAAACCTTCAGGGACCAGGTTCCCAAGGATTCCACTCCCCTGGACCTGTATAGCACCCTGCACAGAAAACATCTTGGTCGTGGGTATGACCAGAGCTCTGGATCCCAGGGTCCAGCTCTCCTAAGAGAAGCATTACAGGCAAAACCTTGCTCTTCTCTGCAAGGCCCGGGTACCGACCGTTTAGCTATGAAGCTTTTTTGGTCGGATCCGGAATAGCTTACTGAGGCCCAAAAGAACCTGTACGCAAGCTCAGTGAAAAACACATGTTTCTTCTTGGCCAACACCTTAGACACTGGCAAAAAACTGAGGTGCTCCCGGATGGGAGGGGCTTATATAGGGGAGGGTACTTCCGGTTTTGGAAGTTGCCAGTGCCAGCACCTGACGGTATCTATATAACCCATTAGTAATGACTATGTCGCTCTGTGTCCCGTGATGTACGAGAAAGAAAATTGAATATGACTATACAAAACAAAAAAGCACACAAGAACATAATAAACGGTGCAAACCAAATTTCGACAACATAATCCCTACAGGAGAATCAGACTAAAGAACATCACCGTCACCATGCATGGAGCCTTTTATATAAAATAAGTGGGAACTGCCATTAGGGTAGTTGGGGCAGCCGCTTCCTAGCCTGGCTACTCCCTCTCCCTGGAGAACCAACGTGCTTCGTTGCACCCTGGCACTCATCATCCATAGAGGATGCTGAACCGAATGAGTCCCATTCATCATCAGACAGTACCTTAAATTTATTTGCCAAAGGCAAAACCTTAGGACTTAATGTAACTGTACCTCCTTTTTTTTTCCTCCTTTTGCCTCTCCTCCTTTTATCCTCCAACCACTCAATATCATCCTTGGACAACCCGGAGTCAACAGCCTCCCCACACCTATCCTCCCCTCCACTGTCCCTTCCCTTATCTACCACCAGGCCAGCCTCTTCACCATCCTCCTCACTCCTCTGCACCCCACGATCCTTAACAGGAACTCTGCAGCGTCAAGGGAGGGGGACAGGCGCCACACTTGATGCACCAGCCTCAGCACCTCTTGCTGCCTCTACAATTTTAGAAGACACAGAAGGATTGGACACATTCTCTGCAACTGACACCTTACCTACAGACTGGGAAGACACGGGCACATTAGGTAAACACACAGACTGGGAAGACACAGACATACTGGGTATCGGCATAGACTGGGGCACCACAGACTGGGGAGACACGGACACATTGGGTATTGGCACAGACTCAGATGGACTCACAGGCACCCCAGCTGCTGAGCTCTGAGCATCCTCCATGTCCAGGCGGAAGAACTCTCTCATGAGCTCAGGCTTGTTGTGCATTGCCTCAGGACACTGACTGTAAGGATGTCCCACCACATTGCACAGATTACACCTTTTGACATTACAGTCCTTAGCCAAATGATCTTCACCTTGACACAGAGAGCACTTCATCACTGGACAGGAGGATGCAAAATGTCCTTTGATTCCACATTTGTTGCAGAGCTTTGGCTGGCCTGGATAAAAGATGGTCAGCCTGTCCCTCCCCAGGAAAGCCGAGGATGGCAGATGCTGAACAACATTATCAAAGACTTTTAATTTTAGCTGTACAGACCACCCTCCTGTCCAAATTCCCTGGTCGTCCAAAATCTTTTTTAGGGGGCTTAGGACTTCCCCATACCTCTTCAACCAAACACATAAATCCCCCTGTGGTATGGACTCATTACGGACCAGAATTGTCACCATTTTAATGAGGGGCTGGCGGGATACAAGCTTGGGGATGAGCCCTTTCCAGTCCGGCAGGTCCCCACACACGTGTTCATACTTCTCCCAAAATATGTCCAAAGACTCCGGACGGATAAAGGACAAATCATATTCATAGGAACCTGCCGGACTGATCAGGGCGAAGATATCTGCGGGCGTAAACCCCATCTGTAGGATTTTATCCACCACTGCCCTCCTATGTGGGGGAATTCCACCACCTTCCCATTTTAACTGCACAACATTCCTCCTTTTAAACAGGGAGGAAGACAAAACATTCCCATATTCCTTCCCTGCTTGCTCCCCCTTCCCAGATCTTGCAGCAATACCAGCATAAGATTTCCTTTCACTACTAGCATTTGCAGTCCTGTCCTTCCCATTCAAACCTGCTGGCTGAGAGTCTGAATCAGCTGGGATAGCAGTCTTCTGATTAGCAGAGTCAGGACCCACCCCCTCCCCCTGATCTGAACACATGTTCAATCCCGTCCACTGCAGACTCCTGGAGAGTTGTGGCACTACTGCACCCAGCATCTCCTCCACCATTCACAGGAACAGCCGCTGTGCCTGGTCCAGGCAAAGTCTCTGTATTGTCCATGGACCTCTCTGCAGACTGAAGCTGACAGTTATTAGCAGATGCATGCTGTGCATTGTCTATGGGTCTGGGCTGACTGTCTGCAGCACTACAATCCTCAGCAAGTCCATTGTCATTAAAGTTCACACCATCATCCTGCACACACACTGTACCTGCTTGCTGTGTTGTCTCCTCTGCGATTTTATGGCTGGTGGTGGGGTTGGATTTCTTCCCAGCTGTTGCAGGCTTAATGGTGGAACTTGCTCTCTCCACAGGTCTTTCTTCCACAGGACTAGGAATGGTGTCCATCTTCTCATCACCAACCGGGGAAGCCGCATCCGGAGGAGATTCCAGCTTGGTGATGAACTCCAGCATGCCAGTACCTTCACCCTCCTGCTCAGATGTTACATATTGCTGGGGTGTGGAGGGGACAGAGGCCTCCGCCATTGAGGGCTCAACAGATGTCTGAGGTGTTGAAGAGCTGGGCTCATCCTCCAGGCCCACTTTCTCACTCTCTGCCGAGTCTGTCTGTACCTGCATCTCCTCACTGGTCTCCTCATCCTCCATGCAGGAAGCAGCTCCTCTCCTCATGCGATTAAATCGCTCCTCATTTTTATATTTTTCTTTGAATATTCCGCTGTTCTCCTTCAGAGAACACACCAATTCCTTCTGTTTCCTCACAGCTTGTTCCAGGTCCTTCAACTCAAGCCTTAGAGCCGGTCTTTTCTTGCTGTAAACTTTAGCACAAATCTGCTTTTTCTTCCAGAAATCAGCCATCAAAACCATCAACTTCTCCTCTTCCTTCTCAATCCGCTTCAGCTTGCTGACAGTCCTCTGTCTAAAGGCAGACAGGGACTCATCTTGCCTTTGGCCAGGCCCAGAATCTTCCACAGGCCTATCCAAGGGGCCCCCGCCAGGGTCCTCCCCAGGATCCAGCATCCCTCCTGGGGCAGAGAAGCAACTCTAGCCCCTGGTCTCTGGAAGCACAGGAGCAAGGAACTAGCAACCTCACACCTCACTGTCAAGGAGTGGAATGGCAGTTTCCCACCATCCCTGTGCTGAGTTCCTGGGTCTGTAACCTGATGTGCCCAATATGAGGGATTCCCACCATCCCTGTGGCAAGTTCCCAGGTCTGTAACCTGATGTGCCCATTATGAGGGGTTCCCACCATCCCTGTGGCAAGTTCCCAGGTCTGTACACCCGCTGTGCCCATTATGAGGGGTTCCCACCATCCCTGACCAAGTTCCCGGGTCTGTACACCTACTGTGCCCATTATGAGGAGTTCCCACCATCCCTGTGCCAAGTTCCCAGGTCTGTACACCTGCTGTGCCCATTATGGGGGTTCCCACCATCCCTGTGCAGAGTTCCTGGGTCTGTACACCTACTGTGCCCAATATGAGGGGTTCCCACCATCCCTGTGCCAAGTTCCCAGGTCTGTAACCTGATGTGCCCATTATGAGGGGGTTCCCACCATCCCTGTACAGAGTTCCTGGGTCTGTACACCTGCTGTGCCCATTATGAGGGGTTCCCACCATCCCTGTGCCAAGTTCCTGGTTCTGTACACCCGCTGTGCCCATTATGAGGGGTTCCCACCATCCCTGTGCCAAGTTCCCGGGTCTGTACACCTACTGTGCCCATTATGAGGGGTTCCCACCATCCCTGTGCCAAGTTCCCAGGTCTGTAACCTGATGTGCCCATTATGAGGGGTTCCCAACATCCCTGTGGCAAGTTCCCGGGTCTGTACACCTGCTGTGCCCATTATGAGGGGTTTCCACCATCCCTGACCAAGTTCCTGGGTCTGTACACTTATGGTGCCCATTATGGAGGTTCCCACCATCCCTGTGCAGAGTTCCCGGGTCTGTAACCTGATCTGCCCATTATGAGGGGTTCCCACCATCCCTGTGCAGAGTTCCCGGGTCTGTACACCTACTGTGCCCATTATGAGGGGTTCCCACCATGCCTGTACTGAGTTCCCGGGTCTGTACACCTACTGTGCCCATTATGAGGGTTCCCACCATCCCTCTACTGAGTTCCTGGGTCTGTACACCTGCTGTGCCCATTATGAGGGGTTCCCACCATCCCTGTGCAGAGTTCCCGGGTCTGTACACCTACTGTGCCCATTATGAGGGGTTCCCACCATGCCTGTACTGAGTTCCCGGGTCTGTACACCTACTGTGCCCATTATGAGGGTTCCCACCATCCCTGTACTGAGTTCCTGGGTCTGTACACCTGGGGTGCCCATTATGAGTGGTTCCCACCATCCCTGTGCAGAGTTCCCGGGTCTGTACATCCGCTGTGCCCATTATGAGGGGTTCCCACCATCCCTGTACTGAGTTCCTGGGTCTTTACACCTACTGTGCCCATTATGAGGGGTTCCCACCATCCCTGTGCCAAGTTCCCGGGTCTGTACACCTACTGTGCCCATTATGAGGGGTTCCCACCATCCCTGTGCAGAGTTCCTGGCTCTGTACACCTGCTGTGCCCATTATGAGGGGTTCCCACCATCCCTGTGCCAAGTTCCCAGGTCTGTAACCTGATGTGCCCATTATGAGGGGTTCCCACCATCCCTGTACAGAGTTCCTGGGTCTGTACACCTGCTGTGCCCATTATGAGGGGTTCCCACCATCCCTGTGCCAAGTTACCGGGTCTGTACACCTACTGTGCCCATTATGAGGGGTTCCCACCATCCCTGCGCCAAGTTCCCAGGTCTGTAACCTGATGTGCCCATTATGAGGGGTTACCACCATCCCTGTGGCAAGTTCCCGGGTCTGTACACCCGCTGTGCCCATTATGTGGGGTTCCCACCATCCCTGACCAAGTTCCCAGGTCTGTACACCTATGGTGCCCATTATGGGGGTTCCCACCATCCCTGTAACGAGTTCCCGGGTCTGTAACCTGATGTGCCCATTATGAGGGGTTCCCACCATCCCTGTACTGAGTTCCTGGGTCTGTACACCTGAGGTGCCCATTATGAGGGTTTCCCACCATCCCTGTGCTGAGTTCCCGGGTCTGTACACCTACTGTGACTATTATGAGGGGTTCCCACCATCCCTGTGCAGAGTTCCTGGGTCTGTACACCAACAGTGCCCATTATGAGGGGTTAATTTTGTTTATTGAAAAAATCTTACAAACAACAACTTATATACAATAAAACCATAATAAATAAAACATATTTACAAAATAATTGAATATGACTATACAAAACAAAAAAAAAACACAAGAACATAATAAACGGTGCAAACCAAATTTCGCACAACATAATCCCTACGGGAGAGCCAGACTAAAGAACATCACCGTCACCATGCATGTAGCCTTTTATATAAAATTAGTGGGAACTGCCATTAGGGTAGTTGGGGCAGCCACTTCCTAGCCTGGCTACTCCCTCTCCCTGGAGAACCAGCGCGCTTCGTTGCACCCTGGCACTCATCATCCATAGAGGATGCTGAACTGAATGAGTCCCATTCATCATCATCATCAGACAGTACCTTAAATTTATTTGCCAAAGGCAAAACCTTAGGACTTAATGCAACTGTACCTCCTTTTTTTTTCTTCCTTTTGCCTCTCCTCCTTTTATCCTCCAACCACTCCATATCATCCTTGGACAACCCGGAGTCAACAGCCTCCCCACACCTATCCTCCCCTCCAATGTCCCTTCCCTTATCTACCACCAGGCCAGCCTCTTCACCATCCTCCTCACTCCTCTGCACCCCACGATCCTTAACAGGAACTCTGCAGCGTCGAGGGAGGGGGATAGGCACCGCACTTGATGCACCAGCCTCAGCACCTCTTGCTGCCTCTACAATTTTAGAAGACACAGAAGGATTGGACACATTCTCTGCAACTGACACCTTACCTACAGACTGGAAAGACACGGGCACATTAGGTAAACACACAGACTGGGAAGACACAGACATACTGGGTATCGGCATAGACTGGGGCACCACAGACTGGGGAGACACAGACACATTGGGTGTTGGCACAGACTGGGGAGACACGGACACATTGGGTATTGGCACAGACTCAGATGGACTCACAGGCACCCCAGCTGCTGAGCTCTGAGCATCCTCCATGTCCAGGCGGAAGAACTCTCTCATGAGCTCAGGCTTGTTGTGCATTGCCTCAGGACACTGACTGTAAGGATGTCCCACCACATTGCACAGATTACACCTCATGATATTACAGTCCTTAGCCAAATGATCTTCACCTTGACACAGAGAGCACTTCATCACTGGACAGGAGGATGCAAAATGTCCTTTGATTCCACATTTGTTGCACAGCTTTGGCTGGCCTGGATAAAAAATGGTCATCCTGTCCCTCCCCAGGAAAGCCGAGGATGGCAGATGCTGAACAACGACTTTTAATTTTAGCTGTACAGACCACCCTCCTGTCCAAATTCCCCGGTCGTCCAAAATCTTTTTTAGGGGGCTTAGGACTTCCCCATACCTCTTCAATAGGGATGAGCTCGGTGTTCGAGTCGAACATAGGTTCGACTCGAACATCGACTGTTTGATCGTTCGTCGAATATCGAACGATTTGGGCCGTTCGCGCCAAATTCGAGTGACGCGAACGGCCCACAATGCACTACGCCATCGCAGTGTCATCCAGGCGCTGTGATTGGCCAAGCATGCACTGTGACCCCGCATGCTTGGCCAATCACAGCGCCGGCAGCGAGGAGAGCAATGATTGGCCACAGGCAGGATGCCTGTGGCCAATTATTGCTGAGGGGGTTTAGTACACGCCCCACACTATAAAAGGCCGCCAGCGCGGCGGCCTTGTGTAGTGTGTTCCGGAGCAGGGAAAGAGAAGCATAGGCAGGGACAGTGTCATTTTTTTTCTTTACTAATCCTGGATTCCTTGTGTTTAGGGACAGAGAAGGATAGGTAGGGAGAGTGTCAGTGTGTTATTCTGTACTAAACCTTGTTTGTAGGGACAGAGAAGGACAGTGAGGGAAAGTGTCAGTGTGCTATTCTGTGCTAAACCTTGTTTGTAGGGACAGAGAAGGACAGTGAGGGAAAGTGTCAGTGTGCTATTCTGTGCTAAACCTTGTTTGTAGGGACAGAGAAGGACAGTGAGGGAAAGTGTCAGTGTGCTATTCTGTGCTAAACCTTGTTTGTAGGGACAGAGAAGGACAGTGAGGGAAAGTGTCAGTGTGCTATTCTGTGCTAAACCTTGTTTGTAGGGACAGAGAAGGACACTCAGGGAAAGTGTCAGTGTGCTATTCTGTGCTAAACCAATCTTGCTGAACCATATTTCAAATCCTTGAGTTTAGGGACAGAGAAGGACACTCGGGGAAAGTGTCAGTGTGTTATTCTGTGCTAAACCTTGTTTGTAGGGACAGAGAAGGACAGTGAGGGAAAGTGTCAGTGTGCTATTCTGTGCTAAACCAATCTTGCTGAACCATATTTCAAATCCTTGAGTTTAGGGACAGAGAAGGACACTCAGGGAAAGTGTCAGTGTGCTATTCTGTGCTAAACCAATCTTGCTGAACCATATTTCAAATCCTTGAGTTTAGGGACAGAGAAGGACACTCGGGGAAAGTGTCAGTGTGCTATTCTGTGCTAAACCAATCTTGCTGAACCATATTTCAAATCCTTGAGTTTAGGGACAGAGAAGGACACTCGGGGAAAATGTCAGTGTGCTATTCTGTGCTAAGCCAATCTTGCTGAACCATATTTCAAATCCTTGAGTTTAGGGACAGAGAAGGACACTCGGGGAAAGTGTCAGTGTGCTATTCTGTGCTAAACCTTGTTTGTAGGGACAGAGAAGGACAGTGAGGGAAAGTGTCAGTGTGCTATTCTGTGCTAAACCAATCTTGCTGAACCATATTTCAAATCCTTGAGTTTAGGGACAGAGAAGGACACTCAGGGAAAGTGTCAGTGTGCTATTCTGTGCTAAACCAATCTTGCTGAACCATATTTCAAATCCTTGAGTTTAGGGACAGAGAAGGACACTCAGGGAAAGTGTCAGTGTGCTATTCTGTGCTAAACCAATCTTGCTGAACCATATTTCAAATCCTTGAGTTTAGGGACAGAGAAGAACACTCAGGGAAAGTGTCAGTGTGCTATTCTGTGCTAAACCAATCTTGCTGAACCATATTTCAAATCCTTGAGTTTAGGGACAGAGAAGGACACTCAGGGAAAGTGTCAGTGTGCTATTCTGTGCTAAACCAATCTTGCTGAAGCATATTGCAAATCCTTGTGTTTAGGGACAGAGAAGGATAGGCAGGGGACAGTGTCAGTGTCATTGTTGCTAAGCCTCCTGCACAGTATACACCTGAAGGTAGCCCTTATTGCTGTTTTTCCCATCTCCCTGCAGGCCATCCATTAAAATGTCTGGAAGGCAAACAAGGAGAGGCAGACAGTCAGGAGGCAATAAAAGAGGGCAAGCAGGCTCTGTGTCTGGGGGCAACAGTGCTGGTCGTGGACGCGGTGCATTGTCATCAGCACATGGCCATGGGACACGCTTGTCCTTCTTTTCGGCAGCTGGACATGTTGAGCCACATCATGCCGAAGACTTGGTAGAGTGGATGACCAAGCCCACCTCATCCTCCTCATCCTCTCTCACCCAGGCTCAGGGTACTGGCAAAGCAGCTGCCAAAGCGTCCTCTACCCTGGTATCAATGTCATCATCAGTCACTCCTTCCCTAGACCCACCATGTCCTCCTCCTGAGGAGTCCCCCGAACTGTTTGAGCACAGTGTTGGGTACATGCTCCAGGAGGATGCCCAGCGTTTCGAAGGATCTGATGATGATACCCAGCTAGAGGAAGGCAGTAGCGTGAGAGCAGAGAGAGGGGATGCTCAAGAAGGACACCAATCTGGCAGTCATGCTCCAGCAGCTGCAACATACTGCCAGATTGGCTCCAGTGATGAGGAGGGAGGGGATGATGAGGTCACTGACTCCACGTGGGTGCCTAATAGGAGAGAGGAGGAGGAGGATGAGGAGGAGGCACATCTCCAACGAGGCAGGATGCCCTTAGGTGGCCAGCGTAAGGGCAGCACACCGACGGAATCACACCGCAGAGCTCCGCCTGTGCAGGGCGCTGCCTCTGCCCGTCATTCAAAAAGTTCTTTGGTGTGGGCCTTTTTTGAGGCGAGTGCATCAGATCGCACAGCTGCTGTTTGCAACATATGTCTCAAGCGTATATCGCGTGGCCAAAACATCAGCCGCTTGGGCACCACATGCTTGACCAGACATATGTTGACCTGCCATGCAGCTCGTTGGCAAGCCTACCTTAAAGACCCACACCAAAGAACAAAGCGGACCTCTCCTTGCACCGCATCAGCTGGGATCTCCAACCCCACTATACCTTCAGTCCTCTCTGAAACCTGCACTGAGAGGAATGAAGGTGTAGAATTAGGTGTGTCACAGCCAAGTACTTGCGGCCACTCTGCTAGCAGTACACCAACGTCCGATTCTAGCAGGCAAATTTCCCTGCCCCAGCTGCTGGATCGTCGAAAGAAGTTCACTCCCAGCCATCCACATGCCCAGCGGTTGAATGCTAGCTTGGCTAAATTGCTAGCGCTTCAACTGCTGCCTTTTCAGTTGGTAGACTCGGCCCCCTTCCGTGAGTTTGTGCAATGTGCGGTTCCTCAGTGGCAGGTTCTCAAACGCCACTTTTTCTCACGGAAGGCGATTCCGGCTCTCTACCGGCATGTGGAAGGCAATGTCTTGGCCTCGCTGGACAGGGCGGTCAGCGGTAAGGTGCATATTACCGCTGACTCATGGTCCAGCAGGCATGGACAGGGACGTTACCTTTCTTTCACGGCCCATTGGGTCACTCTTTTGGCAGCTGGGAAGGATGCAGGACAAGGTGCAGTAGTCTTGGAGGTTGTTCCACCGCCACGCCTCCAAAATGCTACTACTGGTTGTGACACACCTCTCTCCTCCACCCCCTCCTCTTCTTCTTCCTCCATGGCCTCTTCCTGTGCTTTGTCCTCGGAACCAGCGGTGCTCCGTAGGCGTTCAAGGGGCTACGCAAGTACGCAGGCAAAAAGATGCCATGCCGTGCTTGCGCTGGTGTGTTTGGGGGACAGGAGCCACACTGGGGCAGAGGTCCTGTCTGCTCTGCAGGGGCAGGCCGAGAGGTGGTTGATGCCACGCCAGCTTAAGCCAGGAATGGTGGTTTGCGACAATGGCACCAACCTCCTCTCCGCCCTCCGACAGGGACAACTGACCCATGTGCCCTGTGTGGCTCACGTCCTTAACCTGGTGGTGCAGCGGTTCTTGGGCAGGTACCCGGGCTTACAGGATGTCCTGAGGCAGGCCAGGAAAGTCTGTGTGCATTTCCGCAGATCTTATAATGCCAGTGCTCGCCTGGCTGAGCTGCAAAAGGAGTTGAACCTGCCCAAGAACCGCCTTATATGTGACATGCCCACCAGGTGGAACTCAACGTTGGCCATGCTGCAGCGGCTGCACACGCAGCAGAGGGCCATCAATGAGTACCTGTGTGACTACGGCACCAGGACAGGGTCAGGGGAGCTTGGTTTTTTTTCACTACGCCAGTGGGGCATGATCAGGGATGCATGCAGTGTCCTGGCACCATTTGAGGAGGCCACGAGGATGGTGAGCAGTGACAGTGCATGCATCAGTGACACTGTACCTCTTGTCCACCTGTTGGAGCACACGCTGCGTGGAATAATGGACAGGGCACTTGAGGCAGAACAGAGGCAGGAAGAGGAGGACTTCCTTGCCTCTCAAGGCCCCCTTTACCCAGACAGTGTTCCTTCTGTCCCACCCATCGCACAGGAAGAGGAGGAGGAGGAGGAGGATTGTGTCAGCATGGAGGTGGAGCCTGGCACTCAGCATCATCAGCAGCAGTCTTTTAGGGATGATTTACAGTCCCAAGAAACCAGTGGACTTGTACGTGGCTGGGAGGAGGTGGCTGCGGATCATGTCGTCCTTAGTGACCCAGAGGACTCCGGACTGAATGCCTCAGCTAACCTACGCTGCATGGCCTCCCTGATCCTGCAAAGTCTGCGGGAGGATCCTCGTATTCTTCGGATCAAGGAGAGGGACCATTACTGGCTGGCCACTCTCCTTGATCCACGGTACAAGGGTAAGGTTGCGGACCTTATGTTACCGTCGCAGAGGGAGCAGAGGATGAGACAACTCCGGGAGGCCTTGCAGAAAGGTCTGTGCAACGCGTTCCCAGAGACTGGGTGGCCGTCTGACCGATGCGTTCAGACAATTCTTTAGTCCGCAGCCCCAAAGTATGATCGGTTCCAGCAACCATCGCCAGCATCTGATATACATGGTGCAGGAATACCTAGGGGCAAGGTCAGACTTGGACACCTTCCCCACCGAAAATCCTCTGGCTTACTGGGTCTTGAGGATGGATCACTGGCCAGAGCTTGCACAGTATGCAATTGAGCTACTGGCCTGTCCTGCATCCAGCGTTCTTTCAGAACGCACATTCAGTGCTGCTGGAGGATTTGTCACGGATCACAGGGTGCGCCTGTCCACCGACTCGGTTGATCGACTGACTTTCATCAAGATGAACCAGTCTTGGATCACCACCAGCTACCACACACCTGATGCTGATATAACAGACTAATTGATTTTAAAATGTCACATCCCTTCAAGACTGATGCTGAGTGCCTGTGCTGTTATGTTGACTGGCTATCCTCCTCCTCCTCAATGATCCGAGTGATGATGATAGCTTGGAAGATCATTTTTGTTTATGGGTGCCGCCACCAGTGCCTAAGGCCCAATTTTTCAGCCCCTGTTTAACAGGGGCGTGTAATTACAATTTTTGATGCAATACTTTGCAACAGGGCTCATTGCTGTGCTCCAAGTACAGTATCTGTGAGGGGTTGCAGTGTTGTGCCACCAGTGCCTAAGGCCCAATTTTTCAGCCCCTGTTCAACAGGGGCATGCAATTATAATTATTGATCTAATAATTCACAGCAGGGCCCATTGCTGCGCCCACCAAGAGTAACTGTCAGGCCTTACAGTGTTGTGTCAACACCACCACCACCACCACCACCACCACCAAAGGCCCAATTTTTCAGCCCCTGTTCAACAGGGGCATGCAATTATAATTATTGATCTAATAATTTACAGCAGGGCCCATTGCTGCGCCCACCAAGAGTAACTGTCAGGCCTTACAGTGTTGTGTCAACACCACCACCACCACCACCACCACCAAAGGCCCAATTTTTCAGCCCCTGTTCAACAGGGGCATGCAATTAAATATATTGATCTAATAATTCACAGCAGGGCCCATTGCTGAGCCCACCAAGAGTAACTGTCAGGCCTTACAGTGTTGTGGCACCAGCACCACCATCAAAGGCCCAATTTTTACTACCACTGTTCAACAATTATATGTAATTACAATTCCTGATATAATAGTTGACAGCAGGGCGTTCCAGCACCCACCAAGAGTAACTGTGAGTGCTTACAGTGTTGTGCCAACACCAACACCTAAGGGGCCAATTTCTGCAGAGTATATACGGCAGGTCCCTACTTTCAAACATCCAACTTACAAACGACTCCTACTTGCAAACGGAAGAAGACAACAGGAAGTGAGAGGAAATCTACCCCTAGGAAGGAAAATTCTCTCCTGTAAGAATTAATATGGGAGAAAGGTGTCTCCTCTCTACTGATGCTTTATCACCAATCCTTGTTTCAATAAAAACACCACATTTCAAAAACAGTTGTCATTGGGACGGAAAGTGAGGTGAAATGTTCTGAACAGGGGCACAGACAGCAAAACAAATGTTACAGGGGTGATAACCCTTCCCTATGTTTTCCAAAAAGCTTAAAAATAGATTTTTTGGCTGGAGCTACACTTAAACAATGTACGTGTTCAAAATTACAAACAGATTCTACTTAAGAACAAACCTACAGTCCCTGTCTTGTTTACACCGGTCTTGTTTACACCGCCTGTATACTGCTGTTCAGAGTATATAGGGCCTTTTTTATTTTGTGTGCGGGGTTCCCCTTAATATCCAAACAAGACCCAAAGGGGCTGGTAATGGGCTGGGGTAGGGGGGGGGGGGGGTGATGGGGTAGCTATGCCATTTTTCTTAAAGATTTTCATCCATATTACCGGGACCAGACATTACATTAAAGCCGCAAGCAGTTTTAAATGGCTTTTTTTTCCTTTAGAAATGTCATTTTGTGCAGGGACAGTTCTAAACACGGGAAACACGTGGCACTTCGCAGGCATACATTAGACACCCCCCAGGTACGATATTTAAAGGAATATTTGACTTTTTTTTTTCACTTTATGCATCATTAAAATGACTGCTCCCGAAAAACGTCCGTTTTTAAAACTTCTTTTTGCATTGATACATGTCCCCTGGTGCAGAACCCGGGTTCCCAAACCCTTTTTAGGACAATAACATGCATAATAGTCGTTATAATTAGCACTTTAGAATTCGAACGTTCGCATCCATTGTATTTAATAGGGTTCTAATGTTCGTGCGAACTTTCGGTCCGTTCGCGGGTTCTGGTGCGAACCGAACCCGGGGGTGTTCGGCTCATCACTGCTCTTCAACCAAACATATAAATCCCCCTGTGGTATGGACTCATTACGGACCAGAATTGTCACCATTTTAATGAGTGGCTGGCGTGAAACAAGCTTGGGGATGAGCCCTTTCCAGTCCGGCAGGTCCCTACACACGTGTTCATACTTCTCCCAAAATATGTCAAAAGACTCCGGACGGATAAAGGACAAATCATATGAACCTGCCGGACTGATCAAGGCGAAGATATCTGCAGGCGTAAACCCCATCTGCAGGATTTTATCCACCACTGCCCTCCTATGTGGGGGAATTCCACCACCTTCCCATTTTAACTGGACAACATTCCTCCTTTTAAACAGGGAGGAAGACAAAACATTCCCATATTCCTTCCCTGCTTGCTCCCCCTTCCCAGATCTTGCAGCAATACCAGCATAAGATTTCCTTTCACTACTAGCATTTGCAGTCCTGTCCTTCCCATTCAAACCTGCTGGCTGAGAGTCTGAATCAGCTGGGATAGCAGTCTTCTGATTAGCAGAGTCAGGACCCACCCCCTCCCCCTGATCTGAACACACATGTTCAATCCTGTCCACTGCAGACTCCTGGAGAGTTGTGGCACTACTGCACCCAGCATCTCCTCCACCACTCACAGGAACAGCCACTGTGCCTGGTCCAGGCAAAGTCTCTGTATTGTCCATGGACCTCTCTGCAGACTGAAGCTGACAGTTATTAGCAGATGTATGCTGTGCATTGTCTATGGGTCTGGGCTGACTGTCTGCAGCACTACAACCCTCAGCAAGTCCATTGTCATTAAAGTTCACACCATCTTGCACACACACTGTGCCTGCTTGCTGTGTTGTCTTCTCTGCGATTTTATGGCTGGTGGTGGGGTTGGATTTCTTCCCAGCTGTTGCAGGCTTAATGGTGGAACTTGCTCTCTCCACAGGTCTTTCTTCCACAGTAGTGATGAGCCGAACACCCCCGGGTTCGGTTCGCACCAGAACCCGCGAACGGACCGAAAGTTCGTACGAACATTAGAACCCTATTAAATACAATGGATGCGAACGTTCGAATTCTAAAGTGCTAATTATAACAACTATTATGCATGTTATTGTCCTAAAAAGGGTTTGGGAACCCGGGTTCTGCACCAGGGGACATGTATCAATGCAAAAAGAAGTTTTAAAAACGGTTGTTTTTCGGGAGCAGTCATTTTAATGATGCATAAAGTGAAAAAAAAAAAGTCAAATATTCCTTTAAATATCGTACCTGGGGGGTGTCTAAAGTATGCCTGTGAAGTGCCACGTGTTTCCCGTGTTTAGAACTGTCCCTGCACAAAATGACACTTCTAAAGGAAAAAAAAGCCATTTAAAACTGCTTGCGGCTTTAATGTAATGTCTGGTCCCGGTAATATGGATGAAAATCTTTAAGAAAAATGGCATAGCTACCCCATGACCCCCCCCCCCCCTACCCCAGCCCAT
Source organism: Rana muscosa (assembly GCA_029206835.1). NCBI lineage: Eukaryota > Metazoa > Chordata > Amphibia > Anura > Ranidae > Rana > Rana muscosa. Next base: position 955,645,622 of record CM055116.1, on the reverse strand, counting down.
TACCAGCCCCTTTGGGTCTTGTATGGATATTAAGGGGAACCCCGCACATAAAATAAAAAAGGCCCTATATACTCTGAACAGCCGTATACAGGCGGTGCATACAAGACAGGGACTGTAGGTTTGTTCTTATGTAGAATCTGTTTGTAATTTTGAACAGGTACATTGTTGAAGTGTCCAGCCCAAAAATCTATTTTTAAACTTTTTGGAAAACATAGGTAAGGGTTATCACCCCTGTAACATTTGTTTTGCTGTCTGTGCCCCTGTTCAGATCATTTCACCTCACTTTCCGTCCCAATGTCAACTGTTTTTGAAATGTGGTGTTTTTCTTGAAACAAGGATTGCTGATAAAGCATCAGTACAGAGGAGACACCTTTCTCCCATATTTATTCTTACAGGAGAGAATTTTCCTTCCTAGGGGTAGATTTCCTCTCACTTCCTGTTGTCTTCTTGCGTTTGCAAGTAGGAGTCGTTTGTAAGTTGGATGTTTGAAAGTAGGGACCTGCCGTATATACTCTGCAGAAATAGGCCCCTTAGTTGTTGGTGTTGGCACAACACTGTAAGCACTCACAGTTACTCTTGGTTGGTGCTGGAACGCCCTGCTGTCAACTATTATATCAGGAATTTTAATTACATATAATTGTTGAACAGTGGTAGTAAAAATTGGGCCTTTGATGGTGGTGCTGGTGCCACAACACTGTAAGCCCTGACAGTTACTCTTGGTGGGTGCAGCAATGGGCCCTGCTGTGAATTATTAGATCAAGAATTGTAATTGCATGCCCCTGTTGAACAGGGGCTGAAAAATTGGGCCTTTCGTGGTGGTGGTGGTGGTGGTGGTGTTGCCACAACACTGTAAGCCCTCAGAGTTACTCTTGGTGGGTGCAGGAATGGGCCCTGCTGTGAATTATTAGATCAAGAATTGTAATTACATGCCCCTTTTGAACAGGGGCTGAAAAATTGGGCCTTTCGTGGTGGTGGTGGTGGTGGTGTTGCCACAACACTGTAAGCCCTCAGAGTTACTCTTGGTGGGTGCAGGAATGGGCCCTGCTGTGAATTATTAGATCAAGAATTGTAATTACATGCCCCTTTTGAACAGGCGCTGAAAAATTGGGCCTTTCGTGGTGGTGGTGGTGGTGGTGGCGTTGCCACAACACTGTAAGCCCTCAGAGTTACTCTTGGTGGGTGCAGCAATGGGCCCTGCTGTGAATTATTAGATCAAGAATTGTAATTGCATGCCCCTGTTGAACAGGGGCTGAAAAATTGGGCCTTAGGCACTGGTGGCACAACACTACAACCCCTCACAGATACGTTACTTGGAGCACAGCAATGAGCCCTGTTGCAAAGTATTGTTTCAAAAATTGTAATGACACGCCCCTGTTAAACAGGGGCTGAAAAATTGGGCCTTAGGCACTGGTGCCACAACACTCCAACCCCTCACAGATACTGTACTTGGAGCACAGCAATGAGCCCTATGGCAAATTATTGCTAAAAAAATTGTAATTACACGCCCCTGTAAAACAGGGGCTGAAAAATTGGGCCTTAGCCACTGGTGGCGGCACCCATAAACAAAAATGATCTTCCAAGCTATCATCATCAATCGTATCATTGAGGACTCGGAGGAGGAGGATAGCCAGTCAACATAACAGCACAGGCACTCAGCATCAGCATCAGTCTTGAAGGGATGTGACATGTTAAAATCAATTAGTCTGTTATATCAGCATCAGGTGTGTGGTAGCTGGTGGTGATCCAAGACTGGTTCATCTTGATGAAAGTCAGTCGATCAACCGAGTCGGTGGACAGGCGCACCCTGTGATCCGTGACAAATCCTCCAGCAGCACTGAATGTGCGTTCCGAAAGAACGCTGGATGCAGGACAGGCCAGTAGCTCAATTGCATACTGTGCAAGCTCTGGCCAGTGATCCATCCTCAAGACCCAGTAAGCCAGAGGATTTTCGGTGGGGAAGGTGTCCAAGTCTGACCTTGCCCCTAGATATTCCTGCACCATGTTTATCAGACGCTGGCGATGGTTGCTGGAACCAATCATACTTTGGGGCTGCGGACTAAAGAATTGTCTGAACGCATCGGTCAGACGGCCACCTTCCCCACCGCTCCTTCTTTGACTGGCCGAAGCCTCAGCAACTCGTTGTCCAGGACCAGGAGTTTGTAACCTCCCAGTCTCTGGGAACGCGTTGCACAGACCTTTCTGCAAGGCCTCCCGGAGTTGTCTCATCCTCTGCTCCCTCTGCGACGGTAACATAAGGTCCGCAACCTTACCCTTGTACCGTGGATCAAGGAGAGTGGCCAGCCAGTAATGGTCCCTCTCCTTGATCCGAAGAATACGAGGATCCTTCCGCAGACTTTGCAGGATCAGGGAGGCCATGCAGCGTAGGTTTGCTGAGGCATTCGCTCCGGAGTCCTCTGGGTCACTAAGGACGACATGATCCGCAGCCACCTCCTCCCAGCCACGTACAAGTCCACTGGTTTCTTGGGACTGTAAATCATCCCTAAAAGACTGCTGCTGATGATGCTGAGTGCCAGCCTCCACCTCCATGCTGACACAATCCTCCTCCTCCTCCTCCTCCTCCTCCTCCTCCTCCTCCTCTTCCTGTGCGATGGGCGGGACAGAAGGAACACTGTCTGGGTAAAGGGGGCCTTGAGAGGCAAGGAAGTCCTCCTCTTCCTGCCTCTGTTCTGCCTCAAGTGCCCTGTCCATTATTCCACGCAGCGTGTGCTCCAACAGGTGGACAAGAGGTACAGTGTCACTGATGCATGCACTGTCACTGCTCACCATCCTCGTGGCCTCCTCAAATGGTGCCAGGACAGTGCATGCATCCCTGATCATGCCCCACTGGCGTGGAGAAAAAAAAACAAGCTCCCCTGACCCTGTCCTGGTGCCGTAGTCACACAGGTACTCATTGATGGCCCTCTGCTGCGTGTGCAGCCGCTGCAGCATGGCCAACGTTGAGTTCCACCTGGTGGGCATGTCACATATAAGGCGGTTCTTGGGCAGGTTCAACTCCTTTTGCAGCTCAGCCAGGCGAGCACTGGCATTATAAGATCTGCGGAAATGCACACAGACTTTCCTGGCCTGCCTCAGGACATCCTGTAAGCCCGGGTACCTGCCCAAGAACCGCTGCACCACCAGGTTAAGGACGTGAGCCACACAGGGCACATGGGTCAGTTGTCCCTGTCGGAGGGCGGAGAGGAGGTTGGTGCCATTGTCGCAAACCACCATTCCTGGCTTAAGCTGGCGTGGCGTCAACCACCTCTCGGCCTGGCCCTGCAGAGCAGACAGGACCTCTGCCCCAGTGTGGCTTCTGTCCCCCAAACACACCAGTGCAAGCACGGCATGGCATCTTTTTGCCTGCGTACTTGCGTAGCCCCGTGAACGGCTACGGAGCACCGCTGGTTCATAGGACAAACCACAGGAAGAGGCCATGGAGGAAGAAGAAGAGGAGGGGGTGGAGGAGAGAGGTGTGTCACAACCAGTAGTAGCATTTTGGAGGCGTGGCGGTGGAACAACCTCCAACACTACTGCACCTTGTCCTGCATCCTTCCCAGCTGCCAAAAGAGTGACCCAATGGGCCGTGAAAGAAAGGTAACGTCCCTGTCCATGCCTGCTGGACCATGAGTCAGCGGTAATATGCACCTTACCGCTGACCGCCCTGTCCAGCGAGGCCAAGACATTGCCTTCCACATGCCGGTAGAGAGCCGGAATAGCCTTCCGTGAGAAAAAGTGGCGTTTGGGAACCTGCCACTGAGGAACCGCACATTGCACAAACTCACGGAAGGGGGCCGAGTCTACCAACTGAAAAGGCAGCAGTTGAAGCGCTAGCAATTTAGCCAAGCTAGCATTCAACCGCTGGGCATGTGGATGGCTGGGAGTGAACTTCTTTTGACGGTCCAGCAGCTGGGGCAGGGAAATTTGCCTGCTAGAATCGGACGTCGGTGTACTGCTAGCAGAGTGGCCGCAAGTACTTGGCTGTGACACACCTAATTCTACACCTTCATTCCTCTCAGTGCATGTTTCAGAGAGGACTGAAGTTATAGTGGGGTTGGAGATCCCAGCTGATGCGGTGCAAGGAGAGGTCCGCTTTGTTCTTTGGTGTGGGTCTTTGAGGTAGGCTTGCCAACGAGCTGCATGGCAGGTCAACATATGTCTGGTCAGGCATGTGGTACCCAAGCGGCTGATGTTTTGGCCACGCGATATACGCTTGAGACATATGTTGCAAACAGCAGCTGTGCGATCTGATGCACTAGCCTCAAAAAAGGCCCACACCAAGGAACTTTTTGAATGACGGGCAGAGGCAGCGCCCTGCACAGGCGGAGCTCTGCGGTGTGATTCTGTCGGTGTACTGCCCTTACGCTGGCCACCAAAGGGCATCCTGCCTCGTTGGAGATGTGCCTCCTCCTCATCCTCCTCCTCCTCCTCTCTCCTATTAGGCACCCACGTGGAGTCAGTGACCTCATCATCCCCTCCCTCCTCATCACTGGAGCCAATCTGGCAGTATGCTGCAGCTGCTGGAACATGACTGCCAGATTGGTGTCCTTCTTGAGCATCCCCTCTGTCTGCTCTCACGCTACTGCCTTCCTGTAGCTGGGTTTCATCATCAGACCCTTCGAAACGCTGGGCATCCTCCTGGAGCATGTACCCAACACTGTGCTCAAACAGTTCGGGGGACTCCTCAGGAGGAGGACATGGTGGGTCTAGGGAAGGAGTGACTGATGATGAGTCTGACATTGATACCAGGGAAGAGGACGCTTTGGCAGCTGCTTTGCCAGTACCCTGAGCCTGGGTGAGAGAGGATGAGGAGGAGGAGGAGGGCTTGGTCATCCACTCTACCAAGTCTTCGGCATGATGTGGCTCAACATGTCCAGCTGCCGAAAACAAGGACAAGCGTGTCCCATGGCCATGTGCTGATGACAATGCACCGCGTCCACGACCAGCACTGTTGCCCCCAGACACAGAGCCTGCTTGCCCTCTTTTATTGCCTCCTGACTGTCTGCCTCTCCTTGTTTGCCTTCCAGACATTCTAATAGATGGCCTGCAGGGAGATGGGAAAAAAGCAATAAGGGCTACCTTCAGGTGTCCTTCTCTGTCCCTTTACTTAAGGATTTCTAAATATGGTTGAGGATTATTGCTTTTGCACAGAATAGCACAACGACAATTTCCCTGACTGTCCAAAAAACAAGGATTTCAAAGATGGTTGATGAGGAATGCTTTGGCACACTATAGCACAAGGAGAATTCCCCTCACTTTCCTTCTTTGTCCCTAGAAACAAGGACTGGCACAGTGAAAGAAACTGACACTCTCCCTACCTACAGTGTTCTGTCCCTAGAAAAAATGTTTTTTTAAAGCACACTATAGCACAAGGAGAAATCCCCTCACTTTCCTTCTTTGTCCCTAGAAACAAGGACTGGCACAGTGAAAGAAACTGACACTCTCCCTACCTACAGTGTTCTGTCCCTAGAAAAAATGTTTTTTTAAAGCACACTATAGCACAAGGAGAAATCCCCTCACTTTCCTTCTTTGTCCCTAGAAACAAGGACTGGCACAGTGAAAGAAACTGACACTCTCCCTACCTACAGTGTTCTGTCCCTAGAAAAAATGTTTTTTTAAAGCACACTATAGCACAAGGAGAAATCCCCTCACTTTCCTTCTTTGTCCCTAGAAACAAGGACTGGCACAGTGAAAGAAACTGACACTCTCCCTACCTACAGTGTTCTGTCCCTAGAAAAAATGTTTTTTTAAAGCACACTATAGCACAAGGAGAAATCCCCTCACTTTCCTTCTTTGTCCCTAGAAACAAGGACTGGCACAGTGAAAGAAACTGACACTCTCCCTACCTACAGTGTTCTGTCCCTAGAAAAAATGTTTTTTAAAGCACACTATAGCACAAGGAGAAATCCCCTCACTTTCCTTCTTTGTCCCTAGAAACAAGGACTGGCACAGTGAAAGAAACGGACACTCTCCCTACCTACAGTTTTCTGTCCCTAGAAAAAATGTTTTTTTAAAGCACACTATAGCACAAGGAGAAATCCCCTCACTTTCCTTCTTTGTCCCTAGAAACAAGGACTGGCACAGTGAAAGAAACTGACACTCTCCCTACCTACAGTTTTCTGTCCCTAGAAAAAAATGTTTTTTTAAAGCACACTATAGCACAAGGAGAAATCCCCTCACTTTCCTTCTTTGTCCCTAGAAACAAGGACTGGCACAGTGAAAGAAACTGACACTCTCCCTACCTACAGTGTTCTGTCCCTAGAAAAAATGTTTTTTTAAAGCACACTATAGCACAAGGAGAAATCCCCTCACTTTCCTTCTTTGTCCCTAGAAACAAGGACTGGCACAGTGAAAGAAACTGACACTCTCCCTACCTACAGTGTTCTGTCCCTAGAAAAAATGTTTTTTTAAAGCACACTATAGCACAAGGAGAAATCCCCTCACTTTCCTTCTTTGTCCCTAGAAACAAGGACTGGCACAGTGAAAGAAACTGACACTCTCCCTACCTACAGTTTTCTGTCCCTAGAAAAAATGTTTTTTTAAAGCACACTATAGCACAAGGAGAAATCCCCTCACTTTCCTTCTTTGTCCCTAGAAACAAGGACTGGCACAGTGAAAGAAACTGACACTCTCCCTACCTACAGTTTTCTGTCCCTAGAAAAAATGTTTTTTTAAAGCACACTATAGCACAAGGAGAAATCCCCTCACTTTCCTTCTTTGTCCCTAGAAACAAGGACTGGCACAGTGAAAGAAACTGACACTCTCCCTACCTACAGTTTTCTGTCCCTAGAAAAAATGTTTTTTTAAAGCACACTATAGCACAAGGAGAAATCCCCTCACTTTCCTTCTTTGTCCCTAGAAACAAGGACTGGCACAGTGAAAGAAACTGACACTCTCCCTACCTACAGTTTTCTGTCCCTAGAAAAAATGTTTTTTTAAAGCACACTATAGCACAAGGAGAAATCCCCTCACTTTCCTTCTTTGTGCCTAGAAACAAGGACTGGCACAGTAAAACACACTGACACTCTCCCTACCTATCCTTCTCTTTCCCTAAACTAAAGGAATCCAGGTTAAGCAAGAAAGAAATAAATGTCACTGTCCCTGCCTATGCTTGTCTTTCCCTGCTCCGGAACACACTACACTAGGCCGCCGTGCTGGCGGCCTTTTATAGTGTGGGGCGTGTACTAAACACCCTCAGCAATAATTGGCCACAGGCATCCTGCCTGTGGCCAATCATTGCTCTCCTCGCTGCCGGCGCTGTGATTGGCCAAGCATGCGGGGTCACAGTGCATGCTTGGCCAATCACAGCGCCTGGATGACACTGCGATGGCGTAGTGCATTGTGGGCCGTTCGCGTCACTCGAATTTGGCGCGAACGGCCCAAATCGTTCGATCTTCGTCGAACGATCGAACAGCCGATGTTCGAGTCGAACGTATGTTCGACTCGAACACGAAGCTCATCCCTATTCCACAGGACTAGGAATGGTGTCCATCTTCTCATCACCAACCGGGGAAGCCGCATCCGGAGGAGATTCCAGCTTGGTGATGAACTCCAGCATGCCAGTACCTTCACCCTCCTGCTCAGATGTTACATATTGCTGGGGTGTGGAGGGGAGAGAGGCCTCCGCCATTGAGGGCTCAACAGATGTCTGAGGTGTTGAAGAGCTGGGCTCATCCTCCGGGCCCACTTTCTCACTCTCTGCCGAGTCTGTCTGTACCTGCATCTCCTCACTGGTCTCCTCACCCTCCATGCAGGAAGCAGCTCCTCTCCTCATGCGATTAAATCGCTCCTCATTTTTATATTTTTCTTTGAATATTCCGCTGTTCTCCTTCAGAGAACACACCAATTCCTTCTGTTTCCTCACAGGTTGTTCCAGGTCCTTCAACTCAGGCCTTAGAGCCGGTCTTTTCTTGCTGTAAACTTTAGCACAAATCTGCTTTTTCTTCCTGAAATCAGCCATCAAAACCATCAACTTCTCCTCTTCCTTCTCAATCCGCTTCAGCTTGAGAATTCGAACCAAACATATAAATCCCCCTGTGGTATGGACTCATTTGAAGAGCTGGGCTCATCCTCCGGGCCCACTTTCTCACTCTCTGCCGAGTCTGTCTGTACCTGCATCTCCTCACTGGTCTCCTCACCCTCCATGCAGGAAGCAGCTCCTCTCCTCATGCGATTAAATCGCTCCTCATTTTTATATTTTTCTTTGAATATTCCGCTGTTCTCCTTCAGAGAACACACCAATTCCTTCTGTTTCCTCACAGGTTGTTCCAGGTCCTTCAACTCAGGCCTTAGAGCCGGTCTTTTCTTGCTGTAAACTTTAGCACAAATCTGCTTTTTCTTCCTGAAATCAGCCATCAAAACCATCAACTTCTCCTCTTCCTTCTCAATCCGCTTCAGCTTGCTGGCAGTCCTCTGTCTAAAGGCAGACAGGGACTCATCTTGCCTTTGGCCAGGCCCAGAATCTTCCACAGGCCTACCCAGGGGGCCCCCGCCAGGGTCCTCCCCAGGATCCAGCATTCTCCTGGGGCAGAGAAGCAACTCTAGCCCCTGGTCTCTGGAAGCACAGGAGCAAGGAACTAGCAACCTCACACCTCACTGTCAAGGAGTGGAATGGCAGTTTCCCACCATCCCTGTGCCGAGTTCCCGGGTCTGTACACCTACTGTTGCCATTATGCGGGGTTCCCACCTAGAGGTCGACCGATATGGGTTTTTCTCTGGCCGATGCCGATATTTAGAAATCGGGGCCATGGCCGATATATGATGCCGATTTTTGCGGCCGATAGTTTAGGCCGATTTTTTTTTTTGGCAGATGGCACTTACAGGTGACACTGGCAGTGGGCACTAATTGGCAGGTGGCACTAATTGGCACTGGCATGTTGCACTGGATGGCATTAGCAGATGGCACTGATTGCCAGGTGGCACTGGCAGGCACTAACAGGTGGCACTGGTAAGTGGTACTGGTTGGCACTGATTGGCAGGTGGCACTAATTGGCACTGGCTGGTGGCACTAATTGGCACTGGCAGGTGGCACTGGCAGATGGCACTAGTTAGCATTGGCAGGTGGCACTGATTGGCAGCTGGCACTGGTAGATGTCACTGATTGGCACGTGGCACAGGCAGGCACTAACAGGTGACACTGGCAAGTGGCACTAGTTGTCACTGATTGGCAGGTGGCACTGGTTGGCATTGGATGGCACTGGCAGGTGGCACTGGATTTCACTAGTTGGCACTGGCAGGTGGCACTGGATGGCATAGGCAGGTGGCACTGGATGGCACTGGCAGGTAGCGGGGTGGGTGGGACCCAGCAGCTTTCCAGCCAATTGCAGGGGTGAGCGGGACCCAGCAGCTATCCAGCCAATTGCAGAGTGCAGAGTTCCCGGGTCTGTACACCCGCTGTGCCCATTATGAGGGGTTCCCACCATCCCTGTGCCAAGTTCCTGGGTCTGTACACCCGCTGTGCCCATTATGAGGGGTTCCCACCATCCCTGTGCCAAGTTCCCGGTTCTGTACACCTATGGTGCCCATTATGTGGGGTTCCCACCATCCCTGTACTGAGTTCCTGGGTCTGTAACCTGATGTGCCCATTATGAGGGGTTCCCACCATTCCTGTGGCAAGTTCCCGAGTCTGTACACCCGCTGTGCCCATTATGAGGGGTTCCCACCATCCGTGACCAAGTTCCCGGGTCTGTACACCTACTATGCCCATTATGAGGAGATCCCACCATCCCTGTGCCAAGTTCCCAGGTCTGTACACCTGCTGTGCCCATTATGGGGGTTCCCACCATCCCTGTGCAGAGTTCCTGGGTCTGTACACCTACTGTGCCCATTATGAGTGTCAGGGTCACCTGTGGCCAGGTGACAGATGCACACCGTAGGGGGACAGGAGTGCACCGCGAGGTAGTGAACCCTATGGCTGGCTTCTGTGGATAGGAAACTGGGTGGTTGTGGAAAGCGGGACCAGAGGAGCACAACCGGGATCCCAACGGAAGCGAGAGCCAAGATTCCCCAGGGCGCGGAGTCTAAGACCCAGCTGGTCTTCTCCAGGGCCTCTAGTGGTGAGGATGTTACGCTGCAGGCTGGGACCAGGTCGCGGCCCCTGGAGTTTCCTAGCTCACGCCCCGTAGGATAAGGGGAAGCAGCAGCACACGATAGAGAGAACCGAATAACAAGCCGAAGGTCAGGGGCCACAAGCAGACAAGGATAACGAAGAACGAGCCGAAGGTCAAGGGTCACGAGCAGACAGGGATGGTCGGGGACAAGCCAATAACGTAACAGAGAGACAGACGTAGCACACGGCAGGCAGGAACCCAAACACACAATGCCTAACAAACACGTTGATCAGCAAAGCAGGCTTGCAGTGCACAGGTTAATATAGTGTTCAGTGATAGGGCCTGGGGTGGAGTCAGGCTGGGAGGAGATTATAAAGGAAGCCAGGTGAAGGAGGTCTGGTCTCTAGATGAACACATGAGGAGGAAGGTAAGATGGCAGACAGACATTAATGCATATCCATGACAGTACCCTCCCTCTTACGAGGCCTCCCCCTTCCCCGCCTGGGCCCAGGTTTAGAGGGAAACTTCAGATGAAACTCCTTTAACAGACGAGGTGCAAAGACCTCAGATGCAGTGATCCAAGACCTCTCCTCAGGACCAAACCCTTTCCAATGAACGAGGTACTGAAGAACGCCTTTACAGAGTCGGGAGTCCAGAATTTGACTGATCTCGTACTCCTGATTATCCTCCGAGACAGGCGCCACGGTAGGAAGAGGACGAGAGAATTTATTGAGGACTAAAGGCTTTAGAAGAGCAACATGAAAGGAGTTAGTGATTTTAAGGCTCTTAGGAATCTGGAGTTTGAAACAAACCGGATTCAGTTTAGCAGTTACCGTGTATGGACCGATGAATCGTGGAGCAAACTTCAGAGAAGGAACTCGGAGCTTGATGTTCCTGGTAGAGAGCCAGACTTTGTCCCCTGGCTGAAGAGAAGGCGGTTTACGCCTGCGGCGGTCTGCAAAGCCTTTGAATTTTTCAGCAGCTGCCCGGAGGGAATCATGAACGTGACCCCAAACGGAATTGAGAGACTCCTGAACCGAAGCCAAAGCTGGAATGTCTGGAGAACAGATCATAGGAAGAGGAAGTTGAGGGTGTTTTCCATAAACTGTGAAAAAGGGTGTCTTCTGCGAACTGGTATTCACATGATTGTTATGGGAGAATTCTGCCCACGGGAGTAGAGAGGACCAATCGTCATGGTGAGAAGACACAAAGGTGCGAAGAAAGACCTCTAACTCCTGATTAACCCTCTCAGTCTGTCCATTGGATTGGGGATGGTAAGAAGAAGAAAAATCCAAGACAATATTGAGGGATTTGCAAAAGGCTCTCCAAAAACGAGACGTGAATTGGACTCCCCTGTCGGAAACAATATGAGAAGGGACCCCATGTAGGCGGAGAATTTCTCGAATGAAAATGGGAACCAAGGCAGGGGCAGAAGGAAGACCAGGAAGAGGAACAAAATGAGCCATCTTGGAGAATCGATCGATTACCACCCAAATGACTGTATTATTCTCAGACAGTGGGAGATCGGTGATAAAATCCATGGCAATATGGGCCCAGGGTTCCTTAGGAATAGGCAAGGGCATGAGGAGACCAGCAGGAGCTTGTGTGGAGGATTTGGACTGAGCACAGACATGACAAGCTTTAACGTAGTCTTTGACGTCTGAGCGGAGATTAGGCCACCAGTAGTGACGACTGATGAGTAGGAAGGATCGGAGGAATCCAGAATGCCCTGCCACCTTGGAATCATGTCCCCAACGAAGGATCTTAGCTCTTAGCTCAGTGGGGACAAAGGTCTTACCAGGCGGAATTTTAGACTTCAGGGTGGTAGAGTGGGCAACAATGCATGAGGTGGGAATGATCGGCTCAGGTTCAGGGGCGGACTCCTCGTCCAAAGTGTCAAATGACCTAGAGAGCGCATCAGCCCGACCGTTGCAGGAACCAGGTTTGTAGGTAATCGTGAAATTAAAACGGGCAAAGAAGAGACTCCACCTGGCCTGTCTAGGATTCAGACGTTTAGCATTCTGTAGATACTGTAAATTCTTGTGATCGGTAAAGATCGTTATGGAGTGAGGGGAACCCTCCAAGAGATGACGCCACTCCTCTAACGCCAATTTAATAGCGAGAAGTTCCCGATCACCGATGGCATAATTCCTCTCTGCCTGAGAAAATTTTTTGGAGAAGAACGCACATGGTTGGCGTCTCTTCTCAAAGATTTGAAGAAGCACAGCTCCCACCCCCATTGAGGAAGCGTCCACTTCAATAAAAAATGCATTCCCAGGATTTGGTCTCCTCAAGAGGGGGCCAGAAACAAAGGCCTGTTTCAGGTTGTGAAATGCAGAGACAGCTTCGGGAGGCCAGTCTCTGGCATTCACACCCTTCTTGGTCAAAGCGATAATAGGCGCGGCAATGGAAGAGTAATTCCTTATGAACTGCCTATAATAATTAGTGAAGCCAAGAAAGCGCTGTGTGGCCTTGAGGCTAGCAGGAAGAGGCCAGTTGGTGATAGCCAAGACCTTCCCAGGGTCCATACGAAGCCCCGAACATGAGACAAAGCACCCCAAAAACAGGACCTCAGAACATTCAAAGGAACATTTCTCCAGCTTGGCATAGAGATTGTTCTCTCTAAGACGTTGAAGTACAGTGCGGACATGGTTTCTGTGGACGAGCAGATTTTCAGAAAAGATCAGAATGTCATCCAGATAGATGACAACAAACTGGTACAGCAGATCTCTGAAGATTTCATTGACAAAGTTTTGAAACACGGCTGGAGCATTACACAGACCAAAAGGCATCACCAGATATTCGTAATGCCCGTCTCTAGTGTTAAATGCAGTCTTCCATTCGTCACCCTCCCGTATTCGAATGAGATTGTACGCGCCTCTGAGATCCAACTTGGTGAAAATGGAGGCACCCTTCAACCTATCGAATAGCTCAGATATTAAGGGTAAGGGGTATCGATTTTTAATAGTAACCGCATTTAAACCCCGATAATCGATGCAGGGTCTTAAGGTACCATCCTTTTTGGCAACAAAAAAGAACCCTGCCCCTGCAGGCGATGAGGATTTCCGGATGAACCCTCTCTCCAGATTCTCTGCTACATACTCCGACATGGCCTGGGTCTCTGGGATGGACAGAGGGTAGGTACGACCCCTGGGTAGAGTTGCTCCGGGGACAAGATCAATAGCACAGTCAAAAGACCTGTGGGGAGGAAGCACCTCAGCTGATTTTTTACAGAACACATCCCGGTAATCGCTGTATGCGGCGGGAAGATCAGAAGAAACAGAAGTGGCAGCAACCGGAAGACTCTCCTTGGGGGTCACCTTGAGAAGACACGACGAGAAACATGAGGAACCCCAGGCCAGGATCTGCCCAGAGACCCAGTCCACATGTGGAGAGTGGAGCTGTAGCCAAGGGAGGCCCAATACAACTGGGGTAGAGGCCTTGGGTAGAATAAGAAAGGATATCCACTCCTGGTGGAGAATCCCTACCGACATCCTAATGGGTAGCGTCTGGAAGCGAATAGGGCCCCCTGGGAGAACAGTGCCATCAATTGCCGAGACTACCAATGGGGTAGTGAGAGGTGAAAGGGTAAGCTTCATAGAAGAAGCAGTTCTCCAATCCATGAAATTGCCGGCAGCCCCGGAATCCAGGTATGCAAGGGTTGACTGAGGAGAAGTGCCTACATGAAGGGACACCGGCAAGAGCAGGCGAGAAGGTGATGTTTCTGGGTCCAATACTCCACCTTCCAAATGTATTAGACCCGAGCGTTTCCCGGACGAAGCGAGCAGGAGTCACGAAAATGACCCTTGCCCCCACAATAGAGGCACAAGCCCAGAGTTCTGCGCCTAGCACGTTCTTCGGGGGTTAGTCTGGTCCGGCCCAGCTGCATAGGTTCTTCAGCAGGTAGAGGATGCTCCACGGAATGAAGGGAGGGGAGCTCAGACTGGCTAGGACCCAGAGAGTGCTGGCGTCTTTTTTCTAAGGACCTCTCTTGAAAACGAATGTCGATCTGGTTGCATAATGAAATTACATCGTCCAGACCGACGGGAATGGCTCTTCCCGCTAATTCGTCTTTCACTCGGTCAGAGAGGCCATGTAAAAAGGTAGCGACCAGGGCCTCATTATTCCAGCTCAATTCAGCTGTGTGGATACGGAACTGAAGAGCATATTGCCCCACTGAACTAGATTCTTGGCGAAGACGTAAGACAGCACTAGCCGCTGAAGAAGCCCGAGCCGGCTCTTCGAAGATATTACGAAAGAGCTTCAAGAATTCGGACAGACTGGAAACCACCGGATCGTTCCTCTCCCACAGGGGGGCAGCCCAGGCCAAAGCTTCACCGGAGAGGAGGGAAATGATATAGGCTACCTTAGCCCGGTCAGATAGGAAGCTTTGAGGCTGAAGCTCAAAATGAATAGTGCATTGGCTGAGAAACCCCCTGCAGGCCTTGGAGTCCCCAGAGAAACGGAACGGAGCTGGCAATCTTAGTGAGTGTGAGGCTGCGACTGGTGCGATAGGTACAGCCGCTGGTTGTACTTGGGGTTGCGGATTCGGGGTTCCCAAGGAGACCTGAAGCTGCTCGAATCGAGAAGCCAGATCCTGGAGGAATCGCATCACCTGGGTCTGATTTGATTCCTGGGTCTCAAGTCTGCGAACTATGCCCTGCAATGGATCATCCGCGGGAAGCGGGATGTCAGCCGGGTTCATGGCTGATCAAACTGTCAGGGTCACCTGTGGCCAGGTGACAGATGCACACCGTAGGGGGACAGGAGTGCACCGCGAGGTAGTGAACCCTATGGCTGGCTTCTGTGGATAGGAAACTGGGTGGTTGTGGAAAGCGGGACCAGAGGAGCACAACCGGGATCCCAACGGAAGCGAGAGCCAAGATTCCCCAGGGCGCGGAGTCTAAGACCCAGCTGGTCTTCTCCAGGGCCTCTAGTGGTGAGGATGTTACGCTGCAGGCTGGGACCAGGTCGCGGCCCCTGGAGTTTCCTAGCTCACGCCCCGTAGGATAAGGGGAAGCAGCAGCACACGATAGAGAGAACCGAATAACAAGCCGAAGGTCAGGGGCCACAAGCAGACAAGGATAACGAAGAACGAGCCGAAGGTCAAGGGTCACGAGCAGACAGGGATGGTCGGGGACAAGCCAATAACGTAACAGAGAGACAGACGTAGCACACGGCAGGCAGGAACCCAAACACACAATGCCTAACAAACACGTTGATCAGCAAAGCAGGCTTGCAGTGCACAGGTTAATATAGTGTTCAGTGATAGGGCCTGGGGTGGAGTCAGGCTGGGAGGAGATTATAAAGGAAGCCAGGTGAAGGAGGTCTGGTCTCTAGATGAACACATGAGGAGGAAGGTAAGATGGCAGACAGACATTAATGCATATCCATGACAATGAGGGGTTAATTTTGTTTATTGAAAATCTTACAAACAACAACTTTTATACAATAAAACCATAATATATAAATAAAACATATTTACAAAATAATTGAATATGACTATACAAAACAGAAAGAACAAGAACATAATAAACGGTGCAAACCAAATTGCACACAACATAATCCCTACGAGAGAGCCAGACTAAGGAACATCACCATCACCATGCATGTAGCCTTTTATCAAAAATATATTTGATCTGAAAATCTAGGGGAGTGAAGCAAGGACAGAAAGAAAGCCGCACACCCCGAGATCAACAGGCAGCAGCTACAGAGTCCTGATATTCCTCCACGCCCTCATCCAGGCCTCCTGCTGCCACCTGTCTTTCTCAAGACCCTGAATCTTCCCAACCTCACCCAGAATGTCCTGCACCACCACTTCGACAGGGAGGATTTTACTCCGTAAGGATACCTGACACCGTGCACTCCACGTGAAATAACGGACTACTAGACTAACTAGAAAAAGTGTTTTCAAATCATAATCCCGACGAGTCTGGAATGCCCCATACACCCACTCTGCATAACTCATATGGGGGAGGAAGGGTATACTCAGAGCCCTCCCCACCCTCTTGTACACCTCTATATTAAAAGGGCACTGAAGTAGAAAGTGATCCATGGACTCTACCACTCCTCCACACTCCACTCTCGGGCAACCCCGATCACTCATGGAAAGAAACTTCAGGTTGCCCTTCACATATAGTTTTCCATGAAAGGCAAGCCAAGCCTGATCCCTAAACTTCATTGGGATTCTCTCCAAATTAATCAATCGCAAACCCGCCCTCAAAACTAGGCTTGGGCAATCCCTCAAGGCCAGTGGCTCGCAAAAAGCAGAGCTCATGATCCGCTTCTCAAGAAGTTTCCTTGGAAGAGATCTGACTTCGCCTGCTGTTACTTGCCACTGCCGAAGCATTTTCAAACACGGGGCAACATAAGCCGGGAGCTTATCATGCTTGACCCTCAGGCTTTTCACTGGCCCACCATTTTCCCAGTCTCACAGAAAGGGCCTAAACCAGGACTGGAAAATACCAACCCACCCAGGCGGTCTCTCTGCCAACATGTTACCAAGATTATACTTCAAAAACATTAGAGAGAAAAAGACTACAGGGTTGATCATCCCTAGACCACCCTCCCGCCTAGGAAGGTAAGTCACATTCCTTTTGACGAGGTTTATTCTGTTCCCCCATAACAGCTGGAAGAAACAACCATAGACCCTGGTATAGAGAGAAACTGGCAAAACGCAAACAAAACAGACATACAGAAAAATCGGAATCAGGTAAGTCTTGATCAGATCAACCTTTTCCCTTAAGGAAAGCCGCAAACCTTTCCAGCTTGCCACCTTGGCATCGGCATTCTCCAGCCTGTTCACCCAATTTGCATGACCATAGTCACCTGGGCCGAATTCAATGCCTAGGACTCTAATTTTTTGTTGGGGCTCCGGGAAGTCATCCGGGAGAACAAAGCTCTCACCTTCCACGCCTATCCAGAAAGCTTCACACTTGTCCTGGTTGACCTTTGAACCTGATGCCTCTGTATACTGCCTTATCATTGAGACCACCTCCTGCGCCTCCCCAGTCCCAGAGACAAAAACAGAAACATCATCAGCATAGGCCACAACCTTCAAAGGAGGCTCACCAGCGATGCCCAAAGGTACCCCACACAATGGTCCACTCTCTAGCCTTCTGATGAAGGGGTCGATTGCAAACACATATAGCAGAGGACTCAAAGGGCACCCCTGACGCACACCCGAGCCGACCACAAAGGGCTGCCCAACCCAACCATTAACCAGAGGAAAGCTTTCAGCCCCTTTGTACAAAATCTTGAGCCAATCAATGAAACCCCCCTCCAGGCCATATTTGCCAAGAAGGAGCCATAAGTACTCATGATTAACCCGATCAAAGGCTTTAGCCTGATCCAATGTCAGCAAAAATTTACCCCAACCAGCAGCCCTACAACGCTCCAAGGCCTCCCGGACAGCTAACACTGCTGAGAAAGTGCTTCTACCTTGGACCGAGCAGTGCTGGTGGTGGGATAACAAACTGCCTGCCACTGGTGATAATCGCCAGAAAAAAATCTTTGCCAGTATCTTTCTATCGACATTAAGAAGGCTAATGGGGCGCCAATTCCCAATCATCGAAGGATCTTTACCCTTTGACAGAAGGATCACTGCAGACTGCCTCATGGAGGGAGGGAGAGAACCCTCTTGCAAACAGCCATTAAAAACCTCCGCAAGGTAGGGAGCCAGGATCGTCTTAAAACATTTATAAAATTCGGCTGTCAAACCATCTGTCCCTGGCGTTTTCTTGATGGTCAGTTTATCAATAGCCTGGATTACCTCATCTGCAGTGATTTCATCTGTCAAATTCATCAAAGGAACATTTCTTTCCAGTCCTGGTGTAGAGTCCAAAAAACCCAACATCCTTGTCCGATCAAGGTTCCTTCCTCCCAGGAGATGGGCATAGTATGACCTGACAACCTCCAGGATCCCTGACCTAGACTTCGTCAGAGAGCCCGTACTGTCCTTCAGGCCATTGACCGTCTTAACTGCTACGCTCTGTTTACAGTTCTGGTAAGGGTCCGGGGAATGGTATTTCCCATAATCCCTCTCCTGAACCAAAGAGGCGTGCCGGTCATATTGATGTCTCCTAAGGAGGAGCTTCACCTCAGACATCGCCCCAGAATCTCCTCCATTCGAAACAAGGCGGTCAAGTTTCCTTCGCAAACGCTGGTAGGTGATATACTTATCCTGCTGCTTCTTTCTTCCTATGGCCTTGAAAAGCCCAACAGTCCGCTCTTTTACAAGCTCCCACCATTCTGACTTGCTGTTGCAAAAGTCTAGGATCGTTACCTGTGCTTGAAAAAAATCCTCAAAGGATTGTCTTACTCTCTCATCTTCCAGGAGGACCGAATTCAATCTCCAGATACCCCTCCCCCTAGGCGGCATGTCTGAGGCATTCAGAGTCACAGATAGAATACAGTGATCAGAAAACTCCACTGCCCGACACACAGGTACCGAAAAAGCAGAGTCTCCCTTAAAAAAAAAAACTATCTATCCTACTCTGACTACTACCTCGCTGAAAAGTGAACCCCGTGCTGTCTGGGCAGCGCTTAATGTGCGCATCTACCAGACCTGCTTCCCTAACTATCGCAGTGAGAAAAAGGGTGTCATAGCCCAGCTTACCTCTGAAACCTCTCCTGTCTTTAGACCTAGTAATGGTGTTGAAATCACCTCCAAAGATAACCTGCTGGGCCGTAAAAAGAAAAGGCTTAATCTTTGTAAAGAGGCATTTCCTGTCCCACTTCGTCTGGGGACCATAGATGTTAATCAGACGCAGGTCCTGCCACTTCACAGAGACGTCCAAGACCATGCATCTCCCTATCTCTACCTCAATTACCCGCCGGCACGTTACCATACCAGAAAAAAGGACTGCAACCCTGCTGTAAGGCTCGGCCGCAAGAGACCAAAATGAGGGACCACGTCTCCACTCCTTCTTTGCCAGATGTATATCGGCCAGACTACTCAGATGGGTCTCTTGCAAAAACAAAATGTCAGCATCAAACTCGCTGAGCAAAAATAAGGCCATATGACAAGCACTTACTGATCTTAAGCTGGCAACATTAATGGTTGCCACTTTTAACGGAGTGGGAACTGCCATTAGGGTAGTTGAGGCAGCCGTTTCTTAGCCTGACTACTCCCTCTCCCTGGAGAACCAGCGCGCTTCGTTGCACCCTGGCACTCATCATCCATAGAGGATGCTGAACTGAATGAGTCCCATTCATCATCATCATCATGATTATCATCACCATCATCATCAGACAGTACCTTAAATTTATTCGCCAAAGGTAAAACCGTAGGACTTAAGGTAACTGTACCCCCTTTTTTTTCTTCCTTTTGCCCCTCCTCCTTTTATCCTCCAACCACTCCATATCATCCTTAGACAAACCGGAGTCAACAGCCTCCCCACACCTATCCTCCCCTTCACCCCCCTCCCCCCCACACTCCCTTCCCTTATCTACTACTAGGCCAGCCTCTACACCATCCTCCCCACTCCTCTGCACCCCACGATCCTTAATAGGAACCCTGCAGCGTCGAGGGAGGGGGACTGGCACCGCACTTGATGCACCTGCCTCAGCACCTCTTGCTGCCTCTGTAATTTTAGAAGACACAGACACAGAAGGATTGGACACATTCTCTGCAACTGATCCCTTACCTACAGACTGGGAAGACACTGGCACACTAGGTAAACGCACAGACTGGGGCACCACAGACTGGGGAGACACAGACACATTGGGTGTTGGCACAGACTGGGGCACCACAGACTGGGGAGACAAAGACACATTGGGTGTTGTCACAGATTCAGATGGACTCATAGGCACTCCAGCTGCTGAGCTCTGAGCATCCTCCATGTCCAGGCGGAAGAACTCTCTCATGAGCTCAGGCTTGTTGTGCATTGCCTCAGGACACAGACTGTAAGGATGTCCCACCGCATTGCACAGATTACACCTTATAGTATTACAGTCTTTAGCCAAATGTCCTTCCTCCTGACACAGAGAGCACTTCATCACTGGACAGGAGGATGCAAAATGTCCTTTGATTCCACATTTGTTGCAGAGCTTTGGCTGGCCTGGATAAAAGATGGTCAGCCTGTCCCTCCCCAGGAAAGCTGAGGATGGCAGATGCTGGACAACATTATCAATGACCTTTAATTTTAGCTGTACAGACCACCCCCCCCGTCCATATTCTCTGATCGTCCAAAATCTTTTTCAGGGGACTGAGGACGTCTCCATATCTTCTCAACCAAACAGATAAATCCCCCTGTGGTATGGACTCATTACGGACAAGAATTGTCACCATTTTAATGAGGGGCTGGCGGGATACAAGCTTGGGGATGAGCCCTTTCTAGTCCAGCAGGCCCCTACACACGTGTTCATACTTCTCCCAAAATATGTCCAAAGACTCCGGACGGATAAAGGACAAATCATATTCATAGGAACCTGCCGGACTGATCAGGGCGAAGATATCTGTGGGCGTAAACCCCATCTGTAGGATTTTATCCACCACTGCCCTCCTATGTGGGGGGATTCCACCGCCTTCCCATTTTAACTGCACAACATTCCTCCTTTTAAACAGGGAGGAAGACAAAACATTCCCATATTCCTTCCCTGCTTGCTCCCCCTTCCCAGATCTTGCAGCAATACCAGCATAAGATTTCCTTTCACCCCCGGTATTTGCAGTCTTGTCCTTCTCATTCAAAGCTGCTGGCAGAGAGTCTAATTCAGCTGGAATAGCAGTCACTGAAATAGCAGAGGCAGGCCCCGCCCTCTGCTTTGAATACACAGATCCAATCCTGTCCACTGCAGACTCCTGGAGAGTTGTGGCACTACTGCACCCAGCATCTCCTCCACCATTCACAGGAACAGCCGCTGCGCCTGGTCCAGGCAAAGTCTCTGTATTGTCCTTGGACCTCTCTACAGATTCTTCCCTCAGAAGCTGACTATTGCTCTCAGCAGTTTCAGCTGAAGCTTTGTTTTGAACAGGTAAATCAGACTGCATTGTAAGTTGTACATTGTCTATGGGATTGGGCTGACTGCCCATAGTACTACAACCCCCAGCAAGCCCATTGTCACCAATAAAGTTCACACCACCATCCTGCACACACACTGTACCTGCTTGCTGGGTTGTTACCTTTACAATGGTATGGCTGACGGTGGGATCGGACTTCCCCCCAGCTGCTGCAAATTTTATGTTGGATCTTGCTCTTGCCACAGGTTTGTCCTTCACAGGACTAGGAATGGTGTCCATCTTATCATCACCATCCTGGGAAGCCGCATCCGGAGGGGATTCCAACTTGGTGATGAATTCCAGCAAGCCAGAACCTTCACCTTCCTGAGATGTTCCACATTGCTGGGGTGGGAAGGGGACAGAGGCCTCCGCCATTGAGGACTCAGCAGATGTCTGAGGTGTTGAAGAGCTGGGCTCATCCTCCGGGCCCACTTTCTCACTCTCTGCTGAGTCTGTCTGTTCCTGCATCTCCTCACTGGTCTCCTCACCCTCCATGCAGGATGCGGCACCTCTCCTCATGCGATTAAATCGCTCCTCATTCCTATATTTTTCTTTAAATATTCCGCTATTCTTCTTCAGAGAACTCACCAAATCCCTCTGCTTCCTCACAGCTTGTTCCAGGTCCTTCAACTCAGGCCTCAGAGCCGGTCTTTTCTTGCTGTACACTTTTGCACAGATCTGCTTTTTCTTCCTGAAATCAGCCATCAAGACCATCAACTTCTCCTCTTCCTTCTCAATCCTCTTTAGTTTGCTGACAGTCCTCTGTCTAAAGGCAGATGAGGACTCATCTCTCCTTTGGCTAGGCCCAGAATCTTCCACAGGCCTATCCAGGGGGCCCCCTGCCAGGGTCCTCCCCAGGATCCAGCATCCCTCCTGGGGCAGAGAAGCAACTCTAGCCCCTGGTCTCTGGAAGCACAGGAGCAAAGGAACTAGCAACCGCATACCTCACTGACAAGAAGGAGAATGGCAGTTTTCCACCATCCCTGTGCCAAGTTCCCAGGTCTGTAACCTGATGTGCCCATTATGAGGGGGTTCCCACCATCCCTGTACAGAGTTCCTGGGTCTGTACACCTGCTGTGCCCATTATGAGGGGTTCCCACAATCCCTGTGCCAAGTTCCCAGGTCTGTAACCTGATGTGCCCATTATGAGGGGTTCCCACCATCCCTGTGCCAAGTTCCCGGGTCTGTACACCTACTGTGCCCATTATGAGGGGTTAATTTTGTTTATTGAAAAAAATCTTACAAACAACAACTTATATACAATAAAACCATAATAAATAAAATATATTTACAAAATAATTGAATATGACTATACAAAACAAAAAAAGCACACAAGAACCTAATAAACGGTGCAAACCAAATTTCTACAACATAATCCCTACAGGATAGCCAGACTAAAGAACATCACCGTCACCACGCATGGAGCCTTTTATATAAAATGAGTGGGAACTGCCATTAGGGTAGTTGGGGCAGCCGCTTCCTAGCCTGGCTACTCCCTCTCCCTGGAGAACCAGCGCGCTTCGTTGCACCCTGGCACTCATCATCCATAGAGGATGCTGAACTGAACGAGTCCCATTCATCATCATCATCATCAGACAGTACCTTAAATTTATTTGCCAAAGACAAAATCTTAGGACTTAATGTAACTGTACCTCCTTTTTTTTTCTTCCTTTTGCCTCTCCTCCTTTTATCCTCCAACCACTCCAGTCCATATCATCCTTGGACAACCCGGAGTCAACAGCCTCCCCACACCTATCCTCCCCTTCACTGTCCCTTCCCTTATCTACCACCAGGCCAGCCTCTTCACCATCCTCCACACTCCTCTGCACCCCACGATCCTTAACAGGAACCCTGCAGCATCGAGGGAGGGGGACTGGCACCGCACTTGATGCACCAGCCTCAGCACCTCTTGCTGCCTCTACAATTTTAGAAGACACAGAAGGATTGGACACATTCTCTGCAACTGACACCTTACCTACAGACTGGGAGGACACGGGCACATTAGGTAAACACACAGACTGGGAGGACACAGACATACTGGGTATCGGCATAGACTGGGGCACCACAGACTGGGGAGACACAGAGACATTGGGTGTTGGCACAGACTGGGGCACCACAGACTGGGAAGACACGGACACATTGGGTATTGGTACAGACTCAGATGGACTCACAGGCACCCCAGCTGCTGAGCTCCGAGCATCCTCCATGTCCAGGCGGAAGAACTCTCTCATGAGCTCAGGCTTGTTGTGCATTGCCTCAGGACACTGACTGTAAGGATGCCCCACCACATTGCACAGATTACACCTTATGATATTACAGTCCTTAGCCAAATGATCTTCACCTTGACACAGAGAGCACTTCATCACTGGACAGGAGGATGCAAAATGTCCTTTGATTCCACATTTGTTGCACAGCTTTGGCTGGCCCGGATAAAAGATGGTCAGCCTGTCCCTCCCCAGGAAAGCCGAGGATGGCAGATGCTGAACAACATTATCAACGACTTTTAATTTTAGCTGTACAGACCACCCTCCTGTCCAAATTCCCCGGTCGTCCAAAATCATTTTTAGGGGGCTTAGGACTTCCCCATACCTCTTCAACCATACACATAAATCCCCCTGTGGTATGGACTCATTACGGACCAGAATTGTCACCATTTTAATGAGTGGCTGGTGTGAAACAAGCTTGGGGATGAGCCCTTTCCAGTCCGGCAGGCCCCTACACACGTGTTCATATTTCTCCCAAAATATGTCCAAAGACTCCGGACGGATAAAGGACAAATCATATTCATAGGAACCTGCCGGACTGATCAGGGCGAAGATATCTGCGGGCGTAAACTCCATCTGTAGGATTTTATCCACCACTGCCCTCCTATGTGGGGGAATTCCACCGCCCTCCCATTTTAACTGCACAACATTCCTCCTTTTAAACAGGGAGGAAGATAAAACATTCCCATATTCCTTCCCTACTTGCTCCCCCTTCCCAGATCTTGCAGCAATACCAGCATAAGATTTCCTTTCACCACTAGCATTTGCAGTCCTGTCCTTCCCATTCAAACCTGCTGGCTGAGAGTCTGAATCAGCTGGGATAGCAGTCTTCTGATTAGCAGAGTCAGGACCCACCCCCTCCCCCTGATCTGAGCACACGGCTCCAATCCTGTCCACTGCAGACTCCTGGAGAGTTGTGGCACTACTGCACCCAGCATCTACTCCACCACTCACAGGAACAGCCGCTGTGCCTGGTCCAGGCAAAGTCTCTGTATTGTCCATGGACCTCTCTGCAGACTGAAGCTGACAGTTATTAGCAGATGCATGCTGTGCATTGTCTATGGGTCTGGGCTGACTGTCTGCAGCACTACAACCCTCAGCAAATCCATTGTCATTAAAGTTCACACCATCATCCTGCACACACACTGTACCTGCACCTGCTTGCTGTGTTGTCTCCTCTGCGAGTTTATGGCTGGTGGTGGGGTTGGATTTCTTCCCAGCTGTTGCAGGCTTAATGGTGGAACTTCCTCTCTCCACAGGTCTTTCTTCCACAGGACTAGTAATGGTGTGCATCTTCTCATCACCAACCGGGGAAGCTGCATCCGGAGGAGATTCCAGCTTGGTGATGAACTCCAGCATGCCAGTACCTTCACCCTCCTGCTCAGATGTTACATTTTGCTGGGGTGGGAAGGGGACAGAGGCGTCCGCCATTGAGGGCTCAACAGATGTCTGAGGTGTTGAACAGGTGGGCTCATCCTCCGGGCCCACTTTCTCACTCTCTGCCGAGTCTGTCTGTACCTGCATCTCCTCACTGGTCTCCTCACCCTCCATGCAGGAAGCAGCTCCTCTCCTCATGCGATTAAATCGCTCCTCATTCTTATATTTTTCTTTGAATATTCCGCTGTTCTCCTTCAGAGAACACACCAATTCCTTCTGTTTCCTCACAGCTTGTTCCAGGTCCTTCAACTCAGGCCTTAGAGCCGGTCTTTTCTTGCTGTAAACTTTAGCACAAATCTGCTTTTTCTTCCTGAACTCAGCCATCAAAACCATCAACTTCTCCTCTTCCTTCTCAATCCGCTTCAGCTTGCTGACAGTCCTCCGTCTAAAGGCAGACAGGGACTCATCTTGCCTTTGGCCAGGCCCAGAATCTCCCACAGGCCTATCCAGGGGGCCCCCGCCAGGGTCCTCCCCAGGATCCAGCATCCCTCCTGGGGCAGAGAAGCAACTCTAGCCCCTGGTCTCTGGAAGCACAGGAGCAAGGAACTAGCAACCTCACACCTCACTGTCAAGGAGTGGAATGGCAGTTTCCCACCATCCCTGTGCTGAGTTCCCAGGTCTGTAACCTGATGTGCCCATTATGAGGGGTTCCCACCATCCCTGTGGCAAGTTCCCGGGTCTGTACAAATGCTGTGCCCATTATGAGGGGTTCCCACCATCCCTTACCAAGTTCCCGGGTCTGTACACCTATGGTGCCTATTATGGGGGTTCCCACCATCCCTGTGCAGAGTTCCCGGGTCTGTAACCTGATGTGCCCATTATGAGGGGTTTCCACCATCCCTGTGCCAAGTTCCCAGGTCTGTAACCTGATGTGCCCATTATGAGGGGTTCCCACCATCCCTGTGGCAAGTTCCCGGGTCTGTACACCCGCTGTGCCCATTATGAGGGGTTACCACCATCCCTGACCAAGTTCCCGGGTCTGTACACCTATGGTGCCCAATATGGGGGTTCCCACCATCCCTGTAGCGAGTTCCCGGGTCTGTAACCTGTTGTGCCCATTATGAGGGGTTAATTTTGTTTATTGAAAATCTTACAAACAACAACTTATATACAATAAAACCATAATAAATAAATAAAACATATTTACAAAATAATTGAATATGACTATACAAAACAGAAAGAACAAGAACATAATAAACGGTGCAAACCAAATTGCGCACAACATAATCCCTATGAGAGAGCCAGACAAAGGAACATCACCATCACCATGCATGTAGCCTTTTATCAAAAATATATTTGATCTGAAAATCTAGGGGAGTGAAGCAAGGACAGAAAGAAAGCCGCACACCCCAAGATCAACAGGCAGCAGCTAAAGAGTCCTGATATTCCTCCATGCCCTCATCCAGGCCTCCTGCTGCCACCTGTCTTTCTCAAGACCCCGAATCTTCCCAACCTCACCCAGAATGTCCTGCACCACCACTTCCACAGGGAGGATTTTACTCCGTAAGGATACCTGACACCGTGCACTCCACGTGAAATAACAGACTACTAGACTAACTAGAAAAAGTGTTTCCAAATCATAATCCCGACGAGTCTGGAATGCCCCATACACCCACTCTGCATAACTCATATGGGGGAGGAAGGGTATACTCAGAGCCCTCCCCACCCTCTTGTACACCTCTATATTAAAAGGGCACTGAAGTAGAAAGTGATCCATGGACTCCACCACTCCTCCACACTCCACTCTCGGGCAACCCCGATCACTCATGGAAAGAAACTTCAGGTTGCCCTTCACATATAGTTTTCCATGAAAGGCAAGCCAAGCCTGATCCCTAAACTTCATTGGGATTCTCTCCAAATTAATCAATCGCAAACCCACCCTCAAAACTAGGCTTGGGCAATCCCTCAAGGCCAGTGGTTCGCAAAAAGCAGAGCTCATGATCCGCTTCTCAAGAAGTTTCCTTGGAAGAGATCTGACTTCGCCTGCTGTTACTTGCCACTGCCGAAGCATTTTGAAACACGGGGCAACATAAGCCGGGAGCTTATCATGCTTGACCATCAGGCTTTTCACTGGCCCACCATTTTCCCAGTCTCGCAGAAAGGGCCTAAACCAGGACTGGAAAATACCAACCCACCCAGGCGGTCTCTCTGCCAACATGTTACCAAAATTATACTTCAAAAACATTAGAGAGAAAAAGACTACAGGGTTGATCATCCCTAGACCACCCTCCCGCCTAGGAAGGTAAGTCACATTCCTTTTGACAAGGTTTATTCTGTTCCCCCATAACAGCTGGAAGAAACAACCATAGACCCTGGTATAGAGAGAAACTGGCAAAACGCAAACAAAACTGACATACAGAAAAATCGGAATCAGGTAAGTCTTGATCAGATCAACCTTTTCCCTTAAGGAAAGCCACCAACATTTCCAGCTTGCCACCTTGGCATCGGCATTCTCCAGCCTGTTAGCGAGAGATGGTCAGGTATTTATTGGCTTTACATGTACATATATCCCTTACTTACGGGATATATAACTCTCCAATTACCCTTGCAGGCATCATTACTGCATCTGTAGTATTTTCCTTCTTCAGTATATGTGCCTGGCGCAGTGAACATTTATGTAATTCTACTTATGAAGTTCTGCAGTCCGACTTGATGCAACATATTGATTTATGCTCCCTTTGGGGATTGAACAATGGTGTATTGGGCCAGCAGGCTTTCACTGTGTACAGGAGGTTGGTTGCCCCCCCCCTCCCCCCCTCCCGCTGTCTGGCTTGTGTCCACTCGGCGCAGGTAGGACCGATATGTGCGATGCACATTTCCAGTCCGTTTTGAGGCTTGGAGGAGAGGGAATGGTTTCCATGACCACCCTCCATTGCCAGTCCTGCGTCGCGAGCCTCTGACACGTGACGTCATCCCCCCGAGGCAGCGCCGCAGTCCGCGGCGCCTGTGCGAGAGGACGCTCTCACTAGTGTGAGTGTCGGTCGCCATAACAACCCCCCGCCCTCGGGGGGTGGCGTGGCGCATCACCGAGCTCGGGGGGCGTGATTCCGTCCGGCCCCTTATCTCCCTGCTCTCTCACAGCTGTCCCCTAATTACCACTTAGTGAGCATTCATAAGCTGACGCCCATATGGGCTCAGTCTGCTCACACTGAAGCCGCACCTATACCAGTCAGTTGGATTCAGACCAGGTAAAGAATCTTCCATACATATTCAGGTATTTTCCTGGGAGTTTGTATAGCATTTTCATGTTAGGGATCTGTCTGCTTTCCCCTAGAGACCACTAGAAAATATGGGACCTCGCAGATACATGGCAACAAAAAACTAACTACTGGTGGCAATATATTTACATTTGCCATATTCTCTAGATCAGGTAAATAGTTATCAGTATACTTCACCTGTTTACCTATTTGCAATAGTATCAGCCTAAACAGACACTTACCCAATGACTTTCTCTCCCAGTTACCTGTTAGACCTCTGGATGGGCATTTTGCCCACCCTGGTTTCCCCCTAAGTCTCTTGGTGCAGCCTAGCCTGGGCAATACTATCCATTCGGGTAGGTTATGTGTTAATTATGTGGTGTGCTGTGAGAGCGTTTTTGAATCCCTTTTGATATCTAATAAGCCCTATTTCTACTCATACCTTAGGTCAGCCCTATATGTCCCTTTTTTTAGGGCACAGTTCATGACCCTTGGGTGCGACTTACGTGAAGCAGTATTAACCTTTTCAGGTAGGTTGCCCCTAGGACACATGTTATTAGAGAGTCTTATACTTTCTCTCTATACATCTTAATATCCATTTCTATTGATACTCAGGCACTTTCTGAACATTGGGAGGTCCCTCCACTGCATGGATAGCAGCTCCTCTGCACCTGTGGTGTGAGGGCGGTATCGGACACTCTTTACGCCCTCTGTGGACCAAGTCATCCAGCGGGACACCATACCATCTGGGTGGAGGGCCCACCCCTGTCACCTGCTGGTCCTACCCTCTGTGGAACAACACCATCAATCCTCGAGTTAGAACTAATGTGTCTTTTTATCACTGGCTACTACAAAGTAATCCGTATACACGTAATATACAGGGTCAGTATTTAAATAATCCTTTGGTGGGGGGGCGTGGCCGGATGTGATCGCGGTAGGACGTGTTCTCCCAGAGCTCCGGCTTATCTCCGGTCTATTCTCCTGATAGCGGCTGACCGTACGCTCTGACAACTGCTGCACCTACTACCAGACCTGGGGGAACAGACGAGGCACGTAATTATGCCGTCCTCGGCTTCCAAGAAGTTCCTGAAACTCCTTAACCAGCCACAGATGGAGCAGAGACAGCTCCGCTCTCAGACCAGCATGGCGGCTGACTCCGCCCACTCCTTCTTGCTTCCTGCGGTTTCGCGCGCTGCTTCCAAGATGGCGCAGGCGGCTGATGCGGCTCCGCGGGTCTCTGGGGCCCCTTCACTCCTCACGCCCGAGATCGAGGTGGACGCGGCGGCTATAACAGGCCCGATTCTCGAGGCCATAGCGGCGTCCAAGGCGGAACTCGTGACCTGTATTGACTGCCTGGCCTCGGAATGTAGTCTCATCCGACATGATCTGGATAAGATCAGAGGCCGCCTGACTACTGCGGAAGATTGCATATCGGGGGTGGAAGATGTTACACACACCCAGGGCTCACAGCTGTCAGAGCTGGAAAGCGTGGTCCGGATGCTGCAACACAGAGCGGACGATGCCGAGGACCGCCAAAGGAGGAATAACGTAAGAGTGGTGGGATTACCTGAGGGAGCTGAAGGGGTTGCCACAACTACTTTTGCTGAACAGTTCTTCAAAACTCTATTAGGCCTGGGTGACCTCCCTCCCACTTATGTAGCTGAACGGGCTCACAGAGTGCCCACTGGAGCTTGGAAAGCGGGCGCCCCACCGCGTCCCTTCCTGGTCAGGTTCCTAAACTATAGGGACCGTGACATGCTGCTGGCTGAAGCAAGGAAGCATCCAGATCTGAAGTATGAGAACGCCCGCATCATGCTGTTTTCGGACTTCTCGGCGGAGACTCAGAGGAGGCGTCGCTCATTCACAGACGTGAAAAAGAGGCTCCGTGAGAGGGAGCTGAAATACAGTATGCTGTACCCCAGCCGTCTCCGTGTGCAATACAAGGGATCCGTGAAGTTTTTTGATACTCCACACGATGCCTGTGAGTGGCTTGATCGTGCCCAGTGATGTTGCTGTACACGAAAAATCTTTCTTTCACAGTGGTTCCTGAAGGTTGCCGGGTGGATCTGATTGACCCATTTATGGTTTTGCTTCTTGCTTTTGTACTTTATTTTTTCCTCTCTTACTATGGAATAGCCTTAAACTTTTCAGTACTATCCGGACTGGGGTTCTCCCTTGGAGTGATATCCTTTTGTTTGAAACTTGTTTTTTCCTTTTGGGGAGTAACTCGCTGTTTCAATGGATTATTAACTCTGAATTGGTGCAGTGGTAACTAGTAATATAGTGCACTCCTTGTTTTAGGTTATCGCGGTATGTGGTTCCCAGTGCAAGGTTAGCTGCACGCATCCTGTCATAGAAAGGTCGGGAATCTGGTGTGACGGACACGGTCAACTTTGTGCTTTTACTTTTTTATTTTTTCTCTTCTTCTTTTTTTCGAATACCGGACTATCGACACGTCAGGCTGAACCTCTACGGGGTTGTTCGTTTCAGGGATCAAGCTGCATACCGGACAAGTTGTTTTTTTTTTTAATTTTTAGTTTTTGTGCTCCAGTTTTTTAATAGTTTAGTGGTTTCTGGTATGACAGCAGGGGAGTTTTTTGTTTTCTTAACCAAGGCCATGGGGGTTATATTTGTTCTGTACCACCACTGAATATACTGTTACTATTGAAATGTGTGCTAACCCCGCCTACCCCTCCTCCGGTACTTACAATTATGTGGGTTTCCTATGTTTTTGTTTTCTTCAATGGATAGCAAACTTAAAATACTTTCCTGGAATGTCAGGGGTTTAAATAACAAATTTAAGAGGGCGGCAGTATTTCAGTACCTCAAGCAGGTCAAACCACATATCGTCCTCCTGCAAGAGACACATTTAGAGGGGAGTAAAATATTGTCCTTGCGCAGGCCCTGGATACAAAGGGCAATGCATTCTACGTACTCTACGTACGCTAGAGGGGTATCCATTCTAATAAGCAAATCAATCCCATGCAACATTCACAAAGTATTTACAGACCCGGGAGGTCGATATGTGGCAGTCCTCTTGGATATATATTCTCATAAATTGCTGCTGGTCAATGTGTATTTACCCCCTCCTTTCAAGGTGACCCTACTGTGTGATTTGTTGGTTAGACTGGCGCCCCATCTCCATCTCCCAATGATTCTCCTGGGGGATTACAATGCCATTTTAGACTCGGTGCTGGATTCCTCCAACGCTGGTAGATCGGCGTCGGTGGACCTCAGCTCCTGGGCGTCACTGGCGGGCCTGACTGAGCTTTGGAGATGGAAGCACCCGGATACTGTGTCGTACTCTCATTTGTCTTCTACTCACAAATCTTCAGCTAGGATCGATTTGGCGTTTGGTAATTCTTTGGTCCTTCCGTTGGTATCTGAGTCTGACTATTTACCTGGGGGAGCGTCGGATCATAATCCACTTCTAGTCACTCTAGCCTTTCCTGCAGGGGGTAGGAAGGGAGGTTGGAAATTAGCGCCGGGTTGGTTGCTGGAGGATCAGGTGGTTGCACAGATGCAAACGTTAATGTCCGCCTACTGGGAAGATAATGAGGGCTCGGCCGAGCCCCCGGTGGTATGGGATGCTTTTAAAGCAGTGGCGAGGGGGGAGTGCATCTCTGCCATTAAGGCGGTCCGAAAGGAGCATGGACAGGAGAGTGAGCTTCTCATGGCCCATGAACGAGAGAGGGCAAAGAGGCAGGCAGACTCGCCCTCGGAGGTCAATTATGCTTCCTTATTGGAGGCTCAACGTTCGGTGGCATTGCACTTTACAAACTTGGCACACACTGAGATACGGCAAAGGTCGGAGATGGTGTTTGCGGAGGGGGATAAAAATGGTAAGTTGCTGGCTAACCTTGCTGCTGATTGTAAGACACCGGTCTGTGTACCGGTGGTGAGGAATAAGGGGGGATCCTTAGTCACTGACCCCAAGGAGATACTGGAGGAATTTGTACAATTCTATTCAACACTATACTCGCCCATTCCACCTTACAACCCTTTAGAATTGGAGGAATTGTTGCGGTCCTTGTCTATGCCAAAATTGTCGGATACTGATATGGCAGCTTTAGATGAACCCATTTCTGCCCTGGAAATCGAAGCAGCCATGCTCTCTTTCCCTCCACAGAAGGCGCCGGGGCCTGATGGATTCCCGGCGGACTTCTACAGGGCTTTTAGGTCTCGTTTGGCCCCTAGGCTCAATGTTCTCTTCCGGCACTGCTGGGAGCATGGGGCCTTACCGGCCTCGATGATGGAGGCTTACATGGTCCTCCTCTTGAAGCCGGGGAAGGATCCCCTGGAATGCTCGTCATATCACCCCATAGCACTTTTGAATGCGGATCTGAAGATCCTTGCAAAGGTGCTGGCGTCAAGGTTGGCCGGGGTTATTTCAACTCTGGTCGACATTGACCAAACAGGTTTTATCCCGGGCATGTCCACAGACACCAATCTGAGGAGATTGTTTACGCATCTCCAAAATGATGCAACGGATGCCCCTGCCAAAGTAATTGTTACGATCGATATAGAAAAGGCTTTCGACTCCGTGGATTGGGACTATATGCACAGGGTGTTGGAGGTAATGGGGTTCGGACCTGGTTTCCGTCGGTGGATCACTATGCTATATAAGGATCCTCGGACGGTGATTCGGCTGGGTGCAACAGTCTCCGAGTTTTTTCCCTTGGGCAGGGGTACCAGACAGGGGTGTCCGCTATCACCGTTTATTTTCGCGCTGATGATGGAGCCCATTGCCAGAGCTCTTAGACAATCCAATGGAGTGGGGGGTATACAGGTCGGCTCCATTAGGGAATGTGTGGCCCTCTACGCAGATGACTTGCTACTGTTCCTCAGGGACCCGGGACCTTCTCTCAAAGCCGCCTTACAAATTATGAATCAATTTGCCGCCTTTTCGGGCCTACGGGTGAATTGGGGCAAGTCCTCCATTCTGCCGCTGGGTCCGGAAGCTCAGTCATTAAGGGATAATGAGTTGCCATTGCAGTGGGTGACCTCTGTCACTTATTTAGGTGTCAGGGTCACAGCAGAAATTAATGATTACATGACCCTTAACCTTCTTCCACTGGTGTCAAGTCTCAAACAAAAGACACAGGTATGGCGGAAGCTCCCTCTCTCGTTGATTGGACGAATTAGTCTTATTAAAATGAAATTTCTCCCAGTGATTCTATATTTCCTGCGTCACTCCCCAGTTTGGATCCCCAAGCATTTTTTTACTACATTAAATGGAATAGTAGGATCCTTTTTGTGGTCCCCGCAATCACCTCGTATCAGTATAGCGGTCCTGCAGGAGCCATGGGGGCAGGGTGGGTTGGCACTTCCAGACTGGCAGAAATATTATATGGCAGGCCAGATGGTGTTTGCCAGGCGCTGGCTGTTGGCGGACGAGGGAGATGCGGCCACAGTCTTGGAGGCGGCACATCTAGGATCATATGAGAGCCTGAGGTTGGCACTCTATAGGGGTCCTAGGTCTAGTCTACCTCTGACAGTCTCAATGAAGGCCACGGTTAGGGCATGGGGGGCTACTACCCTTCTAATGTCCCCGTCATATACAGGAGTGTCGCCCTCGGCCCCATTATGGCTGAACCCGAACCTTCCAGACTTTTGCTCGCTTCCCGACCCTATGATATGGGCATGCAGGGGGGTTAAATTACTGGAGGATGTTACTAGGGAAGGTGAACTTATTTCGTTTGACCAATTAAAGGATAGACATGACCTGCCAAATTCCTTCTTCTTCCGCTATTTACAACTGCGCCATGCTTTTCAGGCGCAGTTTGATGGCCGGAGAATTGAGTTACTTCCGTCAGCGCTAGAGACCCTTCTAACAGATGAGGACATGATCAAACCTCTATCAACGCTGTATAAATCCTTGTTTACTAAATCGCCCATGGGGGTCATTAGATGTAGGGAGAGGTGGGGAAGAGAAATTCCGGGAATACAAGGGGAGGATTGGGAAAAGATGTGGGACCATCCTTTTAGGCACTTGGTTTCGGCTAGGGACCGTCTAATTCAATTCAAATTCTTACATAGAGTGTACCTCACCCCGGCTAGACTTACTCGTATATATCCGTCCTCTAGTGGTCAATGCTGGCGGTGTCCACACACTCCGGCGGACTCGGAACACATTTTTTGGACCTGCCCTTTGGTTCAGGTTTTCTGGGCTGGGGTGGTGGGATGCCTGTCGGAGGTGCTCGGTGTCCCGGTTCCTCTATCACCTAGGGTTTGTCTCCTGGGGTTGGTGGAGGAGGTGGTTCCGTCTGTGGCTCTCCGAACTTTGCTAAATATTGGGTTATTTTATGGTAGGAAGGCCATTTTATTAAAGTGGAAGAACCCTAGCGCCCCTACTATCTCATTTTGGAAAGGCCTGGTCAATTCCGTTATCCATTTATATAAAGCCACTTACAAAACTAGGGGTTGTGCAAAAAAGTTTATGAAGATCTGGCGGGCCTGGTTAGACTCATCGGCAACGGTGGGTTGATTAATGATATAGGTTAGTGGGTTGTATGGAGTTCTTTATAATTACGTTTTCACAATTGGCCGAAAGTACTGCATAAGACATAATTGTGAGTATTAATGATTAATATATCAATGTCAACTGCTAATGTGTAATGGGTATGGTGGGGGGATAAAGCATATTTTGATATTTATTGTTGAAATGAGTGGAACTTGGTACAGATACTGGCTATTCTTTTCAAAATGTTTTATTTTATTTCTAAGGTTTAATACTTAAATTGCTCGACTGCCGGGCTTTGGTCAAGACGGGAGGGGGTGGGGGGGGGGGGGGTTATAGATACTGATTTAGGAAGATTAGGAAGACTATGTTAGTCTGAGTAAGTAAAGCCAAGCAGGGCACATGCCGGGTGGGTAAGTGGCCTACCCGGATATTTTTTCTATGTAAGATGTGTGTCTTTGTATGTAGTTACATTGTACTGTAGTGTATTAAAAACTAATAAAAAGAATTTATAAAAAAAATAAATAATAATCCTTTGGTGATAATATACTATGTACCTATAACATATATAACTTGGAGTTTAGTACATGCCCCCATAATTAATGACCCCATTCTACCATCATTGCTCTTTGTTCTTTTCTGTTTATTCGTTGTTATTTATTCGTCATTTTGTCTAATTTTCTGATTTTGCATTATTTTTTGGATACAGATATCATCTAACACTAAAAGGTGCAGCACCCTACCCCTGAAGAAGAGGCTGTACAATTAAAAGGCCT
This sequence comes from Rana muscosa, assembly GCA_029206835.1. Lineage (NCBI taxonomy): Eukaryota > Metazoa > Chordata > Amphibia > Anura > Ranidae > Rana > Rana muscosa. Next base: position 955,610,443 of record CM055116.1, on the reverse strand, counting down.
TGAAACGTTGGGTATCTGTCCCACCCTCGAGACAGTGTCGGGTCCTGTACTACATTCTTCTCCTTTCCTTGTGTAATTTAAGATATCTGTCTATATGCGTTGTGATTATTTCCTTCTCAGTGTATGCACATTGGTTACTTGGACAAATGTGTTTGTACAGTAGTAGCCCCTCATGCTATATATCTATATTTTTGTAAAAAAATGTAATAAATCAGTCTTTATGACCAATACTTTTATACTACATTACTCTATATAGAGGTTTTCAACAGTCACCCCAAAAAGTCCCATTGAGAAATCGCTCTCTTCGGAGTGCACTTTTTGCTGTATGTATCTAGGGATGCGGGTAGACTGACCTCTCATATTCATCCATCTGAGACACCGTTCCTTGTATTCTCCAGCCTGTTAACCCAATTTGCATGACCATAGTCACCTGGGCCGAATTCAATGCCTAGGACTCTAATTTTTTGTTGGGGCTCCGGGAAGTCATCCGGGAGAACAAAGCTCTCACCTTCCATGCCTATCCAGAAAGCTTCACACTTGTCCTGGTTGACCTTTGAACCTGATGCCTCTGTATACTGCCCTATCATTGAGACCACCTCCTGCGCCTCCCCAGTCCCAGAGACAAAAACAGAAACATCATCAGCATAGGCCACAACCTTCAAAGGAGGCTCACCAGCGATGCCCAAAGGTACCCCACACAATGGTCCACTCTCTAGCCTTCTAATGAAGGGGTCGATTGCAAACACATATAGCAGAGGACTCAATAGGCCCCCCTGACGCACACCTGAGTCGACCACAAAGGGCTGCCCAACCCAACCATTAACCAGAGGAAAGCTTTCAGCCCCTTTGTACAAAATCTTGAGCCAATCAATGAAACCCCCCCTCCAGGCCATATTTGCCAAGAAGGAGCCATAAGTACTCATGATTAACCCGATCAAAGGCTTTAGCCTGATCCAATGTCAGCAAAAATGTACCCCAACCAGCAGCCCTACAACGCTCCAAGGCCTCCCGGACAGCTAACACTGCTGAGAAAGTGCTTCTACCTTGGACCGAGCAGTGCTGGTGGTGGGATAACAAACTGCCTGCCACTGGTGATAATCGCCAGAAAAAAATCTTTGCCAGTATCTTTCTATCGACATTAAGAAGGCTAATGGGGCGCCAATTCCCAATTATCGAAGGTACTTTACCCTTTGACAGAAGGATCACTGCAGACTGCCTCATGGAGGGAGGGAGAGAACCCTCATACAAACAGCCATTAAAAACCTCCGCAAGGTAAGGAGCTAGGATCATCTTAAAACATTTATAAAATTTGGCTGTCAAACCATCTGGCCCTGGCGTTTTATTGATGGCCAGTTTATCAATAGCCTGGATTACCTCATCTGCAGTGATTTCATCTGTCAAATTCATCAAAGGAACATTACTTTCCAGTCCTGGTGTAGAGTCCAAAAAACCCAACATCCTTGTCCGATCAAGGCTCCTTCCTCCCAGGAGATCGGCATAGTATGATCTGACAACCTCCAGGATCCCTGACCTAGACTTCGTCAGAGAGCCCGTACTGTCCTTCAGGCCATTGACCGTCTTAACTGCTACGCTCTGTTTACAGTTCTGGTAAGGGTCAGGCGAATGGTATTTCCCGTAATCCCTCTCCTGAACCAAAGAGGCGTGCCGGTCATATTGATGTCTCCTAAGGAGGAGCTTCACCTCAGAGATCGCCCCAGAATCTCCTCCATTCGAAACAAGGCGGTCAAGTTTCCTCCGCAAACGCTGGTAGGTGATAAACTTATCCTGCTGCTTCTTTCTTCCTATGGCCTTGAAAAGCCCAACAGTCCGCTCTTTTACAAGCTCCCACCATTCTGACTTGCTGTTGCAAAAGTCTAGGATCATTACCTCTGCTTGAAAAAAATCCTCAAAGGATTGTCTTACTCTCTCGTCTTCCAGGAGGGCCGAATTGAATCTCCAGATACCCCTCCCCTAGGCGGCATGTCTGAGGCATTCAGAGTCACAGATAGAATACAGTGATCAGAAAACTCCACTGCCCGACACACAGGTCCCGAAAAAGCAGAGTCTCCCTTTAAAAAAAAACTATCTATCCTACTCTGACTACTACCTCGCTGAAAAGTGAACCCTGTGCTGTCTGGGCAACGCTTAATGTGCACATCTACCAGACCTGCTTCCCTAACTATTGCATTGAGAAAAAGGGTGTCATAGCCCAGCTTACCTCTGAAACCTCTCCTGTCTTTAGACCTAGTAATGGTGTTGAAATCACCTCCAAAGATAACCTGCTGGGCTGTAAAAAGAAAAGTCTTAATCTTTGTAAAGAGGCATTTCCTGTCCCACTTCGTCTGGGGACAATAGATGTTAATCAGACGCAGGTCCTGCCCCCTCACAGAGACGTCCAAGACCATGCATCTCCCTATCTCTACCTCAATTACCCGCCGGCATGTTACCATACCAGAAAAAAGGACTGCAACCCCGCTGTAAGGCTCGGCCGCAAGAGACCAAAATGAGGGACCACGTCTCCACTCCTTCTTTGCCAGATGTATATCAGCCAGACTACTCAGATGGGTCTCTTGCAAAAACAAAATGTCAGCATCAAACTCGCTGAGCAAAAATAAGGCCATATGACGAGCACTTACTGATCTTAAGCTGGCAACATTAATGGTTGCCACTTTTAACGGAGTGGGAACTGCCATTAGGGTAGTTGAGGCAGCCGTTTCTTAGTCTGACTACTCCCTCTCCCTGGAGAACCAGCGCGCTTCGTTGCACTCTGGCACTCATCATCCATAGAGGATGCTGAACTGAATGAGTCCCATTCATCATCATCATCATGATTATCATCACCATCATCATCAGACAGTACCTTAAATTTATTCGCCAAAGACAAAACCGTAGGACTTAAGGTAACTGTACCCCCTTTTTTTCTTCCTTTTGCCCCTCCTTTTATCCTCCAACCACTCCATATCATCCTTAGACAAACCGGAGTCAACAGCCTCCCCACACCTATCCTCCCCTTCACCCCCCTCCCCCCCACACTCCCTTCCCTTATCTACTACTAGGCCAGCCTCTTCACCATCCTCCCCACTCCTCTGCACCCCACGATCCTTAACAGGAACCCTGCAGCGCCGAGGGAGGGGGACTGGCACCGCACTTGATGCACCTGCCTCAGCACCTCTTGCTGCCTCTGTAATTTTAGAAGACACAGAAGGATTGGACACATTCTCTGCAACTGACTCCTTACCTACAGACTGGGAAGACACTGGCACACTAGGTAAAAGCACAGACTGGGGCACCACAGACTGGGGAGACACAGACACAATGGGTGTTGGCACAGACTGGGGCACCACAGACTGGGGAGACAAAGACACATTGGGTATTGTCACAGACTCAGATGGACTCATAGGCACTCCAGCTGCTGAGCTCTGAGCATCCTCCATGTCCAGGCGGAAGAACTCTCTCATGAGCTCAGGCTTGTTGTGCATTGCCTCAGGACACAGACTGTAAGGATGTCCCACCGCATTGCACAGATTACACCTTATAGTATTACAGTCTTTAGCCAAATGTCCTTCCTCCTGACACAGAGAGCACTTCATCACTGGACAGGAGGATGCAAAATGTCCTTTGATTCCACATTTGTTGCAGAGCTTTGGCTGGCCTGGATAAAAGATGGTCAGCCTGGCCCTCCCCAGGAAAGCTGAGGATGGCAGATGCATTATCAATGACCTTTAATTTTAGCTGTACAGACCACCCCCCCGTCCATATTTCCCGATCGTCCAAAATCTTTTTCAGGGGACTCAGGACGTCTCCATATCTCCTCAACCAAACACATAAATCCCCCTGTGGTATGGACTCATTACGGACAAGAATTGTCACCATTTTAATGAGGGGCTGGCGGGATACAAGCTTGGGTATGAGCCCTTTCCAGTCCGGCAGGCCCCTACACACGTGTTCATACTTCTCCCAAAATATGTCCAAAGACTCCAGACGGATAAAGGACAAATCATATTCATAGGAACCTGCTGGACTGATCAGGGCGAAGATATCTGCGGGTGTAAACCCCATCTGTAGGATTTTATCCACCACTGCCCTCCTATGTGGGGGGATTCCACCGCCTTCCCATTTTAACTGCACAACATTCCTCCTTTTAAACAGGGAGGAAGACAAAACATTCCCATATTCCTTCCCTGCTTACTCCCCCTTCCCAGATCTTGCAGCAATACCAGCATAAGATTTCCTTTCACCCCCAGTATTTGCAGTCTTGTCCTTCTCATTCAAAGCTGCTGGCAGAGAGTCTAATTCAGCTGGGATAGCAGTCACTGAATTAGCAGAGGCAGGACCCGCCCTCTGCTCTGAGCACACAGCTCCAATCCTGTCCACTGCAGACTCCTGGAGAGTTGTGGCACTACTACACCCAGCATCTTCTCCACCATTCACAGAAACAGCCGCTGCGCCTGGTCCAGGCAAAGTCTCTGTATTGTCCTTGGACCTCTCTGCAGATTCGTCCCTCAGAAGCTGACTATTGCTCTCAGCAGTTTCAGCTGAAGCTTTGTTTTGAACAGGTAAATCAGACTGCATTGTATGTTGTACATTGTCTATGGGATTGGGCTGACTGAACGTAGTACTACAACCCCCAGCAAGCCCATTGTCACCAATAAAGTTCACACCGCCATCCTGCACACACACTGTACCTGCTTGCTGGGTTGTTACCTTTACAATGGTATGGCTGACGGTGGGATCGGACTTCCCCCCAGCTGCTGCAGATTTTATGGTGGATCTTGCTCTTGCCACAGGTTTGTCCTTCACAGGACTAGGAATGGTGTCCATCTTATCATCACCATCCTGGGAAGCCGCATCCGGAGGGGATTCCAACTTGGTGATGAATTCCAGCAAGCCAGAACCTTCACCTTCCTGAGATGTTCCACACTGCTGGGGTGGGAAGGGGACAGAGGCCTCCGCCATTGAGGGCTCAGCAGATGTCTGAGGTGTTGAAGAGCTGGGCTCATCCTCCGGGCCCGCTTTCTCACTCTCTGCTGAGTCTGTCAGTTCCTGCATCTCCTCACTGGTCTCCTCACCCTCCATGCAGGATGCGGCACCTCTCCTCATGCGATTAAATCGCTCCTCATTCCTATATTTTTCTTTAAATATTCCGCTATTCTCCTTCAGAGAACTCACCAAATCCCTGCCAGCTTCCTCACAGCTTGCTCCAGGTCCTTCAACTCAGGCCTCAGAGCCGGTCTTTTCTTGCTGTAAACTTTTGCACAGATCTGCTTTTTCTTCCTGAAATCAGCCATCAAGACCATCAACTTCTCCTCTTCCTTCTCAATCCTCTTTAGTTTACTGACAGTCCTCTGTCTAAAGGCAGATGAGGACTCATCTCTCCTTTGGCTAGGCCCAGAATCTTCCACAGGCCTATCCAGGGGGCCCCCGCCAGGGTCCTCCCCAGGATTCAGCATCCCTCCTGGGGCAGAGAAGCAACTCTAGCCCCTGGTCTCTGGAAACACAGGAGCAAAGGAACTAGCAACCGCACACCTCACTGACAAGGAGCAGAATGGCAGTTTCCCACCATCCCTGTGCTGAGTTCCCGGGTCTGTACACCTACTGTGCCCATTATGAGGGTTCCCACCATCCCTGTACTGAGTTCCTGGGTCTGTACACCTGAGGTGCCCATTATGAGGGGTTCCCACCATCCCTGTGCAGAGTTCCCGGGTCTGTACACCCGCTGTGCCCATTATGAGGGGTTCCCACCATCCCTGTGTCAAGTTCCCGGGTCTGTACACCCGCTGTGCCCATTATGAGGGTTAATTTTGTTTATTGAAAATCTTACAAACAACAACTTATATACAATAAAACCATAATAAATAAATAAAACATATTTACAAAATAATTGAATAGGACTATACAAAACAGAAAGAACAAGAACAAAATAAACTGTGCAAACCAAATTGCGCACAACATAATCCCTACGAGAGAGCCAGACTAAGGAACATCACCGTCACCATGCATGTAGCCTTTTATCAAAAATATATTTGATCTGAAAATCTAGGGGAGTGAAGCAAGGACAGAAAGAAAGCCGCACACCCCGAGATCAACAGGCAGCAGCTAAAGAGTCCTGATATTCCTCCATGCCCTCATCCAGGCCTCCTGCCGCCACCTGTCTTTCTCAAGACCCTGAATCTTCCCAACCTCACCCAGAATGTCCTGCACCACCACTTCGACAGGGAGGATTTTACTCCGTAAGGATACCTGACACCGTGCACTCCACGTGAAATAACGGACTACTAGACTAACTAGAAAAAGTGTTTCCAAATCATAATCCCGACGAGTCTGGAATGCCCCATACACCCACTCTGCATAACTCATATGGGGGAGGAAGGGTATACTCAGAGCCCCCCCACCCTCTTGTACACCTCTATATTAAAAGGGCACTGAAGTAGAAAGTGATCCATGGACTCCACCACTCCTCCACACTCCATTCTCGGGCAACCCCGATCACTCATGGAAAAAAACTTCAAGTTGCCCTTCACATATAGTTTTCCATGAAAGGCAAGCCAAGCCTGATCCCTAAACTTCATTGGGATTCTCTCCAAATTAATCAATCGCAAACCCTCCCTCAAAACTAGGCTTGGGCAATCCCTCAAGGCCAGTGGCTCGCAAAAAGCAGAGCTCATGATCCGCTTCTCAAGAAATTTCCTTGGAAGAGATCTGACTTCGCCTGCTGTTACTTGCCACTGCCGAAGCATTTTCAAACACGGGGCAACATAAGCCGGGAGCTTATCATGCTTGACCATAAGGCTTTTCACTGGCCCACCATTTTCCCAGTCTCGCAAAAAGGGCCTAAACCAGGACTGGAAAATACCAACCCACCCAGGCGGTCTCTCTGCCAACATGTTACCAAGATTATACTTCAAAAACATTAGAGAGAAAAAGACTACAGGGTTGATCATCCCTAGACCACCCTCCCGCCTAGGAAGGTAAGTCACATTCCTTTTGACAAGGTTTATTCTGTTCCCCCATAACAGCTGGAAGAAACAACCATAGACCCTGGTATAGAGAGAAACTGGCAAAACGCAAACAAAACTGACATACAGAAAAATCGGAATCAGGTAAGTCTTGATCAGATCAACCTTTTCCCTTAAGGAAAGCCGCCATCCTTTCCAGCTTGCCACCTTGGCATCGGCATTCTCCAGCCTGTTCACCCAATTTGCATGGCCATAGTCACCTGGGCCGAATTCAATGCCTAGGACTCTAATTTTTTGTTGGGGCTCCGGGAAGTCATCCGGGAGAACAAAGCTCTCACCTTCCACGCCCATCCAGAAAGCTTCACACTTGTCCTGGTTGACCTTTGAACCTGATGCCTCTGTATACTGCCTTATCACTGAGACCACCTCCTGCACCTCCACAGTCCCAGAGACAAAAACAGAAACATCATCAGCATAGGCCACAACCTTCAAAGGAGGCTCACCAGCGATGCCCAAAGGTACCCCACACAATGGTCCACTCTCTAGCCTTCTGATGAAGGGGTCGATTGCAAACACATATAGCAGAGGACTCAAAGGGCACCCCTGACGCACACCTGAGCCGACCACAAAGGGCTGCCCGACCCAATCATTAACCAGAGGAAAACTTTCAGCCCCTTTGTACAAAATCTTGAGCCAATCAATGAAACCCCCCTCCAGGCCGTATTTGCCAAGAAGGAGCCTTAAGTACTCATGATTAACCCGATCAAAGGCCTTAGCCTGATCCAATGTCAGCAAAAATTTACCCCAACCAGCAGCCCTACAACGCTCCAAGGCCTCCCGGACAGCTAACACTGCTGAGAAAGTGCTTCTACCTTGGACCGAGCAGTGCTGGTGGTGGGATAACAAACTGCCTGCCACTGGTGATAATCGTCAGAAAAAAATCTTTGCCAGTATCTTTCTATCGACATTAAGAAGGCTAATGGGTCGCCAATTCCCAATCATCGAAGGATCTTTACCCTTTGACAGAAGGATCACTGCAGATTGCCTCATGGAGGGAGGGAGAGAACCCTCTTGCAAACAGCCATTAAAAACCTCCGCAAGGTAGGGAGCCAGGATCGTCTTAAAACATTTATAAAATTCGGCTGTCAAACCATCTGTCCCTGGCGTTTTCTTGATGGTCAGTTTATCAATAGCCTGGATTACCTCATCTGCAGTGATTTCATCTGTCAAATTCATCAAAGGAACATTACTTTCCAGTCCTGGTGTAGAGTCCAAAAAACCCAACATCCTTGTCCGATCAAGGTTCCTTCCTCCCAGGAGATCGGCATAGGATGACCTGACAACCTCCAGGATCCCTGACCTAGACTTCGTCAGAGAGCCCGTACTGTCCTTCAGGCCATTGACCGTCTTAACTGCTACGCTCTGTTTACAGTTCTGGTAAGGGTCAGGCGAATGGTATTTCCCGTAATCCCTCTCCTGAACCAAAGAGGCGTGCCGGTCATATTGATGTCTCCTAAGGAGGAGCTTCACCTCAGAGATCGCCCCAGAATCTCCTCCATTCGAAACAAGGCGGTCAAGTTTCCTCCGCAAACGCTGGTAGGTGATATACTTATCTTGCTGCTTCCTTCTTCCTATGACCTTGAAAAGCCCAACAGTCCGCTGTTTTACAAGCTCCCACCATTCTGACTTGCTGTTGCAAAAGTCTAGGATCGTTACCTCTGCTTGAAAAAAATCCTCAAAGGATTGTCTTACTCTCTCATCTTCCAGGAGGGCCGAATTCAATCTCCAGATACCCCTCCCCCTGGACGGCATGTCTGAGGCATTCAGAGTCACAGATAGAATACAGTGATCAGAAAACTCCACTGCCCGACACACAGGTGCCGAAAAAGCAGAGTCTCCCTTTAAAAAAAACCTATCTATCCTACTCCGACTACTACCTCGCTTAAAAGTGAACCCCGTGCTGTCTGGGCAGCGCTTAATGTGCGCATCTACCAGACCTGCTTCCCTAACTATCGCATTGAGAAAAAGGGTGTCATAGCCCAGCTTACCTCTGAAACCTCTCCTGTCTTTAGACCTAGTAATGGTGTTGAAATCACCTCCAAAGATAACCTGCTGGGCCGTAAAAAGAAAAGGCTTAATCTTTGTAAAGAGGCATTTCCTGTCCCACTTCGTCTGGGGACCATAGATGTTAATCAGACGCAGGTCTTGCCCCTTCACAGAGATGTCCAAGACCATGCATCTCCCTATCTCTACCTCAATTACCCGCCGGCACGTTACCATACCAGAAAAAAGGACTGCAACCCCGCTGTAAGGCTCGGCCGCAAGAGACCAAAATGAGGGACCACGTCTCCATTCCTTCTTTGCCAGATGTATATCGGCCAGACTACTCAGATGGGTCTCTTGCAAAAACAAAATGTCAGCATCAAACTCGCTGAGCAAAAATAAGGCCATATGACGAGCACTTACTGATCTTAAGCTGGCAACATTAATGGTTGCCACTTTTAACGGAGTGGGAACTGCCATTAGGGTAGTTGAGGCAGCCGTTTCTTAGCCTGACTACTCCCTCTCCCTGGAGAACCAGCGCGCTTCGTTGCACCCTGGCACTCATCATCCATAGAGGATGCAGAACTCAACGAGTCCCATTCATCATCATCATCATCATGATTATCATCACCATCATCATAAGACAGTACCTTAAATTTATTTGCCAAAGGAAAACCCTTAGGACTTAAGGTAACTGTACCCCCTATTTTTTTCTTCCTTTTGCCCCTCCTCCTTTTACCCTCCAACCACTCCATATCATCCTTAGACAAACCAGAGTCAACAGCCTCCCCACACCTATCCTCCCCTTCACCCCCTCCCCCCCACACTCCCTTCCCTTATCTACTACTAGGCCAGCCTCTTCACCATCCTCCCCACTCCTCTGCACCTCACGATCCTTAACAGGAACCCTGCAGCATCGAGGGAGGGGGACTGGCACCGCACTTGATGCACCTGCCTCAGCACCTCTTGCTGCCTCTGTAATTTTAGAAGACACAGACACAGAAGGATTGGACACATTCTCTGTAACTGACACCTTACCTACAGACTGGGAAGACACTGGCACATTAGGTAAACGCACAGACTGGGGCACCACAGACTGGGGAGACACAGACACATTGGGTGTTGGGACAGACTGGGGCACCACAGACTGGGGAGACACAGACATATTGGGTGTTGGCACAGATTCAGATGGACTCACAGGCACTCCAGCTGCTGAGCTCTGAGCATCCTCCATGTCCAGGTGGAAGAACTCTCTCATGAGCTCAGGCTTGTTGTGCATTGCCTCAGGACACTGACTGTAAGGATGTCCCACCACATTGCACAAATTACACCTTATAGTATTACAGTCTTTAGCCAAATGATCTTCACCTTGACACAGAGAGCACTTCATCACTGGACAGGAGGATGCAAAATGTCCTTTGATTCCACATTTGTTGCAGAGCTTTGGCTGGCCTGGATAAAAGATGGTAAGCCTGTCCCTCCCCAGGAAAGCTGAGGATGGCAGATGCTGGACAGCATTATCAATGACCTTTAATTTTAGCTGCACAGACCACCCCCCCGTCCATATTCCCCGATCGTCCAAAATCTTTTTTAGGGGGCTCAGGACGTCTCCATACCTCCTCAACCAAACACATAAATCCCCCTGTGGTATGGACTCATTACGGACAAGAATTGTCACCATTTTAATGAGTGGCTGGCAGGATACAAGCTTGGGGATGAGCCCTTTCCAGTCCGGCAGGCCCCTACACACGTGTTCATACTTCTCCCAAAATATGTCCAAAGACTCCGGACGGATAAAGGACAAATCATATTCATAGGAACCTGCCGGACTGATCAGGGCGAAGATATCTGCGGGCGTAAACCCCATCTGTAGGATTTTATCCACCACTGCCCTCCTATGTGGGGGGGTTCCACCGCCTTCCCATTTTAACTGCACAACATTCCTCCTTTTAAACAGGGAGGAAGACAAAACATTCCCATATTCCTTCCCTGCTTGCTCCCCCTTCCCAGATCTTGCAGCAATACCAGCATAAGATTTCCTTTTGCCCCCAGTATTTGCAGTCTTGTCCTTCTCATTCAAATCTGCTGGCAGAGAGTCTAGTTCAGCTGGGATAGCAGTCACTGAATTAGCAGAGGCAGGACCCGCCCTCTGCTCTGAACACACAGCTCTAATCCTGTCCACTGCAGACTCCTGGAGAGTTGTGGCACTACTGCACCCAGCATCTGCTCCACCATTCACAGAAACAGCTGCTGCGCCTGGTCCAGGCAAAGTCTCTGTATTGTCCTTGGACCTCTCTGTAGATTCTTCCCTCAGAAGCTGACTATTGCTCTCAGCAGTTTCAGCTGAAGCTTTGTTTTGAACAGGTAAATCAGACTGCATTGTATGTTGTACATTGTCTATGGGATTGGGCTGACTACCCGTAGTACTACAATCCCCAGCAAGCCCATTGTCACCAATAAAGTTCACACCACCATCCTGCACACACACTGTACCTGCCTGCTGGGTTGTTACCTTTACAATGGTATGGCTGACGGTGGGATCGCACTTCCCCCCAGCTGCTGCAGATTTTATGGTGGATCTTGCTCTTGCCACAGGTTTTCCTTCACAGGACTAGGAATGGTGTCCATCTTATCATCACCATCCTGGGAAGCCGCATCCGGAAGGAGATTCCAACTTGGTGATGAATTCCAGCAAGCCAGAACCTTCACCTTCCTGAGATGTTCCACATTGCTGGGGTGGGAAGTGGACAGAGGCCTCCGCCATTGAGGGCTCAGCAGATGTCTGAGGTGTTGAAGAGCTGGGCTCATCCTCCGGGCCCACTTTCTCACTCTCTGCTGAGTCTGTCTGTTCCTGCATCTCCTCACTGGTCTCCTCACCCTCCATGCAGGATGCGGCACCTCTCCTCATGCGATTAAATCGCTCCTCATTCCTATATTTTTCTTTAAATATTCCGCTATTCTCCTTCAGAGAACTCACCAAATCCCTCTGCTTCCTCACAGCTTGTTCCAGGTCCTTTAACTCAGGCCTCAGAGCTGGTCTTTTCTTACTGTACACTTTTGCACAGATCTGCTTTTTCTTCCTGAAATCAGCCATCAAGACCATCAACTTCTCCTCTTCCTTCTCAATCCCCTTTAGTTTGCTGACAGTCCTCTGTCTAAAGGCAGATAAGGACTCATCTCTCCTTTGGCCAGGCCCAGAATCTTCCACAGGCCTATCCAGGGGGCCCCCGCCAGGGTCCTCCCCAGGATCCAGCATCCCTCCTGGGGCAGAGAAGCAACTCTAGCCCCTGGTCTCTGGAAGCACAGGAGCAAAGGAACTAGCAACCGCACACCTCACTGACAAGGAGCAGAATGGCAGTTTCCCACCATCCCTGTGCTGAGTTCCCGGGTCTGTACACCCGCTGTGCCCATTATGAGGGGTTCCCACCATCCCTGTGCCAAGTTCCTGGGTCTGTACACCCGCTATGCCCATTATGGGGGTTCCCACCATCCCTGTGCCATGTTCCCGGGTCTGTACTCCCGCTGTGCCCATTATGGGGGTTCCCACCATCCCTGTAATGAGTTCCCGGGTCTGTAAGCTGATGTGCCCATTATGAGGGGTTCCCACCATCCCTAAGGCAAGTTCCCGGGTCTGTACACCCGCTGTGCCCATTATGAGGGGTTCCCACCATCCCTGTACTGAGTTCTCGTGTGTGTACACCCGCTGTGCCCATTATGAGGGGTTCCCACCATCCCTGTGCCAAGTTCCCGGGTCTGTACACCCGCTGTGCCCATTATGAGGGGTTCCCACCATCCCTGTACTGAGTTCCCGGGTCTGTACACCTACTGTGCCCATTATGTGGGGTTCCCACCATCCCTGTGCACAGTTCCTGTGTCTGTACACCCGCTGTGCCCATTATGAGGGTTCCTCCCACCATCCCTGTACACCTGCTGTGCCCATTATGAGGGGTTCCCACCATCCCTGTACACCTACTGTGCCTATTATGAGGGCTTCCCACCATCCCTGCACTGAGTTCCCGGGTCTGTATCTAGGAGTACAGGGGGGTCTGGTGTTATCTAGGAGTATAGGGAGTATAGGGGGGGGGGGTCTGGTGTTATCTAGGAGTATAGAAGGTATGTGTTTGTGTGACTCCAGCTTTTGGCACAGCAATCAATGTATATTGTATAGGTACAAGGAAGTCAAGGTTTTGTAACTGTGCCTCTTTAGCCCCTACCACTGTTTGGTCGCACCCACTTTTTTCTGTGGTGCGCACAGTGCACTGCAGGTCACTGTCCCTCATTCTCAAGTTCCAAAGTTGGGAGGTATGTAACATGGGTATTTCACTTTCTGAACCTTTTTTTTTTTTTTTTGATGAACTTTAGGAATAGATTGCCAAATATGAGAGTAAATGGCAGTGCCTCAAGAAGCAGGTGGATTGACAGTTTGCATTCCTGGATTACAGACAGTAAAATGTTTTGTGTGATCAGATGCATAGTCACTGGCCAGCAAAGTGGTTGTAAACCCACTCACACAACTTGCACCTACAGGTAAGCCTAGATTAAGGCTTACCTGTAGGTGCAAGAAATATCTCCTTAAACTACACAGTTAAGGAGATATTTGCTTTTAAAAACGGCGCCGCTGACGTCACAGGCATGCGCACTAGCGGGCCGGTTTTCTGAATGGATCTTGCCAGCCCGAGTCTGCATGCGTGTGACGTCATCGCCGCTCCTGGGCCAATCACAGCGCCGGAGCGGCGATACACGGAAGGGACATCGAGGCAAGATGGTGGCAGAGGCGGAAGGGAATGAGGAGCGGTTCGGGGGCTTCAATCTGAGGTAAGTAATGCATAATGAGCTAGTATGCTAGTCTTGCAGGTGGTTTTATTAAAAAACAAACAAAAAAAAACACTTTAATGAAGGCCCCTTGAACCACCTTTAGGCCTGGCAAAGGGAGTCTCCGCTTTGACTGTTGGAAGCATATGGCATCACTGTGGGTGTGAACCTAAAATTAAAATTATTTAGCTCCCCTATGATTGGCTACAAGACCTGGGGTGACTGGGTGGAGCCTGATTGTGGGTGTGAACCTTAAATTTAAGTTATGTAGCACCCCTATGATTGGTTACAAGGCCTGTGGTGACTGGGTGGAGCCTGAACTCTAGTAAAAAGCTATGCAGAGATTAATCTAACTGTTCACATGATTCAGCAGTCAGAAGAAGAGTGCCACTGCCTTGGGTGAGTTATTCTGCCTCTATTCTAGTGATGGAAAGTTTGGATCTTTAAAGTGAATCGGTTCATTTCGAAGGACTCACTGAAATGAACCAATTTAATGAATTGATTCTTCGATTCACTTGCTGAGTCTGCTGACAAGCTCTGACTTTACCTTATGTGACAGCAGGAAGGTAAAGTCACCTGGTTGCATCCAGGGGGGTAGATATATTTCGCCCAGATTCAGGCTTTACGCCGACTTATACAACTAGGTGGAGAGTTGTATAAGCCCAGCTGAGGATAGTGGGCTCATGGATGACTCATACCTCTAGGGAGAGTGTGGGGCGTCGTGCAGACAGGGAGTTGATGAGACCAGCTGAAGCTTGTCAGCTCATTTAGGCCTCTAAAAGAACTCCCAGCTTCATTAGATGTTAGCTCATGCCTGGAACCAGACCTGTGTGGACTGTCTAGGGAGAGTGAACCCCTGTGCGGTGAGACAAAGCCTGTGTGGCTGTTTGCTTGGACATTTAAAACCAGGGACTTAGGGACTAGGACAGCACTAGGCTGATCCCAGTTGTTAGTTAGGAAACCTGTATGTTTAGTCAGAGGTCAACTTGACCAGGATTTATTTTGTTTATGTTTCTTTTGCTTTGCTGTGTTTTGTCACTGTAAATAGAAAATAAACCGCACCTTTTTGATTTTGAAAACCACAACCTCCGTTTGCTGGGCCTGTTTTGTGTGGGGAGCCCATCCCGGGGGTCACACACACCCGCTGCCGAGCTAACCCCCTCACAGTTGGTGGAGAACCAGTGGCAGTTTTTTTTAAGCCAGCATGGAGGAGATACTGAAGCAGCTGGCTCTAGCAAATGCCAATCAACAGCAGACAAATGCAGGTTTGCAAAAGAGCCTTGCAGCTCATCAACAGAGCCTTGCAGCTCAACAACAGAACTTTGCAGCCCAGCAGCAAGCTCATCAACAGAGCCTTGCAGCCCAGCAGCAGACAAACGCAACTTTGCAACAGAGTCTGGAGGCTCAGCAACGAGCCCAGCAGCAATCTGAGGCCCGCTTCATAGACCTGTTGCAGAAGCAAGAGCAGAGACTACAACAACAGATGGAAGCAGTAATGCAGCAACGTCCGCAGACCAGTGAGGAAAGCCGTCCCACTAATACCGCGTCCTTTGGGGTGAGTCGTTTATTGACAAAAATGACTGGAGAGGATGATCCAGAGGTATTTTTGACCACATTTGAAAGGACCGCTGAAAGAGAAAAGTGGCCTGAGGAGCAGTGGGCTGGACTGGTGGCTCCTCTGTTAACTGGTGAATCGCAGAAAGCTTACTATGACCTAGAGCCTAACCAAGCAAAAGACTATGTGATGCTAAAAGCTGAAATATTGGCAAGGCTGGGTGTCACCCAGGCTGTCCGGGCTCAGCGTGTGCATAACTGGACTTTCCAGCTTGGAAAACCCCCCAGGTCTCAAATGTATGATCTCATTCACCTGAGCAGAAAGTGGCTACAGCCAGAGACTTTGTCCGCACCAAAGATTGTGGAACGTGTTGTAATGGATCGGTTTTTGAGAGCTCTTCCTACTGCCATCCAAAAGTGGGTAAGCCATGGAGACCCAGAGACGGCCGATGGTCTTGTGGATCGTGTGGAGAAATACTTGGCTACAGAGAACCTGACGGCCTCTTCCAGAGACACTCGGACTTTCCACCCTAAGACCAGACCATCCCCAGGGGCGGATAAGAGGATTCCAAGGGGTGAGGGTGGAGAGAGTGAGAGGGTGGGAGCTCTACCCCAAGTTTGGCGAGAACAGCCTGGGAAATCAGCGGCTCAAGAGGCGGCAAGAAGGATCGTTTGCTACCGCTGCCGGCAAGCGGGACATATTGCAGCCAATTGCCCGGTTGTGGAGGAACCCATGCAGTGTGACTTTCTGACTGGCAGACGTCAGTCGCTGTGTGCGACAGTCGCATGCACTGCCATTCGAGGAACTGAGAAACATTTATGCAAAATGTGTGTTAATGGTAGAAATGTTGTGGTATTGCTGGATTCAGGTAGCCTTGTGACCCTGATAAAGGCTGAGTTAGTTAAAACAGAGGTCTCTGGGAATAGCAAGGTAGCTGTTATTTGTGTGCATGGGGACACCCGAGAGTATCCAGTGACTACAGTGTGTTTCGAGACCCCCAAAGGTACCCTCTCTCATCCAGTGGGCTTAGTATCTCAGTTACCGCATGACGCCATTGTGGGAAGGGATTTTCCGAAGTTCTGGGAACTGTGGGATGATCCTGAGCCCCTCACTGGTGCCCCTATGTACCAGGAATGTGATAGCCAGAACTCCCCTGAGAGTGGTGAGGACTCTCCGGAATTTCCCTTATCAGTATTGGCAGGGGAGACTCAAGAAACTGGAGAGGAGCCCACCTCCTCAGACGAAAACCTACCGTCTGTGGAGTTTTCTGATCTTGAGGTTCACAGGGAAAACTTTGCCACAGAACAGTTGAAAGACCCCGCCCTAATAAAGGCACGGGAAAACGTAGTGAAAATAGATGGCGAGTTAGTGAACCCAGATAATACCTGCACTTACCCATACTTCAGCGTAGAGAAGGACCTACTGTATCGGGTGGCAAAAAGGGCAGAAGAAACCGTTGAGCAGCTTGTGGTGCCCAAACCTTACAGGAAGTTGGTGTTGGAGTTGGCCCATGGGCACATTCTTGGAGGTCATCTGGGGACAGAGAAAACCTGAGAGAGGGTATTACAGAGATTCTATTGGCCGGGGGTGATGAAGGACATAGAAAATTATTGTTCCTCCTGCCCTGTGTGTCAGAGGTCGGCCCCGATGCCACATTTCCGTAGCCCGCTGGTCCCTCTACCCATCATTGAGGTCCCGTTTGAGAGGATCGCCATGGATTTGGTAGGTCCTATAATCAAGTCCGCTAGGGGGCACCAGTACATATTAGTTATAATGGACTATGCCACCCGTTATCCAGAAGCGATCCCTCTCCGAAATACCTCGGCCAAAACCATAGCCAAAGAGCTATCTCTTGTGTTTAGCCGGGTGGGTATTTGTAAAGAACTGCTTACGGACCAAGGTACACCCTTTATGTCCCGGGTTATGAAGGAGCTGTGTAAATTATTCAAAGTGACGCAATTACGTACGTCTGTGTATCACCCCCAAACCGATGGGCTGGTTGAAAGATTCAACAAAACCCTAAAACAAATGTTGAAGAAAGTGGTGGATAGAGATGGAAAGGATTGGGACTGTTTACTTCCTTATTTGATGTTTGCTATTAGGGAGGTGCCCCAATCCTCTACGGGATTCTCCCCCTTTGAGTTACTGTATGGGAGACACCCAAGAGGGCTGTTGGATATTGCCAAGGAAACTTGGGAAAGTGAGAGTTCTCCCCACAGGAGTGTGATTGAGCACGTCGCCCTGATGCAAGACCGAATTGCACAGGTAATGCCCATCGTGAAGGAACATTTGGCCCAAGCGCAGTTAGCACAGCAGAGAGTGTACAACCGTGGAGCCAAGACCCGTACCTTTTCCCCGGGGGATAGGATACTGGTACTTGTCCCTACGGTTGAAAGTAAATTCCTTGCCAAATGGCAAGGCCCCTACGAGATAATGGAAAAAGTGAGCGAAGTGAATTACAAGGTCAGACAACCAGGAAGGCGAAAGCCCGAACAGATCTATCACGTTAATCTGTTGAAAGCCTGGAGGGATAGAGAGTCCCTAGTCGCAGACACTTGGTCACCAGCTCAAACTGGTTGCGTGATTCCTGAGGTTGGAATAGCAGCCACCTTGTCACAACCCCAACAACAGGAGGTTAAGGAGTTTGTGCTTCGCAACAAGGAGGTATTCTCTGAGCTGCCGGGACAAACATCTGGGGTAGAGCATGACATCATTACCCCGCCCGGTGAAAGGGTGAAGTTAAAACCCTATCGGATCCCAGAGGCCCGACGGGAGGCAATACGGGAGGAAGTACAGAAAATGCTGAACTTAGGGGTGATAGAGGAGTCCCAAAGTGATTGGTCTAGTCCCATCGTGTTGGTGCCTAAACCGGATGGGAGCTGGCGATTTTGTAACGATTTTCGTCAGTTGAACAAAGTTACAAAATTTGACACCTACCCCATGCCACGTATAGATGAGTTGATCGACCGGCTGGGAACAGCCCGATACATGACGACTCTTGACCTCACAAAAGGGTATTGGCAAATCCCCCTGGCCAAGTCGGCCAAAGAGAAAACCGCATTTGTAACCCCAGACGGGGCGTTCCAATATAAAAGAATGCCGTTCGGGTTACAGAATGCGCCGGCCACATTCCAGCGGAAAATGGACCAGATGCTGAGGCCCCATCGGAAGTATGCTGCGGCTTACCTGGATGACGTAATTGTCCATAGCACAGATTGGGCCTCACATCTGCCAAAAGTGCAAGCAGTCCTGGACTCTGTTCGGGAAGCGGGGTTTACGGCTAACCCCAAGAAGTGTACCATTGGGCAGGAGGAGGCCAAATATCTTGGGTACACCATTGGGAGGGGAGTAATAAAACCCCAACTCAACAAAGTCGAGGCCATCCAGAGTTGGCCACGTCCCAACAGCAAGAAGCAGGTACGAGCCTTTCTGGGAATCGCTGGGTATTATCGGCGATTCATTCCCCACTTTGCTTCTAAGGCTGTGCCCCTAACCAACCTGACGAAGGGGAAAGGGTCGGTCATGATTAAATGGACCCCCGAGGCTGAGGCAGCATTCCAATTCTTGAAACAAGCCTTATGTAGCCAGCCAGTGTTGTACTCACCCGACTTCTCTAAAGACTTTGTCGTACAAAGTGATGCGTCAGATGTGGGGTTAGGAGCAGTATTGTCCCAGGTCTGGAACGGGGAAGAGCACCCAGTCATTTACCTCAGCAGGAAGTTGAAGTCCCATGAGGTAAATTACGCCACCGTTGAAAAGGAGTGTTTAGCAGTGAAGTGGGCTCTAGATTCCCTTCGGTACTACCTGCTAGGTAGGCACTTTGACATGGTTACGGATCACGCTCCGTTAAAGTGGATGGCTCAAAACAAGGAAACAAATAGAAGAGTGAATAGGTGGTTCCTGGCCCTCCAGGAATTCAACTTCACAGTAAAGCATCGCCCTGGCGTTCAAATGGGGAATGTGGATGCTTTGTCTCGAGTACATGAATGCCTGATTGCTGGTGTTCCAACCCCGAGGTTAAAACAAGAGGGGGGGTATGTGACAGCAGGAAGGTAAAGTCACCTGGTTGCATCCAGGGGGGTAGATATATTTCGCCCAGATTCAGGCTTTACGCCGACTTATACAACTAGGTGGAGAGTTGTATAAGCCCAGCTGAGGATAGTGGGCTCATGGATGACTCATACCTCTAGGGAGAGTGTGGGGCGTCGTGCAGACAGGGAGTTGATGAGACCAGCTGAAGCTTGTCAGCTCATTTAGGCCTCTATAAGAACTCCCAGCTTCATTAGATGTTAGCTCATGCCTGGAACCAGACCTGTGTGGACTGTCTAGGGAGAGTGAACCCCTGTGCGGTGAGACAAAGCCTGTGTGGCTGTTTGCTTGGACATTTAAAACCAGGGACTTAGGGACTAGGACAGCACTAGGCTGATCCCAGTTGTTAGTTAGGAAACCTGTATGTTTAGTCAGAGGTCAACTTGACCAGGATTTATTTTGTTTATGTTTCTTTTGCTTTGCTGTGTTTTGTCACTGTAAATAGAAAATAAACCGCACCTTTTTGATTTTGAAAACCACAACCTCCGTTTGCTGGGCCTGTTTTGTGTGGGGAGCCCATCCCGGGGGTCACACACACCCGCTGCCGAGCTAACCCCCTCACACTTATTAATGATTAGAATCAGAAAACTGATACACAGAAGGTTGGCAGGTCCTGGGGACATTTACTTTGATTTAGTTCTATGGCTCAGAGCAAAAGCCTATTGTCAGATCACAATTTGTCAGAATAACCAGCGTCATCAATTTTGGTGACACACAAACAGCTGTGTTAGCCTACGTTTCCACTATTGCAGCCTGAATTTTTTTGCCACAATTTTGATGCGACTTGAAGCAATGCCTGTGTATTCCAAAGTGGGGCCAAAGTAGTGCAGGAACTACTTTGAAGTCACACAGATATGAACGGTACTCCTTGGAAATCATGGGATACGACTTGTCATGCGACTTTGCAGTCCCAAGTCGCAGGACAAGTTGCACAAGTGTGAAAGGGGGCCTCAGGCTGTTGGTACCAGCTGTGTGAAGTTGGCACCCCATGTTTGTAAAACCTAAATACAAATATTCCATTTGTTTGTGCCGCGTTTGTGCTGGTTTGTGCCGCAAAAATGAGCGTTTGTGCCGGTTCGGTTTCTGAGATATTAAATTTTAATGCAAACCCTGCCCACTTTGCACCCCATGTTGCTGAATTTTAAAAACAAACGCGCCATTCGTTTGTGCCGCGTTTGTGCTGGTTTGTGCTGCAAAAAAAACATTTGTGCCGCTTTGGTTGCGGAGACATTGAGTGTTATAGTTGCTGAAACCCCGCCCGACTTTGCACCCCATGTTGCTGAATTTTAAAAACAAACGCGCCATTCGTTTGTGCCGCATTTGTGCTGCAAAAAAAAACATTTGTGCCGCTTTGGTTGCGGAGATATTGAGCATTATAGTTGCTGAAACCCCGCCCACTTTGCACCTCATGTTGCTGAATTTTAAAAACAAACGCGCCATTCGTTTGTGCTGGTTTGTGCAGCAAAAAAAACCATTTGTGCCGCTTTGGTTGCCGAGGTATTGTGCGTTATAGTTGCTGAAACCCCGCCCACTTTGCACCCCATGTTGCTGAATTTTAAATACAAACGCGTCATTCGTTTGTGCTGCCTTTGTGCTGGTTTGTGCTGCAAAAAAAACATTTGTGCCGCTTTGGTTGCGGAGATATTGAGCGTTATAGTTGCTGAAACCCTGCCCACTTTGCACCCCATGTTGCTGAATTTTAAAAACAAACGTGCCATTCGTTTGTGCTGCAAAAAAAACATTTGTGCCGCTTTGGTTGCAGAGATATTGAGTGTTATAGTTGCTGAAACCCCGCCCACTTTGCACACCATGTTGCTGAATTTTAAAAACAAACGCGCCTTTGTGCTGGTTTGTGCTGCAAAAAAAAACATCTGTGCCGCTTTGGTTGCAGAGATATTGAGTGTTATAGTTGCTGAAACCCCGCCCACTTTGCACCCCATGTTGCTGAATTTTAAAAACAAACGCGCCATTCGTTTGTGACGCGTTTGTGCTGCAAAAAAAACATTTGTGCCGCTTTGGTTGCAGAGATATTGAGTGTTATAGTTGCTGAAACCCCGCCCACTTTGCACCCCATGTTGCTGAATTTTAAAAACAAACGCGCCATTCGTTTGTGCCACGTTTGTGCTGCAAAAAAACCCATTTGTGCCGCTTTGGTTGCGGAAATATTGAGCGTCATAGTTGCTGAAACCCTGCCCACTTTGCACCCCATGTTGCTGAATTTTAAAAACAAACGTGCCATTCGTTTGTGCTGCGTTTGTGCTGGTTTGTGCTGCAAAAAAAAAAAACATTTGTGCGGCTTTGGTTGCGGAGATATTGAGTGTTATAGTCGCTGAAACCCCGCCCACTTTGCACCCCATGTTGCTGAATTTTAAAAACAAACGCGCCATTCGTTTGTGCCGCCTTTGTGCTGGTTTGTGCTGCAAAAAAAAAAACATTTGTGCCGCTTTGGTTGCGGAGATATTGAGCGTCATAGTTGCTGAAACCCTGCCCACTTTGCACCCCATGTTGCTGAATTTTAAAAACAAACGCGCCATTCGTTTGTGCTGCAAAAAAAAACATTTGTGCCGCTTTGGTTGCGGAGATATTGAGCGTTATAGTTGCTGAAACCCCGCCCACTTTGCACCCCATGTTGCTGAATTTTAAAAACAAACGCGCCAGCCTTTGTGCTGCAAAAAAAAACATTTGTGCCGCTTTGGTTGCGGAGATATTGAGTGTTATAGTTGCTGAAACCCCGCCCACTTTGCACCCCATGTTGCTGAATTTTAAAAACAAACGCGCCATTCGTTTGTGCCGCCTTTGTGCTGGTTTGTGCTGCAAAAAAAAACGTTTGTGCCGCTTTGGTTGCGGAGATATTGAGCGTTATAGTTGCTGAAACCCTGCCTATTTTGCACCCCATGTTGCTGAATTTTAAAAACAAACGCGCCATTCGTTTGTGCCGCGTTTGTGCTGGTTTGTGCTGCAAAAAAAACAAACATTCGTGCCACTTTGGTTGGGGAGATATTGAGCGTTATAGTTGCTGAAACCCCGCCCACTTTGCACCCCATGTTGCTGAATTTTAAAAACAAATGCGCCATTTGTTTGTGCCGCCTTTTGTGCTGCAAAAAAAACATTTGTGCCGCTTTGGTTGCGGAGATATTGAGTGTTATAGTTGCTGAAACCCTGCCCATTTTGCACCCCATGTTGCTGAATTTTAAAAACAAACGCGCCATTTGTTTGTGCCGCGTTTGCAGCTTCCAATCCCCCTCTCTTCGCGCGGCGACACCGCCCAGTAGGTGGCTCACTGCGGGTCGCTCAACCAGGGATAGGGGGGAGACAGACGACAACCAGCTGAGATCCGGAAGCAGCTACCACGTGGGGGCACAGGTCAGCTTTAACATGGGAATTCAGGCTCATTTAGCATATTTGTTTGGGGGGGACGCCTAGGAGCTCACAGCATCATGCTGCTGCATGGCACCATGTTGTAACTCCGCCCCTCTGTCATCTGTCACTCCATTCTGATGAATATATGCAGCTGGAAATATCCCCTTCTTTGGTTTGTTCCTCCAAGTGAATCCTCTGTACCACCCTTCATATGTCTCAAATATCTGCACTGTATCTCCCACCCGCAAGCTTAGTTCTTCTTCATTTTTTGCTTGAAAGTTGTAGATGGCCACTCCGAACCTCTCCCTCTTGCTAGTGTGCTGTTTTGCTTGGTTAATACCTGGTTTAAACTTTTGTTAAAAGAGAACTATGGGCAGTGGTGTATTTAGATTTTGTGCTGCCCTAGGCCTGACTAAACTCATGCACCCCCTAATTTAAATATGACCCACCCCTTCATATCAAGGCCACACCCCTTCCTTTTTAAGACCCATCCTGTCATCTTCATGGGAGGAGGACAGAGGGACGCCGTGGGAAGAGGACAGAGAGACGCCGTGGGAAGAGGACAGAGAGGGATGTTGTGGCGGTTAATAAGGCCTAGAGGATATCAGGTTAGACACTTCCTAATGGCTTAGTCCCTAGGAACAGTAACAGATAATGGCCAACAGGCCCTCTTACCAGACCCAGCGAAACCGCAACAGTGATACCTCTGGCTGGACGTTCGCTCACTCTGGGTTGCCGGGGTGACTCTAGTCAGTAGTGTAGCATGCCTGTACCCTGACAGTGGCTCCGTCTTTCTCCCCCTCTGGTGGTGCGGGTACAGCGTGGCTCCCTCTCTGGTGGTGCGGGTACAGCGTGGCTCCCTCTCTGGTGGTGCGGTTAGAGCGTGGCTCCCTCTCTGGTGGTGCGGTTACAGCGTGGCTCCCTCTCTGGTGGTGCGGTTACAGCGTGGCTCCCTCTCTGGTGGTGCGGTTACAGCGTGGTTCCCTATCTGGTGGTGCGGTTACAGGGTGGCTCCCTCTCTGGTGGTGCGGTTACAGCGTGGCTCCCTCTCTGGTGGTGCGGTTACAGCGTGGCTCCCTCTCTGGTGGTGCGGTTACAGCGTGGCTCCCTCTCTGGTGGTGCGGTTACAGCGTGGCTCCCTCTCTGGTGGTGCGGTTACAGCGTGGCTCCCTCTCTGGTGGTGCGGTTACAGCGTGGCTCCCTCTCTGGTGGTGCGGTTACAGCGTGGCTCCCTCTCTGGTGGTGCGGTTACAGCGTGGCTCCCTCTCTGGTGGTGCGGTTACAGCGGTGCTCCCTCTCTGGTGGTGCGGTTACAGCGGTGCTCCCTCTCTGGTGGTGCGGTTACAGCGGTGCTCCCTCTCTGGTGGTGCGGTTACAGCGGGGCTCCCTCTCTGGTGGTGCGGTTACAGCGGGGCTCCCTCTCTGGTGGTGCGGTTACAGCAAGGCTCCCTCTCTGGTGGTGCGGTTACAGCGGGGCTCCCTCTCTGGTGGTGCGGTTACAGCGGGGCTCCCTCTCTGGTGGTGCGGTTACAGCGGGGGTCTCTCTCTGGTGGTGCGGTTACAGCTTGGCTCTCTGGTGGTGCGGGTAGAGCGTGGCTCTCTGGTGGTGCGGGTACAGCGTGGCTCCGTCTCTGGTGGTGCGGGTACAGCGTGGCTCCGTCTCTGGTGGTGCGGGTACAGCATGGCTCCCTCTCTGGCTTCCCCCAGCACAGTATTCTCTTTTCTCCTCTTGTAACACCCCCCCCCAGCAGAGTGCTTGCATGCTGGGGGCTGTAGCATGGTGTCGTGGACACACTGGGGCCACCACTCTTCAGGGACTACATTTCCCATGATGCCCCCAGAGTCTTCTGATTGGCCCTCTGCTCTGACCAATCATGGGAAGGGAAACAGCGGGCAGGAAGCGAATCGGTGGCACGGCGAATCCAATTAGAGCCGCTCTCTCTCTCTCTCTTCTAGCTTCAGCTGATAAAAAAGGGGAGGGGGCGATCGGGGGAGATACTGTATACAGACAGCCCACAGCTCTCTTCTCCCTGTCACAGCGCCGCTTCTCCTTTTACCAGAGAACTCTGCAGCGGCGCCGCCGCCATGCTCCCCGCCCGCTGTTTTCCTCCCCATGATTGGCCACAGCAGAGGGCCAATCAGAGAATCATGGCTGTAGGGGGGGCGGCTTGACGGCTTATACTTAAACTGCTTCCTGGCCCCCTCCGCACCCGCAACCACTGCACTGCTAGGCTTTACTCCCCTGAGGGTGGCCCTGCGTGCGGGAGGAGGGTGCGGGGCCTGATTGACAGCTGGCTCTGCCTCACTAGAGCCACAGCCAGCTGTGCCCGCCCCCTCCCCATCTGTTCTTCCTGTCAGCACTAGAGAATCAGAAGGGGGGGATCCCTGTGGGGGTGGCAAAACTACGCATGTGAAGTAAAACAGGGCTTGACAAATTTGCTTGGAATCTAAAAGCCAGCTAAAAAAGTTAGGAGCCAGGAACGCGCACCTTACCGCCGAGCTTGCGCGCAGAAGCGAACGCATACATGAGTAGCGCCCGCATATGAAAGCGGAGTTAAAAACACACGTGAGGTATCGCCGCGATTGGTAGATCGAGAGCAATAATTATAGCCCTAGACCTCCTCTGTAACTCAAAACATGCAACCTGTAGAATTTTTTAAACGTCGCCTATGGAGATTTAAAGGGTAAAAGATTGTCGCCATTCCACGAGCGGATGCAATTTTTAAGCGTGACATGTTGGGTATCAATTTACTCAGCGTAACATTATCTTTCACAATATAAAAAAAAAAATTGGGCTAACTTTACTGTTGTCTTATTTTTTAATTTTAAAAAAAAGTGTATTTTTTCCCAAAAAAGTGCGCTTGTAAGACCGCTGCGCAAATACGGTGTGACAGAAAGCTTTGCAATGACCGCCATTTTATTCTCTAGGGCAGCCTTTCTCAAACTTTTCAACACAGAGGAACCCTTGAAATAGTTCTCCGGTCTCGGGGAACTCCTGCTAAAAATTACAGATCTACAATTCATGAAACCTTAGTGTGATGGTCAGTGGGAAGGATGGTCCTTACACTTGTGGTCATTGGGAAGAATTACCTCCTTATAGATAGCTAAAAAGATCAATGGTGTCAGTAGGAAATTATCTGAGAGGCAGAAATTGCCCAATGCTGAAGGAACCCCTAGCAACCTCTGGAGGAACCCTAGGGTTCTACGGAACCCTGGTTGAGAATCACTGCTCTAGGGTGTTAGAATAGAAAATATATATAATGTTTGGGGGTTGTATTTAGAGGGAAGGAAATGGGGCAGTGGAAACAGACAGGGGAAGCTCCATTAGCATTGCTGGTTGTATGTCATACCAACGGCCACCACAAGATGGCGCCTGATCACAGAAGGAAGCATAGGCCTACAGAGAAGCATAGGCCTGCAGAAGGCCGCAAAGCCACGGCCTCAATTACCGGCCGGCCTGACGCGATCGCGCGGCGTGGGGGGGGGTTTCACGGAGACGCAGGATACCCTAGCTGTGCTGCCCCAGGCGCCAGGTCACTAATTCTAGTCGCAATGGCGACCTGGCGCCCGGGATTGTCGAGCCCTGAAGTAAAACATCATGTACAATATCGACCAAATCTGCATAAACCGCAAACAAATAAATCTAGTTGTATGTAAGATTTAATAACAAGGTGTAAAGTCAGTGTGGTTTGACAACATATAACGCACAATATCTCCGCAACCAAATTCAGCAACATGGGGTGCAAAGTGGGCGGGGTTTCAGCAACTATAACGCACAATACCTCTGCAACCAAAGCGTCACAAATGTTTTCTTTTTGCAGCACAAACGCGGCACAAACGAATGGCACGTTTGTTTTTAAAATTCAGCAACATGGGGTGCAAAGTGGGCGGGGCTTGCATTAAATTGAATGTTTAATATCTCAGAAAGCGAACCGGCACAAACCAGCACAAACGCGGCACAAACGAATGGCACGTTTGTTTTTAAAATTCAGCAACATGGGGTGCAAAGTGGGCGGGGCTTGCATTAAATTGAATGTTTAATATCTCAGAAACCTAATCGGCACAAATGTTTTTTTTTGCGGCACAAACGAATGGCGCATTTGTTTTTAAAATTCAGCAACATGGGGTGCATATGGGCGGGGCTTGCATTAAAATGAATGTTTAATATCTCAGAAACCGAACCGGCACAAACCAGCACAAACGCGGCACAAACTAATTGGTATATTTGTATTTAGGTTTTACAAACATGGGGTGCCAACTTCACACAGCTCTTGGTACCTTATCACTGCTGCTACCTGATCATTGATTTAGTGTATTGTTCTGCTGGTGGGGACTCCTGATTCTTTCAGTGTACTGTGTTCCAACAACTCATATGATTCTTTGACTCAGTAACTCGTATATTATTCTAGGACTCAGTAACTCGTATATTATTCTAGGACTCAGTAACTCTTATATTATTCTAGGACTCAGTAACTCTTATATTATTCTAGGACTCAGTAACTCTTATATTATTCTAAGACTCAGTAACTCTTATATTATTCTAGGACTCAGTAACTCTTATATTATTCTAGGACTCAGTAACTCGTATATTACTCTAGGACTCAGTAACTCTTATATTATTCTAGGACTCAGTAACTCTTATATTATTCTAGGACTCAGTAACTCGTATATTATTCTAGGACTCAGTAACTCGTATATTATTCTAGGACTCAGTAACTCGTATATTATTCTAGGACTCAGTAACTTGTATATTATTCTAGGACTCAGTAACTCGTATATTATTCTAGGACTCAGTAACTCTTATATTATTCTAGGACTCAGTAACTCGTATATTATTCTAGGACTCAGTAACTCGTATATTATTCTAGGACTCAGTAACTCGTATATTATTCTAGGACTCAGTAACTCGTATATTATTCTAGGACTCAGTAACTCGTATATTATTCTAGGACTCAGTAACTCGTATATTATTCTAGGACTCAGTAACTCGTATATTATTCTAGGACTCAGTAACTCGTATATTATTCTAGGTCTCAGTAACTCGTATATTATTCTAGGACTCAGTAACTCGTATATTATTCTAGGACTCAGTTAGGCCCCATGCACACGGGACGCTGTTAAACTCACGTTCAGAGGCAGTTGGACACTTTTTTCAACTGCCCCTGAACTCATTCAAGCTTATCCTATGTGATCATGTACACAGTCTCGTTTATTGCTGTTTATATGCAGTTGCGTTTAACCTTGTTTTTCTGAAAGCCAAAAAATGGGTTCAAACGCAAAAATCTCCACGTTTCAGACGCTAAACGCGGTACCGGCGTTTTGCCGCGATTTCGTTTATAAGCGTTTTTAAAGGTGACCTATTTTTTTACATTAAAACTTTCAAAAATTATGGCAAATGATGAAAAACCATTAAAAAAAAATGCATTGCAATGTGGACAATCCACAACTTGTGCTGTGTTGTGGGACATGTGATGTGTCGTGCTGGGGGGACATGTGATGTGTCGTGCTGGGGGGGACATGTGTTGTGGGACATGTGATGTGTCATGCTGGGGGGGACATGTGTTGGGGGACATGTGATGTGTTGGGGGACATGTGCTGCGCTGTGTATGTATATATGTGTGTGTGTGTGTGTGTGTGTGTGTGTGTGTATATTTATTATACATACATGTACACACATCTCTATCACACACATAGCATAATTCTGTAAGATACCTCACAGTGGATTTATTAAAACAGTAGTAACACTCACATTTGAGATGATACAATAGCGCTTGATAAAACTGGCAACAACAGTGGCATCAGTAATCTGTACCGACGCGTTTCGTTCAAGAGAACATCATCTGGGGTACTGCAGATGATGTTCTAAAATGTGAGTGTTACTACTGTTTTAATAAATCCACTGTGAGGTATCTTACAGAATTATGCTATGGCCCTCCTGTCTTCCTCTTTTTACATTTATATCCACTACCAGTTTGGGCGTCATAACCTTTAAACTACATTGGATATTCCACTGTTGGGTCCCTGGAATCTGTGTTCCTGCTGACATCCCTCCTTTGGTCTAATGACCTACAAGTCTGATTGACCTAGTGAGCAGTGGCGGCTGGTGCTCTAAATTTTTTGGGGGGCGCAAACTGAAAAGTTTAACTTTTAGTAATGCAGGGCTGTAAATAGCCATTTATCAGGTGATTATGTATCATTACTGCTAGGTTAAACTGCGCCCATCAATTGCAGCCTCACTGTGCCCATTATGAGGGGTTCCCACCATCCCTGTGCCAAATTCCAGGGTCTGTACACCCGATGTGCTCATTATGAGGGTTCCGCCCACTATCCCTGTACACCTACTGTGCCCATTATGCGGGGTTCCCACCATCCTTGTGCAGAGTTCCCGGATCTGTACACCTATGGTGCCCATTATGTGGGGTTCCCACCATCCCTGTAACGAGTTCCCGGGTCTGTAAGCTGATGTGCCCATTATGAGGGGTTCCCACCATCCCTGTACTGAGTTCCTGGGTCTGTACACCTGCTGTGCCCATTATGAGGGGTTCCCACCATCCCTGTGCAGATTTCCTGGGTCTGTACACCTGAGGTGCCCATTATGAGGGGTTCCCACCATCCCTGTGCAGAGTTCCTGGATCTGTACACCTACAGTGCCCATTATGAGGGCCAGCGCTCTTCTATCTAGATGGGTCCCCCATCTGATAGAAAGAGTGGCGGGAGCAAGCGCCGTGTTAACTGCGCATGCTCCAACTACAGCTGATGGAACAGCTGTTCAGTCTCTGAGATCTCCGTGATCTCTGATTGCGCATGCGCAGTCCAACCCAGGCACTATCTGATGGGGGACCTAGGATGTTAGAACACCGGGAGGCTGCAGGATGTGAGAAGTGAATATATAATCTATGCAAACAGAGATAGTGAAGGGGGAGGGGGATCAGTGTGATAGGTGTACAGACGTGCATTACATGGAGAGAGGGGAAGTAAAGTTGGAGATTAAAATGCTGCTGTACAGTCACTCAGGACACAGTGATAATAGCCCCTTCTGCCCCCTCCCCCTCCAGTCCTGGCATGTAGTGTACCTGGAGATTTCTGTGTGCACTTCTGGATGCCGAGTCTGTGTCACAGGGAGATGAAGGGCAGCTGCCTCTGCACATCGCTCCCTGTCTGGCCTGAGCAGTTTTTCTGCTGGTGATTTT
This sequence comes from Rana muscosa, assembly GCA_029206835.1. NCBI lineage: Eukaryota > Metazoa > Chordata > Amphibia > Anura > Ranidae > Rana > Rana muscosa. Next base: position 955,580,438 of record CM055116.1, on the reverse strand, counting down.
CCCCTCACTTACTGAAGGAGACAGGCAGCCTGTAAGCCAATGACTCTGCAGGTCCGATCAAAGCCCCACCCTATGGACCCAATCAATTACAAGCACTGGAAACCTAATGCTAGAGGTGGAGTTTTCGGGGCTACAAGCTTTGCGCCCCGAACATACTCTAAACTACGCCAATAGAGCTTCTTAGCCCCAATAACGTGTTTACACACGGGTCATGCCTCCAATAGCACCCCGTGTCCGGCGCCCTTAACACACCCAATTTAAAGGGACACTTATTAAAAAAAAAAATACATTTTTTTTTTAAAGTAGCTTTGGGGGGCGGCGCCCCTGCTCCCCCTATTGAAAAGCCGCCACTGCTAGTGAGTGTATGCTTATCTAGGTTCAATCTCTCTCGTCAGGGCCAGATTAAGAACATCATGGGCCTGGTGCTGAGGATTTTGGTGGGCCTTTAAAAATAATAAATAAATAAATATGCAAACTATTTTTTGTTATAACAAATTAAATTAAAGAGAGGGAGGGTGGGAAAGAGAGAGAGAGAGGATGAGAGAGGGGTGAGGGGTAAGGGAGGGAGGATGAGAGAGAAAGGGGGGATGAGAGTGAGAGGATGCGCATGAGCATGCGTGGGAATGACATCAACGCAGCCCAGCCAAGGCAAGTGACCGAAGGCACAGAGCCCAGAAGGAAGACCGGGTGAAGATGGAAGCGCCCAAGGACCCGCCGGATTGATCACAGCGCAGCACTGGAGGGCTCAGTCTGACAATTTAAGTGTACCCTAATGTGCTAATATGCTGTACATATTTGTACACTATGGCATAACCTACCTCAGGGCCTCTAAAAAGTAGTAATGTTAGCGAAGTTTACTACCGCTTTATTATCACAGGATCCCAGGAGCCTCTCATGGGGCCCCCTACTGACCCGGAGGCCCTTGGTCAGTGCCTAAGTGCATAGTTGCCAACATTTCAAAAATATTTTTAAGGGGCACTTTTTTCACCAGTGCTATATTTAGAGTAGCTGAGATCCCCTATGTTCCTTTATACATCACAGCAGTAATCACAAAATGAAATGAGTACTAATAATGGGGCAGAACAAATATGAGGACTGAGAAGATTTCCTTTAGTTGAACTAAAAAAAGTGTGCCTATTCTAGAGCTGGTAACATTGAGGATATTCAGTATAATTTTAAAGAACTGTTTTTGTGGGTAAGAGGTTTAGGGGAGGAGTATGGATGGTATAAAACTGGGAAGCAGTGGCGGCCCGTCCATAGGGGGCGCCCGGGCGCCGGCCCCCCTCCTGTGGTCACCAAAAAATAAAAATAAACGGCCCTTTAAGAGTTTTATTTTATTTTTATTTTTTTATGTCTTTTTTTTTTACACATGGCGGCGCGACCATAGTGTGCGCAGAAGCGCCGCTACTAGACATGTGCACTGCCAAAAAATTTGTTAGTTTTTGTTTTCGTTTCATTCGTTTTTTTTTTTTTTTCGTTTTTCGGGTCATTCGTTATGATCGCAATTCGTAAATTCGTAAATTTGTACATTCGTAAATTTATACATTCGTAAATTTGTGCATTCGTAAATTTGTACATTCGTAAATTTGTACATTCATAAATTTGTACATTCGTAAATTTATACATTCGTAAATTTGTACATTCGTAAATTTGTACATTCGTAAATTTGTACATTCATAAATTTGTACATTCGTAAATTTATACATTCGTAAATTTATACATTCGTAATTTCGGAAATTTGGAAATTCGATATTTTCGAAAACCCGAAAATTTGAAAATCTGAAAAAATAACTATTAAATTATAGGTATTGTAATTTCCTTTCAAATTTGGCTGTTAGCGAACGTAACGAATACAAATTTATCTGAAGTTACGCATAACCTGAAATAACAAATGCCGCATCTAAACAAATGGAACAGAACAAATTAATAATAATAATAATAAAACGTTTTTATTATTATTATTGTTATTTATTATTATTATTAATTCATTACGTTCCATTCGTTTAGATACGGCATTCATTATGTCGGAAAACAATTCGTAACTTCGTTAAGTTCACTAACAGCCAAATTTGAAAGGAAATTACAATACCTATAATTGAATAGTTAGTAATAGTTAAGTTATTAGTTAATTATTATTTCAGATTTCCGAATTTACTAATTTACGATTGTACGAATGTACGAATATTCGGAAATTCGTAAATTCAAATTTACGAATTTCCGGATAGTTGTACATTCGTAAATTCGTGCATTTCTTAAATTCGTATATTCGTAAATTCGTACATTCGTAAATTTGAATTTATGAATATTCGTTAAAATTCGTTAAATGAGTTTTCGTTAATTCGGATATTTCCGAATTAACGAATTTGTCGAAATTCGTTAAAAAACGAATTCGGAACGAAACGAATTGCACATGTCTAGCCGCTACCGCTCGCTTCTGCGCCCGGCTGTCACTCACAACAATACATAGGTTCATGCATTGCATGAACCTATGTATTGCTGCCGCCCACTATTCAGATGGCCGGCCCCTTGAGCGCCGGCCATCTGAATAACAGCGTCTGATTGGCCTTTAGAAGTGCCTATCAGAGCCAGCAGGCTCTGATAGGCTTCCCGACTACAGCCTGAGGGCTGTAATCGGCTTCTAAATACCTAATGAGAGGACGCACAGGGGTGCATTCCCTGGCCAATCAGGTTCACCGGGTCTGGTTACCGGTAACCTGATTGGCTGAAGTGACATCGAGGGCGGGAGAAGACATCGAGGATGGAAGAAGGTAAGTGCAGGGCTGGGGGGGACAAACTTGCTGTATTTGGGGGACAAGCTGGCTGTATTTGGGGGAGAAACTGGCTGCATATGGGGGAGAAACTGGCTGTATTATGGGGGAGAAACTGGCTGCATTTGGGGGAGAAACTGGTTGCATTTGGGGGACAAACTGGCTGCATTTGGGGGACAAACTGGCTGCATTTGGGGGACAAACTGGCTGTATATTGGGGACAAACTAGCTGCATATTGGGGACAAACTGGCTGTATTATGGGGGAGAAACTGGCTGTATTATGGGGGAGAAACTGGCTGCATTTGGGGGACAAACTGGCTGCATTTGGGGGACAAACTGGCTGTATATTGGGGACAAACTGGCTGTATATTGGGGACAAACTGGCTGCATATGGGGGACAAACTGGCTGTATTATGGGGGAGAAACTGGCTGTATTATGGGGGAGAAACTGGCTGCATTTGGGGGAGAAACTGGCTGCATATGGGGGAGAAACTGGCTGCATATGGGGGAGAAACTGGCTGTATTATGGGGGAGAAACTGGCTGTATTATGGGGGAGAAACTGGCTGCATATGGGGTACAAACTGGCTGCATTTGGGGGACAAACTGGCTGCATTTGGGGGACAAACTGGCTGTATATGGGGGACAAACTGGCTGCATATGGGGGACAAACTGGCTGCATATGGGGGACAAACTGGCTGCATATTGGGGACAAACTGGCTGTATTATGGGGGACAAACTGGCTGTATTATGGGGGACAAACTGGCTGTATTATGGGGGAGAAACTGGCTGTATTATGGGGGAGAAACTGGCTGCATTTGGGGGAGAAACTGGCTGCATTTGGGGGAGAAACTGGCTGCATTTGGGGGACAAACTGGCTGTATATTGGGGACAAACTGGCTGCATATGGGGGACAAACTGGCTGCATATGGGGGAGAAACTGGCTGTATTATGGGGGAGAAACTGGCTGTATTATGGGGGAGAACCTGGCTGCATTTGGGGGAGAAACTGGCTGTATTATTGGGGGACAAACTGGCTGTATTATTGGGGGATAAACTGGCTGTATATTGGGGGACAAACTGGCTGCATTTTGGGGGGAAACTGGCTGTATATGGGGGGGAAACTGGCTGCATTTGGGGACAAACTAGTGGCGTTTGGGCACAGTGGCTGCGTTTAATGGGCACATTGGCGGCAATTGATGGGGTTTTTTTTTTCAGTTTGTTTGCGCCCCCCCAAAAAATTTGAGCACCAGCCGCCACTGCTGGGAAGTATGTGCAGGTGATGGAGAGGAATGTGGAGGGTCTAACAGTGGGCACTATGTACAGGAGAGGAGTGTGGAGGGTATGGCAGAAGGCACTATGTACAGGAGAGGAGCCTGAAGGGTATGACAGTGGGCAGCATGCACAGCAGAGGAGTGTGGAGGGTATGACAGAGGGTGGTATGTACCCGAGAGGAGTGTGGAGGGTATGAAAGTGGGCGGTATGTACAGGAGAGGAATGTGGAGAGAAAGATAATTGGCAGTATGTACAGGAGAGGAGTGTGAAGGGTAAGGTTAGGTTACAGTATGTACAGGAGAGGAGTGTGGAGGGTATGACAGTGAGCAGTATGTACAGGAGAGGAGTGTGGAGGGTATGACAGTGAGCAGTATGTACAGGAGAGGAGTGTAGACGGTATGATACTGAGCAGTATGTACAGGAGAAGAGTTTGGAGGGTATGACAGTGGGCAGTATGTACAGGAGAGGAGTGGGGAGGGTATGACAATAGGCAGTATGTACAGGAGAGGAATGTGGAGGGTATGAGAGCAAGCTGACATGTTTCGCACTGGGAACTAGTGCTTAGTCATAGCTTCTAGCTGACTAAGCAGTAGTTCCCAGTGCGAAACATGTCAGTTGTACCCCCATTTTGTTTGCTGTGACTTGTAGTGCTTTGCATTTTTAAATTAAAGGCTACCTGAACGGTTTTTGGAGTGCGGCTGTCCATACATTCATCCTATTTTTTGCTTCGTGCATTGCCTGCACCCATGGTTTCCGAGAAGACATTGATTGCCTGATTGCACCCACCTGGAGCGGTATCTTTCTCCTTCAGTATGTACAGGAGAGGAGTGTGGAGGGTATGACAGCCGGCATTATGTACAATAGAGGAGTTTATGAAAGTGGGCACTGGGCAGTATGTACAGGAGAGGAGTGTGGACGGTATGATACTGAGCAGTATGTACATGAGATGAGTGTGGAGGGTAAGACAGTGAGCAGTATGTAGTGTACAGAAGAAGAGTGGGGAGGATATGACAGTGGGCAGTATGTACAGCATGGGTGCTCAACCTGTGTCCCTCCAGCTTTTGCCGAACTACAAGTCCCATGAGGCATTGCAAGCTGCTGACAGTTACAAGCATGAATCCCAAAGGCAGAGACATGATGGAAGTTGTAGTTCCATAACAGCTGGAGGGCCACAGGTTGAGCACCCATGATGTACAGGATAGAGGTGTGGAGGGTATGACAGTGGGCACTATGTATAGGAGAGAAGTGTGGAGAGTATGACAGTGGACACTGTATAGGAGAGGAGCATGGAGGTTATGACAGTGAGCAGTATGCACAGGAGAGGAGTGTGGAGGGTATGACGGTGGGCACTATGTATAGGAGAGGAGTGTGGAGGGTATGACAGTGAGCTGTATGTAAAGGAGAGGAGTGGGGAGAGTACGACAGTGGGCACTATGTACAGGAGAGAAGTGTATGACAGCGGGCACAATGTACAGGAGAGGAGTGTGTAGGGTATGACAGCGGGCACTATGTATAGGAGAGAAGTGTGAAGGGTATGACAGTGAGCAGTATGTACAGGACAGAAGTGTGGAGAGTATGTACAGGTGAGGAGGATGAAGGAATCTGGGAAGGAAAAATGTAAAGGTTTGTGGAAGGATGTTTAGGGACTGCGTAGTGGTTAAGCAGGCCATACATGAATTTAAATTACGCCAATTAAGCAGAGACCAGCCATAGTCGATCTATGTATGGGCTAGCTGGTTTTACACAAGTCAATCTATTATCTCACTTGAGTACAACCAGCCTGTCAGGTTTTTCCCAAAACAATCAGTGCTGCCAGCTATAGTTAGCAACACTGATCATTGTATTCACAGGCAGAACACAATAAGACTGCAGGAGTGATTCTCCCATCCAAGGGTCAGCAGGTGAGAGGGTGTGTGGGGACAGGCTGGGGAGAGATACTAGTCAGTGGCTGGGTAGGCACTGGCTAGTATCGGAGCCAGATACACACAGGTTACATACGCCACGATCGTTGGAGCGAGAACAATAATTCTAGCACTAGACCTCCTCTGTAACTCTAACCATGTAACCTGTAAAAAAAATTAAAGCATCGTTTAGTATACAAAAAAAAAACGTGCTAACGTTAGTATTTTTTATTTTTTTTTAAGAATGAAACAGTTTCTTTCCAAAAAAAACACGTTTGAAAAATTGCTGCACATATACCGTGTAACATAAAAAGTTGCAAAGACCACCATTTTATTCCATAGGGTGTCTGCTAAAACAATATATATGTGTATCCAATGGTGTGGAGTACTGACATCTGAATGATGATACATGGGCTGTCTGGAAGTATCAACAGAGTTCTATTACACGCTGAGGTCTGGTGGTTTCAACTGAATCTTATCGATGCTGGTTTAGGTCCTCCGTTATAGGGGACCATTGCTATCTGGTAAGCAGGACTACTTACTCATGGTGGTGGATTTCACGTTGTATATTCCTTTTAAAGAAGATTGGTTTTCTTTCCACTTATTTTTGGATATCTGCATGGGCGTTTTTTGTTTGGATTGCAACATATGAACTTTGATGGTGCTTCACAAAGGAACAGTGGACTATTCACATTCCATTTATTTATTTTTTAGTTTTATTACTTTCATTAACAATATTGTGTATATTGATATATAAATTGGTTCTTCATTGAGCACTTTATAATTATATTTGCCACTGTTGTATTTACATAGTGATTTATATCACTCAGTGGTGTGTTTATGATTCATTTCATAATTACGAAAAAAACATAAAATATGTAGCGCTAATAAGTGAACATAGGGCCAGTAAACCTAATCTGGACCCAGACTATATAAACAAAATAAATGAGTAACTACAGTCAGTATATCCAAAAATGAATAGACAAAACAGATAAAGCATATAGTGATCTAAATGCTCAAAGAATTACCATGAATGGTAAAATAGATCGGCCAATCCCCAGTTGATGTCCTTTAGTGACGAAACGCGTAGGGGACCGGTGACGTCATTACGCTCTTAGTACACACGAGGAAGTACCCGCGGAGCACAGGAACCCGGGAATAGATTTGAATCAACGCTGTTATATGTACCGCTGTCATCGCTACATATTCTCTGCCTTTTACTGCTGACTGACCACCTGAATATTGTAAGTGCAATCCTTACTTTATTATTAAAACCGGATTTTATATACTACACCATGGAGTTTCTCTATTTTCTCTCCCAATATGAGTAATCATTGGCTGACGAGATACTGATCAGGAGATCGCTGGGCTGTGGGGAAGCCTTATTCCCTGTGCTGAGTGAGACTGTGTTTACAGTCACGGCCATCCGGTAAGCAGGATCACCATACACCTGGGTGTCACGTTTGCCAGTCTCCACAGTTTCATTGGGAAGAAGCTTTCCTCATCATCACTCACTTTTCAATTTTGTTATATTTTGGATTTTCATTCATGACGATTCATTTATTATTGTGCCTTACTCAATATTATTATATTTCATTTATCTTTCACTGGTTTTCTATTTTACCATTCATGGTAATTCTTTGAGCACTTAGATCACTATATGCTTTATCTGTTTTGTCTATTCATTTTTGGATATACTGACTGTAGTTACTCATTTATTTTGTTTATATAGTCTGGGTCCAGATTAGGTTTACTGGCCCTATGTTCACTTATTAGCGCTACATATTTTATGGTTTTTTCGTTGTTATTTGGTCTTTGTTGTATTGGACTTTTTTTGTTAGCTGCTTTTATGTGCCACCTATATCACTTGCTATTTATTCACATCATTTTTTACTTATCATCATTATCGCAACGTTAGCCCTTTGGGCTTCCTTTTTTCCTCATTTCATAATTAGCCCAACTATAATATATTTTTTTCACAATAGTAGGATTTTTAAAACAGCTTACCTGTAAAATCCTTTTCTTGGAGTACATCACGGGACACAGAGCAGCATAGTCATTACTATGTGGGTTATATAGAATTACCTTCAGGTGCTGGCACTGGCAACTTCCAAAACAGGAAGTACCCTCCCCTATATAAGCCCCTCCCATCCGGGAGTACCTCAGTTTTGTAGCAAAGCAATACGTGTCCCCAAAAGAGGGGTGGGAGCTCTGTGTCCCGTGATGTACTCCAAGAAAAGAATTTTACAGGTAAGCTGTTTTAACCACTTAACGACCGCCCACCGCCGATTTACGTCGGCAGAATGGCACGGACAGGCAGAATCACGTAGATCTACGTGACTGCCTTTGTACAGTTGGGGGGTCCATCCGGACCCCCCTTCTGTGCCGTGAGCGGTCGTTACTTCACCGGGAGCGATCCCAGATGAGGGGGCGGCCTTTCGATTCCGGCCCCCCCCTCGCGATCGCTCCCGGCGAATGGAAATGCCTCCTCTGTCTGTTTCAGACAGAGGGAGCAGGAGGAAGTGATGTCATCTCCTGTGCGGCGCTCACATATACCGAGCGCCGTACAAGAGAAGACATCAGGTCAGTGAGCACAACACTACACTGACACCAGGACACATAGGAACACTAATCGCCCCCCCCAGGACCCCCAGATCACCCCCCAGATCACCCCCCAGCCCCCAGTCACAGTGTCACTGATTGCAGTGACCATTTATTTAGTGATCACTGCAATCAGTGACATTTGTGACTGTGAAAGTGTCACTAAAGTTTAGTTTTAGGTCCAGTGTAGCCCCCTAACCCCCCCTAATAAAGGTTTAACCCCCTGATCACCCCCCAGATAACCCTTTCACCCCCTATCACCGCTGTCGCTATGCGATCATTTTTCTGATGGCTGTCTTAGCATCAGTGATGGCGATCGGTAGCCAGTAATTTTTTTTAGGTTCGCCGCAGGTTTTTATAGCGTCGGGTACCCCAATATATTATCTAATAAAGGTTCAACCCCCTTGATCGCCCCCCAGGTAACCCTTTCACCCCCTATCACCGCTGTCGCTAATCGATCGTTTTTCTGATGCTGTCTTAGCATCAGTGATGGCGATCGGTAGCCAGTAATTTTTTTTAGGTTCGCCGCAGGTTTTTATAGCGTCAGGTACCCCAATATATTATCTAATAAAGGTTAAACCCCCTTGATCGCCCCCCAGGTAACCCTTTCACCCCCTATCACCGCTGTCGCTATGCGATCATTTTTCTGATGGCTGTCTTAGCATCAGTGATGGCGATCGGTAGCCAGTAATTTTTTTTAGGTTCGCCGCAGGTTTTTATAGCGTCGGGTACCCCAATATATTATCTAATAAAGGTTTAACCCCCTTGATCGCCCCCCAGGTAACCCTTTCACCCCCTATCACCGCTGTCGCTAATCGATCGTTTTTCTGATGCTGTCTTAGCATCAGTGATGGCGATCGGTAGCCAGTAATTTTTTTTAGGTTCGCCGCAGGTTTTTATAGCGTCAGGTACCCCAATATATTATCTAATAAAGGTTAAACCCCCTTGATCGCCCCCCAGGTAACCCTTTCACCCCCTATCACCGCTGTCGCTATGCGATCATTTTTCTGATGGCTGTCTTAGCATCAGTGATGGCGATCGGTAGCCAGTAATTTTTTTTAGGTTCGCCGCAGGTTTTTATAGCGTCGGGTACCCCAATATATTATCTAATAAAGGTTTAACCCCCTTGATCGCCCCCCAGGTAACCCTTTCACCCCCTATCACCACTGTCACTAAGCGATCGTTTTTCTGATCGCTGTCTTCGTGTCGGTGATGCCAATCGGTAGCCAGTCATTTTTTTTAGGTTCGCCGCAGGTTTTTATAGCGTCAGGTACCCCCAAATATGATCTAATAAAGGTTTTAACCCCCTAATTGCCCCTAGTTAACCCTTTCACCAGTGATCACCATATAAGTGTTACGGGTGACGCTGGTTAGTTAGTTTGCTTTTTATAGTGTCAGGGCACCCGCCGTATATAACCCAATAAAGGTTTAACCCCCTGATCGCCCGGTGGGTGATATCAATTAGGTTTTAGCGTCAGAGAGGGTCTGCGTCACACCCCAGGCAGCGTCAGGTTAGTGCCAGTAACGCTAACACCCACGCGTAAAGCATACACCCCCCTTAGTGGTATAGTATCTGAACAGATCAATATCTGATCTGATCAGATCTATACCAGCGGTTTAGGGTTCCCAAAAACGCAGTGTTAGCGGGATCAGCCCAGATACCTGCTAGCACCTGCGTTTTGCCCCTCCGTCCAGCCCAGGCCACCCAAGTGCAGTATCGATCGATCACTGTCACTTACAAAACACAACACACATAACTGCAGCGTTCGCAGAGACAGGCCTGATCCCTGCGACTCCAGTGCTGTAGGAGGTGATTTCACCACCACAGTTAAAAAAAAAAAAGCATATATGCCGAAGCATGGGGGCAGCAGGGGCAGCAGGGCGGAGGAGCAATTTTGCTCCTAATGCCGCATACATACGGTCGAAATTCCGACGGAGGCTTGCCCGTGGAAACGTTTGACCATGTGTGTGCGGCATAACTTTTTTGCGGGAGGATGCCCCCATGCTTCGGCATATATAAATGGTGCATGTATGCCCATCATTAGAAGTGGGTGGATGAAGGGCGGTATTCTAATGGTGGGCATACCCACCAATCAATCTCTTTTTTCGTTCAGCCAACAGGCTGCATGAAAAAAAAAGATTACAATACATGTCCAACAAGGACCAGCAACGTACTGGTATGTTGCTGGACTTTGAATGGTTATACCAGATTGATGCCTGCGGGTTTAGGCATCATCTTGGTATCATTCTTTTCAGCCAGCGGCCGGCTTTCATGTAAAAGCAATCACAGCGGCTAATTAGCCTCTGGACTGCTTTTACAAGCAGTGGGAGGGAATGTCCCCCCCCCGGATATAAAAAGCGCCATTGGGAAATTGGGAAAGCATTTTATCACACCGATCTTGGTGTGGTCAGATGCTTTGAGGGCAGAGGAAAGATCTAGGGTCTAGAAGACCCCAGTTTTTTCAAAAAAAGAGTACCTGTCACTACCTATTGCTATCATAGGGGATATTTACATTCCCTGAGATAACAATAAAAATTATAAAAAAAAAAATATATGTAAGGAACAATTTAAAAATAAAATAAAAAAGCAAAATTAATAATAAAAAAAAAAAAAAAAAAAAAAAAGCACCCCTGTCCTGCCCTGCTCTTGCCCAATGGCGAACGCAAGCGTCGGTCTGGCGTCATATGTAAACAGCAATTGCACCATGCATGTGAGGTATCACCGCGAAGGTCAGATCGAGGGCAGTCATTTTAGCAGTAGACCTCCTCTGTAAATCTAACGGGGTAATCTGTAAAGGCTTTTAAAGGCTTTTAAAAATGTATGTAGTTTGTCGCCAATGCGCGTTTGTGCGAAATTTTAAAGCATGTCGTGTTTGGTATCTATGTACTCGGCCTAAGATCATCTTTATTATTTCATCAAACATTTGGGCAATATAGTGTGTTTTAGTGCATTAAAATTAAAAAAAGTGTATTTTTTCCCCAAAAAATGCGTTTGAAAAATCGCTGCGCAAATACTGTGTAGAAAAAAAAAATGCAACACCCACCATTTTAATCTGTAGGGCCTTTGCTTTAAAAATATATATAATGTTTGGGGGTTCAACATAATTTTCTTGCAAAAAAAAAATATGTTTTCATGTAAACAAAAAGTGTCAAAAAGGGCTTTGTCTGCAAGTGGTTAGAAGAGTGGATGTAAGCTTCCTAATGTTGTGTATAAAATGCCAGAACAGTTCAAAACCCCCCCAAATGACCCCATTTTGGAAAGTAGACACCCCAAGCTATATACTGAGAGGCATGTCGAGTCCATGGAATATTTTATATGTTGACACAAGTTGCGGAAAAAAGACAATTTTTTTTTTTTAATTTTTTTTTTGCACAAAGTTGTCACTAAATGATATATTGCTCAAACATGCCATGGGCATATGTGGAATTACACCCCAAAATAAATTCTGTTGCTTCTCCTGAGTACAGGGATACCACATGTGTGAGACTTTTTGGGAGCCTAGCCGCGTACGGGACCCCAAAAACAAAGCACCGCCTTCAGGCTTTCTAAGGGTGTAAATTTTTGATTTTACTTCTCACTGCCTATCACAGTTTCGGAGGCCATGGAATGCCCAGATGGCACAAAACCCCCCCAAATGACCCCATTTTGGAAAGTAGACACCCCAAGCTATTTGCTGAGAGGTATTGTGAGTATTTTGCAGATCTCGCTTTTTGTCACAAAGTTTTGAAAATTGAAAAAAAAAAAAAAAAAAAAAAATTTTCTTTCTTCATTTTCAAAAACAAATGAGAGCTGTAAAATACTCACCATGCCTCCTCAGCAAATAGCTTGGGGTGTCTACTTTCCAAAATGGGGTCATTTGGGGGGGTTTTGTGCTATTTTGGCATTTTATGGCCTTAGAAACTGTGATAGGTAGTGAGGAGTGAAATCAAAAATTTGTGCCTAGAAATCCTGAAGGCGGTGCTTGGTTTTCGGGGTCCCGTACGCGGCTAGGCTCCTAAAAAGTCCCACACATGTGGTATCCCTGTACTCAGGAGAAGCAGCAAAATGTATTTTGGGGTGCAATTCCACATATAACCATGGCATGTGTGAGCAATATATCATTTAGTGACAACTTTTTGTAATTTATTTTTTATTTTTATTTTTTGTCATTATTCAATCACTTGGGACAAAAAAAAAAAAATATTCAACGGGCTCAACAGGCCTCTCAGCAATTTCCTTGGGGTGTCTACTTTCTAAAATGGGGTCATTTGGGGGGGTTTTGTGCTATTTTGGCATTTTATGGCCTTCGAAACTGTGATAGGTAGTGAGGAATGAAATCAAAAATTTGCGCCCTTAGAAATCCTGAAGGCGGTGCTTGGTTTCCGGGGTCCCGTACGTGGCCAGGCTCCTAAAAAGTCCCACACATGTGGTATCCCCGTACTCAGGAGAAGCAGCAAAATGTATTTTGGGGTGCAATTCCACATATAACCATGGCATGTGTGAGCAATATATCATTTAGTGACAACTTTTTGTAATTTTTTTTTTTTTTTTGTCATTATTCAATCACTTGGGACAAAAAAAAAAAATATTCAATGGGCTCAACATGCCTCTCAGCAATTTCCTTGGGGTGTCTACTTTCCAAAATGGGGTCATTTGCGGGGGTTTTGTACTGCCCTGCCATTTTAGCACCTCAAGAAATGAGATAGGCAGTCATAAATTTAAAGCTGTGTAAATTTCAGAAAATGTACCCTAGTTTGTAAACGCTATAACTTTTGCGCAAACCAATAAATATACGTTTATTGACATTTTTTTTACTAAAGACATGTGGCTGAATACATTTTGGCCTAAATGTCTGACTAAAATTGAGTTTATTCGATTTTTCTTATAACAAAAAGTAGAAAATATCATTTTTTTTCAAAATTTTCGGTCTTTTTCCGTTTATATCGCAAAAAATAAAAATCGCAGAGGCAATCAAATACCATTAAAAGAAAGCTCTATTTGTGGGAAGAAAAGGACGCAAATTTCATTTGGGTACAACATTGCATGTCCGCACAATTTACAGTTAAAGCAGCGCAGTGCCGAATCCCAAAAACAGGCCTGGTCCTAATGGCCCGAAATGGTCCGGGGCTTAAGTGGTTAAAAATCCTACTTTCTTGTTCATACATCACGGGACACAGAGCAGCATAGTCATTACTATGTGGGACGTCCCAAAGCAATGCCAAATGAGGGGGGGGATACACCATACATAAGCTGGGCGCCATCAGGCATGAGGATCTTTTGCGGCCTGCAACACACTGCGCCCAAAGGCGACATCCTCCTGACTTCTAACGTCCACCTGGTAGAACCTAGTAAACGTGTGTACTGAAGACCATGTTGCGGCCTTACAAATTTGAGCCAGGGAGGCCTGGTGATGCACTGCCCATGAAGTTCCAACTGCTCTCGTGGAGTGCGCCCTAACTTTGAACGGAGGCGGTCTACTTCTCAAGCCATAGGCTTGTATTATGACCTGTCGAATCCACTTGGCTAAAGTAGATTTTGATGCTGCCTGACCCTTTCTGGGGCCTTCCGGCAGAACAAACAAAGAATCCGTTCTACGAATCTGAGCAGTGGCTTTTAGATAAGCTTTAACTGCTCTTACTACATCCAAAGAATGCAATAACTTTTCCTCTACCGAGCTTGGTTTGGGGAAAAAAGAAGGAAGAACCACATCCTGGTTCAAGTGAAACCTCGATACCACCTTAGGAAGAAAGGCTGGGTGAGGGCGTAATACTACTCTGTCCTTATGGATAACCAGATATGGCTCTTTACAGGACATGGCGGCTAATTCCGACACTCTTCTAGCCGAGCATATGGCTACTAAAAATATAAATTTTCTGGTGAGTAGAACCAAGGAAATGTGCCGCAAAGGTTCAAACGGCTGCTTCTGCAGAACCGACAGAACCAAATTTAGATCCCATGGGCATATGGGAGCTTTAATCGGTGGAATAATACGAGTCACCCCTTGCATAAAGGATTTGACAAGTGAATGCATAGCCAGGGGCCTTTGAAATAGTATTGATAAGGCCGAAACCTGGCCCTTGATAGTACTTAAGGCAAACTTCCTGTCTACAGCCCACTGCAGGAAGTCCAGAATTCTGCCTATAACGTACTTACGTGGATGCCATTTTCTGGCCTCGCACCAAGTGATGTACGCCTTCCAAACTCTATAGTAGATCTGCCTGGATACAGGCTTCCTGGCATTGATTATAGTTGATACCACAGAGTTAGAGAGACCTCTCTTCGTTAGGATGTGGGATTCAATAGCCAGGCCGTTAAACTTAGAGTTAGTAAGGAAGGGTGGTATATCGGTCCTTGCGAAAGCAGGTCCGGACGACGTGGAAGGGTCCAAGGACTCCCCACAGACATTTTGATGATCTCCGCGTACCAGGCCCTTCGGGGCCACGCTGGAGCCACCAGGATCACCGGCTTCTTCTCCAACCTGACTCTGCGAAGGAGTCGAGGCAACAATTGTAGCGGAGGGAATGCATATATCAGTCTGAACTGATCCCAAGGGAACACCAGAGCATCCGAGCCGCAAGCGAGGGGATCCCTTGTCCGGGAGACAAATCTGTCCACCTTTGCGTTGAATCTGGATGCTAGCAGATCTACATCCGGTGTTCCCCACCGCTGACATATTGCTCGGAAGACCTCGGGATGAAGGGACCATTCCCCTGGGCATAACTGTTGGCGACTCAGAAAGTCCGCCTTCCAATTCTCCACCCCTGGAATGAAGACAGCTGATATACATGGGACATGCTTTTCTGCCCATTCCAGGATGTGACTTACTTCCCTCTGGGCTGCACGACTCCTGGTGCCTCCCTGATGATTGATATATGCCACTGCTGTGGCATTGTCTGATTGAATTCTGACAGGGGACCCTTGGAGTCTGGATGTCCAGGCTACTAGGGCATACCGGGCTGCTCGTATCTCTAAGAGATTGATGGGCAGGGTTTTTACTACATTTGACCATCTGCCCTGGAGAGACCATTGCTCCAGTACTGCCCCCCAGCCTATAAGGCTGGCATCTGTAGTGACCACCTTCCAAGATATCGGACTGAAGGGTTTTCCCTTCTGGAGATTCTGGGGGATCAACCACCAGCAGAGACTCTTCCGAACGGAAGGGGACAAAGCCATTGGGAAGTCTAGAGCCTGAATTTTTCCGTTCCAGGCTGACAATATGGCCCTCTGTAAATTCCTTGAGTGGAATTGGGCGTATGGCACAGCTTCGAATGATGCTACCATCTTTCCTAGCAGCCTCATGCACAGGCGTATGGACGGCTGTCTTTTTGCACAAAGCAGACGGACCAAGCCCCTCAAAGAGGATACCTTGTCTAGAGGTAAGAAAATCTTCCTCTGGTCTGAATCCAGCCGTAGCCCTAGATATACCAGGTTTTTCACTGGCTGTAGGGCTGACTTGTCCAGGTTGATGACCCAACCGTGAGATTCTAGATATTTGATTGTATCGACAATTACCACTTCTAGCTTGGCAACTGAGTGGTCCATCAACAACAGGTCGTCTAGGTATGCCATTATCGTTACACCTCGTGTTCTTAGATCGGCCAACAGTGGGGCCAGAATTTTTGTGAACACTCGTGGTGCTGTGGCCAGACCGAATGGTAAGGCTCTGAACTGAAAATGGCGCCCTTCTACTGCAAAGCGTAGAAATTTTTGATGACCTGGAAAGATGGGAACATGCAAGTAAGCATCTTTGATGTCGATCGAGGCTAACCATTCCTCCCCTTGTAGGGCAGCGGTGACCGATCGGATCGACTCCATCCGGAAAGACCGGACGTTTAGAAATTTGTTTAGACTCTTTAGGTCCAATATGGGTCTTATGTCCCCGTTTGGCTTCGGGACTGTGAAAAGGTTTGAGTAGAATCCCAACCCCCACTCTTCCATAGGAACCTCCATAATTACTCCTTGGAGCAATAGTTGTTCTAATGCCAATAGGAGAGACCCTCTTTTCAGAGGGTCTCTTGGCATGCCTGACCACATAAAATGGGAAGGAGGAGACTCTTTTAACTCCAACTTGTATCCCAGAGTTACTGCGGAGAGCACCCATCTGTCTTTGATCGTCTCCCGCCAGGTCTCTGCGAACAACTGAAGTCTTCCCCCCACCCGTTTGAGTGGGGGCAGCCCTTCATAGGCTTGACTTGGAGGCTGGTTTAGTACCCCTTCGGATCCAGGGTTTCTTATTACCCTGTGACTGTCCCTGATTTTTACCCCCTGAGTTTGACCGAGGAGGCCGTCGGAACTGCTTAGTAGCAGACGTCGCAGGGATAGGAGAGGTAGTCCTCTTAAAAGATGGACCCCTAGACCTCTTCTTACTCGGTAAGAGAGTACTTTTACCACTGGAAATCTTCTGGATATACTTATCCAGGTCCTCGCCAAAAAGGCGTTCCCCATGAAATGGGAAGCTAACTAAGAGCTTCTTACAGGGAGCTTCAGCAGACCAGTTTTTGAGCCACAGAAGCCTACGCATATGTACCAAAGACAGCGTGAGGCGGGAGGCCTGATGGATAGAATCCTTGATGGCGTCAACCGCAAAGCATAATGCTCTAGGCAGATCAGCCAGAGCCTGGGCCTGCTGGTCTGGCAAATCCCCTTCAGGTAGGTCGGTCCCTTCCTGGGACTGTTGCTCTGCCAACAGGCACTCTAATGGAGGTGATGGAGATCTGGCGCGCTTTCTTTCCTGTAGAGAAGAAGTGATCAATGCTGCCAATCTCTGCTCCAATCCCTCCAGAGTTGAGGAAAAAACCTCCTCTGTTATATATGCAGGAGCAGGTGGACTGAGGACAGCCGCAGTACCTGGCACTCCCGGGGGTTCCTTATGGGTATTAACCTCTGATTTCTCAGGGGAGGAGGGTGCAGATGACTGCTCCAGATCCTCAGAGCCCGATGGAGACCCCCTACACTTCCTGAGAGGTATATCTCGGAGTTTTTTAGGCGGCATATTCCTTAGTTCAAAGCTGAGGTATTCCAGCCGCAATACACCCCTTACTGAAATAGTCTAATGCAATCTGCTGCTATGTACATCAGTGGGTGTCTACTAATGCGTCTTTCTGGGGATGCCTGTATCAACCGCCCGCTGTAAGCCCCTATACCATGCTACCAGCTCCTTTTCATGCTCTGTGTCCATAGCAAGCAGCGGGGACTGAGTCCTTTTATCTTGCTGGGACGCCCGCACATGCGCAGAAGCGCTGGGCGCACAGAGCGCGTCATCCGCCAGGCTCCGCCCACTTTTTGAAGCTAAATCTATAAAAAGAAAGCGTGTGTGCGCGCGCGCACGTGCACGTGTGCGCTCTTGGCGCCCTGTAGGGAGAGGAGCCAGGGTCCCTGTTTCACCAGGACTCGGGGATGGAAGGAAACTACTTGGCAGCATGACAGAGGAATGCAGCTTCCCTGATAGAGAGCTCACTCATCTGCCTGGACTTTCACCATGGAAGGAATAGTCCCAAGAAAAAAAGACGTTCCACAGCGGCCTCTAGTGGACAAACACAGGTACCGCACTTTTGTCTTTTTTTTTTTTTAAAACCTCCTTTATGAAAAACATTTCCAGGTTTACAGTTTTTAAAACTTCCTTTATGAAAAAACATTTCTAGGATTTCTTAGGCATATACAGCTATTAGCGGGAATACCTTTTAGGTAACAGGCAGAAAGACATATTAGGCTTGGGGGTCCCCTCAATAGAACCAAGTTCCTGAGGGGCCCCCACTTACCTTTTCCCCGCCGCAGGACTTTGTTTGGTCCACTGAAGCCCAAACTTCACCTTTCACGGCAGGCATTGTACTAGACCTTCAGGGACCGGGTTCCCAAGGATTCCACTCCCCTGGACCTGTATAGCACCCTGCACAGATAGCCTCTTGGTTTTGGGTATGACCAGAGCTCTGGATCCCAGGGTCCAGCCCTCCTAAGAGAGGCATTACAGGCAAAACCTTGCTCTTCTCTGCAAGGCCCGGGTACCGACCGTTTAGCTATGAAGCTTTTTTGGTCGGATCCGGAATAGCTTACTAAGGCCCAGAGAACCTGTACACAAGCCCAGATGAATACATGTTAACCTTGGCCAACACCTTAGACACTGGCAAAAAACTGAGGTTCCTGTTTTGGAAGTTGCCAGTGCCAGCACCTGAAGGTAATTCTATATAACCCACATAGTAATGACTATGCTGCTCTGTGTCCCGTGATGTATGAACAAGAAATATATAATGTTTGAGGGTTCTGAGTAATTTTCTAGAAAAAAACAAATGATGATTTTTACATGTAGGAGAGAAGTGTCAGCATTGGCCTGGGTGGCAAGGGGTTAAATACTATAAGATGGCAATGGGCAGCACCGCCGTAACCGCCGGCAATACGCCGATGTAGCGGCGCATCTCGGGTGGATTTAACCCTTTCTCGGTCACTAGCGGGGGGTTAAAAGCGCCCCGCTAGCGGCCGAAATGTGCCGCAAATCCGACGAAAAAATAGCAGCATTTTACCGGGGAGGCATAGTGTGAAAGCAGTCTTAGTAATATCAAATAATTATTAGAAGCACTGTGAGCTCATCCTCTCAGTCTGCTGCAGAGTGTGTCAGCTTGTATTTAAACTGTCCGCTCTGTATATGGCTTCTGACAGGCTGCGCAAGGGGCCCCGTATCTCTGGAACCATGTTTTGACCAGTGGTGGGGTGGGTCTTCAGCTACATACCCCCAAATATGGGGTCTCTGTGGTGCCTGGTCGCCGAGCTACAATCCTCAAGGTCGATCTTCTTTTCTTTATTTTTTTGGGCAAATGGGCCTATTTTGAGGAAGGGGCCTGGAGCTGCAGCTCCAATAGCCCCTATGTTAATCCAGCCCTGCCTCTGGTAAGCCTCATGACATACGGTGGTGGATCTCCTATCAAACATTTTCAAGTCACTTATTGATTGTGTTCACTCACTATCTGGGACGTTATATGCACAACTTTGAGTTTCTACTACGAGGACATTTTGTTTACAATTTTTTTTTTTTATTTGAGCATTTTTCACCTAGGGTGTTCATACCAGTTTCTTTTACGTTCAAGTTGGTTTATTTGAGGAGTATATGATACAATATACTTGACACAACTAATATTTTTTTGTTACTATACGCTTCAAAATCGCGCCCGCTCGTGGAATGGCTTTAAACTTTTACCCTTTAAAATCTCCATAGGCGACGTTTAAAAATTTCTATAGGTTGTATCTTTTGAGTTACAGAGGAGGTCTAGGGCTAGAATTATTGGTCTTGCTCTAACGATTGCGGCGATACCTCACTTGTGTGGTTTGAACACCGTTTTCATATGCGGGCGCTACTCACATATGCGTTCGCTTCTGCGCGCGAGCTTGTCGGGACGGGGCGCTTTAGAATTTTTTTTTGGTTTTCTTATTTATTTTACCTGATTTTATTTATTTTTACACTGTTTTAAAAAAAAAAAAAAAGGGGGGTCACTTTTATTCCTATTACATGGAATGTAAACATCCCTTGTAATAGAAAAAAGCATGACAGGTCCTCTTAAATATGAGATCTGGGGTCAAAAAGACTTCAGATCTCATATTTAGACAAAAATGCAATAAAAAAAAAATTGTCATTTGAAAAAATTATTTACAAAAAATGTCCCTTTTAAGTCAAATGGGCGGAGCTGACGTTTTGACGTCACTTCTGCCCTGCTATGGTATGGAGACGGGTGGGGGCCATCTTCCCCTCACTCATATCCATACCACAGAGGGACAAGGACCAGATCGCCTCCGCCGCTACCGACGGATCCGGTAAGTGGCGGAGGGCGCGGGAGAGCGTCGGGAGGGGGGGGCCCTCTCCCGCCGCCGATGACGGTGATCTCCACCGCAGAGACCACCATTATCGTTTACAGAGCCGCTCACAGAAAAGATGGATAGCTCGGTTGTGGCAGCAGCTGCTGCTGTTACCGAGATATCCATCTTTAAAGTGCCGACGTATATGTACATGAGCTGGTCGGCAAGTGGTTAAGGCTTACCTATAGGTGCTCGAAATATCTCCTAAACCTCCATGGTTTAGGAGATATTTACAATAGAGACGTGCACCGTAGACATCGGTGCAGGCGCACTTTAGAAACGGTGATCGTGCCATTTCTTTCCGATTACAGGAAGCTGTGATCAGTGTCCTGTCACTAGGAAGAATGGGGAAATGCTTGTTTACATCAGCATTTCCCCATTCTTCCTCACCGTGAGATGATCGCCGCTTCTTAAAGGGAACGTATATATACGTCCTTCTGCCTGCCCGTGCCATTCTGCCGATGTATATAGTCGTGCGCTGGTCGGGAAGCAGTTAATGGAGCATTTTTGCTGCGCTTTTGTGGTGCTTAGTGGGGGCATTTTTTGATGTGTTTCCTATTCATTTCAATGGGAAGGAGAGTTTATTTATTTTTTAACTTCCCTAACATGCTGCAAGCAGGATTTGTTTTCACCACAATGGAAGCGCGCCACCCCAGTGTGAACACATTCATTGATTTTACAGGGAAGAATTTTTCTTGCGCTTTTCAGGCATTTTTTTGCAAAAGGGCTTAAAAAAACTCCTCCGTGGGAAAGCAGCCTTAAGAGCGTTTAGGAGCGTTAGCATATTATTAACGTTTTTGCAGCTCCTTTAAAAAAAAATTAGTATTTAGGAGCATTTCTGCTGGAAAAACACTGCAGGAAACTCTACAAAACCAATTTTTTTTTTCTGCTGCTAGATGCTGAAGCTCAAAAACCGCTAATAGCCTAATGTAGTGTGCATGGACACATAGGATAACACTATTGGCTTCTGGGAGCAGAAAAAAATGCTAATGAGCTTAAAAAAGCGCTAGTGTGCATGGAGCCTTATACGGGTTTTATATATCACCGCTTTTTATATTGCAGTTTGTGCAGTTACAATACAACAATTTTGTGAACATCTCGGTCCTTTAAAACAGTAAAAGCAAAACGCTATGCACACTTTATGGAGTATCAGGTGTGTATAACCAGAGCCGATCCGCTCTATACGCTCACTACGCAAGCTGCGTAGGGCCCCTCAAATTACTCAAGGCACCGCCTCCCAGGCGGCGGCGCTAGCCCCCCCCAAAATTCCACTGAGGTATTGCCATAAAATTTGTACATTTAACTACTTCTGACCCAGGCCATGTACAAAAGACGGCCAGAAGGTGGCTCTAGAAATCTGGGAGGCAGTCTTTTTACGGCCTCCGCTCCTCCGGCCACTGGGGGGCGCGCGAGCGCGGACCAGCGTGTCACTGAGATGCCGATGCACGTGCCTGGCGGACATCGCGGCCGCCAGGTACCCGTGATCGGCCGGTACACAGCAAAGACGTGGATCTCTGTGTGTAAACACAGAGATCCATGTCCTGTCAGGGAGAGGAGACCGATGGTGTGTCCCTTGTACATAGGGACACAGATTGGTCACCTCCCCCACTCAGTCCCCTCCTCCCACAGTAGTAATCACTAATAGGGCACACATTTAACCCCTTCCTCGCCCCCTAGTGTTAACCCCTTCCCTGCCAGTCACATTTATACAGTAATCGGTGCATTTTTATAGCACTGTTCGCTGTATAAATGTGAATGGTCCCAAAATAGTGTCAAAAGTGTCCGGTGTGTCTGCCATAATGTCGCAGTAACGAAAAAAAATCACTGATCGCCGCCATTACTAGTAAAAAAAATGGCATAAAACTACCCACTATTTTGTAAACGCTATAACTTTTCCGCAAACAAATCAATAAACGCCGATTGCGATTTTTTTTTTTTTTAACCAAAAATATGTAGAAGAATACGTATCGGACTAAACTGAGGAAAAAAATATAAAAAAAAAAAAATTGTGATATTTATTATAGCAAAAATCAAAAAATATTATTTTTTTTTAAAATTGTCGCTCTTTTTTGTTTATAGCGCAAAAGATAAAAACCGCAGAGATGATCAAATACCACCAAAAGAAAGCTCTATTTGTGGGGAAAAAAGGACGTTAATTTTGTTTGGGAGTCACGTCGCACAACCGCGCAATTGTCATTCAAAGTGTGACAGTGCCGAAAGCTATAATTTTGCCTGGGCAGGAAGGGGGTATATGTGCCCAGCAAGCAAGTGGTTAAAGAAAAAATATATTTTATATGATGTGAATCCTGTCCTGCTGGGCTGTGGACTCTTTTTTGCAGAGGAGGGATACAGTCGCATAAGCCTCTGATAGTTAGTTAGATCCGGCTGAGAGGGGGGCGGATTGATCCAGAGTGTTGTGCAGAGGTGCTACCTTATAAAAGACCCTGTGACAAGGCGGTAGCTCTGCATTTGGCGCGCAACTGAAGGGGATGGAGAAAGCAGTCAATTGAGAGCCCAGCCGCCTGAAGGTATGTTAATAGCTGAGCTGGCTGTGTTTCTTTACATGGCAGACCGCTGGGGAGGGAGCAGAGTTTCTGAGAGCTGACTGAGTCTGCTGTACTAGTAAAACGTCACATGTGACGAGCAGGGGGGAGAAGGGGGGGTTTCTATTGTTGGTTGGTGGAGGAGGAGGAGGAGGAAGCAGCATTTGAAGGCTGGTTGCTGCTGCCTTTTCTTTTCATATGGGAGCTGCTGCTGAGTGAGCCTGGAGGGGGAGGGGGGAGTGAGACTACTTTGCAGTCCTCGGTCTCATTTGATCTATGTCAGCAGCAAGCAGCCTAATCTGGAGTAAGAGGAATGCTGCCCTGTGAACTATTCTTGACACTCTGATTTTCCCTGGGCACTGGCACGGCAATCATTAGAATACCCCCCAGATCAGTACAGTCAGTACCCAAATGATGATCAGGTGTTCCCATTAGAGTGCACCATTACACTGTAACAGGTCACTGTCCTGTGGGCACAGTTCACTGAACTGGGGTGTGTGCAGGGCCGGCCCTACCATGGGACCCAGTGGGCCCATGGTTCCAGGCGGCATTTTCAGAGGGGCGGCAGTCGACAGTGACAAAATAGCGTGGAGTGCAGCCGCTGAGTCGCCATAGCGACCCTGCTTCCGAGGCGCCGGTTCAGCCTCCCTCTCATATTAGATCCAATGTCAATGCGTCTGTGTGTGACAGGACAGACCACTCCCCTTCACACAAGCGAAGGGGCTGCTGAGTGGAGGAGGCGGGTCATGTACTGCATAGAATGATAGGCAGTACTGCAGTGAACATTCTCCCTTCCTGGTGCAGACCCGCCTTCACCCCACTGCCTCTGAACTGTGTCCTCCCTGTTTCTCCTCCTCTGAGTTGGTCCCACCCCCTCCTCCTGTCTTCTCCCCATCTCCTCGGTCTCCTCCCCATCCAAGTCAGCCGCCGCTGGTGTGTCTTCAACTCCCTCTGCTTACAACCGCCCCTCCCACCACCTGTCCTCAGCCATGGCGGGGCACGCTGGGGGATAAACACGCTCTCTAGCTGAAGCCGAAGTGGTGGGACTTGGTAAGAGTGGAGCGGGGGGGGCGGGCAGAAGGTGTGTTAGAACATTCTGTGGTGTGGGACACAGAGCTGGTTGGTCTTCTACACACTGAGGGAGATTGAGACTTCTCCTGACTCCCCCTGTACTGGGAACATCCTATATGTGGGGAAGTGAAAGGAGCCAACATGGGGGATGGGCGAGTCCTGGACATGCTGGGTCTTGTAGTGTACAGGCAGTAGGGGCTCTCCTGTCATCATTCAGAGATGGAGGTTGAGGACACAGTCCTCAATCTTCTATCTCTGTCTCATAAGTAAGACATCTGGTAGGGCTGGGCGATTTCCCCCCCAAAAAAATCAGCTTTTTTTTTTTTTTTTTTTATAAAAAACTCGAAATTCGATTTGATTTTTTTTTTTTATTATATTTATTGAAGTGCATCAACAAACAAAATTGCAAAGGCAAACCCTTTCTCTAACTGCAAAGTCAGTGTGCAACAAAGATTGTTAAACATCCAAATTATTAATACTGTATTTGGATTTAGCTAATAAACCAAAAAAAAATCTTGAGGTTACTCTTAGTTGAATTGAACTGTGCCCGTGCTTCACTGTACCCGTGTCTCACTGTGCCCAATGCCTCACTGTGCCCATGCTTCAATCACTGTGCCCGTACCTGATGCAGATTTTCATGGGATACGGATTTTACTGCTACACCGGCGGCCATTCCAGTATTCAAAAGCCGCTCCTCCTCCTCGTCTGTGATAGGCGGAACACTCAATTTCCCAGCATTCAGTGTTCCGCCTACCATGGACATCCGCTCATCCTCATAACACAGACGAGGATGAGAGGATGTCCGTGATAGGCTGAACACTGCCTGCTGTGAAATTGAGTGTTCCGCCTATCAGACGAGGACTCGGGAGGCGCGGCTTTTGAACACTGCAATGGCCGCCGTCTGTCTGCATGACACGCTGATCAGATAGGCAGATGGCGGCTTGCCGTTAGTTAGTGTTACATTACATCTACTCGCTGCGGCGAGTAGATGTAATTGGGGTAACGCCGCCCAGTGCCATTCCGGATACGCCCCCTGCAGCCCTGCTACGGAAACTTTGAAGGAAAAAAAAATCGATTTTCTTCAAACCTGAATCGATTTGAGCTCAAAACTCGATTCAAGATTAAAATAGATTTTTTTTCCCAGCCCTAACATCTGGGCCGGGGGTCTGTTTAAACTTCAAACCACTGCCCTGACTGACACCGTCCACTGCCCTATGACTTAGGGCTGGGAAAAAAATCGATTTTAATCTTGAATCGAGTTTTGAGCTCAAATCGATTCAGTTTTGAAGAAAATCGATTTTTTTAGATATTTTTTTTTTGAAGAAAAAACATTTTTTTTTTCTTTTTTTTTTCCCTTCAAAGTTTCCGTAGCAGGACTGCAGGGGGCGTATCCGGAATGGCACTGGGCAGCGTTACCCCAATTACATCTACTCGCTGCAGCCGCCCTCTGCCTACCTGATCAGCGTGTCATGCAGACAGACGGCGGCCATTGCAGTGTTCAAAAGCCGCGCCTCCCGAGTCCTCATCGTCTGTGATAGGCGGAACACTCAATTTCACAGCAGGCAGTATTCACCCTTTCACGGACATCCTCTCATCCTCGTCTGTGTTATGAGGATGACCATGATAGGCGGTACACTGAATGCTGGGAAATTGAGTGTTCCGCCTATCACAGACGAGGAGGAGGCTCGGCTTTTGAATACTGGAATGGCCACCGGTGTAGCAGTAAAATCCGTATACCATGAAAATCTGCATCAGGTACGGGCACAGCGAGGCACGGGCACAGCGAGGCACGGGCACAGCGAGGCACGGGCACAGCGAGGCACGGGCACAGTGAGACAAGGGTACAGTGAGGCATGGACACAGTTCAATTCAACTAAGAGTAACCTCAGGATTTTTTGTTGTTTTATTAGCTAAATCCAAATACAGTATTAATAATTTGGATGTTTAACAAGCTTTGTTGCACACTGCAAAAAACAACAAAAGGTCACAAGCGCTAAATTGGTGGATAAAGAAAAAAATATAATGGATGATAATAATAATAATAAGAAAAAAATCCCAAATATTTTGGGAAGTACAAAGTATCCAAAAGGGGGAAAAAATAGGATCCAGCGCAGCAAGAAAAAATCCGTACCCAGAAGTACAAAATACACAACATGCACACAATATAATCCAGCGCTCATGGAACATACATTATTAACTATTGAAAACTCTTGAAGAATTGATAAAAAAGCTTAGTCCATTTATCACAATAAAGAGAGGGATCCAATCCCAAATGAGCAGAGGGCAAATTAATCTTAACTCTCGTTGCCAGTGGTGACAAACTTGTTAAACTTGCAGTGACATCCGTGGATCAAGGAGGGGTTAAAGTCAAAACAAAGCCTGTGGCATGATCTCCGTGTGAGCACAGTACCTTGAATGATGGACAACAGGCAGACCAGCGTGTGGAGGGCCCTCCAACCCAAAAGGATGCAGAGCCAGGATCGCAGCAAGGCTGGGACAGAAGGAATCGCACACAGAGTTTCAAGAGTTTTCAATAGTTAATAATGTATGTTCCATGAGCGCTGGAATATATTGTGTTTGTTGCACACTGACTTTGCAGTTAGAGAAAGGGTTTGCCTTTGCAATTTTGTTTGTTGATGCACTTTAATTAATATAATAAAAAAAAAAAAATCGAATCGTAAATCGAGTTTTTTATAAAAAAATCTCAGATTTTTTTTTGTGGGAAAATCGCCCAGCCCTACTATGACTGACACCGTCCACTGCCCTATGACTGACACCGTCCACTGCCCTATGACTGACACCGTCCACTGTTCAGATAGGCTAAGTTTATATTTTTGCAGTGACATTTGTTTTATATTTTTCCCAGGTTTTCCTTCCTATTTAGTTAGCTTTGCAAGTTAATTTCTTTGAAAAAAGGTGCAGAAACCTCAGTGATCTTTGATCTCCATAGTCGAGGGGCCCCAGGTCAACTTTTGCACCAGGGCCCACAAGCTTCAAGCTACGCCTCTGCCCATACCTTAGTAGCTGCCTGGCCGTACCCTACCTGTCAGGAGGCGGTTGTATCAGTCAGCAGAAGCAGGGCCGATCCTGGTCGGCTGTGCGCTGCACTTGTTGCTAGAATCGTCAGCCACCTGGCGTCTAGCAACCAGTGACTTCATAGGCCGTGGCCGCCCCAGCATTCAGAGCGCTCAGCTCCCGCGCCTAGTCAATTAGCTTCGCCTCCACCCACCTCTCCCATCTTCCTGAGCGTGGCTCAGAGCTTGAGGGAAGGGAGCACGTCTGAAGAGAGTTGCCTGTGCCTGAGTGAGCTGAGCAGCTGTCCACAGTCCAACTGCCTGAGGTGTTGCAGCCTGCCTGACGGTGTGTCTATGTTCTGGAGTGTTGGCATTGACCCTCACCCTGTCCATTCTGCCACCAGTGAGTTCCCTATAGCAGCATTGCCTAAAGGAGTCCGAATCCGAATACTGTAAGTGCACTGTCACACATCACAAGTTGTATGAGTCATGTGAGCCTGAGAGGGACCTGCCTTGCCCAGCCCTGATTAACCACTTCTGCCCTGGAAGATTTGCCTCCTTAATGGCCAGGCCATTTTTTGCGATACGGCACTGATAATTTAACTGACAATTGCGCGGTCGTGCAACGTTGCACCCAAACAAAATTTGTCCTTTTTTTCCCACAAATAGAGCTTTCTTTTGGTGGCATTTGATCACCTCTGCAGTTTTTATTTTTTGCGTTATAAACAAAAAAAGAGCGACAATTTAAAAAAAAATATATATAAATATATATATATATATATATATATATATATATATATATATATATATATAATACTTTTTTCTAGGCCAATATGTATTCTGCTACATATTTTTGTTAAAAAAAATTGCAATAAGCGTATATTTGGTTTGTGCAAAAGTTATAGCGTCTACAAAATAGAATTTATGGCATTTTTAATCTGTTTTTCTGATAAATTAAATTTTAGTTATCATGATATAAAATAATGAATGTGGGGGCCTTTTGGTAGGCATGATTTTTTTTTTGGGGGGTGGGGGGGCAGCATTTTATTCTGGGGCCCAGGCAGCACAATGTCTTGGGCCGGCCCTGTGTGTGTGTGTGTGTGTATATTACATTAACCACTTCAGCTCTGGAAGGTTTACCCCCTTTCTGACTAGGCTGTTTTTTGCAATATGTCCCTTTTTTTTCTCCCCACAAATAGAGCTTTCTTTTGGTGGTATTTGATCACCTCTGTGGTTTTTATTTTTTGCGCTATAAACAAAAAAACATTTGGAAAAACCCCTAATTTTTTGCTATAAAGCATCCAATAAGAAAATGTCAAATCAAATGTCTTCATTAATTTAGGCCAATATGTATTCTGTTATAGACCCGAGTATAAGCCGACACGAGTATAAGCCAAGGTACCTAATATTACCCCAATAAACTGGGAAAACGTATTCACTCGAGTATAAGCCTAGGAGGGGGGAAATGCAGCAGCTACTGTAAGCGGAAAAGAGGGTCAACAATGCCCATTTGTATGCCTCACTGTGCCCATTGCCAGCGTACTGTGCCCAACCTCAGTGTCCATTGCAGCCTCCCTATCTTCTTGGACTGCGAGCGGCGTCCATTGTTTAAATATCGCGGCTTCCTCCTGGTCTTGTTCCGTGATAGGCGTTTCCAGCAAACACTGAGTGTTCCGCCTATCATGGAGGTCCTTTCATTCTCGGACTTAGTTTCCCAGCAGGCACTGTGTTCAGTGTTCCGCCAATTAGGGACGTCTTTTCGTCCTCGGACAAGAGAATATCCATGATAGGCGGAACACTGAACTAGGGCTGCAACTAACGATTATTTTCATAATCGATTAGTTGGCCGATTATTGTTTCGATTAATTGATTAATCGGTTAATAACCTTAAATTTTTGCATTTTTACATATTTTTTTTTGGCCAATTTGTTGTTGGGGCAGATTAAAAAAACACAAATTGCCTCAAAAACGCATTACATGCTTTTCTGCAGCTCCTCCATTGAAGTATATTGAACCAAAAAAACAAAATAGCACAGTTTTGCGTTTAAAAAAAGTCCTTGCCCTTTCCAAATACGCAGCAGCTGAAACAATTCTGGATGTGAAAGTGTCCCATATGAAACCATGTAAATGAACTGTAGTGTTTTTTGCAAAAAGCACCAAAAAAACAGGTGTGACCCAGGCCTGAGATGTTTAGTAACATAATGGGGTTAAAAAAACTAGAGTACAAAAAGGGAAAATAATCGGTATTGTGAGGGGTTGTGCGACAGTGAAAGTAATATTTACAGTATCGATTTGCACTTTTTATACTATAAAGGGCTAATTTTAGTTGTTTTTAACCCCATTATGTTACTGGCCGATTAATCGATTATGAAAATAGTAATCGATTAATTTCATAATCGATTAGTTGTTTCGGCCCTACACTGAACAGTGTCTGTTGGGAAACTGAGTCCGAGAATGAGAGGGTGATAGGCGGAACACTCAACAGTGTTTGCTGGAAACGCCTATCACGGAAGGGACCAGGAGGAAGCCGCGATATTTAAACAATGGGATGCCGCTCGCAGTCTAAGAAGATTTTCAGGAACACTGACTCGAGTATAAGCTGAGGGGTGTATTTTCAGCCCTAAAAAAAGGGCTGAAAAACTCGGATTATACTCGATTATATACAGTACTTTTGGTAAAAAAAATCCCAATAAGCGTATATCGATTGGTTTGCACAAAAGTTATAGCGTCTACTAATATATATATATATATATATATGTATATATATATATAACACACACACACACACACACACACACACACACACACACACACACACACACACACACACACTGTATTGGCGTATAACGCTCACTTTTTTTACCCTGAAAATAGAGGGTAAACTGTGCCTGCGTGTTATACGCAGGGGGCTGTGGAAAGTTTTTTTTCCTGAAACTACCCTCTTAAAGTTTGGGTGCGTGTTATATGCCGATTAAATACTGTGTGTGTATGTATGTATATGTATGTTTATTTATTTTTTTACTAGTAATGGCGGCGATCAGCGACTTATAGCGATATTGCAGTGAGCATATTGGACACTGACACTTTTGGGAACCAGTCACATTATTACAGTGATCAATGCTAAAAATATGCACTGTTGTACTAATGACACTGGCAGGGAAGGGGGTTAACTGTTAACTGTGTGGCAATGGCAAATGGTTTACATAGCTCATGGCATCACGGGTCCGGTAGAGGGCCCCTTAGCAGAATTTTGCTTAGGGCCCCAGGGAGGTCAGGATCGGCACTGTGTATAACGTGCTGCTTTTGAACTTTATTTTTGTCAAAGGACATTGTTCAAGGACATACAACTTAATATTAAAGGGGTTGTAAAGGTTTGTTTTTTTATTTTCGAAATAGGTTCCTTTAAGCCAGGCCTCGACAAACCCCGGGCGCCAGGTCGCCATTGCGACTAGAATTAGCGACCTGGGGCAGCACAGCTGGGGTATCCTGTGTCTCCGTGCCCCCCTCCGCGCCGCGGGATCGCGTCGGGCCGCGCCGGCCGGTAATTGAGGCTGCGGCTTTGCGGCCTTCTGCAGGCCTATGCTTGCTTCTGCGGTCTAGTGCCATCTTGTGGTGGCCGTTGGTATTGCAACCAGCAATGCTAATGGAGTTTCCCTGTCTGTTTTTCCCTGCCATCTCCTTCCCTCTAATTAGAACCCCCAAACATTATATATATTTTTTTTATTCTAACACCCTAGAGAATAAAATGGCGGTCGTTGCAATACTTTCTGTCACACCGTATTTGCGCAGCGGTCTTACAAGCGCACTTTTTTGGGAAAAAATTAAAAAAATTTAATAAAACAGTAAAGTTAGCCCAGTTTTTTTTTATATTGTGAAAGATAATGTTACGCTGAGTAAATTGATACCCAACATGTCACGCTTCAAAATTGCGTCCGCTCGTGGAATGGCGACTAACTTTTACCCTTTAAAATCTCCATAGGCGACGTTTCAAAAATTCTACAGGTTGCATGTTTTGAGTTACAGAGGAGGTCTAGGGCTAGAATTATTGCTCTCGCTCTACCGATCGCGGCGATACCTCACGTGTGGTTTGAACACCGCTTTCATATGCGGGCGCTACTCACATATGCGTTCGCTTCTGCGCGCAAGCTCGGCGGGACAGGGCGCGTTCCTGGCTCCTAACTTTTTTAGCTGGCTCCTAGATTCCAAGCAAATTTGTCAAGCCCTGCTTTAAGCTAGTGCATTGTTGGTTCACTTACCTTTTCCTTCCATTTCCCTTCTAAATGATTTTTTTTCTTTGTTTTCTTTGTCTGAATTTCTCACTTCCTGTTCCTCCTCAGTAAGCTGTTCAGTAAGAAGTTCTGGCTGACTCCACACCACTCAGATGATGGTGTGAAGTTTACTGAGGAGGAACAGGAAGTGAGAAATTCAAAGAAAAAAAATAATTTAGAAGGGAAATCTAAGGAAAAGGTAAGTGAACCAACAATGCACTAGCTTAACCACTTGACAACTGGGCACTTAAACCCCCTTCCTAACCAGACGAATTTTCAGCTTTCGGTGCTCTCACATTTTGAATGACAATTACTCAGTCATACAACACTGTACCCATATGAAATTTTTGTCCTTTTTTTCACACAAATAGAGCTTTCTTTTGGTGGTATTTAATCACTGTTGGGTTTTTTATTTTTTGCGCTATAAGAGAAAAAAAGACTGAAAATTTTGTAAAAAAATGAATTTTTCTTTGTTTCCGTTATAAAATTTTGCAAATTACTATTTTTTCTTCACAAATTTTGGGCAAAATTTATACTGCTACATATCTTTGGTAAAAATAAGTACAAATTGGTGCATATTTTTTGGTCTTTGTGAAAGTTATAGAGTCCACAAGCTATGGTGCCAATATCTGAAAATTGATCACACCTGAAGTACTGACGGCCTATCTAATTTCTTGAGACCCTAACATGCCAGAAAAGTACAAATACCCCCCAAATGACCCCTTTTTGGAAAGAAGACATTCCAAGGTATTTAGAAAGAGTCATTGTGAGTTTTTTGAAGTTGTCATTTTTTCCCACAATTCTTTGCAAAAATCAAGATTTTTTTTTCTTTTTTTTTTTTCCACAAAATTGTCATATTAGCAGGTTATTTCTCACACACAGCATATGCATACCACAAATTACACCCCAAAACACATTCTCCTATTCCTCCCGAGTATGGCGATACCACGTGTGAGACTTTTACACAGCGTGGCCACATACAGAGGCCCAACATGCAGGGAGCACCTTCAGGCGTTCTGGAGCACCCAGGCCAATTCTGACATTTCTCTCCTACATGTAAAAATCATCATTTGTTTGCTAGAAAATTACATAGAACCCCAAAACATTATATATGTTTTTTTAGCAAAGACCTTAGAGAATATAATGGTGGTCATTGCAACTTTTTATCTTGCACGGTATTTGCGCAGAAATTTTTCTAACGCTTTTTTTACGGAAAAAAACTGTTTTGTGCTTAAAAGAAAAAAAAACAGTAAAGTTAGCCCAATGTTTTTGCATAATGTGAAAGATGAAGTTACGCCGAGTAAATAGATACCTAACATGTCACCCTTCAAAATTGCACACGCTCGTGGAATGGCGCCAAACTTTGCTACTTAAAAATCCCCATAGGCAACACTTTAAATATTTTTACTGGTTACATGTTTTGAGTTACAGAGGAGGTCTAGGGCCAAAATTATTGCTCTCGCTCTAACGTTCGCAACGATACCTCACATGTGTGGTTTGAACACCGTTTTCATATGTGGGCGGGGCTTACGTATGCGTTCACTTCTGCATGCGAGCTTGCGGGGGCAGGGGCGCTTTAAAAAAAATATATATATTTTATTGTTCATTTTACTTTATTTTAGTTTGACATGTTTTTCCGCCCCAAATTTTTTTTTTATCACTTTTATTCCTATTACAAGGAATGTAAACATCCCTTGTAATAGGAATATGGCATGACAGGTCCTCTTTACAGTGAGATATGGGGTCAATAAGACCCCACATCTCACCTCTAGGCTGGGAAGCCTGAAAAAAAAAAAAAAACAATCTTGGCTTTGATCATAGCGGTGAGTCGGTAGAAGCACCGGAGGGCAGCGGGAGGGGGGGTCATCCCCTCTCACCTTCCGTAAGAGCGAACAAGCGGTGGAACAGCCACTATGATCATTCTTATGGTGCAGGGAATCGCCAGCTGAAAAAGCGAATATCTGAATGATGCCTGTAGCTGCTCCCATCATTCAGATATCCCCGCATAAAGTTAAGGACGTCATATGGCGGGCGGGAAGTGGTTATTGCCGAGTATTGCCGGGTATTGGGCAGGGATGGATGGATGGATGGCTGTATCTGTGACTGCAATTGTCACAGATCCAGCCAACAGCTGACATGGGGGAGGGAGCCGACATGATCCGCTCCCTCCCCTTTCCTCTCACACTGTACCGATCGGTACAGAGAGGGGAGGGAGGAACCGGCGTCATCACATGACGCCGGTCTGTTTACAAGTGATCGCTCCGTCATTTGACGGAGCGATCACGTGGTAAACGGCCGCGATTAGCGGCCATCTACCGTGATGCGCCGGGTCTTTCGGACCCGGCGGTCACGGTCATATCCTGGAGCGCGCCCCAGGGGGCGCGCGGGAGCAAGATTCTGTGAGAACGTCCCTGGGACGTCCACTCAGGATAACTCGACCGCGCTGTGGACGTCTTTTGTACATGGCGCGGTCGGCAAGTGGTTAAAGGAACCTATTTAGAAAATAAACGAACCTTTACAACCCCTTTATTTTTTTTATAAATTTCTTTAATAATTTTTCCCAACCTTACATTTACATCTTTATCAATACAAAACATTAAAACAATACATACGGTAAATCAATAAAACATTTATATGGTCTCAGTTTTAACCTCTACCTATAGATCCCCTTGTTAAAGCGGAGGTTCTGCGGTCCATATATTTTTTTTTTATATTCATTCAAATGTTACAGCGTTAGCAATGTAAGTACTCACGTCTGCGGCACTTTAAAACACCCCCCGTCCGTTTTGCGCTAAAAAAAGTTTATAAAACTCTTCCTGCTTTTGCCATTTTGCTTGTGGGCATCTTGAAGCCCACAAGCATATCCTTCCGGGTAGAGATGAATGCTTCTCTCCCGGCATTCATCTCCGGATCTCGCGCACGCGCAGTGTTGACGGTGAGCAGCGCCGTCAACACTTACTGGTTGCCATCACAACGGGCATCAACATACACCTGCGTGCCTTTATCTAAAATGGCGGAATTAGATCCGCCCTCGTCACGTGACCGGCTAGACGAGTCACGTGATGATACACTTATCGTGAGATCTGAATGGAAGGAGGTTACATATTACTCCTCCGAAGCAGGACAATTTGCTCCCAGGAGCCTCTGCGATATTAGGAGCAGAGGAAAGGACACGCCTACTCCCGCGGGAGGAAATCCTGGAAGTAGCAGTAACGAAAAAACTTCTAAAGAAAACTACTGAGGAAAAAAAAAAAAGGTTAGTGCACTTTTTATTTATGTGATAAGAGGGACTGCTTTTGTTAAACTTAAATTTGTGGGTGAACCTCCGCTTTAAGCTAGTATCCTGTGTAGTCTACCTTTCTATATGGAATATGTCCACTCCTATGCCTATGTTCCTTTTACTCTCTATTTACTAATTTATAAAATCTCCTGGATCCAATACACCGGCCATAGGGATATATATGGACAGACTTGTATATAGTGGAAGTGAAGGAGAGGGGGGAAGGGAGCCCCCCAAAAAACAACCCCTTTAACAGTTTTGGTATACTATGTCAATACAAATATGCAATACATAGAATGAAACGTTATAGACTCGGGATGACATTATGTCTATTGACTACCTGAGGTGTCTCTTGTGTATTTCAGACAAGGGGTGAGAAAGGGAAGGAGCGGTATCTTTTTAAGGGAAGTCATAACCAAAACTCCACTATGTTCTGATGGGGTAAGGCCTCGGAACCAGCCCAAATCGGTTTTCATTTTATATATAGAGAGTAAAATGGAACCATATGCGTTGAATCTTTTTTAAGGTCTGGTTGTACATACTGCAAACGTCAGAACCCCTTCTGTATAGAGACCAGGGTTACAATGATGATAGAAAGATACCATTAGAAAAATGCAGAAATTACCTTGCAAATAAAAAACTTTTTTTCCTAGAGGCATGCGCCCTCTCTCTCCTGATTGGCTAACTGAGTTTAATTGACAGCAGTGGGAGCCAATGGTGCCGCTGTTGTGTCTCAGCCAATCAGAAGAGAGTCCTGGACTGCCGAGGCATTCGTGGCCATCGCTGGATAGAGAGGGGGCTCAGGTAAGTTTTGGAGGGGCTGAGGGGGACTGCTGCACACAGAAGGCTTTTTAACTTCATGCATACAGTGCATTAAGATTAAAAACCTTCTGCCTTTACAATTACTTTAGGAGATTTCAGGGTAAAATTTCTCTTCAGCAGAATGGCATTTAGTGACACAGGCAGCTGGATTTGGTATTTATCGCGCAATCTTCTTTACAGGGGCCTCTGCAGAGGAGTCTGTCTCCCTTAGGTCACACAAATCTGACCGCTTTGTGACGGTTTTCCTTATGTTACTTTCTTTGATAAAATCATAAATGAGGAATGGGAACGGCCGCAGAGGTCCTTGTGGTCCCCTAGCACATGGCGGTCCGTTATCCTACAGGACCCTTCTGATAGGAGGTCCAGGGCGGTGATGCTGGGGTCAGTGTTTCGACCTATATATGGCTGTGGCATTCCATGAATGGAGGGCAGCACAGCGGTGTGGTGGTTATCTCCCTCACCGGGCAGCAGAGGGTCACTGGTTCGACCCCGTCGCCGTTTGCTTGGGGTTTGCATGTTTTCCCTGTGTCTGTGTGGGTTTCCTCCGGGTGCTCTGGTTTCCTCCCACACTCCAAAGACATGCGCGCCTTCGGCGCCACAGTAAAAACATATGCACTAATACATACTTAGTGTGTGTATGTAAATGATTTCCAGAACCTCTGTATCTGCGCTGGTACTGCGCCGCCTGATTGGCTGAAATGCTAGTCTGCTGACTAAGCTTCCAAGTGGAGCTCTGGCAGATTGCCTTTCTGAGTTTTTTTTTTTTGTACCTCGCTGGACGATATTGTTAAGATGTCACTGGAGGTAAGAGCACTCTTTTCTCTCACAGTCCTCTGAGAGGAAGGAGCCGAGCCGTTTGCCGGGGCCCTCTGATTCCGCGCAGAAGTGGTATTTTCGTCAGTAGATCCTCCCGGACTGACAAGGCTCTAGCTGCGGGACAGAAGC
This sequence comes from Rana muscosa, assembly GCA_029206835.1. NCBI lineage: Eukaryota > Metazoa > Chordata > Amphibia > Anura > Ranidae > Rana > Rana muscosa. Next base: position 955,544,134 of record CM055116.1, on the reverse strand, counting down.
ATTCCTGGGTGCGTACACGAATACGAATGAGATGGCTAACATATCATGCTACCGCATGATATTTTGTCCCCGCCCGACTCAAGGGTGGGGGGAGGATTTTGCGAGTTTGCAGCTCGGTGGACCTCCCTGTTCTCTGAACAGTGGGTCTGCGAGGTGGTCACTTAGGGGTACAAGATCGTTTCTTCTTGTCCACCAAACGGATCTTTCCCTCAAATCTTCCTCTTTCCGGCTCGTCGGTCTGCTTTGATGGGAGCAGTACAAGACTCACTCTGGTGCAGAATAATTTTACCTGTGCCCCTGGTGGAAGGAGTTCAGGGATTCTATTAGAATCTGTTGGTAGTCCCAAGGAAGTATGGTGTCCGTCCAATTTTGGACCTCAGGGCCCTCAATACCTTGTAGGGCAGCACAGTGGTGTAGGGGTTAACTCCCTCACCTGGCAGCCAGAGGGTCACTGGTTCGAACCCGGACCCGACACCATCTACCCGGAGTTTGCATGTTCTCCCTGTGTCTGCGTGGGTTTCCTCCGGGTACTCTGGTTTCCTCCCACACTCCAAAGGCATGCGCGCCTTCGGCGCCACAGTAAGAACATACACATTAATACATACAGTGTGTATGGTCGCATACTTACATGCCCCCATCTGCAACAGCCATCAGAGGTTTCTGCGCTTTGCGATTTGGCTTGGCGTCGGCGTCAAGAGTTTTTCACAAGGTGCTCGCCCCGATCTGGGCTTTGCTGAGACAGCGAGGCATTGATAGCGTGGGCTACTTGGACATTCTTCTTAGAGCTGTTTCTGGCTCAGAATTAGAGGACATGTCTATAGCCAGTCAGACCCTCTGGGACTTTGGTTGGGTACTGAACTTACAGAAGTCGGTGTTGGTACCGACTCAGTGTCTGAAGTCCCTAGGCTTGATCCTGGACTCTTCGGGGGCGAAGGTCTTCCTTCCTTTGGAGCAGATGCTCCAGTCGGTGGCGAAATTGTTAGCATCCTGAAAATGATCGTCTCTCCCCTTTTTTGCTTGAGTTCTGGGCCTCATGGTGGCCTCCTTCAAAGCAGTTCCGTCTGCCCTATTCTACACTTGAGTATTGCAGGAAGAGATCCTGTCCACTTGGAACAGATCTCCATTGTCTCTAGATTCAGGCAAGTCACCTGGTCAAGGCTTCCCTGACAGGGTGGCTGCAATTCCTGGCTCTTCAGTCCGGGAGGTCGTTCCTTCCTTTCCATGGGACTGTGATCACTAAGGACGCCAGCCTCACGGTCCGGAAGAATCTCACCTGCCGATCGATGTCCTCGAACTTCGAGCGATCAGACTATGCCTCTCCAAGTGGTCCCAGAGACTTCAGGGGCATCTGATCAGGTTTCAGTTGGACGGCCGCAGCGTCGAATGTCGCTCACATCCTAAGTTGGGCCGAAGGAGCGTGCCAGCTCTATCGGCTGTTTACATCCGGGTGTGGAAACCTGGAAGGCGAACTATCTGAGTCGCCAGTTGCTGGGCCAAGGGGAATGGTCATTTCACCCAGAGGTGTTTTCAATTACTTTGTCAGAATTGGGGCACACCAGTTTTGGATCTCCTGATCTCTCGACTCAATCGCAGGTGTCGAGGTTTGTGGCCAGGGCTCCCTGGGCAGACGCATTGGATGCGTTGGTGGCTCCATGGGGAATTTATGCCTTTCCCTTACTGGAATTGCTTCCTCGTCTGCTCCGCAGAGTGGAGGCCGAGGGGATTCTGGTGATTCTAATCGCCCCAGTTTGGTCCCGGCGCCCCTGGTACGCCGACCTCGTGAGACTGGTAGCTTGACGCTCCCTGGCAGCTGCCAATGCGGGAGGACCTTCTGTCTCAAGGTCCCATGCTTCATCCTGTTTTACAGTCACTGGCTTTACCGCCTTGACTATTGAAAGCCAGGTACTAAGGGACTGCGGTCTGGCAGATTCGGTAATCCCTTTCATGTTGAGGGCCCAGGAAACTTCTTCCCGGACGATCTACCATTGCACTTGGAAGGCCTACATCTTTGTGTGATGAGATGGCCGGGTGCCCACGGACATAGTCGGTTTCTCGGATCCCGCTGTTCTTACAGTGTGGAGTGGATCTGAACCTTGCCTTGAGCACTGTTAAGGGGCTGTCTTCTTCCAACGGCCCCTGCTGGCTCATTCACTGGTAAGTGTGTGCAGGGGGTGCGACATGTGGTTCCCCCGATTGGACCACTGCTTCTTCCATGGACTCTAGTGCTCTTGGTACTTCAGGAACCTCCCTTTGAGAACATCAGGGAGATTCCACTCTCTCAGAAAGTTGCCTTTCTAGTTGCCATTACATTGGTCAGAAGATTTTCTGAATTGGCGGCCTTGTCTTGCAAGTCACCTTACTTGGTCCTCCATAAGGATAAGCGGTGCTCCGCCTGCAACCTTCATTCCTTCCTAAGGTAGTTTTGGCTTTTCACCTAAATGAAGAAATTTGTGCTTCCATCCTTGTGTCCTCGGCCGTCGCATCCCAGGAGGCTGCGCTTGCATACCTTGGACGTGGTACGTGCCCTACGGGTGTACCTGTCTGCTACTGCTCCGTTTCAGAGTTCTGACTCACTGTTCGTGTCGGTATCTGGTCCACAGAAGGGCCTGGCGGTCTTATCGGCCACCTTTCTAGGTGGATCAGGCAGATCGTCATCCAGGCCTACGCCCTTTAGGGGCGGGCGCCTCCCTTTCCTGTCACAGCGCATTCAACCAGGGCAATTGGTGCTTCCAGGGCTTTCTGACATCTAGCATCTGTCTTCAGGGTGTGTGAGACGGCGACCTGGTCGTCTGTTCACACTTTCCCAAGTGTGTGTGTCCCCTTGGCCGCAAGGTTTTGCAGGCGGCTGTTTGAGGTTGCTAATCCTACGTGAGGAGCTCTGTTTGGGATGAAGTTAAGTCTTCTTTTGATTGCTGTTCCCACCCCTTGTTTTTTTCTGACACTGCTTGGGGACGTCCCACTTTGTCAAGAATTAATGAGCAGTGTCCGTCCATGGACGAAAACTGCTTTACTACGAACTGAGGCTGCTGTCTACAGGTAGGAGGGTTATGTACGGAGGGACCGCCCCCCTGGGCGGGGATGTTCAACTGTTAAAGTTACATGTTTTAAGATAACTAACATGTTCTGCCTAGTCCTCTCCTATGAACAGGAACACAACCCACTTTGTCAAGAATTAAGGAGCTGTGTCCGTCCATGGACGACAGAGAAAAGGATTTTACGGTGAGTACATAAATCCTATTTTCTCTAGGGTACCCGGTGGCCATTTTGGAGTGGGTTTTGGCTTCTAGTGCTGGCTGGCTTCCTGAACGGCGCAATTCTCCTCACACAGTTCCTCAGGCACACGCGGTGTGCAGATGCAGAGCGGGCAGCAGCGCTGAGCAGTCTCTGGCTAGGTGGTGAGTCCCCTGGGTATTGCCCCCCTCGGTCAGTGCAGCAAGGAGGGTGGACAATAATTTGTCAGGTATCTTGACTCGGTCCCTAAGGGCTGTCAGTGGGGACTATGGAGTCTGAAGCTGGCTTTTTTTCCCCACACATTCCAGAGGCAGCAACCGGTGCCCCTGCACCTGCTGTTCTGTTCCCATGGAAGCTTTGTCAGCAGTCCTGGAGTCATTTGTTGCCCGGGTCGAAGCGGCGTGCTGGCGTAAATGGGGTACTAAGCGCCCCCCCCGCCATTGCCTGGGGAATGTTCTGACTCAGACTCGGGCCTGGCTGCGGCTCAGGACCCCAGTTCTGGCATGTCAGAAGACACGAACCAGACCTTCCCTGTGAGGAGGACCCCTCGTCCGGGTCAGCTCAAGACAGGGCACTTGTCAGTGCACTTATCAATGCTGTGTGGGACACTCAAAAGCTGGAAGATACAGCTGGGACTTCCACAGCAGGGCCTGTCCCTTTTTTGGTCGCACAAACCGACCCGCTCTTAAGTTTTTTCCTTATGTTGATTTCTTTGACAAGTTCATAGATAAGGAATGGGAACGGCCGCAGAGGCCCTTTGCAGTCCCTCAGCGCATTGCGGTCCGTTACCCATTTGAAGAGAGCCTTTTGAAAAAATGGGCTTCTCCTGTTAGTTGATCCCCCCCCCCCCCAGTCTCTCAGTTGAATAAAGTAACCAATATTCCCTGCTTTTAAGGACCCTACTGATAGGCGGTCTGAAGCCGTGAGCCGCTCTATGTTCACCATGCTGGGGTCAGCATTGCGGCCTATATTGGTGGCTACCTTGGTGTCCCAGACACTCACGGAGTGGGCAAAGATATTGCACCAGACTGTGGAGGAGTATCAGCTTCCTCCAGCATGGGTGTCACTGGCCGAACAATTGGTACAGGGACTGTGATGCTGTGATGCTACCCTGGATGCCGCCCCTTTGATCTCCAGGGTCTCGGCATCTGCGGTAGTGTTGCGCCGCCTAATATGGCTAAAATGCTAGTCCACTGACCAGGTTTCTAAGAAAACTCTGGCAGATTTGCCTTTCAAGGGTGGTAGGCTTTTTGGTGCCTCACTGGACGAAATCATTAAGGATGTCACTGGAGGTAAGAGCACTCTTCTCCCTCAATCCACTAAAGGGAAGGAGCCGTGCCGTAATCCGGGGCCCTCCTTTCCTACACAGAAGCGGTATTTTCATCAGTCAGGACCTGCCAGAAGACCCTCCCATGCGGACAAAGGTCCAGCTGGGGGACAAAAGCATCCCTGGGCGCGTAAGCCCGCCAAGCCAGCAAACAAGCCTGCTACCACATGAAGTTTTGCCCCCGCCCGACTCCGGGGTGGGGGGATGGCTTCACGGGTTTGCAGCTCGGTGGACCTCCCTGCTCTCAGACCATTGGGTCTGCGAGGTGGTCACCTCAGGGTACAAGATAGTTCCTTTCTTGTCCAGACAGATTATTTTTTTTTTCCCTCAAATCTGCCTCTCCTTCTGGCTTGTCTAGCTGCCCTCCAGGGGGCAGTGCAGGACTTGTTGAGGTGCGGGGTGATCATACCCGTACCACCTCAGGACAGGTTTCAGGGGTTCCACTCGAATCGGTTTGTGGTCCCAAAGAAGGACGGAGTCCGTCCAATCTTGGCTCTCAAGGCCCTCAATGCCTTTGTAAAGATTCAAAAATTCCAGATGGAATCTATTCGTTCGGTAGTGGCTGCGCTTCATCCGGGGGACTTCCTGGCGTCTTTGGATATCAAGGACGCATACTTGCATGTCCCCATCTGCGTCAGGCATCAGAGGTTCCTGCGCTTTGCGATCGGCCAAGACCACTATCAATTTGTGGCTCTTCCCTTTGGCCTAGCCTCAGCACCAAGTGTTTTCACCAAGGTGCTCGCCCCGATTCTAGCTTTGCTGAGACAGCGTGGCATTGCTATCGTGGCTACTTGGACGACCTTCTTCTAAGAGCTGCTTCAAGCTCAGAATTAGAGGACGTGTCTATAGCCAGTCAGACCCTCCGGGAGTTTGGTTGGATACTGCACCTCCAGAAGTCGGTGTTAGTACCGACCCAGCGCCTAGAGTACCTGGGGTTGATTCTGGACTCCTCGTAGGCCAGAGTCTTTCTTCCCTTGGAGAAGGTGCAGACACTCCAGTCGGCAGTGAGGTTGTTGACATTCCGCAAATGGTCGTTTCTCCGTTTTCTGCATGCGAGTCCTGGGCCTTATAGTAGCCTCTTTCGAGGCAGTACCATATGCCCAATTCGACACTCGGGTCTTGCGGAGGGAGATTCTCTCCAAATGGAACAAATCTCCATTGTCTCTGGATCGTCTGATTCAGGTATGTCACCTTGTCAGGCCCTCTCCGAGTTGGTGGCTGAGATCCCCGGCTCTTCAGTCTGGGAAGTCCTTCCTCCCCTTTCATTGGACTGTGATCATGACAAACGCCAGCCTGACCGGTTGGAGGGAGTCTTGGGGGGTTCAGGCAGCCCAGGGCCGCTGGTCCCTGACAGAATCCCAACTGCCAATCAATGTTCTGGAACTCTGGGCGATCAGGCTGTGCCTCTCCAAGTGGTCTTAGAGGCTGCAGGGGCGTCCAGTCCGACAACGCCATGGCTGTGGCATACATCAACCATCAAGGAGGAACAAGAAGCTCAGCTGCAGCGTCGGAGGTTGCTCACATCCTACGGTGGGCGGAAAGGAGCGTACCGGCCCTATCAGCAGTTTACATTCCAGGCGTGGAAAACTGGCAGGCGGACTATCTGAGTCGCCAGATGCTGGACCATGGGGAATGGTCGTTTACATCCGGAGGTTTTTCAACTCCTTAGCCGGAGATGGGCACGCCAGACGTGGGTCTCATGGCCTCTCGACTCAATCGCAAGGTGTCAAGGTTCGTGGCCAGGTCCAGAGATCCCTGAGCAGACGCGTCAGACGCATTGGTTGCCCCGTGGGGTCAGTATTGGCTAATTTATGCCTTTCCCCCACTGAAGTTGCTTCCTCGTCTACTCCGCAGGGTAGAGACAGAGGGAATTCCGGTGATTCTGATTGGCCCAGGCGTCCCTGGTACGCCAACCTTGTGCGGCTGGTGGCGGATTTGCCCTGGCGACTACCACTGAGGGAGGACCTTCTCTCGCAAGGTCCTATTCTTCATCCTGCTTTACAGTTGCTGGTTTTAACGGCATTGCTATTGAAAGCCAGGGACCGAGGCCTGTTTTTTCTTTTTCTTTTTCTGACCCTCAAAACCTTCCCTGGTCTCGATCGTTAGAGCGAGAGCAATAATTCTAGCCCTATACCTCCTCTGTAACTCAAAACATGCAACTTGTAGATTTTTTTTAAAAACGTTGCCTAGGGAGACTATTAGATCCTACGGCTCTAATCAGGTGCTTAAAAAAAACACCCCAGCCGCTGGAATTCGGGCGTCCAAAAAGGGGGCCGGACACCTGAATAGGGGGTGGCTACAGCGGCCATGGATAGAATTGTTATGCATGAATCTATCCATTCTACACAGAGGGGGTGGCGTGACAGGGGGCAGCGCCTGTGCATTTGGCACCTTTCAGGGGGGAGCAAATACCTGTCGAATCCAGGTATCTGCTCCCACTTCAAGGGAAAGATTGCTGCACTTTGTGCAACAAACTACCCAATGTCCGGCCCTTCCCCCCGCTGCCTTCTGGGAGACGCACAGGACTCAGAAGACAGCAGGGACCATTTAGAATGTGTGCAGCGCAACTCGCACATGCACAGTAGGAAACAGGCTGAATCTGGGGATTGTTCCTCTGGGGGTTCATAAAAAAAATGCACAAACATGTCATTACCAGTGGCATGCAAATTAAGTGAACTTGCTGAATGTAATGTAAGTTGTGTGTGTTCAAAACATGGTAAGCAATTTTGTGAGACTGCTAACCGATACAATCTCTTGTGTTTGGAATATAAACACTTACAATGTTTATACACTTGACTGAATCATTTGTCTGGGACCGGTGGTAATTCTTTTAGGAATTTCCCTCCTATGTTTGATCTGACAAAAATATCACTGTCCTTGAATAAGATTTGTTTTTGTTTTGTTTTTATTTACAGTGGGTTCGTTTTGTCAGGAACTCCTAATACATATTTTAATTTTATTTGGCCAAATTAAATATTTATAAATATTTTATCGAGCTCGCTGTACTAATTATGCAATGTTGGTACTGCGATCTCCCCGCTGAGCTAGTGTTCTGATAAAGGGACTGGCCCTTCCCCTGGCCGGAACATACCGGTCAGCGCTCGTAGCCATTGGCTGCAAGTACTGATTGAATGTTGATCGGCGGCTGGTTTTCCAGCCTGCCGGCTTGACAAAAGCCGGACAGGCTGGGGTACACAGTGCCGATGCGGGCAATATTCAGCCCCTGTGTAACAGCTTTAAGGTTTAGGTTTTGGTGTTAAGCAGGCCTTTAAAAGTCAGCAGTGGCCATTAGTCTTTTGGGTGTAATAAGTATAACATACAGTATACTGTAAGTTATGTTTGTACTAAAAACCAGTTTGGTAGTATAACTGCAATGTGAACTTCAATCTTTTTCACTTAAAGCGATATTAAACCCAAAAGCAAACCTTTATTATATGGCAGCTTGCCATTTCTTGCATGTGATGGTTGCATTCCTTTTTTTAACTTTTTTTAGGTTTCTTTTTCATCTGGTGATCCAGCTAACAATTCTGTTCATTTTTCAAAAGAACATGCTCTCCAGCAGAATGCATCAGTTACACAGACGAGACATTTAGCACTAGCTGGGGTAGTTACAATGGTTTCTTTTAATTTTATTCATGTAAAACCTTTATCCCAAAAGGAATTCCTTTTTTCCAGAGTGGGGGCACTCTAATACTGGAGGTTTTACTGGCCAGATCACCAAGTGAAAAAACAGGGGCCAAAAGCCTTCAAAAATAGTCATGCAGCCACCACATTGAATGATTGGCACGCTGCAATATATTACATTTTTGGGTTTATTACTACTTTAAAATAGTGTACATTTGGGTGGGTGTTCTTCCCCCCCCCCCCTTTTTTTTGGGATTTAAACCTGAATCGGAGGAATGGAAATTTTTGCATAGTTACATTGGTCCAACTTTGACCAGTGTATGTATTCATATTTTCACCCGTGGGATCCTTGTGGAAGAATCAATTGTAGTACTACTACTGTGGTCCCTACTGTCTTTTGGATCCTATGCCAAGTGGCTGCCCTTCTACATATTGAATACTTGGGTTGCTTGCTTGGTGCAGGCGTCATTTATAAAATGCCTTGTGTTTTGACTAAAAGCATTCTGATTGGAGAGGTGGGGCAGTGACATCACAATCTGCACCTTGTCCAATCAGAGAATGCTTTGCATTCCTTGAGGAAATGCAAGGTGTTCTGTGAATGTGTATCATAGTGTAGGTGGATATGCATGAGGTATGACAGGCATACTGGGTAATATCCAAGGCCTGATCCATTTGGTGGTAAACAGATTTGCCCAGCATAAACACTTGTTCTATTTGACTTCCATCTTAATCCTAGATATTGATACAAGATATATACACACAGACACACAGTAATGTGTGCTCTGTTGTCAAAGCTAGAATGAATGTCATAAGTTTAATTGATCATACACCCATGCACTTGAATGTAAATGGAAAAGAACAAATGTTGGTGCAATTGCTAGCAATGAGGAAGAATGTATATGGCAATAGACTTGTGTAACAAGGTAAATAACAAAGGTACTTTATTGGTATAGATGTCAAAGTTTTTAAAAGATTTCCCCGATGAGGAGCCAGAACAGCATCTTGAGGATAAGGAACAAAACACCGAAAACCCAGAAACTCCTCCATTTAGGTCGTCCTTCCGGGATGGCCTAAAATAGCTATTTGGCTGGCACAAGTTTTTTTTTTTTTGTTCCGTCATACATTTCTTTTGTTTTCCATTAGTGGAAGGGCTCCAGTATTATACCACATGTGTAATTAATCAAGAATGGGTTACTAGCATGTGATCATATTAAGCAGGGTGTCCTCTTTTCTAAAAAAAATCACCTAGTGTGCGGCCAGCCTTGGGAGTCTACCCATAAAAATGCATGTTTAGTAATGTGCGTTGCATTATAAGCATGTTGTGTTGCATTTATGTACGTTGGCATACATTTTATTGTTACATAGTTGGGTTGAAAAAAGACACAAGTCCATCCAGTTCAACCATAAAAACCTTGTTCATCCATTGAAAACCATTTTACAGACCTTATTTCCTGTTACATCATTTCCACTTCCTGTTGTGGGTCGAGACTTCAGTTGCTTCATGTTTATAGTAAATGCATGTTGGGTTGGTTTAAAATGCATACATAGTTAAATGCAGTGCACTGCACATTTACTCAATGTTGTGGTATGAACAAGGCACATAGAAAACCAGTGTTTTTGATGCACTCTGTCCTTCTCCTGGTGTACGTCTAAAGTCTCTATTTTTGGAGAGACAATTATCTCAGGAACTGCTGACCATTAGATTTTTTTTTAAGGCGTTGGCCAGAGCTGGGCCAGTACCATTCAGGTTTTTTCCCCAAGTGAGATTTATTGGTGTTACAAGGATTGGCGAAAAAGCCCTTTGAACCTCCAGAAGACGCTACAATTTAAGTTTTGGTCATTAAAACTTAGCATTATTAGTTTACTTCGTAAAATAAACAGTATTCGGCGCAGACTGATAAACCTATATAACCACAAAATTGCAAGCTGACACTTAGGTTATTTCAAGTAATACCTCGTATAAACAGAAAAAAGGAGAATAGTGCAACGCAAAACAAAGTGGATGTAAACCCCAATTTTTTATTTTTTTTGGTCACAATTTAGAGAATAAGATTTCCTATCTGTGCCCAGTCTTGCCACACAGTTAATCCAGCTCTGAGCAATCCTCTTTTATTGTTCAGTGAGATAAATCTTGACAAACGGAGAAAACTTTTGCCTCCAAACCATACAACCTATAAATGTCACCTGACTGCTCCCACCAAGGCTCGGTTTACACTGGTGCGATTCGGGAACCCTGCGAATCCACTGCGGTTTCCCTCATCGCACCCGACTCGCACGGCAGTTCACACTGCTATATGCGAACTGCTGGGGAGTGTCATACAATGTTAACGACACCCCCATTTCAGCTCGCATACCGCACTGTAAACTGACAGTTTGGACATGAATCAGATTGAATAGGTGTGAACACCCATGCGATTCTGGTGCAGACCAAAAAAGGGGTCCTGTGCGTGTTTGGTCCGAATGTGATGCAATTTCAGCCATACAGTTTGTATGGCTGAAATCGCAGCGCACACAGTGGTCGGTGTCGGTGGGGCAGTGGTCGGTGTCGGTGGGGCAGTGGTCGGTGTCGGTGGGGCAGTGGTCGGTGTCGGTGGGGCAGTGGTCGGTGTCGGTGGGGCAGTGGTCGGTGTCGGTGGACGATGTCGTGGGGCAGGTGTCGGTGGACGATGTCGTGGGGCAGGTGTCGGTGGACGATGTCGGTGGGGCAGGGGTCGGTGGACGATGTCGGTGGGGCAGGGGTCGGTGGACGATGTCGGTGGGGCAGGTGTCGGTGGACGATGTCGGTGGGGCAGGTGTCGGTGGACGGTGTCGGTGGGGCAGATGTCGGTGGGGCAGGTGTCGGTGGACGATGTCGGTGGGGCAGGTGTCGGTGGACGATGTCGGTGGGGCAGGTGTCGGTGGACGATGTCGGTGGGGCAGGTGTCGGTGGACGATGTCGGTGGGGCAGGTGTCGGTGGACGATGTCGGTGGGGCAGTGGTCGGTGTCGGTGGACGATGTCGGTGGGCAGTGGTCGGTGTCGGTGGACGATGTCGGTGTCGGTGGACGATGTCGGTGTCGGTGGGGCAGTGGTCGGTGTCGGTGGACGATGTCGGTGGGGCAGTGGTCTGTGTCGGTGGACGATGTCGGTGGGGCAGTGGTCTGTGTCCGATGTCGGTGGGGCAGTGGACGGTGGGGCAGTGGTCTGTGTCGGTGGATGATGTCGGTGGGGCGGTGGTCGGTGGGGCAGTGGACGGTGTCGGTGGGGCAGTGGACGGTGTCTGTGGGGCAGTGGACGGTGTCGGTGGGGCAGTGGACGGTGTCGGTGGGGCAGTGGTCTGTGTCGGACGATGTCGGTGGGGCAGTGGTCTTTGTCGGTGGACGGTGTCGGTGGACGATGTCGGTGGGGCAGTGGTCGGTGTCGGTGGACGATGTCGGTGGGGCAGTGGTCTGTGTCGGTGGACCATGTCGGACGATGTCGGTGGGGCAGTGGTCGGTGTCGGTGGGGCAGTGGTCGGTGTCGGTGGGGCAGTGGTCGGTGTCGGTGGGGCAGTGGTCGGTGTCGGTGGGGCAGTGGTCGGTGTCGGTGGACGATGTCGTGGGGCAGGTGTCGGTGGACGATGTCGGTGGGGCAGGGGTCGGTGGACGATGTCGGTGGGGCAGGTGTCGGTGGACGATGTCGGTGGGGCAGGTGTCGGTGGGGCAGGTGTCGGTGGACGATGTCGGTGGGGCAGGTGTCGGTGGGGCAGGTGTCGGTGGACGATGTCGGTGGGGCAGGTGTCGGTGGACGATGTCGGTGGGGCAGGTGTCGGTGGACGATGTCGGTGGGGCAGGTGTCGGTGGACGATGTCGGTGGGGCAGTGGTCGGTGTCGGTGGACGATGTCGGTGTCGGTGGACGATGTCGGTGGACGATGTCGGTGTCGGTGGACGATGTCGGTGTCGGTGGACGATGTCGGTGTCGGTGGACGATGTCGGTGTCGGTGGACGATGTCGGTGTCGGTGGACGATGTCGGTGTCGGTGGGGCAGTGGTCGGTGTCGGTGGGGCAGTGGTCGGTGTCGGTGGTCGGTGTCGGTGGGGCAGTGGTCGGTGTCGGTGGACGATGTCGGTGGGGCAGTGGTCGGTGTCGGTGGACGATGTCGGTGGGGCAGTGGTCGGTGTCGGTGGACGATGTCGGTGGGGCAGTGGTCGGTGTCGGTGGACGATGTCGGTGGGGCAGTGGTCTGTGTCGGTGGACGATGTCGGTGGGGCAGTGGTCTGTGTCGGTGGACGATGTCGGTGGGGCAGTGGTCTGTGTCGGTGGACGATGTCGGTGGGGCAGTGGTCTGTGTCGGTGGACGATGTCGGTGGGGCAGTGGTCTGTGTCGGTGGACGATGTCGGTGGGGCAGTGGTCGGTGGACGATGTCGGTGGGGCAGTGGTCGGTGGACGATGTCGGTGGGGCAGTGGTCGGTGGACGATGTCGGTGGGGCAGTGGTCGGTGGACGATGTCGGTGGGGCAGTGGTCGGTGTCGGTGGACGATGTCGGTGGGGCAGTGGTCGGTGTCGGTGGACGATGTCGGTGGGGCAGTGGTCGGTGTCGGTGGAAGATGTCGGTGGGGCAGTGGTCGGTGTCGGTGGACGATGTCGGTGGGGCAGTGGTCTGTGTCGGTGGACGATGTCGGTGGGGCAGTGGTCTGTGTCCGATGTCGGTGGGGCAGTGGACGGTGGGGCAGTGGTCTGTGTCGGTGGATGATGTCGGTGGGGCGGTGGTCGGTGGGGCAGTGGACGGTGTCGGTGGGGCAGTGGACGGTGTCTGTGGGGCAGTGGACGGTGTCGGTGGGGCAGTGGACGGTGTCGGTGGGGCAGTGGTCTGTGTCGGACGATGTCGGTGGGGCAGTGGTCTTTGTCGGTGGACGGTGTCGGTGGACGATGTCGGTGGGGCAGTGGTCGGTGTCGGTGGACGATGTCGGTGGGGCAGTGGTCTGTGTCGGTGGACCATGTCGGACGATGTCGGTGGGGCAGTGGTCTGTGTCGGTGGGGCAGTGGTCTGTGTCGGTGGTCGGTGTCGGTGGGGCAGTGGTCGGTGTCGGTGGGGCAGTGGTCGGTGTCGGTGGGGCAGTGGTCGGTGTCGGTGGGGCAGTGGTCGGTGTCGGTGGACGATGTCGGTGGGGCAGTGGTCTGTGTCGGTGGACGATGTCGGTGGGGCGGTGGACGATGTCGGTGGGGCAGTGGTCTGTGTCCGATGTCGGTGGGGCAGTGGACGGTGGGGCAGTGGTCTGTGTCGGTGGACGATGTCGGTGGGGCGGTGGACGATGTCGGTGGGGCAGTGGTCTGTGTCGGTGGACGGTGTCGGTGGGGCAGTGGACGGTGTCGGTGGGGCAGTGGACGGTGTCGGTGGGGCAGTGGTCTGTGTCGGACGATGTCGGTGGGGCAGTGGTCTTTGTCGGTGGACGATGTTGGTGGGGCAGTGGTCGGTGTCGGTGGGGCAGTGGTCTGTGTCGGTGGACCATGTCGGACGATGTCGGTGGGGCAGTGGTCTGTGTCGGTGGGGCAGTGGTCTGTGTCTGTGTCGGTGGACCATGTCGGTGGGGCAGTGGTCTGTCGGTGGTCCATGTCGGTGGGGCAGTGGTCCATGTCGGTGGGGCAGTGGTCTGTGTCGGTGGGGCAGTGGTCTGTGTCGGTGGGGCAGTGGTCTGTGTCGGTGGACGATGTCGGTGGGGCAGTGGACGGTGTCGGTGGGCTTGGGGCTCTGGACCGTGTCGGTATGGGGGGCGGTTGTAGTGTCAGTTTTTTATCAGCCCTGTTAGGGGGCTTTGGTGACATGTCAGGGGTCTAAACAGAGACCCCTGACATCTCCCATTTGAGACAGAGAAAGGGACAGAGGACATTGATTCCCCAGTCCTTTTCTCTGCACTGAAGATGGATGGAGAAAAGACAGCGGCTCCTCTCATAAACTAAAGCAGAGTAACAGACAGGTTACTCTGCTCAGTTGTCACAGCGACCGGTAACGAACGCTCTGTGTCCCATTCAGAAAAGGGGCTGGTAATTGACATACCAGACCCCCTTTCTCCGCTCTCTATCCTGACAGATCCCCCGCACCCCCCCTCGCAGCCCGCTGGAGAGGAGAGGGGAGTCAGCGGCTGCGGGGGACAAGGGGGGGTGAAGGAGGAAGACACAGCGGGGGGATGTGGACACACGGAGAGGGACAAGGGGGCGGACAAGAACACAGCGCTGGAGGAAGACACTGAGGACAGTCGGGGATAATCGGTGCGACGCAGACAGCTGTGAGCACCGATTTCCCCCCGCATGGCTTTTCAGGTGAAAGCCACTGGAGGGAGAGGAGCAGATGATGAAAAGCCATGCAGGGGGGATCGGTGCACACAGCTGTCCCATCGCACGATCATCCCCCACTGTCACTGGACATTGATGTGTATGAACTTGTGACAGGGGGCCGTGAGCGTGCTCTGCCTCTCCTGTGCATGCTCTGGCCAAGGGGAGTGTAGAGGTGGGCGGGTAGTCTGCTGACATCATGACTCCGCCCACCAAGCACCGATAACAGAGGCGGTGGGTGGTACATGTAGGAGAGGGGTGCAGACTATATGGTGGTGGGTGGTATGTGTAGGAGAGTGGTGCGGAGTGTATGGCCCTACATGTAGGAGAGGGGTGCAGTGTGTATGGTGGTGGGTTTTACATGTAGGAGAGGGGTGCGGAGTGTATGGTGGTGGGTGGTACGTGTAGGAGAGGGGTGCAGATTGTATGGGGTTACATGTAGGAGAGGGGTGCGGAGTGTATGGCGGTACATGTTACATGTAGAAGAGGGGTGCATTGTGCAGGGCACATTACATGGGGAGGGGTGCAGGGCACATTACATGGGGAGGGGTGCAGGGCACATTACATGGGGAGGGGTGCAGGGCACATTACATGGGGCACAAGATAAAAAGGCAGCTGCTGGACAGTGTAGTTAATTGTACATCCCATTGGAATGTAGCTGTCCAGCTGTGCCTGTGTTGGGGGGGGGAGAGAGCAGATAATATATATTAGGCTGAGAGCAGTTGGAGTACTGGGATCCTCAGAGATAAAATGGTCTGATAAAAGGGAGAGTACAGGAGAAAAAGGCTGCAGGGAGACCAACTCATTGGGACTGGGAAGATAAGAACATCGGAGCAGCTTTGTAGAGACAGATGGGAGATATGACAGGGAGAGCCCGTGGAGAACAATCGGGAGGGGTGAACACAACAAATGGAGTCCAAGTCATCCAAGTTGGCCACGCTGCGAGAGAGTGACATGACAGGAGAAATTAACTGTCTCAGCTGGAGAGAGAACCTCCGATCCCCACACTCACCTTCAGCTTCAGGCTCTTGTTTAATGCGCTCAGGTTCAGCACTGTCAGCTCCATGCCCATCCACCCCATTAGTGATCCGCTCCCTGCCTGACACAGGGTCCTGCCTCTAGAATCCACACTCCACTCGACACGCTTGGCCGTGCGTTCCAAGGAGCTGATGACGTCACTTCTGGTTATCCCTGGCAGTGAAAACCGGAAGTGATGTCCTTACTAGTATGCAAAGCACCCGGAGTCCGGACCGGATGCTGTTTAGCGCAATGGAAAGCGCCGCAAAGCAGGTTTAAAGCCTGCAAATGAAACGCCTCGTCTGCAATCTTGTGATTGCATTGACGTGGTGTTTCCCATAAAGCACTGTGTCCGGCGCTCGGACAAAGTGCACTTAAGGACTTTTTTTTTTCAATTTTTTTTTTCTTAAAGGGCCATAAAAAAATTTTTTTGACTGCCTGGGAGGGGGGGCGGCGCCCATGTGCCCCCTATGGACGGGCCGCCACTGGTTTCGACCTAAATCAGGTCATTGAGCCTTGTACCCACTCCTGGGGTGATGGTTTATAAATAGATGGAGCCGTGGATGTCACACAACATACAATGGAAGAAAGGAAAAGGACAAAATAGTGCTCTCCATAATAAAAATTTAATGATCCAAGCAAAAGAAATAGAAACTACTCACAAGATTAGCACTCACAAACGAGTGCGGTTATGACAGCGTGTGCGGTTGTTTAAAACCTAAAAGATGACCACGGGTGACTTCCAACGTGACTCCTCCCCCCCCCATATGCGTTACGTGCTGTAGGCAGGGACTTTTTCAGTGTGGGGTCAGCGAACTGCAAGCCCTGTCAATTATTGAACCGTTCTTGACTTTTTTTTAGACTGGGTAGTTCTGAGGACGGCCCAGGTTTCTTACCAAAAGTTTCTCCGGTGTTCCATAGATCGTAAGAAATAATCCTACCAACTTTTTGCCCAGTACCATCCTGTCCTAAGGAAAGGCTGTTTCACAGTTTGGACGTAAAAAGATGCCTATTGCATCTCGAGGTCACAAGGGAATTCAGAAAATCAAATTTTTCTGTTCTAAGGGCTGCAGACCCTCTATAAAAACACTACAGGAAGATGGCTGCGAATGGCCATCAAGGAAAGTTTTTTTAAGGCTGCGGAAGTAGAGCCTCCCGCAGGGGTAGTGGCCCATTCAACCCGTGCTGTGCCAACATCTTGAGCTTGGCCAGGACAAATCTGCAAAGCGGCCATGTGGACGAGTTTCTCCACTTTCACCTGCCACTTAAGGATGGATTTGCTCTCAGCTGCAGAGCAATCGTTCAGCAGGAAAGTCCTGCAGGCGGTGGTCCCACCATAGAGTAAGTACTTTCTTATCTCCCAGGTGCTGTCCTGAAATATGAGGGAAGAAAACCTTAGTTAGACTTACCGGTAACGGTATTTCTAGGAGTCTTTCAGGACCGCACCTATGACCCTACCTTGATTATGATTTAAAATGTGGTGTTATTGCTATGTTCTGCTTATATAATAAAAGCATGGTCGGAGGTACTCGGTAACTGAGGCCATGGTGGAAGTGACTGGTCTTTAAAGAAACTGACTGCAGTGTTCCCTGAGAAAATGGATGGAGCTACGCACTCTCTAGGTGCACTCCTGAAAGACTCCTAGAAATACCGTTACCGGTAAGTCTAAAGTTTTTTGCAGGTAAAAAAAGTGCGTTTTACTAATTTTATTCTATTAATTATAGGAGCTTGGAAAGCATTGCGGGCAGGCAGTTTCACACTGACCGGAGGAATCAATGAACTACCACAGTGCTCAACAGCGTTGTGGTAGTTAATTGAGAACTGCAAGCCAACAGCCGCAAAGGATCTTCTCACAGTGATGCGGTGGCCGCATTGTAATTCCCGTCTTCTGGAGCCTGCAGCGCCTATGAAAGACGTCACACGTCCCGCGGTTCTGGCATTCATTGGACCAGTGTGATGTCCATCATAGGCAGTGCCTATGATGGACGTCTCACTGGTCCAATGTGGGGATTGTGTGACGTCCAATACTAGACTTGGGGTGCTGCTGCCCACGTGATCGGACTTTGTGCTTTCTGCTTGGAACAATCCCCGCTCATGCGCAGTGCAGGGCCACACTCTCTGTAAGCAGCCGTTTGGTGGGCTCGGGGCTAATAATTGTGTTTATAAATGGCAGAGACTCATGGGTTTTTTGGGGACCCATTCGGGGCTCCAGCCCCCTCCTGATGCCACTGACAACAGGGCCATGGACCTTCTTATGCAAAAGCTCATTGTTCCCTACTATGTGAGGAACAATAAAACCACTGCCTGCACCCCCTTAAGTCAGGTAAAGCTCTTCTGTCTGAGGTGTATTTGCGTTGAATTAGTTCACAAAGCAAAGCCCAGAAGTGGAAAGTGAAGTATCAGAATCCATCTGACTCTGGTCTGCCATGAGCAATGTAAATTTTCCTCCGTTTGTAGATTAAAGTGATTATAAAGCCTAAACATTTATTTTATTTTCTCTTATCGTCCATGGACTGACACAGCTCTAATACTGAAACACATGGGTATATGTCCCTGCTCGCAGGAGAAGATCTAGGCAGAATGTTAGATGTTAGAAACATACATTATAGAACAAACCAGAACTGAACAGCCCCGCCCAGGGGGGCCGTCTCTCTGGACATAACCCTCCTACCTGCAGCCAGCAACCTCAGTTTTTTTTTTCTGCCTTGCAGAAGACGTGGCTCTCTCAGGAGCCAGTCTCCTGGAAGATTTTATTTTTATTCCTTTGGGAATTTTATTTTATTTTTGAGACCTTCAATCAACTGTCGGCTGGGCAACAGGTTGGGTACATTGGTATCCTCGTAATCTTCCCTTTCCGATCATCGAGCGTGCTGATCCTCGCCTTGTGTGCGTGAGACTCAGTTCACGACATGCCCCATGACTCCAGTGGTGGCGGGTGGCTTTTATGCTCCCGCTGTCCTCACAAGATTGAACAGTACCTGCTGTATCTTTTGCGGTGGACCGGGCCGACAGCTACTCAGTACTACTCTGTGATAGGTCTGTCTGAAACAAGCCAGTGGGTCCCTCTGGGACGGGTAAGTAGTCTCTCCTGCTTCAGGTGAGTACATGCTGGCTTTCTCTGTATGGGGGGCTTCTCCCTGTATGCTGCTCTCTGTACCCTTATCTGGCACTGTGTGGGGGTACTTTGGGGGGGGATGGGTTCACTCTGGCCTGGCGGTGGGCGCTCATGTCTGTGTGCTGGGGCTGTGAGATGTGGTATTTTGGAGACGCCATTAGCTGGCTATTGCTGTGTATACTGCGCTCGGCGGCCATCTTGCCGTGGATCAATGGCACAGCTTACACGCGGCCGGCGGCCATTTTCTTGAAGCCGCGTCGCTTTCACTTTCGGTTTTGGCCTCTATCGCTGCTGCTGCGGCGCAAATCTCCTCACATTCTCCTCAGGCTTCACTCGTGCTGACAGTGCGGTGCATACAGCGGAGCTGAGCAGTCCTCCTAAGGGTTGGTGAGTCCTCTGGGTATCCCCTCCTCAGCCAGCACAGCCAGTGGGTGGACTATTCACTTGTGTCTAAGGTCTCAGAGGGTGGCGAGTATGGAGTCTGGTTCAACTGCTTCCCCACACTTGTCAGAGGCAACAGGCAGTGCTCCTGCACATGCGGTCCCTATGGACCAGTTGTCGACAGTCCTGGAACCATTCCTTGTCAGGATGGGAAGTGGTGTGCGAGCGCAAGGGAGCTATGAAGCGCGCTCTCCCCACACATTCAACCAGTAGGGGACTGCTCTGATTCAGATATGGGCCTAGCTGGTGCTGCTCAGGACCCTAGCTCTAATGATTTGAAGGTTTTTGAACAGGACATTCCTTGTGTGGAAGACCCCAGTTCTGAGCCAGTAACTGACAGGGTGCTTGTAAGTGAACTCATTGATGCTGTGAGGGACACTCTCTCAAGCTGAATGTTGAGGCTGAGGAACCTCAGGTGGAGGCTGTCTCCTTTGGTTCCTTTAAAGCCATTTCTTCAAAAAAGGTCTTTCCATATGTGCCCTTTTTTTGATACATTCATTGACCAAGTCTGGGATAAGCCGCAGAAGACTGACGGTCCCGCGGCGTATATCCATACGATAACCCTTTGAGGAGGCCCTGGTTAAAAAAATGGGCTCTCCCCCCACTGGTCGACCCCCCGGTCGCCCGTTTGAATAAGGCTACCACGCTCCCAATGGAGGCGACTCCCGCATTTAGGGACCCCACTGACAGAAGGTCAGAAGTGGTGAGTAGGAATGTTTGCCTTGTTGGGGTCTGCCTTACGCCCTATAGTGGCGGCGACCCTTGTGTCTCAGACACTCACAGGATGGGCAAAGATTTTGCACCAGACGGTGCAGGAGCATAATCTCCCTCCAGAGACCATTGCCCTGGCTCACCAACTTGTGCAGGGTTTAGTCTGTGTGCGATGCTACTCTGAATGCGGCCCCTTTAATATCTGGGGCCTCTATCTCTGCTGTGGTGTTGCGTCGCCTTATCTGGCTGAAATGCTGGTCGGCCGACCTAGCTTCCAAGAAGCTCCTGGCTGATTTGCCCTTTAAGGGCGGTAGACTGTTTGGGGCCGCCCTGGATAACATCATTAAGGATGTCACAGGGGGTAAGAGCACCTTCCTTCCTCAGTCTGCTAAGGGAAAGGAGCCCCACCATAGGCCGGGCCCTTCCTTTCCGGCGAAGTAGACGTTTTTTCGTCAGTCAGAATCCACGGGTAAGCCCTCCCAGACTGAAAAAAGTGCGGCTGGGGGACAAAAGCATCCCTGGGTGCGTAAGCCTCCCAAGCCTGCCACCGAATGAAGTCTTGCCCCTGCCCGACTCTTGGGTGGGGGGACGTCTTCGCAGGTTCATGGTTTGGACCTCCCGGATCTCCGACCGGTGGGTGTGCGAGGTGGTCACCTCGGGGTACAGGATAGAGTTCCTCTCGTGGCCCCCAAACAGATTCTTCCCCTCAAACCTCCCTCTCCTCCCTGCCAGGCAGCTCTCTTGGGGGCTGTACAGGATTTGCTCGGGTGCGGAGTAATTGTGCCGGTTCCGTCAGAGGTTTCAGGGGTTTTACTCGAACCTGTTTGTTGTTCCAAAGAAGGACGGGGTCTGGCCAATCCTGGACCTCAAGGCATTAAATGCGAAGGTACAAAAGTTCCGTATGGAATCCATTCGCACGGTGATGGCGACACTCGACCAAGGGGATTTTCTGGCGTCCTTGGACATCAAGGACGCCTACTTGCACGTCCCGATCTGCGCAAGTCACCAGAAGTTTCTGCGCTTTGCCATTGGCGAGGTCCACTATCAGTTTGTGGCTCCTCCCTTCGGCCTAGCATCGGCACCATGGGTTTTCACCAAGATGCTTGCCCCGGTTCTAGCTTTGCTGAGACAGCGAGGAATTGTTATCGTGGGCTATCTGGACGATCTCCTTCTAAGAGCAGAAAATGGCTCAGAGTTGGAGGAAAATGTGACAATAGTCAGTCAGACCCTCGAACTTTGGGTGGCTCCTGAACATGCAGAAGTCTGTCCTAGTCCCGACTCAGCGTTTAGAGTATCTGGGTCTGATCCTGGACACTGTTTCTACCCTCGGAGAAGTTAGACACTTCAGTCGGCAGTACGGGTCCTGATGTCCCGAAATTGGTCGTCAATCCGTTTCTGCATGAGAGTCCTGGGACTCATGGTGGCCTCCTTCGAGGCAGTTCTGTATGTCCAATCACACACTCGGGCATTGCAGAAGGAAATTCTGTCCATTTGAGACAAGTCCCCGTTGTCATTGGATCTTCAGATCCAGGTGAGTCAATCTGTCAGGGCGTCTCTGACGTGGTGGCTGAGATCCCCGGCTCTTCGGTCCGGGAGGTCGTACCTCCCCATCCAGTGGACGGTGGTCACGACGGACGCCAGCCTGACGGGTTGGGGCGGAGTTTGGGGAGTCCTGTCGGCTCAGGGGCTATGGACCCCGGACGAATCCAGTCTACCGATCAACGTTCTGGAGTTGCGAGCTATCAGACTGTCTCTGCATGGTCGAAGAGGCTACAGGGCCGCTCGGTCAGAATCCAGCCAGACAACGCCACAGCCGTGGCATATGTCAACCATCAGGGGGGCACTCGGAGCTCAGCTGCGGCATCCGAGGTCGCCAACATCCTAAGGTGGTCGGAAAGAAGCGTGCCGGCTCTGTCGGCCGTCTACATTCCGGGAGTGGAAAACTGGCAGGCGGACTGAGTCACCAGTCACTGGACCAGGGAGAGTGGTCCTTGCATCCGGAAGTGTTTCAACTCCTTTGTCGGCGGTGGGGCACACCGGACGTGGACCTGATGGCGTCTCGACTCAATTGCAAGGTGTCGAGGTTTGTGGCCAGGTCCAGGGATCCCTGGGCGGATGCCTCGGACGCGTTGGTTGCCCCGTGTAGTCAGTATCGCTTGATATATGCTTACCCTCCGCTGCAGTTGCTTACTCGTCTGCTGTGCAGGGTAGCGGCCGAGTGCATTCCGGTGATCCTCATTGCCCCGGATTGGCCTCGGCGTCATTGGTACGCCGATCTGGTACGTCTCATCGCGGACGTCCCATGGCGACTGCCCATGCGGGAGGACCTTCTGTCTCAAGGTCCTATCTTTCATCCTGCTTTACAGTCTCTGGTTTTAACGGCATGGCTATTGCGAGCCAGGTGCTGAAGGACCGAGGCCTTTCGGATTCGGTCATTTCGACCATGCTGAGGGCACGGAAGTCTTCCTCCTAGAAAGATCTATCACCGTAGCTGGAAAGCTTGCATCGCTATGTGCGAAGAGCTAGACTGGCGTCCAAGGACGTACTCTGTTCCCAGAATCCTGCAGTTCTTGCAGCGTGGTGTGGCCCAAAGGCTGGCTTTGAGCACAATTAAGGGTCAGATTTCGGCCTTGGCCGTTTTCTTTCAAAGACCGCTAGCAGGTCATTCCTTAGTTGGCACTTCTGTGCAGGGGGTTCGCCATGGGATTCCCCCTGCCAAGCCTCTCCCTCCTTGGGATCTGAGATTGGTGCTCTCGGTTCTCCAGGAACTTCCCTTTAAAAATATCAGATATTCCTCTCCTAACTTTGTCTCAGAAGGTGGCTTTCTTAGTGGCCATTACTTCTGTTAGACGGGTGTCTGAATTGGCGGCCCTGTCATGCAAGTCGCCTTACCTGGTCCTCCAGAAGGATAAGGCGGTGTTGCGTCCGCGACCATCTTTCCTTCCAAAGGTGGTTTCGGCTTTTCACCTTAATGAGGACATTTGTCCTTCCGTCCTTATGCCCTCACCCATCGCATCCCAGAGAGTTTGCGCTTCACAATTTGGATGTGGTGCGAGCCTTACGGGTGTACCTGGTGTACTGCTTCTATTCGGAAGTCTGACTCACTGTTTGTGTCTGTCTCTGGTCCCAAACAGGGCCAAGCGGTGTCGTCTGCCACCATTTCTAGGTGGATCAGACAGACTGTTATACAGGCCTATGCCATTAAGGGGCGGGCGCCTCCCTTTCCGGTTACGGCGCATTCCACCAGGGCAATTGGTGCTTCCTGGGCTTTCCGACATAAAGCGTCGGTTGCACAAGTGTGCAAGCAGTGACCTGGTTGTCCGTTCATACCTTTTCTAAATTCTATAAGGTTGATGTGGCTGCATCTTCGGATGCTTCCTTCGGCCGCAAAGTGTTGCAGGCCGCTGTTTAATGTTGCAACTTCTCCGTTGAGGAGCTCTGCTTGCTTGGAGTGAAGTTTTGGTTTTTCCTTTACTACTGCTCCCACCCTCTTCTGATACTGCTTTGGGACGTCCCACGTGTTTCAGTATTAGAGCTGTCCGTCCATGGACGATAAGAGAATAGGATTTTTGTACTCACCGTAAAATCAGTTTCTGACATCCATGGACTGACACAGCACCCACCCTTATTTTTAAGGTTTGTACTGCTTTGTTACGAACTGAGGCTGCTGTCTGCAGGTAGGAGGGTTATGTCCGGAGGGACCGCCTCCCTGGGCGGGGCTGTTCAGCTCTGGTTTGTTCTAGAATGTATGTTTCTAACATTCTGCCTAGATCTTTCCATGTGTTTCAGTATTAGCTGTGTCAGTCCATGGACGTCAGAGAAACAGATTTTACGGTGAGTACAAAAATCCTATTTTTTTTTTTACCTTTTTATTATTGCATTCTGTGCATTAGGGTAAAAGTTTAGGCATCAGTATCCCCCCTCACCCCCCCCCCCCCCACTTAACCTGGCCATACATTATACAATTTTCTTCAATTTCCTTTAGACTTACCTTGAACTATGTAGTGTAAGGGCCTGCCCGATTGCATACAAATTTAAAGTTTTTGGTTTGACTTCATATTATTTGGCTTTGGTAAATCTTGCAGTGTCAGAAGAAACAATAAAATGCATGTGTTGCACTGCAAAGCAAAAAGCCGAGCATGAGTATATAATGAGCAAATATAGCTGCCCTGGTATAGATTTGTCATTGCAAACCATACATAATAACCAGATCCTTAAAACATTAAAGAGGAAGTAAACCCTCCAACTATTTTTTAAACATACCCCTGCAAGAGAAATGTCTTATGAGCTAGTATGCATAGCATACTAGCTCATTATGTGGCACTTACCTGAAATCGAAGCCCCCGAAGTCGTCCTCGTTCCCCTCCGCCGCCATCTTGCCTCGATGTCCCTTCCGTGTATCGCCGCTCCGGCGCTGTGATTGGCCGGAGCGACGATGACGTCCCACGCATGCGTGCTCGGGCCGGCATCCTTGCCGGTTTTCTGAATGGGATCTTGCCGGACCGAGCGCGCATGCGTGTGACATCGGTGCTGTTTTACAGCAAATATCTCCTTAACCGTGTAGGTTAAGGAGATATTTCATGCACCTACAGGTAAGCCTTAATCTAGACTTGCCTGTAGGTTCATGTTGTCAATGTGGGTTTACAACCGCTTTAACCCCCCCCCCCCCCCCTTCCTGACCAGAGCACTTTTTACAATTTGGCACTGCGTCGCTTTAACTGATAATTGCGCGGTCTTGCGACGCTGTACCCAAATGAAAATTTTAAAAAACACTTTTACTTTTTGCTATAATAAATATCCCACTTTTTTGTAACAAAAAAAATTGTTTTCCTCAGTTTAGGCCGATATGTATTCTTCTACATATTTTTGTTTAAAAAAAAATCGCAATAAGCGTATATTGATTGGTTTGCACAAAAGTTATAGCGTCTACAAAATTGGGGATAGATTTATGGCATGTTTTTTTTACTAGTAATAGCGGCGATCTGCGTGTGTGGGTTTTGTTATTTTTTTTTATCGGGAGTGCGATATTGCGGCGGACAAATTGGACAGTTGACACATTTTTGGGACCATTCACATTTATACAGCGATTAGTGCTATAAAAATGCACTGATTACTGTATAAATGTCACTGCCAGGGAAGGGGTTAACACTAGGGGGCGATTAAGGGGTTAACTGTGTTCTAACTGTAGGGGGGGTGGGACATACTAGGGGAAGAGAGATCGGTGTTCATACTTTGTATGAATGCACGATCAGTCTTATCTCCCCCGAGAGAACCGGGATCTGTGTGTTTACACACACAAATCCCGGTTCTTGCTCTGTCACGAGTGATCGTGGGGGCCCAGCGGTCATCTCGCCAGCCAGGCACTTGCTTCGGGGGTGAGCCGCTGGCGGTGCGCGCCCCCTAGTGGCCAAAAGGCGAAGCGACGTAACACAATGTAGTTTCGCCCAGCCATGCCATCTGCCGCAGTAAAACTGCGGCGGCTGGTCGGCAAGTGGTTGTACCGGTATATAGAGTGTTTTTCAGTCAAACTTGGCTTTTAGATGTGCATCTTAAAAAAAACTTGAAAGGACTATACAGTACATTCCATTAAGGGACCATGGACCAAAGCGTTGTAAACCTATTTCTCTTACCGTCCATGGACTGACACAGCATCTTCAATCTTGACAAAGTGGGTTATGTTCCTGCTCATAGGAGAAGACTAGGCAGAATGTTAGATGTTTTAACATACATTCCATTACCAGAGCTGGACATGACCCTCCTACCTGCAGCCTCAGTTTTTTTCTGCCTAGCAGAGGAAAGGACGTGGCTCTCCTCGGAGCCAGTCTCTTGAAGAAATATTTTTATTCTTTTTGAATTCTTTTATTTTTGAGATTCTTCGATCAACAGGTTGGGTAGTTGCTATCCTCGTAGTCTTCCCAGTCCGACCATCGAGCGTGCTGATCCTCGCTCAGCGTGAGATCGGTCCACGACATGCCCCACGACTCCAGGGGTGGCCGGTGGGCTTTTTTGCTCCAGGGTCCACATATGACTGAACGGTTTTGCTGTATCTTTCACTGTGGACCGGGCCGACAGCTACTCAGTACTGCACTGTGATAGGCTTGTCAGGAACACACTAGTGGGTCCTTGCTGGACGGGTAAGTACTGTTCCCACTGCCTCAGCAGGTGAGTACATGCTGTGTGTTCCTATGGTAGGGGGGTTTCCCTGCCCCCCCCCTTGTCTTTGCTGCTCTGTCACCTTACTCTGGCAATGCGCTGACTGGGGGTCACTCTGACTCAGAGGGGGTCCGTGGGGGGTCTGCATTTTGTGTGGGGATGCCTTATGTGTTAGCCTGGGCCTTGTGTCTTTTTCGTGCCATCGGGCGCCATGTTTTACTGTGTTTTCTGTTTCCTGTGGAAAACTACTTTTGCGGCCATTTTGCCGCGGCGCACTTATAATAGCGAGGGCCATTTTGTTGTAGCCGCGCGCTTTTCTGCTGCTAGTTTGGCCTCTAATGCTGACTAGGAACGGCGCAAATCTCCAGACGCCTCGCGGTTCACTCACACTGGGAGCGGTGCACAGGCAGCGGAGCGGTCCTGACCGGGTTGGTAAGTCCCCTGGGTAACCCCCACAGTCAGTGCAGCCGGAGGGTGGACTTTTTTTCTCAGTTATTGATAAAGTCTCAGAGGGTGCTGGTTATCATGGAGTCAGTTTCACCTGCTTCCCCCTTCATGTCAGAGGCAACAGGCAGTGCTCCTGCACCTGCGGTCCCTATGGACCAGTTGTCGGCAGTCAGGGAATCATTTGTTCCCAGGATGGAAGAGGCGTGCGAGCGCAAGGGAGCTAAAAAGCGCCCTCTCCCCCCCACCATCTCCAGGGGAGTGCTCTGATTCAGATATGCTGCGGCACAGGACCCTAGCTCTGAATCTTGATATGTTTGACCAGGACATTCCTTGTGAGGAAGACTCCTTATCTGGGTCAGTACATGACAGGATGCTTGTTGGTGAACTCATTGATGCTGTGAGGGACACTCTCAAGCTGGATGCTGCGGCTGAGGAACCTCCGGTGGAGGCAGTCTCCTTTGGTTCATTTAAAGCTCATCCTTCTAAAAAGGTTTTTCCCTGTACACCTTTCTTTGACAAATTCATAGACCAGGTATGGGACAAACCGCAGAAGACCTTTGCGGTCTGTGTCTGGCGGTTAGGTACCCCTTTGAGGAAAGCCTAATTAAAAAATGGGCTTCTCCTCCGGTTGTCGGTCGCCCGGTTGAATAAAGCCACGACCCTCCCGGTTGAAGGGACTCCTGCCTTTAAGGACCCCACCGATAGGAGGTCGGAAGTGGTGAGCAGGGCCATGTTCAGCATGCTGGGATCCGCGCTACGTCCTATTGTAGCTGCGACCCTGGTGTCTCAGACACTCTCAGAATGGGCAAAAATTTTGCACCAGACTGTGCAGGAGCATAACCTTCCCCCGGATTGCATCGCACTGGCCGACCAATTGGTTCAAGGCCTGCTTTATGTGTGCGATGCCACTATGCATGCTGCCCCCTTAATATCTAGGGCCTCAGTGTCCGCGGTGGTATTGCGTTGCCTTATCTAGTTGAAATGCTGGTCTGCTGACCTGGCCTCTAAGAAGCTCCTGAGGGATTTGACTTTTAAGGGCGGAAGACTATTTGGTGCTCCCCTGGATGACACAAAATACAAAATGTCACGGGAGGTAAGAGCACCCTTCTTCCTCAGCCTACTAAGGGGAAGGAGCCGCGCCGTAAAACGGGCCCTTCTTTTCCCGCACAAAAGAGGGTTTTTTTCGTCAGTCAGAACCCACGGGAAAATTCTCCCAAACTGACGAGTGCAGCTGGAGGACAGAAGGGTCCCTGGGTGCGTAAGCTGAACAAACCAGCAAGCAAACCCGCCACCGCATGAAGTCTTGCCCCCGTCCGACTCTGGGGTGGGGGGACGACTTCGCAAGTTCACGGATCGGTGGACCTCCCGGATCTCCGACCAGTGGGTATGCGAGGTGGTCACTTTGGGGTACAGGATAGAGTTCCTTTCCTGGCCACCGGACAGATTCTTTCCCTCAAATCTCTCTCTCCTTCCAGCATGTCAGGCTGCCCTATTGGGAGCAGTGCAGGACTTGCTGAGGTGCGGGGTAATTTTGCCAGTACCGTCAAAGGAGAGGTTTCAGGGATTTTATTTAAATCTGTTTGTGGTCCCAAAGAAGGACGGAGTCCGTCCAATTCTGGACCTCAAGGCCCTGAATGCCTTCGTAAAGGTTTGAAAATTCCGCATGGAATCCATTCGCTCGGTGATTGCTGCGCGCCACCCGGGGGATTTTCTGGCGTCCTTGGACATAAAGGACGTCTACTTGCATGTCCCAATCTGCGCAGGTCACCAGAAGTTTCTGCGCTTTGGGATAGGCGAAGACCACTATCAGTTTGTGGCTCTTCCCTTCGGGTTAGCGTCAGCACCGCGGGTTTTCACCAAGGTGCTTGCCCCGATTCTGGCTTTGCTGAGACAGCGAGGCATTGCTATCGTGGGCTATCTGGATGATCTTCTGAGAGCAGACTCTGGCTCAGAATTAGAGGAAAATGTGTTGATAGCCAGTCAGGCCCTCCGAGTTCGGTTGGCTGTAGAATTTTCAGAAGTCGGTCCTGGTTCCAACTCAGCGTCTGGAGTACCTAGGATTGATCCTGGACTCCTCGGAGGCGAGGGTCTTTCTACCCTTGGAAAAATTACAGACTCTTCAAGCTGCGGTACGGGTGCTGACATCCCGCAAATGGTCGTCACTCCATTTTTGCATGAGGGTCCTGGGACTCTTGGCTTCCTTCGAGGCGGTACCGTAGGCCCAATTCCACACTCGGGCCTTACAAAAGGAGATCCTGTCCAGCTGGGACAAGTCTCCATTATCACTGGATCGTCAGATCCGGGTAAGCCACCTGGTCAAGGCATCCCTGACATGGTGGCTGAGGTCCCCGGCCCTTCGGTCGGGGAAGTCGTTCCTTCCTGTCCAGTGGACTGTGATCACGACGGACGCCAGTCTTACGGGCTGGGGCGGAGTCTGGGGAGTTCTATCAGCCCAGGGGCTTTGGACTCCAGACGAATCCCGTCTGCCGATCAATGTCCTGGAACTCCAGGCAATCAGACTCTCTCCTTGTGGTCAGACTACAGGGGCGCTCAGTCAGGATCCAATCGGACAACGCCACGGCGGTGGCTTATATCAACCATCAGGGGGGAACGCGGAGCTCGGCCACAGCGTCCGAGGCAGCTCACATCCTGAAATGGTCAGAAAGAAGCGTGTCGGCTCTGTCGGACGATTACATTCCAGTGATGCCACTGCGGAATCTGAATGGATGGAGGGCCGTGACTGACATGTTTCGCATTTGCTACGCATTTTCTTTTTGCTACGCTCTTTTCTTTTTTTTGAAAAAGCGTAGCCAACGCGAAACATGTCAGTCACGGCCCTCCATCCATGCTACTACATTGCCACTGGTCTGTGAATCATTGAGTGACATCCATATCTCCGCTGACACCTCTGCCTCCAACCATATTGGACGGCGCTGACAGCGTGAGCCTGGCTGCCATTTGTGCCTACATTGCCCTCCGTGTTTCCTGCAGAGCTGCCTATCCATCCACCCCCTCGGAGCCTCCGGCGTAGGGTCCACTGCATCCATCCGTCCCCAACAGGCTGGTCCCTCGGAGCGGTCCGCCTGCCCGCTATCTGCTGTGACATCTGCAATCCCTGGGACCCCAGCTCTACGCTTCAACATCTTGGTGGTCAGGCATGACCTCACTCAAGCAGGTACACTAGCTATTACACCAGGCACTTACTCCACCTATCACGGTGTCTATCCGGCTGTACTGTTACAGGCTGTCTCTGGGGACCCTTACTACATTGTTCTGATGTTAACCCCTCTTTCCCAAGATTCCGCAGTGGCATCAGCATTACTGTATATACTCGAGTATAAGCTGTGATTTTCAGCCCTTTTTTTGGGGCTGAAAGTCCCCCCCTCGGCTTATACTCGAGTCATATAAATTTTTACATTGTAAATATTACCTGTAAAGAAGTTGCGGCTGCGGCGTCCATCGTTCAAATTCCGCGGCGTCCATCGTTCAAATTCCGCGGCATCCATCGTTCAAATTCCACGGTCTCTTCCTGTTCTTTCCTTGATAGGCGAGTCTCAGCAGACACTCTCCGCCTATCACGAACGTTCTCTCATCCTCAGTTTTCCAGCAGACGTCTGTGATTGGCGGAATACCCAACACAGTGTCTGCTGGGAAAACTAAGGATGAGAGAATGATCGTGATAGGCAGAGAGTGTCTGCCGCAACTTCTTTACAGGTAATAATTACAATGTAAAAATTTCTATTTACAGGGAACAGCGAGCTAGGGAACAGTGGGGCATCGGCTTATACTCGGGTCAGTGAGGTTTTTTTTGGGCAACATTAGGTACCTCGGCTTATACTCGAGTCGGCTTATACTCGAGTATATGCGGTATTTACTTCCACCATAAACATTGCTCACTAACTGAAGATCTCTCTTATATTTTTATATATATTGTGAGGGGGTTAGCTCGGCAGCGGGTGTGTGACCCCCGAGATGGGCTCCCCACACAAAAACAGGCCCAGCAAACGGAGGTTGTGGTTTTCAAAATCAAAAAGGTGCGGTTTATTTTCTATTTTCAGTGACAAAACACAGCAAAGCAAAAGAAACATAAACAAAATAAATCCTGGTCAACTTGACCTCTGACTAAACATACAGGTTTCCTAACTAACAACTGGGATCAGCCTAGTGCTGTCCTAGTCCCTAAGTCCCTGGTTTTAAATGTCCAAGCAAATAGCCACACAGGCTTTGTCTCACCGCACAGGGGTTCACTCTCCCTAGACAGTCCACACAGGTCTGGGTCCAGGCATGAGCTAACATCTAATGAAGCTGGGAGTTCTTATAGAGGCCTAAATGAGCTGACAAGCTTCAGCTGGTCTCATCAACTCCCTGTCTGCACGACGCCCCACACTCTCCCTAGAGGTATGAGTCATCCATGAGCCCACTAGCCTCAGCTGGGCTTATACAACTCTCCACCTAGTTGTATAAGTCGGCGTAAAGCCTGAATCTGGGCGAAATATATCTACCCCCCTGGATGCAACCAGGTGACTTTACCTTCCTGCTGTCACATACCCCCCCCTCTTGTTTTAACCTCGGGGTTGGAACACCAGCAATCAGGCATTCATGTACTCGAGACAAAGCATCCACATTCCCCATTTGAACGCCAGGGCGATGCTTTACTGTGAAGTTGAATTCCTGGAGGGCCAGGAACCACCTATTCACTCTTCTATTTGTTTCCTTGTTTTGAGCCATCCACTTTAACGGAGCGTGATCCGTAACCATGTCAAAGTGCCTACCTAGCAGGTAGTACCGAAGGGAATCTAGAGCCCACTTCACCGCTAAACACTCCTTTTCAACGGTGGCGTAATTTACCTCATGGGACTTCAACTTCCTGCTGAGGTAAATGACTGGGTGCTCTTCCCCGTTCCAGACCTGGGACAATACTGCTCCTAACCCCACATCTGACGCATCACTTTGTACGACAAAGTCTTTAGAGAAGTCGGGTGAGTACAACACTGGCTGGCTACATAAGGCTTGTTTCAAGAATTGGAATGCTGCCTCAGCCTCGGGGGTCCATTTAATCATGACCGACCCTTTCCCCTTCGTCAGGTTGGTTAGGGGCACAGCCTTAGAAGCAAAGTGGGGAATGAATCGCCAATAATACCCAGCGATTCCCAGAAAGGCTCGTACCTGCTTCTTGCTGTTGGGACGTGGCCAACTCTGGATGGCCTCGACTTTGTTGAGTTGGGGTTTTATTACTCCCCTCCCAATGGTGTACCCAAGATATTGGGCCTCCTCCTGCCCAATGGTACACTTCTTGGGGTTAGCCGTAAACCCCGCTTCCCGAACAGAGTCCAGGACTGCTTGCACTTTTGGCAGATGTGAGGCCCAATCTGTGCTATGGACAATTACGTCATCCAGGTAAGCCGCAGCATACTTCCGATGGGGCCTCAGCATCTGGTCCATTTTCCGCTGGAATGTGGCCGGCGCATTCTGTAACCCGAACGGCATTCTTTTATATTGGAACGCCCCGTCTGGGGTTACAAATGCGGTTTTCTCTTTGGCCGACTTGGCCAGGGGGATTTGCCAATACCCTTTTGTGAGGTCAAGAGTCGTCATGTATCGGGCTGTTCCCAGCCGTTCGATCAACTCATCTATACGTGGCATGGGGTAGATGTCAAATTTTGTAACTTTGTTCAACTGACGAAAATCGTTACAAAATCGCCAGCTCCCATCCGGTTTAGGCACCAACACAATGGGACTAGACCAATCACTTTGGGACTCCTCTATCACCCCTAAGTTCAGCATTTTCTGTACTTCCTCCCGTATTGCCTCCCGTCGGGCCTCTGGGATCCGATAGGGTTTTAACTTCACCCTTTCACCGGGCGGGGTAATGATGTCATGCTCTACCCCAGATGTTTGTCCCGGCAGCTCAGAGAATACCTCCTTGTTGCGAAGCACAAACTCCTTAACCTCCTGTTGTTGGGGTTGTGACAAGGTGGCTGCTATTCCAACCTCAGGAATCACGCAACCAGTTTGAGCTGGTGACCAAGTGTCTGCGACTAGGGACTCTCTATCCCTCCAGGCTTTCAACAGATTAACGTGATAGATCTGTTCGGGCTTTCGCCTTCCTGGTTGTCTGACCTTGTAATTCACTTCGCTCACTTTTTCCATTATCTCGTAGGGGCCTTGCCATTTGGCAAGGAATTTACTTTCAACCGTAGGGACAAGTACCAGTATCCTATCCCCCGGGGAAAAGGTACGGGTCTTGGCTCCACGGTTGTACACTCTCTGCTGTGCTAACTGCGCTTGGGCCAAATGTTCCTTCACGATGGGCATTACCTGTGCAATTCGGTCTTGCATCAGGGCGACATGATCAATCACACTCCTGTGGGGAGAACTCTCACTTTCCCAAGTTTCCTTGGCAATATCCAACAGCCCTCTTGGGTGTCTCCCATACAGTAACTCAAAGGGGGAGAATCCCGTAGAGGATTGGGGCACCTCCCTAATAGCAAACATCAGATAAGGAAGTAGACAGTCCCAATCCTTTCCATCTCTGTCCACCACTTTCTTCAACATTTGTTTTAGGGTTTTGTTGAATCTTTCAACCAGCCCATCGGTTTGGGGGTGATACACAGATGTACGTAATTGCGTCACTTTGAACAATTTACACAGCTCCTTCATAACCCGGGACATAAAGGGTGTACCTTGGTCCGTAAGCAGTTCTTTACAAATACCCACCCGGCTAAACACAAGAGATGGCTCTTTGGCTATGGTTTTGGCCGAGGTATTTCGGAGAGGGATCGCTTCTGGATAACGGGTGGCATAGTCCATTATAACTAATATGTACTGGTGCCCCCTAGCGGACTTGATTATAGGACCTACCAAATCCATGGCGATCCTCTCAAACGGGACCTCAATGATGGGTAGAGGGACCAGCGGGCTACGGAAATGTGGCATCGGGCCGACCTCTGACACACAGGGCAGGAGGAACAATAATTTTCTATGTCCTTCATCACCCCCGGCCAATAGAATCTCTGTAATACCCTCTCTCGGGTTTTCTCTGTCCCCAGATGACCTCCAAGAATGTGCCCATGGGCCAACTCCAACACCAACTTCCTGTAAGGTTTGGGTACCACAAGCTGCTCAACGGTTTCTTCTGCCCTTTTTGCCACCCGATACAGTAGGTCCTTCTCTACGCTGAAGTATGGGTAAGTGCAGGTATTATCTGGGTTCACTAACTCGCCATCTATTTTCACTACGTTTTCCCGTGCCTTTATTAGGGCGGGGTCTTTGAACTGTTCTGTGGCAAAGTTTTCCCTGTGAACCTCAAGATCAGAAAACTCCACAGACGGTAGGTTTTCGTCTGAGGAGGTGGGCTCCTCTCCAGTTTCTTGAGTCTCCCCTGCCAATACTGATAAGGGAAATTCCGGAGAGTCCTCACCACTCTCAGGGGAGTTCTGGCTATCACATTCCTGGTACATAGGGGCACCAGTGGGGGGCTCAGGATCATCCCACAGTTCCCAGAACTTCGGAAAATCCCTTCCCACAATGGCGTCATGCGGTAACTGAGATACTAAGCCCACTGGATGAGAGAGGGTACCTTTGGGGGTCTCGAAACACACTGTAGTCACTGGATACTCTCGGGTGTCCCCATGCACACAAATAACAGCTACCTTGCTATTCCCAGAGACCTCTGTTTTAACTAACTCAGCCTTTATCAGGGTCACAAGGCTACCTGAATCCAGCAAATACCACAACATTTCTACCATTAACACACATTTTGCATAAATGTTTCTCAGTTCCTCGAATGGCAGTGCATGCGACTGTTGCACACAGCGACTGACGTCTGCCCGTCAGAAAGTCACACTGCATGGGTTCCTCCACAACCGGGCAATTGGCTGCAATATGTCCCGCTTGCCGGCAGCGGTAGCAAACGATCCTTCTTGCGGCCTCTTGAGCCGCTGATTTCCCAGGCTGTTCTCGCCAAACTTGGGGTAGAGCTCCCACCCTCTCACTCTCTCCACCCTCACCCCTTGGAATCCTCTTATCCGCCCCTGGGGATGGTCTGGTCTTAGGGTGGAAAGTCCGAGTGTCTCTGGAAGAGGCCGTCAGGTTCTCTGTAGCCAAGTATTTCTCCACACGATCCACAAGACCATCGGCCGTCTCTGGGTCTCCATGGCTTACCCACTTTTGGATGGCAGTAGGAAGAGCTCTCAAAAACCGATCCATTACAACACGTTCCACAATCTTTGGTGCGGACAAAGTCTCTGGCTGTAGCCACTTTCTGCTCAGGTGAATGAGATCATACATTTGAGACCTGGGGGGTTTTCCAAGCTGGAAAGTCCAGTTATGCACACGCTGAGCCCGGACAGCCTGGGTGACACCCAGCCTTGCCAATATTTCAGCTTTTAGCATCACATAGTCTTTTGCTTGGTTAGGCTCTAGGTCATAGTAAGCTTTCTGCGATTCACCAGTTAACAGAGGAGCCACCAGTCCAGCCCACTGCTCCTCAGGCCACTTTTCTCTTTCAGCGGTCCTTTCAAATGTGGTCAAAAATACCTCTGGATCATCCTCTCCAGTCATTTTTGTCAATAAACGACTCACCCCAAAGGACGTGGTATTAGTGGGACGGCTTTCCTCACTGGTCTGCGGACGTTGCTGCATTACTGCTTCCATCTGTTGTTGTAGTCTCTGCTCTTGCTTCTGCAACAGGTCTATGAAGCGGGCCTCAGATTGCTGCTGGGCTTGTTGCTGAGCCTCCAGACTCTGTTGCAAAGTTGCGTTTGTCTGCTGCTGGGCTGCAAGGCTCTGTTGATGAGCTTGCTGCTGGGCTGCGAAGTTCTGTTGTTGAGCTGCAAGGCTCTTTTGCAAACCTGCATTTGTCTGCTGTTGATTGGCATTTGCTAGAGCCAGCTGCTTCAGTATCTCCTCCATGCTGGCTTAAAAAAAAACTGCCAGCATTCTCCACCAACTGTGAGGGGGTTAGCTCGGCAGCGGGTGTGTGTGACCCCCGAGATGGGCTCCCCACACAAAAACAGGCCCAGCAAACGGAGGTTGTGGTTTTCAAAATCAAAAAGGTGCGGTTTATTTTCTATTTTCAGTGACAAAACACAGCAAAGCAAAAGAAACATAAACAAAATAAATCCTGGTCAACTTGACCTCTGACTAAACATACAGGTTTCCTAACTAACAACTGGGATCAGCCTAGTGCTGTCCTAGTCCCTAAGTCCCTGGTTTTAAATGTCCAAGCAAATAGCCACACAGGCTTTGTCTCACCGCACAGGGGTTCACTCTCCCTAGACAGTCCACACAGGTCTGGGTCCAGGCATGAGCTAACATCTAATGAAGCTGGGAGTTCTTATAGAGGCCTAAATGAGCTGACAAGCTTCAGCTGGTCTCATCAACTCCCTGTCTGCACGACGCCCCACACTCTCCCTAGAGGTATGAGTCATCCATGAGCCCACTAGCCTCAGCTGGGCTTATACAACTCTCCACCTAGTTGTATAAGTCGGCGTAAAGCCTGAATCTGGGCGAAATATATCTACCCCCCTGGATGCAACCAGGTGACTTTACCTTCCTGCTGTCACAATATATATATATATATATATATATATATATATATATATATATATATGGATTTTAGTGTATCTAGCTATTTGTGCAATCTTATATAATTTTATGCAATTTTTTGACATTTATTCATCTATTTTAACAAGACTATAAAGTTTTATGTCAGTTTCATCGAGCGCTGCATTTGTGTTTTTTTTGTGTTTCTATCCGCCCTTCCAGTGGTTTGCAGCCGCACTGTCACTGACTCGCTTGAATCCTAAAACAGGTTGGACATTACCATACTAAGACTAGAAGTTTGCAGCGCCCACAGGATTTTTTTGTTTATAGCCACATAAGACCGGGCTGCTTGCTGTCTGTCACAGTGGACCGGGCCGACAGCTACTCCATACGACTCGGTTGTGGGTCTGTCATGAACGCACCAGCAGGTCCTCGCAAGGATGGGCAAGTACAGTTCCTAGTGCTTTGGTGGGATGGAACAGCTGGGCATTCCTAAGGGGGTCGTTAGGGGGTTCTCCTGCCCTCCCCTCTCTCCCTCTGTCGCCCTTTCTTTCTCGTACATCACGGGACACAGAGCGGCATAGTCATTACTATGTGGGTTATATAGATACCTTCAGGTGCTGGCACTGGCAATTTCCAAAACCGGAAGTACCCTCCCCTATATAAGCCCCTCCCATCCGGGAGCACCTCAGTTTTTTGCCAGTGTCTAAGGTGTTGGCCAAGAAGTAACATGTGTTTTTCACTGAGCTTGCGTACAGGTTCTTTTGGGCCTCAGTAAGCTATTCCGGATCCGACCAAAAAAGCTTCATAGCTAAACGGTCGGTACCCGGGCCTTGCAACAGAAGAGCAAGGTTTTGCCTGTAATGCCTCTCTTAGGAGGGCTGGACCCTGGGATCCAGAGCTCTGGTCATACCCACGACCAAGATGTTTTCTGTGCAGGGTGCTATACAGGTCCAGGGGAGTGGAATCCTTGGGAACCCGGTCCCTGAAGGTTTAATTACAATGCCTGCCGTGATAGGTGAAGTTTGGGCTTCTGTGGACCAAACAGAGTCCTGCGGCGAGGAAAAGGTAAGTGGGGGCCCTCAGGAACTTGGTTCTATTGAGGGACCCCCAAGCCTATTTTGTCTTTCTGCCTGTTACCTAAGGTATTCCCGCTAATATTCTGTGTATGCCTGTTACTACTGAGAAAATGTAAAAATTTTAGTAGTAGGCAAGAAAAAAAGAAAAAAAAATGTAAGACCGCGGTACCTGTGTTAGACACTAGAGGCCGCTATGGATTTTTTTCTTCCAAAATCAAATCCAGGCAGTTGGTAAGTTCTCTGCTGGGAAGCTGTCTCCTCTGCCCTGTTGCTGCGCTCATTCATTCCCGGGCCCTGCGGCAGGGACCCTGGCTCCCATCTAGCTCCTTATTTTTTTCTAAAAAGGCGCACGTGCACGCGCCTCTATATATAGTCGATCTGGAAAAAGGGGCGGAGCGGGTGGATGACGCTCGGTGTGCGCCGCGGCGCTACTGCGCATGTGCGGGCGTCCAGCGTGTTTTAAAGCACAATCATAGCTGGATATTGAAGTGCACAGACAGAGCTAGCAACAGTATAAAGGCACACAGAGGCGGTTGATGCAGGCATCCCCTAGAAAGGCACTTTAGTAGACACCAACTGTTATATAGCAGCAATTGTGCTAGACTATTCTCAGTAAAAGTGGTGTATTACGGCTGGAATACCTCAGCTTTAGGCTTAGGAATATGCCGTCCAGAAGCTCCGGAACTGAATCTTCCAGGAAGCGAAGGGGGTCTCATCGGGCTCTGAGGATCTTGGGCATGCTTCTGCTGCACCAGTCTCCCCTGAAGTTCAGAGGTAAGTGACCGTAGAGACCCCGCAGGGGTACTTGGTACTGTGGCTGTCCTCAGTTCACCTGCTCCTGTGTATGTAATAGAGGTTTTTTCCTCAGCTCTGGGAGGATTAGAGAGAGATTGTCAACATTGATCGCTGCCTCCCTGTCAGGGAAAGCACGCCCGATCTCCGTCTCCTCCAGAGTGCCTGTTAGCAGAGCAACAGTCCCATACAGGGATCGACCTGCCTGAAGGGGATCAGGATGAGGTTGATTCTGTTATAGAGGAATCAACAGTGGAGGAACCTTTTCTCAGCATCTCAAGCTGAAAGATTATGGGTTCAGTCTCTGACTAACATGGTCCAATCAGCATTTAAAAATGCACCTTGCGGAACCATCAACCACTACTGTATCCTCGTTGGGGTCGCTAGAAGCCCCCAGACTGTCTGTTCTTTTCCACTTCACCCTTTACTGAAAGGGCTCATTTACCAGGATTGGGAACATCCTGAGAAAATATTTATTCCCCCCAAGAGATTTCTGGTGGTCTATCCCATGGAGGATAAGTTCATCAAAAAATGGAAGGTCCCTACAGTGGACGCAGCCATCTCTTGTGTGTATAAATCACTGACATGTCCAGTGGATAATGTCCAAATGTTCAAGAACCCAATAGATAAAAGATTGGAGTCCTTATGAAAATCTGCTTCTTTCTACAGCAAGCTTGGTGACACAACCAGCAGTGGGGTCTGCTAAGCAGTGAAGGATCAGTTGAAACAGGTCTTAAGGGACTTGCCAGATCAGCAGGCCCTTGCCCTAGCTGATCTACCTAGAGCCTTAGGCTTTGCGGTTGACGCCATAAAGGATTCAATCCATCAGGCCTCCCGCCTTACGCTGTCTGTAGTACATATGCGTAGGCTTCTATGGCTCAAAAACTGGTCTGCTGAAGCTCCCTGTAAAGAATGGCTGGTTAGCGTCCAATTTCATGGTGAACGCTTATTCAGGGAAGACATGGACAAATATATCCAGAAAATTTCCAGCGGTAAAAATACTCTTGCCGGTTAAAAACAGAGTTAGAGGTCCCTCTTTAAGAGGCCTGCTTCTCCAGTCCCTGGGGCATCGGCTGTGTAACAGTTCCGACGGCCTCCTCGGTCAATTCCCGGGGGTAAAAAACAGGGACAATCGCAGGGTAATGAGAAACCCTGGGTCAGGGGAGGTACAAAACCTCCCCCAAAGTTAAATTCATTGAAGGGTTGCCCCCACTCAGTCGGGTGGGGGAGGACTCCAGTTCGCAAGAGACCTGGCGGGACACGATCAAAACAGATAGGTGCTCTCCGCAGTATGTTTGGGATACAGATTGGAGTTAAAAGACTCTCCTCCTTCCCATTTTTGAGGTCAAACGTGCCAAGGGATCCCCGGAAGAGAGAGTCCCTCCTGTTGGCACTAGAACAACTATTGCTCCAAGGAGTAATTATGGAGGTTCCCCTGGAAGAATGGGGGTTCGGGTTTTACTCAAACCTCTTTAGAGTCCCGAAGCAAACGGGGACGGGAGGCCCATATTAATTCTAAAAGGGCTAAACAAAATCCTGTATATCAGGACTTTCCGATGGAGTCGATCTGATCGGTGGCCACTGCCCTACAAGGAGGATTGGTTAGCCGCGATCGACATCAAAGATGCTTATTTGCACATTCCCATCTTTCCAGTCCACCAAAAATTTCTACGCTTTGCAGTAGAAGGGCGCCATTTTCAGTTCAGAGCCTTACCCTTCGGTCTGGCCACATCACCACGAGTGTTTACAAAAATTCTGGCCCTTTATTGGCCAATCTAAGAACACAAGGTGTAATGATAATGGCATATCTAGATGACTTGTTGCTGATAGACCACTCAGTGAAAAAACTAGACGTGGTCGTTCACAAGACAATCAAGTATCTGGAATCTCACGGTTGAATTATCAACCGAGACAAGTCAGCCCTAAAAACCAGTCAAAAGTCTGGAATACTTGGGGCTAAGGTTGGATTCAGGCCAGAGAAAAATATTCTTGCCTCGAGGAAAGGTGTTGTCTTTGAAAGATTTGATCCACTTAGTGGGTACAAAAAAGACAGCCGTCCATACGCCTGTGCATGAGGCTGCTGGGAAAAATGGTGGCATCATTCGAAGCAGTACCCTACGGTCAATTCCATTCAGGGAATTTGCAAGGGCCCATACTGTCAGCCTGGAACAAAAAAGTTCAGGCCCTAGACTTACAATGTCCTTGTCCCCTTCCGTTCGCAAGAGCCTCCGTTGGTGGTTGGTTACCCAGAATCTGGAAAAAGGGAAATCCTTCAGTCCAATTTCTTGGAAGGTGGTCACTACAGATGCCAGCCTTATAGGCTGGGGAGCAGTACTGGAGCAATGGTCTCTCCAGGGCAGATGGTCGGATGCAAAAAAAGGCCCTGCCCATCAATCTCTTAGAGATACGAGCAGCCCGGTATGCCCTAGTAGCATGGACATCCAAACTCCAAGGGTCCCCTGTCAGAATTCAATCAGACAATGCCACAGCAGTGGCATATATCAATCATCAGGGGGGCACCAGGAGTCGTGCAGCCCAGAGGGAAGTAAATTACATCCTGAAATGGGCAGAAAGATATGTCCCAGCCATATCTGCGGTATTCATTCCAGGAGTGGAGAATTGGAAGGCGGACTTTCTAAGTCGCCAGCAATTATGCCCAGGGGAATGGTCCCTTCACCCCGAGGTTTTCTGGACAATATGCCAGCGGTGGGGAACACCGGATGTAGATCTTCTAGCATCCAGATTCAACGCAAAGGTGGACAGGTTTGTCTCTCGGACAAGGGATCCCCTAGCTTGCGGCTCGGATGCCCTAGTGTTCCCTTGGGATCAGTTCAAGCTGATATATGCATTCCCACCGCCACAATGGTTGCCTCGATTACTCTGCAGAATCAGGGTAGAAAAGAAACCAGTGATTCTGGTGGCCCCGAAGAGCGTGGTACGCGGAGATTGTAAAATGTCAGTGGGGAGTCCTTGGACTCTCCCACGTCGTCCGGACCTGCTTTCGCAAGGACCGATATACCACTCTTCCTTACTAGCCCTAGGTTTGACGGCCTGGCTATTGAAGCCCACATTCTAAAAAAGAGAGGGCTCTCTAATCCTGTGGTATCTACCATGATCAATGCCAGGAAGCCGGTATCCAGGCAGATCTACTATAGAATCTGGAAAGCGTACATCGCGTGGTGTGAGGCCAAGAAATGGCATCCACATAAGTACGTAATAGGTAGGAGTCTGGACTTCAGTGGGCTGTAGATAGGAAGCTTGCCTTGAGTACTATCAAAGGTCAGTTTTCGGCCTTGTCAATATTTTTTCAAAGGCCCTTGGCTTCGCATTCACTAGTCAAAGCCTTTAGACAAGGAGTGATGCGTATTAGTCCTCCGGTTAATATTCCCATATGTCCATGGGATCTAAACCTGGTTCTGTCGGTTCTACAGAAACAACCATTTGAACCATTACAGCATAGTTCCTTGGTTCTTCTCACCAGGAAATTGTTTTTTCTAGTAGCCATTTGTTCGGCTAAAAGTGTCGGATTTAGCAGCTATGTCCTGTAAAGAGCCATATCTGGTTATCCATAAGGACAGAGTAGTGTTACGTCCTCATCCAGCCTTTCTTCCTAAGGTGGTATCAAGGTTTCATTTGAACCAAGATGTGGTTCTTCCTTCTTTTTTCCCCAAACCTAGTTCGGTAGAGGAAAAGTTATTGCATTCTTTGGATGTAGTAAGAGCAGTTAAAGCTTATCTAAAAGCCACTGCTCAGATTCGCAGAACGGATACTTTGTTTATCCTGCCGGAAGGCCCCAGAAAGGGTCAGGCAGCGTCAAAATCTACTTTAGCCAAGTGGATTCGACAGGTCATAATGCAAGCCTATGGCTTGAGAAGGAGACCCCCTCCGTTCAAAGTTAGGGCGCACTCCACGAGAACAGTTGGAACTTCATGGGCAGTGCATCACCAGGCCTCCCTGGCTCAAAACTGTAAGGCCGCAACGTGGTCTTCAGTACACACGTTTTACTAGGTTCTACCAGGTGGACGTTAGAAGTCAGGAGGATGTCGCCTTTGGGCGCAGTGTGTTGCAGGCCGCAAAAGATCCTCATGTCTGATAGCGCTCAGCTTATGTATGGTGTATCCCCCCCTCATTGGGCATTGCTTTAGGACATCCCACATAGTAATGACTATGCCGCTCTGTGTCCCGTGATGTACGAGAAAGAAAATAGGATTTTTATAACAGCTTACCTGTAAAATCCTTTTCTTGGAGTACATCACGGGACACAGAGCTCCCACCCCTCTTTGGGGACACTTATTGCTTTGCTACAAAACTGAGGTGCTCCCGGATGGGAGGGGCTTATATAAGATAGGGTACTTCCGGTTTTGGAAGTTGCCAGTGCCAGCACCTGAAGGTATCTATATAACCCACATAGTAATGACTATGCCGCTCTGTGTCCCGTGATGTACTCCAAGAAAAGGATTTTACAGGTAAGCTGTTATAAAAATCCTATTTTTTCCTCCTTCCCTTGCGGGGCTCGCTGCAACCGGGGATTACCTTAGGGGGGCTCCAGGTCCCGGCGGGGGGCTGTGGGGGTGTCCAGGCCCGCTCTCTGTGAGGGGGTAGTAAAATTCTGGAAGCATCCGCTGCGGCCTTCTCGTCCACCTCGCTTGTTGGCGCCATTTTTTGAAGCGCCGGCGCCATTTTTCTGGGGCCTGTGTATTGCATTGCAAATCCCATTGGCGGCCATTTTGCCGTGGCCGCGCTATACCGGTCTGCATTGCAGGCGGCTATTTTCTTGTGGTCCGCGCGCTTTTCTCTGAGGCATTTTGGAGTGGGTTTTGGCCTCTAGTGCTGACTGGCTTCCTGAACAGCACGAACGGCGCCATTCACCACAGAGTTCCTCAGTCACACGCTGTGTGTGGATGGAGAGCGGGCAACGGCGCTGGACAGTCTCTTGCTAGGCGGTGAGTCCCCTGGGTAACCCCCCCGGTCAGTACAGCAAGGAGGGTGGACAAATTTTGGTGTCAGGTGTCTTAACTAAGTCCCTAAGGGCTGTCAGTGGGCAAATATGGAGTCAGAAGCTGGCGTTTTTCCCCAAACATTCCAGATTCAGCAACCGGTGCCCCTGCACCTGCGGTTCCTATGGACGCTTTGTCGGCAGTCCTGAAGTCCTTTGTTGCCAGGGTGGAAGCGGCGTGCGAGTGTAAAGTGGGTACTAAGCGCCCCCTCCCCCCGCCATCGCCTGGGGAATGTTCTGACTCAGACTCGGGCCTGGCTGCGGCTCAGGACCCCAGTTCTGGTATGTCAGAAGAGGCGGACCAGGACCCCTTCCCTGTGAGGAGGACCCCTCGTCCGGGTCAGCTCAAGACAGGGCACTTGTGAGTGCGCTTATCAATGCTGTGAGGGACACTCAAGTTGGAAGATACAGCTGGGACTTCCACAGCAGGGTCTGTCCCTTTTGGGTCGCACAAACCAACACGCTCTGTTAAGGTTTTTCCTTATGTTGATTTCTTTGACAAGTTCATAGATAAGGAGTGGGAACGGCCGCAGAGGTTCTTTGTGGTCCCTCAGCGCATGGCGGTCCGTTACCCTTTTTGAAGAGAGCTTTTTGAAAAAATAGGCTTCTCCGGTCGTTGATCCACCGGTCTCTCGGTTAAATAAAGTAACCACTATCCCGGTGGAGGGGACCCCTGCCTTTTTAAGGACCCTACTTATAGGGGGTCCGAATCGGTGAGCCGCTCCATGTTCACCATGCTGGGGTCAGCATTGTGGCCTATCTTGGCTGCTACCTTGGTGTCCCAGACACTCACTGAATGGGCAAAAATATTGCACCAGACTGGAGGAGCATCAGCTCCCTTCAGAATGCGTGTCACAGGCCGAACAGTTGGTACAGGGACTTGTGTATGTCTGTGATGCAGTCCCTTTTGATCTCCAGGGCCTCCGCATCTGCGGTGGTATTGCGCCGCCTAATATGGCTGAAATGCTGGTCCGCTGACCAGGCTTCTAAGAAAACTTTAGCAGATTTGCCTTTCAAAGGTGGGAGGCTTTTTGGTGCCTCACTGGACGACATCATTAAGGATGTCACTGGAGGTAGGAGCACACTTCTCCCTCAGTCCACAAAAGGGAAGGAGCTGCGCCGTAAGGCGGGGCCCTCCTTTCCCACACAGAAGCGGTATTTTCGTCAGTCAGGACCTGCCGGCAGACCCTCCCAAGCGGACAAAGGTCCAGCTGGGGGACAGAAGCATCCCTGGGTGCGCAAGCCCAACAAGCCAGCAAACAAGCCTGCTACCGCATGAAGTTTTTCCCCCGCCCGACTCCAGGGTGGGGGGATGGCTTTGCAGCTCGGTGAACCTCCCTGCTCTCCGACCAGTGGGTCTGTGAGGTGGTCACCTCGGGATACAAGATAGAGTTCCTTTCTTGTCCACCAAACAGATTTTTTTCCCTCAAATCTGCCTCTCCTTCCGGCTCGTCGGGCTGCCCTCCAGGGGGCAGTGCAAGACTTGTTGAAGTGTGGGGTGATCATACCCGTACCACCACAGGACAGGTTTCAGGGTTTCTACTCGAATCTGTTTGTGGTCCCAAAGAGGGACGGAGTCCGTCCAATCTTGGACCTCAAGGCCCTCAATGCCTTTTTATATAGATTCAAAAATTCCGGATGTAATTGATTCATTCGGTGGTTGCTGCGCTCCATCCGGGGGACTTCCTGGCGTCCTTGGATATCAAGGACGCATACTTGCATGTCCCCATCTGCGTCAGGCATCAGAGGTTTTTGCAAACGGCGAAGACCACTATCAATTTGTGGCTCCTACCTTTGGCCTAGCATCAGCACCAAGAGTTTTCACCAAGGTGCTAGCCCCAATTCTAGCTTTGAGACAGCGCGGCATTGCTATAGTAGGCTACTTGGACGACCTTCTTCTGAGAGCTGCTTCAAGCTCAGAATTAGAGGACGTGTCTATAGCCAGT
The DNA here is from genome assembly GCA_029206835.1 of Rana muscosa. NCBI lineage: Eukaryota > Metazoa > Chordata > Amphibia > Anura > Ranidae > Rana > Rana muscosa. The sequence goes on along the minus strand of CM055116.1, from coordinate 955,499,421 downwards.
CAGACCCTCCGGGAGTTTGGTTTGATACTGAACCTCCAGAAGTCGGTGTTAGTACCGACCCAGCGCCTAGAGTACCTGGGGTTGATTCTGGACTCCTCGGAGGCCAGAGTCTTTCTTTCCTTGGAGAAGTTGCAGACACTCCAGACTGCGGTGAGGTTGTTGACATCCCGCAAATGGTCGTCTCTCTGTTTTTTGCATGCGAGTTTGGGTCTCATGGTAACCTCTTTCGAAGCAGTACCATATGCCCAATTCCACACTCGGGTCTTGCAGAAGGAGATTCTCTTCAAATGGAACAAATCTTCATTGTCTCTGGATCGTCAGATTCAGATAAGTCATCTTGTCAGGTCCTCTCTGAGTTGGTGGCTCTTCGGTCCGGGAAGTCGTTCCTCCCCTTTCATTGGACTGTGATCACGACAGACGCCAACCTGACCGGTTGGGGGGGGGGGAGAGTCTGGGGGGTTCAGGTGGCCTAGGGCCGCTGGACTCCGACCAAATCCCAACTGCCGATCAATGTTCTGGAACTCCGGGCGTTCAGGCTGTGTCTCTCCAAGTGGTCTCAGACTAAGAGGGCGTCCAGTCAGGATCCAATCAGACAACGCCATGGCTGTGGGATCCGTCAACCATCAAGGAGGAACAAGAAGCTCGGCTGCAGCGTCGGAGGTCGCTCAGATCCTACGGTGGGCGGAAAGGAATGTGCCGGCCCTATCGGCAGTTTACATTCCGGGCGTGGAAAACTGGCAGGCGGACTATCTGAGTCGCCAGATGCTGGACCACTGGGAATGGTCGTTGCATCCGGAGGCTTTTCAACTCCTTTGCCGGAGATGGGGCACGCCAGACGTGGATCTCCTTGCCTCTCGACTCAATCGCAAAGTGTCAAGGTTCATAGCCAGGTCCAGAGATCCCTGGGCAGACGCGTCGGATGCGTTGGTGGCTCCGTGGGGTCAGTATCGGCTGATATATGCCTTTCCCCCACTAAAGTTGCTTCCTCGTCTACTCCGCAGAGTAGAGTCCGAGGGAATTCCGGTGATTCTAATCACCCCAGATTGGCCCAGGCGTCCCTGGCGACTGCCAATAAGGGAGGACCTTCTATCGCAAGGTCCCATTCTTCATCCGGCTTCACAGTCGCTGGCTTTAATGGCATGGCTATTGAAAGCCAGGTACTAAGGGACCGAGGCCTGTCAGATTCAGTCATTTCAACCATGTTGAGGGCACGGAAATCTTCTTCTAGGAAGATCTACCATCGCACGTGGAGAGCCTACATCTCTGTGTGAGATGGAATGGCGTCCACGGGCTTACTCGGTTTCCAGGGTCCTGCTGTTTTTACAGTGCAGAGTAGATCAGAAACTTGCCTTAAGCACCATTTAAGGGGCAGATTTCAGCCTTAGCTGTTTTCTTTCAGCGACCCCTGGCGGTTCATTCACTGGTAAGTACATTTGTGCAAGGGGTCCGACATGTGGCTCCTCCGGTGCGACCACCAATACCTCCGTGGGATTTGAATCTGGTGCTCTCGGCGCTTCAGAAACCTCCTTTTAAAAACATCAGGGAAATTCCTCTTTTGACGCTCTCAGAAGGTGGCCTTCCTGGTAGCCATCACATCCGCCTGGAGGGTTTCTGAATTGGCGGTCTTGATTTGCAAGTCCCCATATTTGGTCCTCCATAAGGACAAAGCGGTGCTACGCCCGAAGCCTTCTTTTCTTCCAAAGGTGGTTTCGGCCTTTCACCTGAATGAGGACATTGTACTTCCATCCTTGTGTTCTCGGCCATCGCATTCCAACAAGGTTGAGCTACATTCTTTAGACGTGGTACGTGCCTTGCGGGTGTACCTGTCTGCTACGGCTCCGTTCCGGAGGTCCGACTCACTGTGTCGGTGTCTGGTCCGCAGAAGGGCCTGTCTGCTTCGTCGGCCACCATTTCTCGGATCAGGCAGACCGTCATCCATGCCTATGCTCTTAAGGGGCAGGCGCCTCCCTTTCCTGTCACGGCACATTCGACCAGGGCTATTGGTGCCTCTTGGGCCTTCCGACATTAAGCGTCTGTATCACAAGTGTGTAAGGCGGTGACCTGGTCGTCCGTTCACACGTTCTCAAAATTTTACAAGGTTGATGTGAGTGCATCTTCGGCTGCAAAGTTTTGCAGGCGGCTGTTTGAGGTTGCATCTCCTCCGTTGAGGAGCTCTGCTTGTTTGGGGTAAAATAATTTTTTTTGATTGCTGTGCCCACCCCTCGTTTTTTGACACTGCTTTGGGATGTCCCAATGGTCAAGAATAAGGAGCTGTGTCCATCCATGGACGAAAAGAGAAAATGGGATTTTCTCCTTTGTCCATGGACGGACACAGCTCCATAAATCTTGACTGTTGGGTATGTTCCGTCTATTAGGAGAGGACTAGGCAGAAACATGTTAATATGCATACATGTTATTATAAAACAGAGTTGAAACAGCCCCGCCCAGGGGGCGGTCCCTCTGAACATAACCCTCCTCCCTGCAGCTAGCAGCCTCTGTTTTTTTCTGCCTAGCAGAAGAGAGGATGTCTCCATTCGGGCCCAGTATCCTGAAGAGATTTTTACCATTTTATTTTATCTTTGGAATCTTCTATCCAATGCCGGCTGGGTGACGGGCAGGATATTAAACGTCCTTGTAGTCTCCCCAGTCCGGCCATCGAGCGTGTTACTGTCCCCTCGCTACTGCGTGGGGTCTGTCACAACATGCCCCATGGCTCCAGGGGTGGCCGGTGAGCTATATGCTCCAGGGTCCACATATGATTGTGCGGCTTGCTGTCTCAGTCACAGTGGACCGGGCCGACAGCTACTCCGTACTGCTCGGTTGTAGGCCTGTCAGGAACGCACCAGCAGGTCCTCGCAGGGACGGGTAAGTACAGTTCCTCCCGCTTCAGCGGGATGGAACAGCTGGGCATTCCTAAGGGGGTCGTTAGGGAGAGAGGGGAAGGTAGGAGAACCTGTCACCCTTTTTTCCTCCTCCCCTCACGGGGCTACTGCAACCGGAAATACCTTTAGGGGGGCTCCTGGTACCGGCGGGGGGCTGTGAGGGTGTCCAGGCCCGCTCTGTGTAGGGGGTGGTGTTTTTTGTGAGCCTCCGCTGCTGGCCTTTTCGTCCACCTCATTTGCTGGGCACCAATTTTTGAAGCGCTGGCGCCATTTTTCTGAGGTCTATGCATTGCATTCCCCATTGGTGGCCATTTTGCCGTAGCCACGCCATGCTGCCGGCGGCCAATTTCTTGTGGTCCGCGGCTTTTTTTCTGGGCACCCGGCGGCCATTTTGGAAGGGGTTTTGGCCTCTAGTGCTGCAATGGCTTCCTGAACGGCGCGAATGGCGCCCTTCACCCCACACAGCTTCTCAGTCACACGCGGTGTGAGGATGGAGAGCGGGCAGCGGCGCTCGGCAGTCCCTGGCTGCCGGTGAGTCCCCTGGGTATTTCCTCCCCTCGGTCAGTGCAGCTAGGTGGGTGGGCTAGTTTTGTGTCAGGTAACTGACTAGGTCCCTAAGGGTGTTCAATGGGTGTTCTGGAGCCAGAGGCTGGTGTTTTTTCCCCTCAGACATTACAGCTGCAGCATCTGTTGCTCTGCAGCTGTGGTTCCCATAGGCACAGTTTAGGCAGTCCTGGAGTCCTTGTTGCCAAGATGGAAGAGGCGTGTGAGCGTAAGAAGAGGGTTGCTAAGCGCTCCCTCCCCCCGCCATCGCCTGGGAAATTGCTCGGACTCGGGCCTGGCTGTGGCTGGTTCTGAGATGTCAGAAGCGGCAGACAAGGACCTTCCCTGTGTGGAGGACCCCTCGTTCGGGCCACCTCAAGACAGCATCACTGCTGTCAGGGACACTCTCAAGCTGGAAGATGCAACTGGGACTTCCACAGCAGGGTCTGTCCTTTCTTTGGGTCGCACAAACCGACCGCTATGTTTATGGTTTTCCTTGCGTAGCTACAGACTGGTCGCAGAGGCCCCTTGCGGTCCGTCGGCGCACCCGGGTCTCTCGGTTATAATAAGTAACCTCTATCCCGGGGGAGGGGACCCCTGTTTTTAATGACGGGTCTGAAGCGGTGTGCCGCTCCGTGTTCACCATGCTGGAGCATTGCGGCTTCTGGGGCTGCTACCTGGGTGTCCCTGACACTCTCGGAGTGGGCAAGTAATGTGGCACCGCAGGGCAGCACAGCGGTGTAGTGGTTGGCACTCTCACCTAGCAGCAAACATCTGCCTGGAGTTTGCATGTTCTCCCTGTGTCTGCGTGGTTTTCCTCCGGGTACTTCCGTTTTCTCACACCATGTTAACTGGGGGTGGAGATTCGGGGGTGCAGTCCCCTTACGATCTTCGGAACCGCTGTATCTGCGGTGGTATGGCATCCCTAATATGGGGCATATGCTGGTCTGCTGACTAAGCTTCTAGGAAAACTCTGGCAGTTTTTACCTTTTTCTATGGTGGGAGGCCTTTGGTGCCTCACTGGACGACATGTAGGATGTCGCTGGGGGTAGCACGCTTCTCCCTCAAATCCACTACAGGGAAGGGGCCTCGCCGTGATCTGGGGCCCTCCTTTCCCACACAGAGGTGTTTCCTCAGTCAGGGAGACCCTCCCTAGCGGAAGAGGTCTTGCTAAGGGACTGGAGCGTCCCTGGGTGCGCAAGTCCACTTAACCTGCACTCGAGCCGGCTACGCGGGGTAGTGCCCATAGTCTAGCTGGGATTGGCAATGTTTAATAATCGCAGGTTCAGATCCCCATGGGGATACTGCCTAATCAGCTGCCAGTGTGCGTGCACAGCCAGCCCCCACCCGACTCCAGGGTGGGGGGACGGCTTCTCAGGGCTACAGCTCAGTGGCCTTCTCTGCTCCCCGTCCAGTGGGTCTGCGAGGTGTTCACCTCGGTGTACAAGATAAGGTTCCTTTCTTGTTCACCCAACAGATTTTTTTCCCTCACAAGCTGCCTCTCCTTCCAACTCGTTGGGCTGCCATGCGGGGTGATCTTACCCGTACCATTGCAGGACGGGTTTCTACTCAAATCTGTTTGTGGTCCCAAAAAGGGATGGAGTCCGTCCGATCTTGGACCTCAAGGCTCCCAATGTCCTTATCTGGATAAGGGCTGCGCTTCATCCGGGGGACTTCCTGCGTTCGTGGACGTCGAGGGATCGGCGTGGGAGAGTAGGACAGGTAAGTGTTCTTATTAAGTTAGAAGCTGCTGACTTTATAAAAAAAAAATTGCGGGTGGAGCTCCACTTTAAGTTGGGATTCAAAGCAGCAGACTAGCCCTGGATTAAACCCTTAGCTCTAGGAAGGTTTCTGTGGGAGTGGGGGAAAGTTTGCTACAACCATAGGGATCGCAGTCTGAGGATTGTGCTTGGAGAGGGGCAAACAGATCTAATCTGGAAAATAGAACATACACAATCCAAAGAGAATTTTGACCTGCCAGTGACAGATTACAATGTGAAGGAAGATTTTTTATTTATATAGAAGTGCAGCTTAGTCATCCCAGTTATTATAGCCCCCCACCCCCTCCTTTTTTCTCGTCAAGCACATAGGCAGGCCATTATACTCATTAGGCCTCATGCCCACGGACGTTTTTACAGCCGTTTTTGAGCGTTTTTTACAGCTTAAAAACGCCTGTCCATGTTAGTCTATAGCTTCATGCCCACCTAGACGTTTTTGAGCTGCAAATAGCATAGACGTTTTTAAGCTGTAAAAAAAACCCAGGACCAGTGCGTTCCTCAGCGTCAGAATTAGGCAGAAAAAAACGCGAGCGTCAAAAAACGCGCACTAACGCGCGGTCGCGTTTTTAGCTCCGAGGTTTTTTTTTGTTTTTGTTTTTCAAAAAAAAAAAAATATATTTACAATAACATGGACAGGCGTTTTTAAGCTGCAAAAAACACAGCTGTAAAAACGCCAGTGGGCATGAGGCCTAATGCTTGCACTGAAGGTGCTGTGCCCCAGCTTCTGTGATTAACTGCTGGTGGACCCGTGAATCGTATAAAAAGGCACCAAAGTGAGAGGCATATTCTTTTGATGAACAAACTACTATTACGAGAATCCAACATTCTGAATCGGATTGAGAGGCTATACATATTAAGAACACTTAATGGAACTTGGCACAATTTTTAGGGCTCTTTCACACGGAGGTCCGTTCAGGTCCGCCTGTCAGTTTTTTAGGCGGACCTGAAACGGATCCTCCATGCACCCCTATGGAGGCACGGATGTCAGCGGAGACATGTCCGCTGACATCCGCTCCGCTCCGCCAAAGTGTGACGGAGGAAAACCCTATTTTTCCTTCCGTCGGCGGAGCGGATCGGATGACAACGGACTCTACGGTCCGTCGTCATCCGATTCCCCATAGGGGAGAGCGGCGCTCTGACAGGGCGGTCCCTGCACAGTGTGCGGGGACCGCCCAGTCATCCGTCGGCTCAGCGGGGATCAACGGAGCGATCCCCGCTGAGCAAGCGGAGCTTCACGGGGTGGATCTGCACGGATCCGCCCCGTGTGAAAGGGGCCTTAGTCTTTGTAATGTTCACAACTGTTACCAGAGCTGAAACCCTATTTTACTCTGCAGGAGGAAGAAATTAGAAGGCTCGTTGAAGAATGGCAACAAATGCCATATGCCTGTCTGTAGCTATTGAAGAACAAAAAGTGTGCCTACTAAGTGCAGTATGTATGCGATCGCTAACAGTTTTTTCTCTTTTGTCCATGGATGAACACAGCTCCTTATAGTCTTGACTTGTGGGTTATGTTCCTGTTCTATAGGAGAGGACTAGGCAGACATGTTAAGTATTCAAAAAACATGTAACTTTACAAAGCTGAACAGCCCCGCCCAGGGGGGCGGTCCCTCTGGTCATAACGCCTCTCCCTGTACACAGCAGCTCATTTTTTTTTCTGCCTAGTAGAGAAGGACCTGGCCCATGGTCCTGAAGACTTTTGAATTTTAGTTTTTATTTTTTTGATCCTGAGATCTTCTATCAACTGCAGGCTGGGCGACAGGCTGGATAATATAGATCCTTGTAGTCTCCCCAGTCCGGCCTTCAAGCGTGCACAGGCCTTTAGCTACGTGCTGGGTCAGCCACGACATACCTCGTTTGCTCCAGGGATGGCCGGTGAGCTTATGCTCCGGGGCTCACATATGACCGGGCTACTGCTGTTCGTGTCAGTGAGCCGTGGCCTTATAGCTACTCCGTACTGTTCGGCTGTGGGTCTCTCTGGAACACGCCAGCGGTCCTCGAGTGACGGGTAAGTAGATTTCCTCCTGTCTTGGCAGGATGGAACAGCTGGGCATTCCTGGGGTGGTGGATTAGGGGGTCTCTGCCCTCCCTTTCCTCTCTCCCCGTTCCTTCCCTCTCTCCCCGTTCCTTCCCATGCATGCCTGAGCCTGCTGTGTGTATGACCAGGGTGTACCTGCGGTGGAGCTCTGGGCCCTGGCGGGGTGCTGCGTCTGGGACCGCTCTCAGTATGGGTGTTCTGCTATTGAAGGGCCTCTGCTCGGGGGGCCACTGTGTTGTTCCAGCCTTCTCGTCCACATCAGTGGTACTCGGCGCCATGTTGGGAAGCACCGCCGCTATTTTCTTGTGGCCACACTGCGGCTATTGTAATGCAGCTGGCGGCCATTTTGTTGTGGATAGTTGCAGAGGGCGGCCATTTTCTAGAAGCTTGCGCTCTTTTTACCTGAGGCGGCTGGCAGCCATCTTTGTGTTTTTTTTTTTATATATTTTTTTTTCAATAGGTTTTGGCCTCTAATGCTGGAGTGGCTTTCTAAACGGCGCGAATGGCGCTGTTCACCTCAGACACCTCAGACACTGTTTAGTGTGGGAGAGCGGACCGCGGAGCTGAGCAATTGCCTTGTCAGGGTGGTGAGTCCCCTGGGTAACCCCTGGTCAGTAGAAGCAAGGAGGGTGGGCCTTCTTTTGTTGTGTACCTTGACTTGGTAGTTGAGGGTTGTCAAGTGAGCGGGTCAGAAGCTGGCGTTTTCTTCCCCAGACATTCCGGTGGCAGCAACCGGGGCCCCTGCACCTGTGGTTCTTGTGGACGCTTTGTCGGCGGTCCTGGAATCATTTGTTGCCAGGGTTGAAGCGGTGTGCGGGCATAAGGGGTGTAAAAAGCACCCCCACCATCTTCTGGGGAAAGCTCTGACTCAGACTTGGGCCTGGCTGTGGCACAGGACCCCTGTTCTGATGGGTCAGAGACTATTGACCAGGACCATTCGGACAGTGAGGACTCCATGTCCGGGTCCATGCAGGACAAGGCACTCGTTAAAGCACTTATCACCGCAGTGTGGGAAACCCTCAAGCTGGAGGATACTGCTGGGGCATCTGTTGGGGTGTCGGTCCATTTTGGGTCCCTTAAGCCGGCCCGCACTGCTAAAGTTTTTCCTTATGTGCCTTAAGGCCGCAGAGGTCCTTTTCGGTCCCAAAACACATGGCGGTCTGTTACCCTTTTGAAGAGAGCCTTCTGAAAAAATGGGCATCTCCCCCGGTTGCGGACCCCCCAGTATCTAGGTTAAATAAAGGTGACCACGATTCCGGTAGAGGGGACCCCTACTTTTAAGGACCCTGCAGATAGACCGGCCCACTGCTTCCTACCTCCTATTTTTGCCATGCTGGGATCAGCATTGCGGCCTATATTGGCTGCAGCATTGGTGTCACAGACACTTATTGAATGGGCAAAATTGTTACACCGGGAATTGGAGGAGCATCACTCCTCCCCCTGGCTGTGTGGAATTGGCCGACCAGTTGGTGCATGCATGGCCTTAAATATGTCTGCGATGCAGCCCTGGATGCAGCTCCGTTGATTTCTAGAGCCTCAGTATCTGCGGTGGTACTGCGACGCCTGATTTAACTAAAATGCTGGTCTGCAGACCAGGCTTCCAAGAAGGCTCTGGCGGACTTGCCCTTCAAGGGAGGGAGGCTTTTTGGAGCCTCACTGGATGACATTATTAAGGATGTCACTGGGGGTAAGAGCACGCTCCTCCCTCAGTCCAGAAAAGGTAAGGACCCGCGCCGTAGGCCAGGGCCCTCCTTTTCCGCTCAAAAGCGGTATTTTCGTCAGTCAGGGCCCGCAGGCAGACCTTCCCAGGCCGACAAGGGTCCAGCTGGGGGACAGAAGCATCCCTGGGTTCGCAAGGCAAAAAAGCCTGTCAACAAATCTGCTACCGCATGAAGGTTTGCCCCCGTCCGACTCCCGGGTGGGGGGACGTCTTTGCGAGTTTGTAGCTCAGTGGACCTCCCTGCTTTCCGACCAATGGATCTGCAAAGTGGTTTCATCAGGATACAAGATAGTTTCTTTCTTGTCCACCAAACAGATTCTTTCCCTCAAACCTCCCTCTCCTTCCAGCTCATCTGAACGGCCTAAAGGGGGCACGTACAGGACTTGCTGGGGCTCGGGGTATTCATACCTGTGCCACTACAGGAAAGGTTTCAGGGATTCTACTCGAATCCGTTTGTAGTCCCAAAGAAGGACAGAGTCCGTCCAATCCTTTACGTCTGCCGATGCGTTAGGAATCAGTCAGACAACGCCATGGCAGTGGCATATGTCAACCATCAAGGAGGAACAAGAAACTCGGCTGCAGCGTCGGAGGTCGCTCACATCCTGAGATGGGCAGAAAGGAGCGTGCCAGCTCTATCGGCCATATACAACCGGGTGTAGAAAACTGGCAAGCGGACTACCTAAGTCGTCAGATGCTGGACCAAGGAGAATAGTCGCTACACCTGGATGTATTTCACCTCCTTTGCCTAAGATGGGGCATGCCAGACCTGGATCTCCTGGCTTCTTGACTCAATCAGAAGGTATTGAGGTTTGTGGCCAGGTCAAAAGATCCTTGGACGGACGCGATAGACGCGTTGGTGGTTCCATGGGGTCAGTTTCGGCTAATTTATGCCCCCCCCCCCACTGAAACTTCTTCCTCGTCGTAGAGTGGAGGCCGAGGGAATTCCGGTGTTTCTAATTGGCCTCCACGTCCCGGGTACGCCGACCTAGTGCGCCTGGTCGTCCGTTCACGCCTTCACTAAGTTTTACAAGGTTGATGTGAGTGCATCTTCGGATGCTTGCTTCGGCCGCAAGGTTTTGCAAGCGGCTGTTTAAGGTTGCAACTCCTCCGTTGAGGAGCTCTGGTTGTTTTAGGGTGAAGTTTGATTACTGCTGTTCCCACCCCTCTTTTTTTGACACTGCTTGGGGACGTCCCACAAGTCAAGATTATAAGGAGCTGTGTCCGTCCATGGGCGAAAGAGAAGATAGGATTGTTGTACTTACCGTACAATCCATTTCTCTGAAGTCCATGGACGGACACAGCACCTCCTTTTTTAAGTTTGTACTGCTTTTTGACTAACTGAGCTGCTGTGTGCAGGGTGAGGGGTTATGACCAGAGGGACCGCCTTTGGTTCAGCTTTGTAAAGTTGCATGTTTTTTGAATACTTAACATGTCTGCCTAGTCCTAGCAGGTAAGGCATTCAGTTGCAGCGCGGATTTATTTATCTTGACAGCAACAGCGTTTGCTCCCACGATACATAAAGCCGTGACTCCAACACTGTAGGAAGTGATTTCATCACCACAGTCAGTGGTTCAGGTCCCTCCTCCCCCCGCTGACTGGCATGTAAGAGTGCAGCAGTGCCTCACGCATGCGTACTAGTTACTCTTAGTGAAGCTGTACATTTTCACGTGCAATGGCAGCGTTGGCACCTGACAGCTGATGTTAACATCACCTGGGGTGGCGACATTGATAGTCTCCATGACAGATAGGTATACTAATCTTAAAAGTCAACAGCTGCAGTATGTGTAGTTGCATGTTTTTACATTTTAGAAAAATTTGTGTAGACCTCCGCTTTAACAAACTTTAAAGCTAAAGCGGAGGTGTATATATAGTGATTTATTGTGATGTAACTATAAAAATATTTTTTTTTCTTTTAAGACCATTCAGGAAGACAGCTTACAGATCATTTACTGCGTGGATATATGGCTATTTGGGAAAGGGAAACCAGAGAGTCATCCCATCTTGTGCTGTTAATGCAGTACGAAACGCTTTTCCGGATCCCAATGCTTCATATGTTGGATTCATGTATTCTAATGACTACGAAGCCTTAGAGTAACATTTACTTTAATTATGTATTTATTTTATGTATTATCTTTTCATTATGTTTAAAAAGTTATGAGAGAAAAAAAAAAATGAAGGAGAATAATTAGACATATTTTCATATATAATTGTATACTTAGAAGGTTGCTAAGTAACTTAAATTTTTTTTTTATATAATAGTTTAAAATTAAAAATTATTATTTTTATTAAATATTTTATTTTTTTGGAACATTTGAAATATAAAGACAAAACAGTTTGTGTGTGTATTAAATATATAATTAAGAATATCCATAGAGTGATTTTATTTTTGAAAAAAAAAATAGATGCTAAAAATTAATAGCAATGTTGAATCTAATGGTCTTACCTTGACCCACTAGTTTTTTTTTTTGAACTATTATTTTGGTCCTTTTTGAAAAATAAAAACAACTTGAAGTGAAAAAATTGTTGGTCTATTTATTTTTCTTGGAAAATAAGACACTTTTTTGTATGTAGAAATCTAAAAATTGAAAAAAATATATATATTTAGTATACATAAATCACAATATATAAATATTAACAAAATTGGTATACATACATTATATTTTAAAAAAAAATTAATTGAATTTTACTTACCACTCAATCATTTTCTCTTATGTGGAAACCTTGTGCGTTGTTGCTCCACGGCAGTGGATGTTTCTGGTCTTTCTTCCGAAGCAATATTTTGTGGCATCAATTTGTTCTTGGATCTCCATGTCAAAAAACTGTTCCTTTTTATGAGACTGATCATGATGTCCCCTAGAATGGGGATGACATGATCAAGACATTCTTTCATAAACGTTTCTCACAATCCGTTTTTTACGACCACGTGGAAATTCAAGGTTTATTCGTGGCATTTGTTGAGTTTCTCCAGTTTCGGTTGTTTTTTCAATCATTGCATGTTTTCTGCCAACGTTGTTGTTGTGGCATAACACTGCTATTTTGGTCCTGGCCTCCATCGAATCATAACGATAATGTATTTGTTTTGGTCTGTATTTTAGCATCATGCTGTGGAATGTCTCCAATGCTCCAGTTTGGCAAAAGTATAAAAGATGAGGTATGTCCTTTGCTATTTGTGGGTCAAGAACGATTGCAGCTAGTGCGTCATAAGCTTGGCTGCTCTTTACCAACCGTTCCACATGTTGCTCATCAATGATTATTTCGTCATGTTTGCACTTGTATTCTGTTTCTCCTATTTTCCAACTGTGCTCATTGATGACATGGTGTAGTATTGACTCCCATCTGATTTTAAAGAAATCTTTGTCACCTTTGCATGGTATAAAATTGAACCAATCTATGGCGTCAGTGGCCGGTATGCTTTTTTTTTTTGCTCAAATTTCTCCATGGCCACAGAGGAAGTGCTCGGAGTCACCTAAACGACTTCCATGTCCACAATTTTTTTGGACATTTGCTCCATGAACGTGTATGCACAGTATTAAGCAGAAAATCCTGGGCTGTCACATTGTCCATCTCCCACCAGGAATAAGGGTTTGCCATTGTAACGGCACCCCAAGTATGAAAAGGGTTAACGCCGTTTAGGATATTCCCTCTCCTGAACACACATCCACTACCGACACTCCAAAGTCAGGCGACCGCTTCCCATAGGAATAATTCTTCCAGAAGTGCAAGACAAACGCTCTGAAGTTTCCAGCTGGTCTGAACACTTTATTGAGAAAAGACAGGCCCTTATATACACTAAAGAATACTGTAGTCCAAATGGACACCTCCACCCACAACATCACACAATGAGCCCCAATACACATCTGACATCTTAGCAGACAACAGGTGAGTTCATTAGCTAATCCCTTTACATCTTAAATGACTATGCATAACCTTTATGTTCCCCAGACTGTCTGCTATTTTACAATACACACAAGTACAGAGTTAATTATCAAAATGAAAGATCCTCAGAAGCCATCCTAGGTTAATTTACATCACAACAGGCAGGTGGCACATAAGCATCTCTCAATTAACTGGTTGAGTTCAGGATCAACAAACAGTAACTAGTTATTTACAGATATCCTGGGGAATATGGTGGATTAATATTACAGACCCATTTTAGGTAGTCCAAAATATATTCTTAATGTCCATTATTTTCTTGCTCACCCTGTGCCCAAAGTGACCGCTGTCGCACATCTCCCCTTTCGGCAGGAGACTAACACAAGAGGAGACCCCAGACGGGTTGACTCCGAAGTTAGTCCATAGTTCCATTCCTCAAATGCCTGGACAACCCATCAGCATTGCCATTTTGCTTACCGGGTCAGTAGCTGATGGGGAAGTTGTAAGGTTGTAGGGCGAATAATGGAATTCAGTTCTGGAACAGTCACTTGCTTTGCTCTCTCAATTGCTCCCAAAACTTGTTGCTGATGCTCTTGTGAGAGGTGAGGCAAAACCTGGGCGCAAATCCCATTTAACCTTTTGATAATTTCAGCCTGTTTGCATTTCAATGTTCAAGCCATGGGACATTGCATAATACATGACGTAGTGTCGTTGCATCTCCGATTTCTCCCTGGCCAACTTGTCACATTCCAATTCTAGACTGTGATATTTTGCCTGATCTAAGGTACATGTCGGGGGAGATAGTCTTACCCAGTTCTCAGCCGCAAGCGGGCCGGTTCCAGCAGCATGGGTCTGGGCACAGGTAGTCACTGGGTTGGCTTCATCGGGGCGTAAGCAGAAACGAGGGGGCCAAATCATTCCCCAGTAGTACATCCGCTGGCAAATCCTTCATCACCCCCACATTCACATGTCCCGAACCAACCCCCCAATCCAGGTGAACACGGGCAACGGGTAGCCAGAAGACGGTGCCTCCCGCTACTCTTATGGCTACAGTGTCTCCGGTATGTTGGCTCTCTGGGATGAGGTTCTTCTGTAGTAGGGTCATGGTGGCGCCAGTATCACGTAGGCCATTGGCTACCTTTCCATTGACCCAGACAGTCTGCCTGTGTTGCTGCCGGTTGTCCCGGTTAGCTGCTGTCACGTTAGGTACTTACCGAGGCCGAGATGCCGAGAGCGGTTCACCCTTGCAACTTGACGCACTCTGCCCCCTGGAAGTGAGACGGGGAGAGAATGGCGAGAAGAGGCACTGGTGACCAGCAGGTGGAGTAGACTTGAAAAGCAGGCTGAGATAGCTTGAGAAGTCCGTGAAGGTGCTGGAGGTTAGACACCAGGCGGTGGCAGGGTTAAACCGGAACTTAGTGGTAATAGTCCAGATAATCAGGTCCAGCAGGAATTGTTGGAAACCTGTCGTGGCTGGAGGTGCAGATCCAGGGTTTTAAAGCTGCTGATGGAAAAGTCCAGATAGGTACAGGGATCAGATCAGAGTTGAGGATTTACAAGGAGGATCCAAGTGCAAGCAGAGGGGGGTCAAGGGCTGGAGAAAACAGCAGATCCGGGTCACAAGCCAAGGGTCAAGCACAGGTAGAAGTTTGTAAAACAAGCAGAAGGTCAGGTCCAGGAGAGATGAGAGAGGTAGTCAGGCCGATCCGGGTCACAACAGGGCTTTCAAACAGGTTTTCAGGAAACAGGATTCACAGGAAAGCTGACAACAAACCAGCAACCTGTCAGTGGATTTATGCCTCTTTAAATATACCCGCCTGCAATCTGATTGGCGCCGCAGCGTGCATGCGGCGTTGCGTCGGCCCGCGAATGCCGGAGTACTGTCCCGTGCGCGCGCATGCGCCGAAGCGTCGTTACACCGCGCGTGCGCACTAGGCGCTGGCTGGGTTGAATGTTTCCCTGACAGCTGCTTGTATTGGATCAGCCTTGTGCAGGACGCCCCAATGTTCTTCCTCCTCAACGCAGTGGGCCGCAGGCATGGATGTGCGTGGGTTCCCCCCTGCTGGCTGTCTCCACAACTGGGACTGCCTGGCTGGATTCAATGGACAGTCTGTTTTTTTTTGTGCCCTAGCTGTTTACATCCAAAACACCTGATGGGTTGGGAGTAGTCCTGGGAGTTGAACCTGGGCTGCTGAGGATAAGTGGCTGCTGGAGGTGGTGCTGAAGTTGGGTTAGAGGCTGGTAAACTGGGCCGAGCTAGTGGATAGCGCTCGCTTTTGCCTGACCTTCGAGAGTCCAGATATTCATCGACCAAAGTAGCCGCTTGCTGTACAGTCCGTGGTCGCTTATCTCGCACCCAATCCCATAATACCGGAGGGGTGTGGTTAAAGAACTGTTCTAAGAGTACTAGCTGGGTGATGTCCTCTATGGTATGAGCGTGGCTTCCCTGGAACCAGCTCTTAAGGTTTCGCTGCAGACGATGTGTCCACTCAACATATGTTATGTTGGTTTGTTTCCGGGATTCTCAAAACTTAATCCGGCTGGCTTCGGGTGTAATGGCAAATAGGGCTAGCAAAGCTTCTTTTACCCGGTCATAGTCTTTAGCGTCCTCATCCTCCAGGGCCCGATATGCATCCGCCGCTCTGCCAGTTAAATTACTCGCCAGTAAGGCGACCCAATCTTGGGGCCGTACTTCATGTATCTGGCATAGTCTCTCAAAGTCCTGCAGGAATGCTTCAATTTCCTCCTCTCCTTCCTTAAATAGTTTGAACGCCCGAAAGGGCAACTTACGGAAAGGCGCTGCATCTTTAGGTGTTGTCTCCGATTGCCGTATTTCTGCCATTCTCCGCTAATGTTGCCGCTCTAGTTCTCTCTCGTCGCTCATCCTGCAGCTGGATGTCTCTAATGGCATTCTGTATGGCGGTCTCTGATGTGTTAGCACCACATAATGCCAACCGCTCTCGAACTCGTTGCTGAAACAAGTCTTCAACTGACCAGGGTCCTGCATCCCCATCCCTCTGATCCATCTCGGCTAGCTCACTGATCAGGGTGGCCTTGTTCTTTGTCCCACCGGTCCCTCCACGGCTTTCAAGTAAGTCTTTCAGCGTGGCTTTCCTGCAGGCTGCATAGCTGGTCATTCACTGTGGTGGTTTGGAGTGTCCCAGTAACTGGAGAGAAAATCCCACCGCTGCCAACCAATGTAACGGCACCCCAAGCATGAAAGGGGTTAACGCCGTTTAGGATATTCCCTCTCCTGAACACTCATCCACTACTACTAAATGGGATCGACTCCATCACAGCAAGACTTGGGCAATATATAGACCGCTTCCTTCAACCAGCAGTACAGAAGACCAGGGCATATCTACGGGATACAAAAGAGATGTTGCAGATTCTAGATGAAGACAAAACAACAGGACCCATCTTGATGGCGACAGCTGATGTGTCATCCCTGTACACCATCATACCCCACTATTTGGCATGTGAAGCCACCAAGTGGGGTCTGAGGAAGTTCACCAAATTGGCATGTATGCAAAGGAAGTTTATTGTTAAATGGCTCGATTTTTGCCTCAAACATAGCCATTTCTGGTATGGTAAAGAATACTATCAACAGAAGACAGGTGTCGCCATGGGGGCTAAATTTGCCCCCAGTGTAGCCAGACTATTCATGGCAAAGTGGGAAGACGAAAGCGTCTTCCTTGAAACACCAGAAGATCTAGTACTTTACAAACGCTACATTGATGACATCTTCCTTATATGGAAAGGCGACCAGGAACAATTAGTTAGCTTCTTTGAGAAACTTAACAACAATCGGCAAAATATAGTACTAACTTGGCAAATAGAGGAATCAAACATATCCTTCCTAGATCTCATCATAACAAGAACCAATGATACCTTTTGCCACTAAGACTTTTTTTAAAAGCGTAGATCGGAATAGCTACCTCCCAATGAAAAGCTGCCACCATCAAAACTGGCTTTTTAACATCCCCAAAGGTCAGATGCTACGCTTACGACGGAACTGCACAGATATTGCAGATTTCTACACTCAGGCAAATTTACTAGGTGAAAGATTTGTACAAAAGGGATACAAAGAAGATTTCATAAAGAGTAAAATAAAAGAAGTCTCACACATCCCAAGAGGGGAGTTGCTGCAAAACAAGAAAAAAATCCTCAAACTCGATAGTGCCGGTTATTCTAGACTATAACATCCAATATAAGAAGATTGAAAGTATTGTCATACGTCACTGGCATATTCTGAAGGCAGACAAAAGCCTTAAAAATATACTACCTGAGAAACCCCAATTCATTTACAGACGTGCACCCACACTACGAGACCAGCTAGTGAAGAGTGTAGTCAATCCACCCAAAAAGATTTTCACTTTTTTCACTGGCAAAGGGTTTTACCCTTGTAAGAGGTGCTACGCCTGCAAACGCACCAAACTCCCAAATGAAAGAAGGTCTACATTCCAGTCTAATAGCAATGGAAGAAAATTTGAAATCAAAGAATTTGTTGGCTGCAACACCGAAGGGGCGGTTTATGTGTTGGAATGCAGCTGCGGCCTGCAATATGTAGGCCGCACTAAAAGGCTACTTAGGATCCGTGTTAAAGAACACGTACAGAACATACAACGCGGATTCGTTAAACATAGTGTTTCTAGGCACTTTGCAGAAATACATAATCGAGATCCCTCTCACCTAAAATTTTGGGGTATAGTACCGTACTCAAGCCCATGGAGAGGAGGACATAAGGTGCGAACACTAAGCCAAATTGAATCTCATTGGATCTTTTCGATGGATACGTTTGTGCCCAAAGGCCTTAATATAGAATTTGACTTAAACTGCTTTTTAAGTGATTATTAGGCCACTGAGTTATCTTTCTCCTACTGACACCTAATGTCACATTGCTGTCAGGTTTCTTTCTTCCACTAACAGGTTCTTAAATACATGTTAGTCCTTGTCACCACAGAATAGACAGGAACTAAATAGTCTTGATGTTTTTGTCAGTACATACTGGACTCCATTATTTATGTCCTATGATTTCTTAACTCAACTTAGACCTTTATATATGTTGAGGTAGTATTCATATTAGTTCCACATACAGGTAGATGTGTTTTTTTTTTTTTCTTACATCTATATATTTGCATATTTGTTTTTCTTTACGATGATATGCAGATTATTCCATTATGTACTGTGGCTTATCCATATATTCCCTCTCGGTTTCAGCTGTGGTGTGTCTGTGCTCTATATGTTTTTTTCCATGAATGACAGACCACAGGCATACAAATTGGAGCTGTGTGGGGCTGTCTCCGGACTCATACGAGTGGGCCATCAGCCTACCTGCGTCAGCTTAATTTTAAACATTTTGTTTTACATATTTTATATAGATTTTACTTTGCGGGGACTTTATGTCTCGGTTTTAACATGATATCATTTATGGTAACGAGGATTCTCATGCTGTTTCGTTCTGCAGCTTTTCCTCCCCCCCCCTTCCCTAGTCCCCACAGGCTAGTGCCTCCTAGCATTGGTGAGATGCACCTGAATGTCAGAGCAAACATGGCCGCTTTTATACATATCTGTCGGTCTACAACAAAATGGCCGCCGCCCGGTGATGAGGACTATAAATTTTCCACACTTTGTGTCTAGTGCTAGCCTCTGATGAAGTCATGTGACATGACGACACGCGTCAGGACATAGCACAGACACACCGCCAGCAGAACCGAGAGGAGACGAGCTCGCCGCTCGTAAGGATACCAGACCCGTTATCCCACTTTTAAATGTGAGTTTTATTTGCGTATGAATAAATACCCCTAGGGGTTTACAGACCCACACTATATTTCCCTTCTTTTTTATTGCTACAACTTTGTGATTGCTGCTGCGGACATCTGAGGATCGCACTGCACTGTTTGCATTAAGACGCCAATCCAGTGTTCCATTGGTACGAGCGCGGTGCTCGTTTGGATTGAGGTCCACGCTCACTATCATTCAAGTGAGTGTGTGAATATTTATTCTTCAGCGATTCACTTTGCCGCACCCACAAAGTTGTGCTATTGATGTCCCTCTGCTTTATATCTTTTCATATGCATTCCAATGAGCTATAAAGAAACTGTGAAATAAAGACTGCACTACAAGGACGCTCCATCATCCCTCATTAAGATCCATCATATACTGCTCCCCCTCTTAGGAGGGAGGTAAGCGCTTTGTGACTTACTGATCACTGGGTGGACATTACAGGAAAACTTCCAAGCACACCTTTGGTGATGGGACTATATTTTTTCTATTTTTCTATATATGACTTTATGCATATTCATCATACCTATTTGGGAGTTTGTTTTGAGGTTCTTTTGACATTTTTGTTTCTCATTGGTTTAAGTTTGCAGATGCACTTTGTGTGTTCTATTTTTATTGGTTGTTTATTATCAGCATACCCCAGGAATTTTTTTCCCAATCTCCATCATGTTTGCAATATTGGAGTGTTGAGAATTTGTTTATATGTCTTCATTTGTTTATTAGTTTTTTACACATTTACACTTGTAAGTCCATTTGTGTCACTGTGCACATTGCACAACATTGCTATTTAGCTACATTGTAGCCTATGATTCACCCATCCCCTCATTTTTCCCTTCCCCATCACACTCCCATTCCTTTGATAATTCTAATTTATTTACAGTATTTAGTCACCACAGCGCAGTCACCATCACGATATTTACACATCCACTACCGACACTCCACAGTCAGGCGACCGCTTCCCATAGGAATAATTCTTCCAGAAGTACGATACAAATGCTCTGTATGAAGTTTCCAGCTGGTCTGAACACTTTATTGAGAAGACAGGCCCTTATATACACACTAAAGAATACTGTAGTCCAAATGGACAACTCCACCCACAACATCACACAATGGTCACATAATGAGCCCCAATACACCTATGACATCTTGGCAGACAACAGGTGAGTTCATTAGCTAATCCCTTTACATCTTAACCACTTCCCTACCCAGCCATAGTAATATGACGTCCACAGATGGGATCTCCCATCCTGGGTGGACGTCATATGACGTCCTCTGCTTTGTAGGGGAATATCTGAATGATGCCTGCAGCTAGAGGCATCATTCAGATATCCTTTTGTTCTGCCAGCGATTCTCTGCACCATAAGAACGATCATAGCGGCGGTTCCACCGCTTGATCGTTCTTATAGGCGGCGGGAGGGGGCACCCGCCGCCATCCAGTGCTTCGCCGGCTCTCCCAGGTACCGTTGTGTTCCTTAGGACACAGCAGTTCCCTGATGGGGGTAAATGAGTGGCGGCGGAGCAGCAGCGGCGGGCAGCGGAGCTTTCTGTGCGGCGGGCAGCGGAGCGGCTTACCGGCTCCCATATGCAGAGCTGCAGCAGCGGCGTGCACGGCGCCCGCGCGCGCCGATCTGGGATCCGGTGTGTCCCTCTGGACACACCGATTCAAGTAATGTGGCGGCGAGCGGCGGAGATTCCGGTATAAACTTACCGGAATTGATGATGCAGAGCTGCGCAGCGGCGTGCACGGCGGCGATTGGGGCTGAGGTTTTTCCCTTGGATACAGCCCAGCCTCGATCAGGGTAAAGAGCCAATGAAATTGGCTCTTTACCACGTGCCCGGCTGTGTCCAATCACAGCAGGTCACTAAATGTAAACAAAACACACAATTGTGTGTAACTCACTGTTGCCTGGTTCTCCTCTTCACACACCTGTGGGGAGGAGATCAGCTAACAGTGAGTTACACATATGTTATACACATATACATATGTACTACTGTGCCCAGATTGCCCCCCCTAAATAAAGAGTACCTGTCATCTAGTACCTGCCACCAGATCACCCGCCACCCACCTGTCCATCAGGAGTACCTGTCCATCAGGAGTACCCGCCACCTCAGAGTACCCGCCACCAGTCCATCAGGAGTACCTGTCCATCAGGAGTACCCGCCACCTCACCTGAGTACCCGCCACCTCAGAGTACCCGCCACCAGTCCATCAGGAGTACCGGTCCATCAGCAGTACCCGCCACCTCACCTGAGTACCCGCCACCTCAGAGTACCCGCCACCAGTCCATCAGGAGTACCCGCCACCTCACCTGAGTACCTGCCACCTCAGAGTACCCGCCACCAGTCCATCAGGAGTACCTGTCCATCAGGAGTACCTGTCCATCAGGAGTACCCGCCACCTCACCTGAGTACCCGCCACCAGTCCATCAGGAGTAACTGTCCATCAGCAGTACCCGCCACCTCACCTGAGTACCCGCCACCTCAGAGTACCCGCCACCAGTCCATCAGGAGTACCTGTCCATCAAGAGTACCTGTCCATCAGCAGTACCCGCCACCTCACCTGAGTACCCGCCACCTCAGAGTACCCGCCACCAGTCCATCAGGAGTACCTGTCCATCAGGAGTACCCGCCACCTCACCTGAGTACCCGCCACCTCAGAGTACCCGCCACCAGTCCATCAGGAGTACCTGTCCATCAGGAGTACCTGTCCATCAGCAGTACCCGCCACCTCAGAGTACCCGCCACCAGTCCATCAGGAGTACCTGTCCATCAGGAGTACCCGCCACCTCACCTGAGTACCCGCCACCAGTCCATCAGGAGTACCTGTCCATCAGCAGTACCCGCCACCTCACCTGAGTACCCGCCACCTCAGAGTACCCGCCACCAGTCCATCAGAAGTACCTGTCCATCAGGAGTACCTGTCCATCAGGTGTACCCGCCACCTCACCAGGAGTACCCGCCACCTCACCAGGAGTACCCGCCACCAGTCCATCAGGAGTACCCACCACCTCACCAGAGTACCCGCCACCTCACCACAGTACCCACCACCAATCCATCAGGAGTACCTGTCCATTAGAGTACCCGCTACCTCACCAGAGAACCTGCCACCAGAGTACCTGCCACCTCACCAGCGTACCCACTATGTCCAGAAAGGTGTACACCCCAGAAGAAGCATATCAAATACTCAGTCTGACCGATGAGAGCAACGGGGAGCTCTCACCGCTCAGTTCTGATTCCGATTCTGGTTCGGAATATGAACCCCCCGAAGGCAGCACATCTGGATCCGAATTAGAGGAGGACACAGTCCGTCCAAAAAGAAGATGGTCTGAACACCAGGCAGCGACCAGCAGTGCCAACGGCAGTAGACCCCAGGAGGCGAGGTCCAGTGCAAGCGCTGCTAGACCCCAGGAGGAAAGGCCCAGTGCAAGCGCTGCTAGACCCCAGGAAGAAAGGCCCAGTGCAAGTACACGCCAAAGAAGTAGGACCCGAACCCAGCTTCCAGATGGCTTGGCAAACCCATTGTGGCTGCCTTCTACCTCAGGGTCAGCCACGATCCCCCCTTTTACAGCACAGCCAGGTGTGCAGGTCAACACTGAGGGTTTTTCCAAACTTGATTTTTTTAATTTATTTTTCCCTGATGAATTGGTTCAAGGCATTGTGGAGCAAACTAATCTTTTTGCTCAACAATTCATTGAAAACAACCCCAGTTCCAGCTATGCCCGCCCTTTTGAATGGAGACCCCTAACAGTGGTGGAGCTTAGATTGTTTTTAGGCCTAACGTTTAACACGGGGCTTACAAAAAAATGAAATGAATAGGTATTGGTCGAAGAAACCCATCCACCATATGCCAATTTTTACATCGGCCATGTCCAGGTCCCGATACGAACTTATAATGCGGTTCCTGCATTTCAGTGACAACTCACAGTGCCCCCCCCCCCCCGAGATCACCCAAACTTTGACAAACTATATAAAATTCGCCCCCTAATTAATTTTTTTTCCAAGAAGTTTGCCGAACTTTATGTCCCTGGCCAAAACATTTCTGTGGACGAATCCCTGGTGCATTTCACAGGCCGGCTGGGAATCAAGCAATATATCCCCAGTAAGCGGGCGAGGTACGGCTTGAAGCTCAACAAGCTCTGTGAAAGCGCCACTGGTTATGTGCACTCATTCCGCATGTACGAAGGCAAAGATTCCCAGCTCGAGCTCCCTGAGTGTCCATCGTACATGGGAATAAGTGGAATAATTGTTTGGGAGTTGGTATTTCCACTCCTCCAAAAGGGGTATCATATTTATATGGACAACTATTATACCAGCCTGCCCCTTCTCCGCCACCTCTACCTAAAAAAAACTCTGGCGTGTGGTACAACAAGAATAAACAGAAAGGGCTTCCCACAGCGTCTTGTCACCACAACCATTCAAAAGGGGGAATCGGCAAGCTTGAGGAACGAGGAAGTGTTGGCTGTGAAGTGGAGGGATAGGAAAGATGTGTACATCATGTCCACCATCCACGATGACACCTCGGTGGAACTTCACAGAAGACGCAGTACCGTTCGCAAGCCTTCCTGCATCAATGAGTACAATAAATTCATGGGGGGGGGTGGATTTAAATGATCAAATGTTGCAGCCCTATCTTTCAACCCGAAAATCCCTCTTCTGGTATAAAAAAAATCGCAATTTACTTTTTTCATTTGGCCCTGTTAAATTCTTTCATAGTCTACCAAAAATCCACACATAGACCCACCACCTTCATGAGATTTATTGAAGACATTGTCACTGCCCTGATCTACCAACAAACATCCCCCCCAGAAAGCATTCACTCAGATTGTGTCAGCAGACTACATGAGCGCCATTTTTCAGACCATCACGATCCGGAAGACGACGCCAAAAAAATGTCGGGTTTGCACCAGAAGAGGAATTAGGAAAGACACCAGCTTCCATTGTCCCGACTGTCCCTCCCAACCTGGCCTTTGCATCGGAAAATGCTTCAAGCGATATCACACTCTCGAAAACTATTAGCCCATATTTCTAATACTGCCATTTCCCCGTTTTCAATATGTCCTGAATATTTCCCTGCCTCAACCAACCATATCATTGTCTTCCATGTGAACTGACCCTGGCCTGTTTCTCGACTATGTCTCTGCCTACCGTCTGCATTGTTTATCCGCCATGTTTCTGCCTTTCACGTGAACTGACCCTGGACTGTATGGATTATGCCTCTGCCTACCGTTTATTTCTGCCTTTTACCTGCACTGATCTCGGCCTGTTGACCATGTTTTTGCCTGCCCCCTTGGACTGATCTTTCACCCTGCTACACAGGGGTCTCACATATGTGAGGGGCTCCAGAATAGTGTTCTGAGTTCAGAAAACCAGTTTTTGGTTTTCTGTGTTCCCAGAACAGGGTCTGGTTGTCCGGAGGCTTCAAAGCAATTTGGGTGGGAGAAGCCTCTACCCCTGTCCCCATTCTTTCCTGACCGTTGCCCTAAGCTTGATGGTCCTGCCTGCTCCCTGGACAAATACTCTGGCTGTGCTGACCATACCTCTGCCTGCTGCATGTACTAACTATGGACAGTATTCCTGCCTGCTGCATGGACGATCCTTTGTTCCTTTTGCTACTGCTGACCACATCTCTGCCTGCTATCTGGACCAATGCTTTGGCTGTGCTGACATCATCTCTACCTGTACTGACTATTCCTGCCTGCTGCCTGTTTTGCTGTCGCTGTCCACGTTCCTGCCTGCTGCCTGGACCGATGCTCTCCTCTTTGGACCACTGCACTACTAAAACCGCAGGTAATCTTTTCTTTACCCTTTTTCTCAGAAGAATGTATTTTGGTTTATAATTGGTATGTACAGTACATGCTATGTTTTAGAAATATGAAGGGCCTTCAACAATGTGATAGGTTGTCAGGAATTTATGTGTGTAATTTATGCTCCTAGAACACATGACGGTGCTACTTAGATGTTAGGCCTCTGTATTTGGCCAGGCTGTGTAAAAGTCTCACACATTTGGTATCGCCATACTCAGGAGGAGTAGCAGAATGTATTTTGGGGTGTCATTTTTGCTATGTACATGCTATGTGTTGGTAATATCTTATAAATGGACAACTTTGTATAAAAAAAATGCGGTTTCATTTTTTTCCCACATATTCCAAAAACTTCTGGAAAAAAATGAACCGTTCAAAAGACTCATTATGCCTCATAGATTATACGTTGGGGTGTTAGCTTTCCAAAATGGGGTCATTTTATGGGCGTTTCCATTGTCCTGGTGCTCCAGGGCCTTCAAAACTGTAATAGGTGGTTGAGAAATGAGATGTGTAATTTATGCTCCTAGAATGCCTGAAGGTGCTATTTCAATGTTGGGCCTCTGTATTTGGCCAGGATGTGTAAAAGTCTCACACATTTGGTATCGCCATACTCAGGAGGAGTAGCAGAATGTATTTTGGGGTGTAATTTTTGCTATGTACATGCTATGTGTTGGTAATATCTTATAAATGGACAACTTTGTATAAAAAAAATGCGGTTTCATTTTTTTCCCACATATTCCAAAAACTTCTGGAAAAAAATGAACCGTTCAAAAGACTCATTATGCCTCATAGATTATACGTTGGGGTGTTAGCTTTCCAAAATGGGGTCATTTTATGGGCGTTTCCATTGTCCTGGTGCTCCAGGGCCTTCAAAACTGTAATAGGTGGTTGAGAAATGAGATGTGTAATTTATGCTCCTAGAATGCCTGAAGGTGCTATTTCAATGTTGGGCCTCTGTATTTGGCCAGGATGTGTAAAAGTCTCACACATTTGGTATCGCCATACTCAGGAGGAGTAGCAGAATGTATTTTGGGGTGTAATTTTTGCTATGTACATGCTATGTGTTGGTAATATCTTATAAATGGACAACTTTGTATAAAAAAAATGCGTTTTCATTTCTTTCCCACATATTCCAAAAACTTCTGGAAAAAAATGAACCGTTCAAAAGACTCATTATGCCTCATAGATTATACGTTGGAGTGTTAGCTTTCCAAAATGGGGTCATTTTATGGGCGTTTCTATTGTCCTGGTGCTCCAGGGTCTTCAAAACTGTAATAGGTGGTTGAGAAATGAGATGTGTAATTTATGCTCCTAGAATGCCTGAAGGTGCTATTTCAATGTTGTGCCTCTGTATTTGGCCAGGCTGTGTAAAAGTCTCACACATTTGGTATCGCCATACTCAGGAGGAGTAGCAGAATGTATTTTGGGGTGTCATTGCAAGTATGCATGTGCTGTGTGAGAGAAATAACTTGTTATTATGACAATTTTGTGCAAAAAAATAAAAATTTAAAAAAATTCCCAAGAATTGTGGGAAAAAAGTACAACTTCAAAAAACTCACAATGACTCTTACTAAATACATTGGAATGTCTGCTTTCCAAAAAGGGGTAATTTGGGGGGTATTTGTACTTTCCTGGCTTGTTAGGGTCTCAAGAAATGAAATAGGCCTTCAGTACATCAGGTGTGATCAGATGTGATAATTTTTCAATGATTTGCACCATAGCTTGTAGACTCTATAACTTTCACAGAGACCAAATAATATACACTTTTTTGGTTATTTTTACTAAAGATATGTAGCAGTATACATTTTGGCCCAATTTTATGAAGAAAAATTACTTATTTGCAAAATTTTACAATAAAAACAAAAAAAAAGTGTTTTTTTAAAAAAAAAATCTAACTTTTTTCGCTTATATTGCAAAAAATAAAAAACCTAGCGGTGATTAAATACCACCAAAAGAAAGCTCTGTTTGTGAGAAAAAAATGATAAAAATTTGGTTTGGGTACAGTGTAGCATGACTGAGTAATTGTCATTCAAAGTGTGAGAGCGCTGAAAGCTACAAATTGGTCTGGTAAGGAAGGGTGTATAAAAGCCCTGTATTGAAGTGGTTAAATGACTATGCATAACCTTTATGTTCCCCAGACTGTCTGTCTGCTATTTTACAATACACACAAGTAAAGAGTTAATTATCACAATGAAAGATCCTCAGAAGCCATCCTAGGTTCATTTACATCACAACAGGCAGGTGGCACATCAGCATCTCTCAATTAACTGGTTGAGTTCAGGATCAACAAACAGTAACTAGTTATTTACAGATATCCTGGGGAATATGGTGGATTAATATTACAGACCCATTTTAGGTAGTCCAAGATATATTCTTTTTTTTTAACAAAAGTTTGTTTTATTGACACATCAGCATTACAATAGGTCCAACATTCGACAATAAGGGGTTTCTCAGTACATAGTCAGTCAAATATATTCAGTACATATATATCATCATGCAAGTCTAGAAGGGCTGCTGCCCACTATTTTTTCAACAGAGGCATCTAAGTATAATCCCCTCCAAAACCCATCCTCAAAAGAAAAACTAAGGAAAAAAGAGAAAGGGGAAAGAGAAAAGACAGTAGGATGCAGCATCACTTCTCCCAAGATATATTCTTAATGTCCATTATTTTCTTGCTCACCCTGTGCCCAAAGTGACCCCTGTCACAGCCGTCTAACTTGTTTCTGACCTTCCTGTTCTTTTCTCCAGTGTAGGTCGATTGCTGGGAAAATATAGCGTTGTTGTGACAAGTGGAATGACAATTTTCCAAACATTGCAATTCCAGCGAAATCACATAATTCTTTGAATTGGGTAAAACCAGATCCAGAGAGAACTATTGATCCCGCAATTATAATGTTTCCTGCAGCGATATGTTTTATCTTTGGTTGGCTTTGCCACAGCTTACAGCAAGGTTTGTCTACGCATGTGGAAAACACCACTACTATGCTTCCAACCAATTGCTTTTCTAACTTTTTAATTGTCAAACTGCATTATTTTTCCGGACATCTCATTTTGGCTAGTAATGTATCGAGACACCTTTCGAGGACAAACTTTTTTTCTTTGATCATTTGCAAAGGATGTTCACATGTTGCTTCTTCGATTAGTTCAAGTTCATTGCCCTCCAAACTAGTTTCATATTTATCCGGAGTTTCACATTCAGAGGGCTGATAACTTGAATCATCCTTGTATCGAAGTTTGCGTTTTCTTACGTTTAGCAGACTATCAGATGGAGAATGTAACGTTGAATATGTTTCACCATGGACAGGAGTTGGTGCATTCCTAAGGTTTGGCAAAGGAGAAGGTCTTAGAAAACATTCACTTTCCTCTGTAGACTGAATAGTTCTCTTGAAACTTGATCCTGATGGTACGCTGCGAGGAGAGGACTCATGTTGTGGTGTTGGATCTTTCTGTGAATAGAAATGATCATGCTGTATGCCACGCTTCTTTGCAACTATTAAAATTACTGTCTTCGGATTCTATTGTTGAAAAATCGAAATAACTGATTTGCGTACTAGCTTCACATTGTGGTTTTGGGGGAGCCATGGAGTGATTACAAGCGCATCTACGCTCACCAGTCTTGACTGATGAGGACGTTGATGCTTCAACACTCGAGACCTCTAATATTTTTTTTTTTGGAAATTATTTTTTTCCATTTATCTTCTGACACTTTGATTCCTGTTGTTGGTGGAGAAATGGTTGGCACAGCATTAGGACTCAGATTTTTTTTGGAGCCTTTGAGAATAAAGCAGTTTGGTTCAAAATGCACAGAACATATTCTGAATCGGTCTCCTTCTGTCTTCCATTATCCAAGGTGTAAATTGTTCAACCATTGGGCTGTCCATTCCAGCATTTGTCAACCACTTTTTTGGATTTGATCCGTTTTTTTGGGAAATACGTATAATTTAATATTTTGAAGTTGATCTTCTTTACGACCAGTGCCATGACAACATTTTCTGATAAAGCAGTTGGGCATATCTAAAAAGGAAAAAAATAAAGAAAATTATTTGTAAAGAGTGACATATTGTAAAAAAAAAAAAAACATTAACTTGCATGATTATATTTAATTAAATTGTATTATAAATTATTATAAAAATAAAGTTTGTTTTATTATTTTTTATTTATTTGTTATTTCTAATTTATTTTTACTATTTGTTTAGTATTTTTATTGACATAATTTAAAAATGAATGTAAAATCACAAAAATTTGCTATGTTATAATGTTCTATCAATGGTTTGATAATAAAGATATACACCAACCGTAATTGAACACCAATGCATGTCTTCACAACGATTTCTTCTTGATGCTACTCAATAAATATTTAAAATTAAGATATCCATATACAGTGCTGGTAATCATCTATGCCTTTGCGAATCACCAAATCATCTATCTTTAATGCCCCAGGAAGCTATCTAAGAAGGTGGGTGCTTAAACAAAAATATATCTATTGTGTTTGTACACACACTCACACTCACACTCACACACACTAAAAAAGGAGGGTGTGTGTGTGTGTGTGTGTGTGTGTGTGTGTGTGTGTATATATGTATATGTATATGTGTGTGTGTGTATATATATATATATTGTGAACTTTTGGGGATTATAGCTCCACGGGACTAAGTGCATAAACCGTTGACTTTTAAACAGAAAGGCTTTTATTTGTGAATAAAGCAAAAATAACGCTTAATTCAGCACACAGAAAAGTATAAACTAAAGTCCACTTATCTTCCAGCATAAATCAAAAGTCCTGCTTGTCTTCAGCACAAAAATAAACCAAAGGAAAGACACATACAGTTTTGGTAGGGGAACTTCCAGAGCCCTTGCTGAATCTTTCCAAGCTCCCAGCAAACAGACAGCTCCTCTCCACAGGTGCAATCCTCATACTCCTTCCACACACCTCTAGCATCACTTCCTGTTTTATGAGCTGTCTTCCTGGAAGCCCTTAACCCCCTGTGTGCTGACTCCCAGTGGTCAGGAGTGGAGGCTCTATCCCACCCGAATGTCACTTTAGAGCCTCCGAAATTCCGGGCCCCAAATACCTCTCTATTAAGACAAAGAGGACTGCGAACCAGTCCTCTCTGGACTATTTATTTTGCCAGGAATTCCTCACCCATTGGGTGACCTCCTGAACACTATTACCACTCGTTAAAGGGACCATAACCCAAATATTGGTGCTACATAGCACCCGTCCAGGACCCAACCTTGGCGTCCTGTACAATATATATATATATACACACACACACTAAAAAAGGAGTGTGTGTATGTATGTATGTGTGTATATATATATATATACCGTATTTATCGGCGTATAACACGCACTTTTTTCCCCCTTAAAATCAGGGGAAAATCGTGGGTGCGTGTTATACGCCGATACTCCGTCGAATTCCCCTGCCGAAGAGGAGCGAGCGGAGCCGAAGCCGAAGTACAATCGGCTTTACTCTGCTCCTCTCGCAGTCCCGCCCATCTCTGACTGCGCCGCTGACATAGAGAAAGCCGAGTGTACTTCGGCTAGTCTCGGCTCCTCTCGCAGTCCTGCCTGTGACTGTGAGCAGAGCCGAGTCTAGCCGAAGTACACTCGGCTTTCTCCGTCAGCGGCGCAGTCAGTGGAGATGGGCGGGACTGCGAGAGGAGCCGAGTCTAGCCGAAGTACACTCGGCCCCGCTCGCTCCTCTCCACAGAAATCGGCGGCAAATTTAAAAAAACGCCGGGACTGACACGATCGCAAAGGCACTGGGCAAGGCTGCAGATGGACAGATGGACACTGGGCAAGGCTGCAGATGGACAGATGGACACTGGGCACGGCTGCAGATGGACACTGGGCAAGGCTGCAGATGGACAGATGGACACTGGGCACGGCTGCAGATGGACAGATGGACACTGGGCAAGGCTGCAGATGGACAGATGGACACTGGGCAAGGCTGCAGATGGACACTGGGCAAGGCTGCATGCTGCATTTAAATGTAAGTTTTTTTTCCTTGAATTTCCCTCCTAAAAGTTTTTTTCCTTAAAATTCCCTCCTAAACTTGGGGTGCGTGTTATACGCCGATAAATACGGTATATATATATATATATATATGTGTGTGTGTGTGTGTGTGTATGTATATATATATATATATATATATACACACACACACACCTCCTTTATTATAGTGTGTGTGTGTGTGTACAAACGCACTAGATACCGTATTTTCCGGTGTATAAGATGACTTTTTAACCCCTAAAATTCCTCTCAAAATTCGGGGGTCGTCTTATACGCCGGTACCTTGCCTTACTGTAGAATCTCAGACTGTGGCCGTCCATTTTTCAAAAGCCGCGCCTCCTCCTCATGCTGTTCCGTGATAGGCGGAACATTCAGCTTCCCAGCAGAGCCTCTGTTTAGTGTTCCGCCTATCACGGATGCCCTCTCGTCCTCGGATGAGAGGGCATCTGTGATAGGCGGAACACTGAACACAGTGTCTGCTGGGAAGCTGAGTGTTCCGCCTATCACAGAACAGCACGAGGAGGAGGCGCAGCTTTTGAAAAATGGACGGCCGCGGTCTGACTGAGATTCTACATGTCAGGGATAAGGTAAGTGATCGTCGCGGGGGGGGGGGAACAGTGAGGTATGGTGAGGCATGGCTAGTCGGAAGGGGGTCGTCTTATACGGCGAGTATATCCCAAAACCCACATTTTATATGGAAAATTAGGGGGTCGTCTTATACGCCCAGTCGCCTTAAACGCTGGAAAATACGGTATATAATTATAATTTTAACTTTAGTAGGGAAGTTTCTGGAAAAAACTATAACACGCAGGCACAGTTTACCCTCTATTTTCTGGGTAAAAAAAATTGTGTTCTATGCCAATAAATACAGTAATTTACATAAATCTATATCGTGTGTGTGTGTATATATATATATATATATATATATATATATATATATATATATATACATACCCACACACATTTATGTACACAAATTAAAATAAAGGAGTGTGGGTATATATATATATATATATATTGTGAGGGGGTTAGCTCGGCAGCGGGTGTGTGTGACCCCCGGGATGGGCTCCCCACACAAAAACAGGCCCAGCAAACGGAGGTTGTGGTTTTCAAAATCAAAAAAAGGTGCGGTTTATTTTCTATTTACAGTGACAAAACACAGCAAAGCCAAAAGAAACATAAACAAAATAAATCCTGGTCAACTTGACCTCTGACTAAACATACAGGTTTCCTAACTAACAACTGGGATCAGCCTAGTGCTGTCCTAGTCCCTAAGTCCCTGGTTTTAAATGTCCAAGCAAATAGCCACACAGGCTTTGTCTCACCGCACAGGGGTTCACTCTCCCTAGACAGTCCACACAGGTCTGGTTCCAGGCATGAGCTAACACCTAATGAATCTGGGAGTTCTTATAGAGGCCTAAATGAGCTGACAAGCTTCAGCTGGTCTCATCAACTCCCTGTCTGCACGACGCCCCACACTCTCCCTAGACATATGAGTCATCCATGAGCCCACTAGCCTTAGCTGGGCTTATACAACTCTCCACCTAGTTGTATAAGTCGGCGTAAAGCCTGAATCTGGGCGAAATATATCTACCCCCCTGGATGCAACCAGGTGACTTTACCTTCCTGCTGTCACATACCCCCCCCTCTTGTTTTAACCTCGGGGTTGGAACACCAGCAATCAGGCATTCATGTACTCGAGACAAAGCATCCACATTCCCCATTTGAACGCCAGGGCGATGCTTTACTGTGAAGTTGAATTCCTGGAGGGCCAAGAACCACCTATTCACTCTTCTATTTGTTTCCTTGTTTTGAGCCATCCACTTTAACGGAGCGTGATCCGTAACCATGTCAAAGTGCCTACCTAGCAGGTAGTACCGAAGGGAATCTAGAGCCCACTTCACCGCTAAACACTCCTTTTCAACGGTGGCGTAATTTACCTCATGGGACTTCAACTTCCTGCTGAGGTAAATGACTGGGTGCTCTTCCCCGTTCCAGACCTGGGACAATACTGCTCCTAACCCCACATCTGACGCATCACTTTGTACGACAAAGTCTTTAGAGAAGTCGGGTGAGTACAACACTGGCTGGCTACATAAGGCTTGTTTCAAGAATTGGAATGCTGCCTCAGCCTCGGGGGTCCATTTAATCATGACCGACCCTTTCCCCTTCGTTAGGTTGGTTAGGGGCACAGCCTTAGAAGCAAAGTGGGGAATGAATCGCCGATAATACCCAGCGATTCCCAGAAAGGCTCGTACCTGCTTCTTGCTGTTGGGACGTGGCCAACTCTGGATGGCCTCGACTTTGTTGAGTTGGGGTTTTATTACTCCCCTCCCAATGGTGTACCCAAGATATTTGGCCTCCTCCTGCCCAATGGTACACTTCTTGGGGTTAGCCGTAAACCCCGCTTCCCGAACAGAGTCCAGGACTGCTTGCACTTTTGGCAGATGTGAGGCCCAATCTGTGCTATGGACAATTACGTCATCCAGGTAAGCCGCAGCATACTTCCGATGGGGCCTCAGCATCTGGTCCATTTTCCGCTGGAATGTGGCTGGCGCATTCTGTAACCCGAACGGCATTCTTTTATATTGGAACGCCCCGTCTGGGGTTACAAATGCGGTTTTCTCTTTGGCCAATTTGGCCAGGGGGATTTGCCAATACCCTTTTGTGAGGTCAAGAGTCGTCATGTATCGGGCTGTTCCCAGCCGGTCGATCAACTCATCTATACGTGGCATGGGGTAGGTGTCAAATTTTGTAACTTTGTTCAACTGACGAAAATCGTTACAAAATCGCCAGCTCCCATCCGGTTTAGGCACCAACACAATGGGACTAGACCAATCACTTTGGGACTCCTCTATCACCCCTAAGTTCAGCATTTTCTGTACTTCCTCCCGTATTGCCTCCCGTCGGGCCTCTGGGATCCGATAGGGTTTTAACTTCACCCTTTCACCGGGCGGGGTAATGATGTCATGCTCTACCCCAAATGTTTGTCCCGGCAGCTCAGAGAATACCTCCTTGTTGCGAAGCACAAACTCCTTAACCTCCTGTTGTTGGGGTTGTGACAAGGTGGCTGCTATTCCAACCTCAGGAATCACGCAACCAGTTTGAGCTGGTGACCAAGTGTCTGCGACTAGGGACTCTCTATCCCTCCAGGCTTTCAACAGATTAACATGATAGATCTGTTCGGGCTTTCGCCTTCCTGGTTGTCTGACCTTGTAATTCACTTCGCTCACTTTTTCCATTATCTCGTAGGGGCCTTGCCATTTGGCAAGGAATTTACTTTCAACCGTAGGGACAAGTACCAGTATCCTATCCCCCGGGGAAAAGGTACGGGTCTTGGCTCCACGGTTGTACACTCTCTGCTGTGCTAACTGCGCTTGGGCCAAATGTTCCTTCACGATGGGCATTACCTGTGCAATTCGGTCTTGCATCAGGGCGACATGCTCAATCACACTCCTGTGGGGAGAACTCTCACTTTCCCAAGTTTCCTTGGCAATATCCAACAGCCCTCTTGGGTGTCTCCCATACAGTAACTCAAAGGGGGAGAATCCCGTAGAGGATTGGGGCACCTCCCTAATAGCAAACATCAAATAAGGAAGTAGACAGTCCCAATCCTTTCCATCTCTATCCACCACTTTCTTCAACATTTGTTTTAGGGTTTTGTTGAATCTTTCAACCAGCCCATCGGTTTGGGGGTGATACACAGATGTACGTAATTGCGTCACTTTGAACAATTTACACAGCTCCTTCATAACCCGGGACATAAAGGGTGTACCTTGGTCCGTAAGCAGTTCTTTACAAATACCCACCCGGCTAAACACAAGAGATAGCTCTTTGGCTATGGTTTTGGCCGAGGTATTTCGGAGAGGGATTGCTTCTGGATAACGGGTGGCATAGTCCATTATAACTAATATGTACTGGTGCCCCCTAGCGGACTTGATTATAGGACCTACCAAATCCATGGCGATCCTCTCAAACGGGACCTCAATGATGGGTAGAGGGACCAGCGGGCTACGGAAATGTGGCATCGGGGCCGACCTCTGACACACAGGGCAGGAGGAACAATAATTTTCTATGTCCTTCATCACCCCCGGCCAATAGAATCTCTGTAATACCCTCTCTCGGGTTTTCTCTGTCCCCAGATGACCTCCAAGAATGTGCCCATGGGCCAACTCCAACACCAACTTCCTGTAAGGTTTGGGCACCACAAGCTGCTCAACGGTTTCTTCTGCCCTTTTTGCCACCCGATACAGTAGGTCCTTCTCTACGCTGAAGTATGGGTAAGTGCAGGTATTATCTGGGTTCACTAACTCGCCATCTATTTTCACTACGTTTTCCCGTGCCTTTATTAGGGCGTGGTCTTTCAACTGTTCTGTGGCAAAGTTTTCCCTGTGAACCTCAAGATCAGAAAACTCCACAGACGGTAGGTTTTCGTCTGAGGAGGTGGGCTCCTCTCCAGTTTCTTGAGTCTCCCCTGCCAATACTGATAAGGGAAATTCCGGAGAGTCCTCACCACTCTCAGGGGAGTTCTGGCTATCACATTCCTGGTACATAGGGGCACCAGTGGGGGGCTCAGGATCATCCCACAGTTCCCAGAACTTCGGAAAATCCCTTCCCACAATGGCGTCATACGGTAACTGAGATACTAAGCCCACTGGATGAGAGAGGGTACCTTTGGGGGTCTCGAAACACACTGTAGTCACTGGATACTCTCGGGTGTCCCCATGCACACAAATAACAGCTACCTTGCTATTCCCAGAGACCTCTGTTTTAACTAACTCAGCCTTTATCAGGGTCACAAGGCTACCTGAATCCAGCAATACCACAACATTTCTACCATTAACACACATTTTGCATAAATGTTTCTCAGTTCCTCGAATGGCAGTGCATGCGACTGTCGCACACAGCGACTGACGTCTGCTCGTCAGAAAGTCACACTGCATGGGTTCCTCCACAACCGGGCAATTGGCTGCAATATGTCCCGCTTGCCGGCAGCGGTAGCAAACGATCCTTCTTGCCGCCTCTTGAGCCGCTGATTTCCCAGGCTGTTCTCGCCAAACTTGGGGTAGAGCTCCCACCCTCTCACTCTCTCCACCCTTACCCCTTGGAATCCTCTTATCCGCCCCTGGGGATGGTCTGGTCTTAGGGTGGAAAGTCCGAGTGTCTCTGGAAGAGGCCGTCAGGTTCTCTGTAGCCAAGTATTTCTCCACACGATCCACAAGACCATCGGCCGTCTCTGGGTCTCCATGGCTTACCCACTTTTGGATGGCAGTAGGAAGAGCTCTCAAAAACCGATCCATTACAACACGTTCCACAATCTTTGGTGCGGACAAAGTCTCTGGCTGTAGCCACTTTCTGCTCAGGTGAATGAGATCATACATTTGAGACCTGGGGGGTTTTCCAAGCTGGAAAGTCCAGTTATGCACACGCTGAGCCCGGACAGCCTGGGTGACACCCAGCCTTGCCAATATCTCAGCTTTTAGCATCACATAGTCTTTTGCTTGGTCAGGCTCTAGGTCATAGTAAGCCTTCTGCGATTCACCAGTTAACAGAGGAGCCACCAGTCCAGCCCACTGCTCCTCAGGCCACTTTTCTCTTTCAGCAGTCCTTTCAAATGTGGTCAAAAATACCTCTGGATCATCCTCTCCAGTCATTTTTGTCAATAAACGACTCACCCCAAAGGACGCGGTATTAGTGGGACGGCTTTCCTCACTGGTCTGCGGACGTTGCTGCATTACTGCTTCCATTTGTTGTAGTCTCTGCTCTTGCTTCTGTAACAGGTCTATGAAGCGGGCCTCAGATTGCTGCTGGGCTTGTTGCTGAGCTTCCAGACTCTGTTGGTGAGCTTGCTGCTGGGCTGCAAGGCTCTGTTGATGAGCTTGCTGCTGGGCTGCGAAGTTCTGTTGTTGAGCTGCAAGGCTCTGTTGATGAGCTGCAAGGCTCTTTTGCAAACCTGCATTTGTCTGCTGTTGATTGGCATTTGCTAGA
The DNA here is from genome assembly GCA_029206835.1 of Rana muscosa. Classification (NCBI taxonomy): domain Eukaryota; kingdom Metazoa; phylum Chordata; class Amphibia; order Anura; family Ranidae; genus Rana; species Rana muscosa. Next base: position 955,463,004 of record CM055116.1, on the reverse strand, counting down.
GCCAGCTGCTTCAGTATCTCCTCCATGCTGGCTTAAAAAAAACTGCCACTGGTTCTCCACCAACTGTGAGGGGGTTAGCTCGGCAGCGGGTGTGTGTGACCCCCGGGATGGGCTCCCCACACAAAAACAGGCCCAGCAAACGGAGGTTGTGGTTTTCAAAATCAAAAAAAGGTGCGGTTTATTTTCTATTTACAGTGACAAAACACAGCAAAGCCAAAAGAAACATAAACAAAATAAATCCTGGTCAACTTGACCTCTGACTAAACATACAGGTTTCCTAACTAACAACTGGGATCAGCCTAGTGCTGTCCTAGTCCCTAAGTCCCTGGTTTTAAATGTCCAAGCAAATAGCCACACAGGCTTTGTCTCACCGCACAGGGGTTCACTCTCCCTAGACAGTCCACACAGGTCTGGTTCCAGGCATGAGCTAACACCTAATGAATCTGGGAGTTCTTATAGAGGCCTAAATGAGCTGACAAGCTTCAGCTGGTCTCATCAACTCCCTGTCTGCACGACGCCCCACACTCTCCCTAGACATATGAGTCATCCATGAGCCCACTAGCCTTAGCTGGGCTTATACAACTCTCCACCTAGTTGTATAAGTCGGCGTAAAGCCTGAATCTGGGCGAAATATATCTACCCCCCTGGATGCAACCAGGTGACTTTACCTTCCTGCTGTCACAATATATATATATATACACACCCACACTCGTTTATTTTAATTTGTGTACATAAATGTATGTGTGTATGTATATGTATATATATATATATATATATATATATATATATATATTTATGTACACAAATTAAAATAAACGAGTGTGGGGGTATATATATATATATATATATATATATATTTATATATATATATATATATATATATATATATATATATATATAGTGTGTACATAAATATATATCCAATGTGTGTGTATATGTGTAAAAAAAATACACACACACTCTGTATTTAATGGCGTATAACACTCACTTTTTTACCTTGAAAATAGAGGGGAAACTGTGCCTGTGTGTTATACGCAGGGGGCTGTGGACAGTTTTTTTTTTTTTTTTCATGAAAATTTCCTCTTAAAGTTAGGGTGTGTGTTATACGCCGATAAATACGGTATGTGTGTGTGTGTGTATGTATGTATACACATACACACTTTATATTTTTATATCTGTAAAAAGTTCACTAGTTGTCACAAATCTGTGAGGAAAAAATGGGTCCAGGTGCACAAGAGAGGGGGGATAGAGAGGGAGAGGGGGGAGAGAGAGGGGAAAGAGAGAGGGGAAAAAGAGAGAGGGGGAGAGAGAGAGAGGGGGGGAAGAGAGGGAGAGGTGGAAAGAGAGAGGGAAAGAGAGCGGGATGAATTTAAAATAGTTTAGATTACAACAGTAATAATTAAAAATATATATATATATATACATTTTTTAAAGTCTGTTTTTCGAAAAACCACTTGGATCTTCAACCTAGAAGATTAAAAAAAAAAAAAAATGAATGAGATTATATAATTAAAAATATTTTCTAATAAAATTACTTTTGCATTATTTTGTTTATTGCTTACCTGCAAATGGCGTAAACCAAGTAAAGATGAATTTCTATGACAGTCCTTCAGCATCTGTAATTTAAAAATGTTAATTAAAATAATTTATAATATCATTCTATGATATGGGGTAGAGGCACAGTGGGAAAGGGAGAGTAAATGAGGGCGACGGGGGAGAGAAAAATCTATCTGCCCCCATCACACTGCCAGCATCACTTCATGCTGCCCCTAGCGCATCGAATTGACTACAAGCACATGTCCCACAACACATCACATGTTCCACAGCACAGCACAGGTTCCACAGCACGTTACACAACACATGTCCCACCGCACATACCTCCGCACAGCACCTATATACCTCCGCACATTCCCACCATCACGCTGCCACTGTGCCCATCACGCTGCTGATTTAGACCCCCAGGATTAGCCCAACCACTTACTGCTCTCAAATAGAGTTTTCTTACAGACTTTGCCTCTGCCGACGATGTTGATCCTTTGGATGCCAGATAAAGACTGGCAAACAAAGGCAGTCTTCCCATACTTAAAATGGCGGCGGGCGTCGCTGTGCATCGAGTCATTTCCTGTTTAGAAATAACGTGATGCTACGGCCCAGGGCCTCCTGGGATTGATGACAAACATCTCCCAGGAGGCCTAGCGATCAGTGGATGACGAGGCTGATGCGGCCGCGGCGGGAGATACAAATAGATTACTACTAAACAGTGAGTTTTTAAAAATAAAAATTATAATATGCCAATTGTTATTAAAGGGACATTACTAGAGAGGATGGAACAAACTTGAAAAATGGGGTGGAACTCCACTTTAAAAAAAAAAAGAGCATATATGCCGAAGCATGGGGGCAGCAGGGGCGGAGGAGCGATTTGCTCCTAATGCCGCATACACACGGTCGAAATTCCGACGGAGGTTTGCCCGTGTAAAAGTCCGGAAGATGTGATGGCCATCACATTTTGAGAGACCCTAATCTGCAGCGTTCAGTTCACAGTTTTTTTTACAGTTTTTATAAAAGTGAAAAAAAAAACCACACAAAAAAATATATAAAATAAAAAATCCCCAAATAGTTGAGGTTGTATTTTTCTCCTCTCTCTCTCTATTGTTCTCTCTCTTTTGTTCGCTCACTATTGTTCTATAGCTATTGTTCTCTCTATTTTTACTATGTTTTATTGTATTTGCTTTGCAGGTATGGTATGTTATACTGTAATGTTTGTTTTATTGTTAACCATCATTTGCTTAGCAGGTACGCCATTCAGTTGCAGCGCGGATTTATTTATCTTGACAGCAACAGCATTTGCTCCCACGATACATAAAGCCGTGACTCCAACACTATAGGAGGTGATTTTACCAACACAGTTAAAAAAAAAGAGCATATATGCTGATACATGGGGGCAGCAGGGGCGGAGGAGCGATTTGCTCCTAATGCTGCGTACACACGGTCAAAATTTCGGCGGAGGTTTGCCCGTAGAAAAGTCAGACCGTGTGTACGCGGCATAATTTTCTCTTTTCGTCCATGAACGGACACAGCTCCTTAAATCTTGACCATTGGGTTATGTTCCTGTTCTATAGGATAGGACTAGGCAGAACATGTTAGATATTTAATACATGTTACTTTAACAGAGTTGAACAGCCCCGCCCCGGGGGGGCGGTCCCTCCAGACAAAACCCTCCACCCTGCAGTCAGCAACCTCAGTTTTTTTCTGCCTAGTAGAGGAGAAGGACTTGGCTCCCTTTGGGCCCAGAGTCCTGAAGACATTTTTACTTTTTATTATTTTTATTATTTTTAAATCTTCTATCAACTGCCGGCTGGGCATGACAGGCAGGATAATATAGATCCTTGTAGTCCCCCCAGTCCGGCCATCGAGCGTGAGCAGGCCTTAGCTACGCGCGGGGTGTCGGCCATGACATACCCCATGACTCCAGGGGTGGCCGGTAAGCTATGCTCCAGGGTTCACATATGACCGGGCGGCTTGCTGTCTCAGTCACAGTGGACCGGGCCGACGGCTACTCCATACTGCTCGGTTGTAGGTCTGTCAGAAACGCACCAGCAGGTCCTCGCAAGGACGGGTAAGTACGGTTCCTCCTACTTCGATGGGATGGAACAGCTGGGCATTCCTAAGAGGGTCGTTAGGGGGTTCTCCTGCCCTCCCCTTTTTCCTCCTCTCCTTGCGGGGCTCGCTGCGACCGGGGAATACCTTTTGTGGGGCTCCAGATCCCGGCGGGAGGCTGTGGGGGTGTCCAGGCCCGCTCTCTGTGTGTCGGGTAGTAAATTCTTGGAAGCCTCCGTTGCTGGCCTTCTCGTCCACCTCGCTTGCTGGGCCCTATTTTGTGAAGCGCTGGTGCCATTTTTCTGGAGCCTGTGCATTGCATTGCAAATCCCATTGGCAGCCATTTTGCCGTGGCTGCGCTATGATGCAGGTCTGCAATTGCGGGCGGCCATATTCTTGTGGTCCGCGCGCTTTCTCTGAGGCACCCGGCGGCCATTTTAGAGTGGGTTTTGGCCTCTAGTGCTGGCTGGCTTCCTGAACAGTGTGAACGGCGCAATTCACCTCACACAGTACCTCAGTCACACGTGGTGTGCGGATGGAGAGCGGGCAGCGGCGCTAAACAGTCTCTGGCTATGCGGTGAGTCCCCTGGGTAACCCCCCCCCCCCCTCGGTCAGTGCAGCAAGAAGGTATAAAAGGAATATTGCGCTATTAAACTATCTGGTAGAGAAGCAACAATAGTGGTATACAACACAAACAGAATATAGTAAAGAAAAGTTGCGCTGAAACTTGATATTAGGTGATGTACCATACATAACAGTGAAGCGATTATATTAATATATCATTACGTGAGAAAGTGTCCAATTCATGACTAGCATATAAAAATAAATGCATAAAAATCAAAAAGTGAATATGAGTGAATCAAAACCAATAATGATGTTGAATAGTATAAACAGTTCTTTGTTTCAAAAGTCCAAACGAGAATTGAGAGAAAGAAACTTTTGATGTCAGTGTAAACGAATCCACAGTGCCACACTTGTCCACAATAATAAGGAAAACGTGATGACAGCACAACACCTCCACCTCTAGCAAACACAGCCGCTTACCGGATGGACGTGATGTGATCTCTTATTATAGGAGATCAAACTCGCATGGGCTAATGACCCAGCCTGGGGTTCTTTACGGTGTGCACCTCAGCGTACAGCTTGCAGGGATACGAACTTCAGCCAATGGTACCCAGAGTCACGCCACATGGAATAACGAATAAATGCGCATAGCATAAAATTCTTTAAAACTTTTATTCTTAGGCAATTAAAATACACTTACGATTAAGTAGATAAGTATAAGCATGTAACAATCGAGCCGGCCGGCTCCTCGATATGCAGCCCGTATCTTCCGGGTCTGTGGTAAAAACGCGGTGACGTCAGAACGTCGTGCCTCCCAACGTTTCTCGTTTGGACTTTTGAAACAAAGAACTGTTTATACTATTCAACATCATTATTGGTTTTGATTCACTCATATTCACTTTTTGATTTTTATGCATTTATTTTTATATGCTATTCATGAATTGGACACTTTTTCACGTAATGATATATTAATATAATCGATTCACTGTTATGTATGGTACATCACCTAATATCAAGTTTCAGCGCAACTTTTCTTTACTATATAAGTGCAGCAAGAAGGGTGGACAAAATTTTGTGTCGGGTATCTTGACTAGTTCCCTAAGGGCTGGCAGTGGGCAATATGGAGTCAGAAGCTGGCGTTTTTCCCCAGACATTCCAGAGGCAGAAACCGGTGCCTCTGCACCTGCGGTTCCCATGGACGCTTTGTCGGCAGTCCTGGAGTAATTTGTAGCCAGGGTGGAAGCGGCGTACGCCCCCTCACCCTGCCATTGCCTGGGGAATGTTCTGACTCGGACTCGGGCCTGGCTGCGGCTCAGGACCCCGGTTCTGGTATGTCAGAAGAGGCGGACCAGTCCTTCCCTGTGAGGAGGACCCCTCGTCCAGGTCAGCTCAGGGCAGGGCACTTGTAAGTGCACTTATCAATGCTGCGAGGGACACTTTCAAGCTGGAAGATACAGCTGGGACTTCCACAACAGGGTCTGTCCCTTTTGGGTCGCACAAACCGACCCGCTCTGTTAAGGTTTTTCCTTATGTCGATTTCTTTGACAAGTTCATAGATAAGGAATGGGAACGGCCGCAGAGGCCCTTTGCGGTCCCTCAGCGCAAGGCGGTCCGTTACCCTTTTGAAAAAATGGGCTTCTCCTCCGGTCGTTGATCCCCGGTCTTTCGGTTAAATAAAGTAACCACTATCCCGGTGGAGGGGACCCCTGCTTTTAAGGACCCTACTGATAGGAGGTCCGAAGCGGTGAGCCGCTCCATGTTCACCATGCTGGGGTCAGCATTGCGGCCTATATTGGCTGTTACCTTGGTGTCCACGACACTCACGGAGTGGGCAAAAATATTGCACCAGACTGTGGAGGAGCATCAGCTCCCTCCAGAATGTGTGTCACTGGCTGAACAGCTGGTACAGGGACTCGTGTACGTCTGTGATGCAACCCTGGATGCAGTCCCCTTGATCTCCAGGACCTCCGCATCTGCGGTGGTATTGCGCCACCTAATAGGGCTGAAATGCTGGTCCGCTGATCAAGCTTCTAAGAAAACTCTGGCAGATGTGCCTTTCAAAGGTGGGAGGCTTTTTGGTGCCTCACTGGACGACATCATTAAGGATGTCACTGGAGGTAAGAGCACACTTCTCCCTCAGTCCACTAAAGGGAAGGAGCCGCGCCGTAAGCTGGGGCCCTCCTTTTTCCTCCTTGTATTTTCGTCAGTCAGGACCTACCGGTAGACCCTCCCAAGCGGACAAAGGTCCAGCTGGGGGACAGAAGCGTCCCTGGGTGCGCAAGCCCAACAAGCCAGCAAACAAGCCTGCTACCGCATGAAGTTTTGCCCCCACCCGACTCCAGGGTGGGGGGACGGCTTCGCGGGTTTGCAGCTCGGTGGACCTCCCAAACAGATTTTTTCCCTCAAATCTGCCTCTCCTTCGTCGGGCTGCCCTCCAGGGGGCAGTGCAAGACTTGTTGAGGTGCGGGGTGATCATACCCGTACCACCACAGGACAGGTTTCAGGGTTTCTACTCAAATCTGTTTGTGGTCCGACCCAGCGCCTAGAGTACCTGGGGTTGATTCTGGACTCCTCGGAGGCCAGGGTCTTTCTTCCCTTGGAGAAGTTGCAGACACTCCAGACTGCGGTGAGGTTGTTGACATCCCGCAAATGGTCGTCCCTCCGTTTTTGCATGTGAGTCCTGGGCCTCATGGTAGCCTCTTTCGAGGCAGTACCATATGCCCAATTCCACACTTGGGTCTTGCAGAAGGAGATTCTCTCCAAATGGAACAGATCTCCGTTGTCTCTGGATCGTCAGATTCAGATAAGTCATCTTGTCAGGTCCTCTCTAAGTTGGTGGCTGAGATCCCGGGCTCTTCGGTCCGGGAAGTCGTTCCTTCCTTTTCATTGGGCTGTGATCACGACGGATGCCAGTCTGACCGGTTGGGGGGGAGTCTGGGGGGTTCAGGCAGCCCAGGGCTGCTGGACTCCGACCGAATCCCAACTACCAATCAATGTTCTGGAACTCGGGGCGATCAGGCTGTGCCTCTCCAGGTGGTCTCAGAGACTGAAAGGGCGTCCAGTCAGGATCCAGTCAGACAACACCATGGCTGTGGCATAAGTCAACCATCAAGGAGGAACAAGAAGCTTGGCTGCAGCGTCGGAGGTCGCTCACATCCTACGGTGGGCGAAAAGGAGTGTGCCGGCCCTATCGGCAGTTTACATTCCGGCCGTGGAAAACTGTCAGGCAGATTATCTGAGTCGCCAGATGCTGGACCACAGGGAATGGTCGTTACATCCGGAGGTTTTTCAACTCCTTTGCCGGAGATGGGGCACGCCAGCCGCGGATCTCCTGGCCTCTCGACTCAATGCAGAGTGGAGGCCGAGGGAATTCCCGTGATTCTAATTGGCCCAGGCGTCCCTGGTACGCCGACCTTGTGTGGCTGGTGGCGGATGTGCCCTGGCGGCTGCCAATGAGGGAGGACCTTCTCTCGCAAGGTCCTATTCTTCATCCTACTTTACAGTCGCTGGCTTTAACGGCATGGCTATTAAAAGCCAGGTACTAAGGGGCCGAGGCCTGACGGATTCGGTCATTTCAACCATGTTGAGGGCACGGAAATCTTCTTCTAGGAAGATCTACCATAGCACATGGAGAGCCTACATCTCTGTGTGAGGAGATGGAATGGCGTCCACGGACTTATTCGGTTTCCAGGATCCTGCTGTTTTTACAGCGCAGGGTAGATCAGAAACTTGCATTAAGCACCATTAAGGGGCAGATTTCAGCCTTGGCTGTTTTCTTTCAGCAACCCCTGGCGGCTCATTCACTGGTAAGTTTGTGCAAGGGGTCCGACATGTGGCTCCTCCGGTGCGACCACCACTACCTCTGTGGGATTTGAATCTGGTGCTCTCGGCGCTTCAGAAACCTCCTTTTGAGAACATCAGGGAAATTCCTCTTTTGACGCTCTCTCAGAAGGTGGCCTTCCTGGTAGCCCTTACCATACCATACCTATCATTTATTTATCTTGACAGCAACAGCGTTTGCTCCCACGATACATAAAGCCGTGACTCCAACGCTGTAGAAGGTGATTTCACCACCACAGTTAAAAAAAGAGCATATATGCCGAAGCATTGGGGCAGCAGGGGCGGAGGAGCGATTTGCTCCTAATGCTGCGTACACACGGTCGAAATTCCGACTGAGGTTTGACCGTGGAAAAGTCCGACCGTGTGTACGCGGCATAACTTTTGTGGGAGGATGCCCCCATGCTTCGGCATATATGTTGACACACTTTTTCAAAATTTTACAAGGTTAATGTGAGTCCATCTTCGGATGCTAGCTTCGGCCGCAAAGTTTTACAGACGGCTGTTTGAGTTTGCAACTCCTCCGTTGAGGAGCTCTGCTTGTTTGGGGTGAAATTGTTTTTTGATTGCTGTGCCCACCCCTCGTTTTTTGACACTGCTTTGGGACGTCCCAATGGTCAAGAATTAAAGTGGTTGTAAACCCACTTTTTCAACTTGCACCTACAGGTAAGCCTAGATTAAGGCTTACCTGTAGGTGCAAGAAATATCTCCTAAACCTACACGGTTTAGGAGATATTTACTAAAAATGACAGGCGCCGCTATCTACGGCGCATGCGCGCCGTAGACAACGGCGCATTCATGGGGTTAATCCCATTCACAAAATCGGCTACTTCCCAGCAATCGCTGGGCGTAGCCGAATGTGACAGCTCCCGCGCGTATGCGCGGAGTCACGTCTTCGCCGCTCCGGCCAATCACAGCGCCGGAGCGGCGCTGTGATTGGCTGGTGCGGCGATACCCGGAAATAACATTCCGGCTATCGCCGCAGTGATGTCTGCGTCTAGAGAGAGGGACGCGGACTGCTTCGGGGGCCCCGATCTAAGGTAAGTGGTACATAATGAGCTAGTATGCTAGTCATACTAGCTCATTATGCCTTTCTCTTGCAGGTTGGCTAAAAAAAAAAAAAACGATTAGTGGGTTTACAACCACTTTAAGGAGCTGTGTCCGTCCATGAACGAAAAGAGAAAATAGGATTTTTTGTACTCCTTGTAAAATCCTTTTCTCTGTCGTCCATGGACGGACACAGCACCCACCCCTCCTTTTTTAGTTTGTACTGCTTTTTACGAACTGAGACTGCTGACTGCAGGGTGGAGAGTTATGTCCGGAGGGACCGCCCCCTGGGCGGGACTGTTCAACTCTGTTAAAGTAACATGTATTAACTATCTAACATGTTCTGCCTAGTCCTCTCCTATAGAACAGGAACATAACCCAATGGTCAAGAATTAAGGAGCTGTGTCCGTCCATGGATAACAGAGAATTTTTTTTTACGGTAAGTACAAAAAATCCTATTTTTTCGTTCAGCCAACAGGCTGCATGAAAAAAAAGATTACAATATATGCTCAACAGGGACCAGCAACGTACTGGTATGTTGCTGGACTTTGAGTGGTTATACCAGAAAGATGCCTGCGGGTTTAGGTATCATCTTGGTATCATTCTTTTCAGCCAGCGGTCGGCTTTCGTGTAAAAGAAATCCTAGCGGCTAATTAGCCTCTAGACTGCTTTTACAAGCAGTGGGAGGGACTGTCCCCCCTTCCACCGCCTTCCATGATTTTCTCTGGCTCTCCTGTCCCAACAGGGAACCTGAGAATGCAGCCGGTGGTTCCGCCAGCTGACCATAGAGCTGATCAGAGACCAGAACGGCTCCAATCATCTCTATGGCCTAAGAAACCGGAAGCCACAAGCATTTCATGGCTTTCGCCGGATATAAACAGTGCCATTGGGAAAGCATTTTATCACACCGATCTTGGTGTGGTCAGATGCTTTGAGGGCAGAGGAGAGATCTAGGGTCTAATAGACCCCAATTTTTTCAAAAAAGAGTACCTGTCACTACCTATTGCTATCATAGTGGATATTTACATTCCCTGAGATAACACAAATGATAAAAAAAAAAATTAAAGGAACAGTTTAAAAATAAAATAAAAAAGCAAAATAAATAAAAAATAAAATAAAAAAAAAGCACCCCTGTCCCCCCCTGCTCTCGCGCAAAGGCGAACGCAAGCGTCGGTCTGGTGTCACATGTCAACAGCAATTGCACCATGCATTTAAGGTATCACCGCGAAGGTCAGATCAAGGGCAGTAATTTTAGCAGTAGTGTCCCCCCTCTCTCTCTGTGTCCCCCCTCTCTCTCTCTTTGACTCTCCCGGATCAAGGATGGAGACAGGTACCGGGCACATTTATACACTCAATACCTGCAGACAAAGACTGGGTTAGGGAGCAGGGATTGCAGATAGGGACAGAGCTAGAGGTCTCCCTTTCTCTCAGTTCCCCTCTTTTCCAGTCCCCCCTTTCTCTCTCCCCTATCTCTCTCTGTCTCCCTCTCTCTCTCTGTGCCCCCTCTCTCTCTCTTTCTGTCCCTTCTCTCTCTGTCCTCTCTCTCTCTCTGTCCCCTCTCTCTGTGTCCCCGCTCTCTTTCTGTCCCCCCTCTCTCTCTCTTTGACTCTCCCGGATCAAGGATGGAGACAGGTACCGGGCACATTTATACACTCAATACCTGCAGACAAAGACTGGGTTAGGGAGCAGGGATTGCAGATAGGGACAGAGCTAGAGGTCTCCCTTTCTCTCAGTTCCCCTCTTTTCCAGTCCCCCCTTTCTCTCTCTCTCTCTCCCCTATCTCTCTCTGTCTCCCTCTCTCTCTCTGTGTCCCCTCTCTCTCTCTCTTTCTGTCCCTTCTCTCTCTGTCCTCTCTCTCTCTCTGTCCCCTCTCTCTGTGTCCCCGCTCTCTCTCTCTGTCCCCTCTCTCTCTGTCCCCTCTCTCTCAATCCCCTCTCTCTCTCTCGGTCCCCTCTCTCTCTCGGTCCCCTCTCTCTCTCTCGATCCCCTCTCTCTCTCTCTGTCCCCGCTCTCTCTGTCTCTGTGTCCCCCTCTCTCTCTGTCCCCCCTCTCTCTGTGTCCCCCGTCTCTCTCTGTGTCCTCTCTCTATCTCTCTCTGTGTCCCCCCTCTCTCTGTGTCCCTTCTCTCTCACCCCCTCTCTCTCTCTCTCACAACCCCCCTCTCTCTCACACACACACACAACCTCTCTCTCTCTCTTACAACCCCCACTCTCTCACAACCACCACTCTCTCTCTCTCTCTCTTACACACACCCCCATCTCTCTCACACACCCCCTCTCTTTCGCTCAGCACCCCTTTCTCTCACATTGCCGTGTTGGCACTTTGCAACACAAAACCAACTTATTTTTTTCAGTTTGGGCACTCTGGCTCAAAAAGGTTCACCATCATTGTTATAGGTAGCGAGGAGTGAAATCAAAAATTTACGCCCTTAGAAAGCCTGAAGGCGGTGCTTGGTTTTCGGGGGCCCGTACGCGGCTAGGCTCCCAAAAAGTCCCACACATGTGGTATCCCCGTACTCGGGAGAAGCAGCAGAATGTATTTTGGGGTGCAATTCCACATATGCCCATGGCATCTTTGAACAATATATAATTTAGTGACAACTTTGTGCAAAAAAAAAAAGTTTCGAATTTTCCCGCAACTTGTGGCAAAATATAAAATATTCCATGGACTCAACATGCCTCTCAGCAAATAGTTTGGGGGGTCTACTTTCCAAAATTGGGTAATTTGGGGGGGTTTTGTGCTATCTAGGCATTTTATGGCATTCAAAACTGTCATAGATAGTGATAGGTAGTGAGGAGTGAAATCAAACATTTACGCCCTTAGAAATCCTGAAGGCAGTGCTTGGTTTTCGGGGTCCCGTACGTGGCTAGGCTCCCAAAAAGTCTCACATGTGGTATCCCCGTACTCAGGAGAAGCAGCAGAATATAATTTGGGGTGTAATTCCACATATAACCATGGCATGTGTGAGCAAATATATCATTTAGTGACAACGTTTTGTCAATTTTTTATTTTTTGTAATTTTTTCAATCACTTGGGACAAAAAAAAATATTCAATGGGCTCAACATGCCTCTCAGCAATTTCCTTGAGGTGTCTACTTTCCAAAATGGGGTCATTTTGGGGGGTTTTGTACTGCCCTGCCATTTTAGCACCTCAAGAAATGAGATAGGCAGTCATAAACTAAAAGCTGTGTAAATTCCAGAAAATGTACCCTAGTTTGTAGACGCTATAACTTTTGCGCAAACCAATAAATATATGCTTATTGACATTTTTTTACCAAAGACATGTGGCTGAATACATTTTGGCCTAAATGTATGACTAAAATTTAGTTTATTGTATTTTTCTTACAACAAAAAGTAGAAAATATTATTTTTTCCAAAATTTTCTGTCTTTTTCCGTTTATATCGCAAAAAATTTTAAATCACAGAGGCAATTAAATACCATTAAAGGAAAGCTCTATCTGTTGGAAAAAAAAGGACGCAAATTTCGTTTGAGTACAACATTGCATGACCGTGCAATTACCAGTTAAAGCAGCGCAGTGCCGAATCGCAAAAAATGGCCTGGTCATTGACCAGCCAAATGGTCCGGTGCTAAAGTGGTTAAATGTGTTTCATCCCTAATGTAAGAGGGAAGAGCCTGTGCCAGCGGTTGGAGAAAATGATCTATATATAAGGAAAAACTGGAAGTTATGCTGTCCATGGAGGCGACGATGGGGCGCCCTGGTGGATTATCTGTATTTTTGTGAATTTTTGGTAAATGGTAAAAATAAGGAACCTGAAAGAAGGATTTACGAAAAAAAGCTGCCTCTGATTTGGATAATATGCCTTCTATATGGGCCTTTTCCACTATCTGATTAGATTCTGCAGTAAATTTGGGTAATGGGTCAGTTTTCAATTTCTCGTAGGTGGTAGTGTCTGAAAGAAGATGGCTGGCTTCTTTTATATACTCGTTTTTATCTTGATTAACAATACCACCCCCTTTATCAGCGGGTTTTATTATGATATTGTGATAATGACTCAATGATTCAAAGCAGTGTGTTCTAGTGGCTTTAGATTATTCTTGAAGTAATTGGGCTTAATGAATTCTGATTTGCATAGATCGCTGAGTTCTTTGAAAAAACTACCTGGTAAAAAGTTTCCAGGTAGGGGCCCTTGGACTGTGTCAGATAAAATATGGATTTTGGCCTGAAGGTGGTGTGTATGATAGGTGATAATGAATGTGAATATAGTGACCAAGCAATTACATCATCATCCTCATGTGCATTCCATAGTTCACATAGATCCATTAGGGCTTGTTGTTCGATGGAAGTGTCAAATATAGGAGGGTTATCAATAATGGGAGCTTTATTCTCTTTCATATTATAGTGTCTCCTAAGGGTCAGTTTTACGAAGGAATTTGTTCAGATCCTTTGAACATGGTGAAGGAATTCGGAACAATAGTAGGGGCAAAATAAAGGCCTCGTGCTAATAGTGAAATTTCTCGTTCATTCAGGTTCTGGGTGGACAAATTGTAGATTTTAATACTTTCCACAATTTGTCTGGTCGTTGTGTGTTTAGACTTATGTCTTCCCCCTCTCCTGCCACTTCTTCATGTTTTCTTTTTATTTTGGGTGGGCTGGATCGAGGGCTCTGTATTAAAAAGTGATAGTAGATGTGGGTGTTCCTCCAGATGTGACTGGTGGTATGGTAAAACACCTTTTATAGGGTTTTCCTCACCAGTGGAATGGGTAAGGTGATCGGCTGCAGTGGCTAATGGCCCATGGTCGGGAACAGCAGCAACTGCAGACCGATCAGTGACGCACACCGCCACGGAGCGACACACAGCTCAGCCGGCTTCACTGAGCTTCAGCTACGCTTTTCACAGTACAGCACGGACTGCTCCAGCACTCCAGGAGATAGTCACTGTTAGTCCGGTGATCCGTGCAGTGTATTAACAGCCCATGCATAAAATTTCAAGGCCTGTAGCTCACTGCTGTCATGTAAGTAGCCATTTGGCTGATTTTTTGAATAAGTTGCATTTCTTTCTATACATACTGCACTTTTTTGTTCTTTATTTGCCTTTTCAGAGTCTGCTTCACTCTCAAGGTGCTGCCAACGATGCTGATGTACCTTTAACTACATGTATGGACTTTTTATATATATATATATATATATATATATATATATATATATATATATATATACATATACACACACATACACAGTGGGTACGGAAAGTATTCAGACCCCCTTAAATTTTTTCACTCATTGTTATATTGCAGCCATTTGCTAAAATCATTTAAGTTAATTTTTTTCCTCATTAATGTACACACAGCACCCCACATTGACAGAAAAACACAGAATTCTTGAAATTTTTGCAGATTTATGAAAAAATAAAAACTGAAATATCACATGGTCCTAAGTATTCAGACCCTTTGCTCAGTATTTAGTATAAGCACCCTTTTGATCTAATACAGCCATGAGTCTTTTTGGGAAAGATGCATCAAGTTTTTCACACCTGGATTAGGGGATCCTCTGCCATTCCTCCTTGCAGATCCTCTCCAGTTCTGTCAGGTTGGATGGTAAACGTTGTTGGACAGCCATTTTTAGGTCTCTCCAGAGATGCTCAATTGGGTTTAAGTCAGGGCTCTGGCTGGGCCATTCAAGAACAGTCACGGAGTTGTTGTGAAGCCACTCCTTCGTTATTTTAGCTGTGTGCTTAGGGTCATTGTCTTGTTGGAAGGTAAACCTTCGGCCCAGTCTGAGGTCCTGAGCACTCTGGAGAAGGTTTTCGTCCAGGATATCCCTGTACTTGGCCGCATTCATCTTTCCCTTGATTGGAACCAGTCGCCCTGTCCCTGCAGCTGAAAAACACCCCCACAGCATGATGCTGCCACCACCATGCTTCACTGTTGGGACTGTATTGGACAGGTGATGAGCAGTGCCTGGTTTTCTCCACACATACCGCTTAGAATTAAGGCCAAAAAGTTCCAGACCAGAGAATCTTATTTTTTTTTTTTTTTTATAAATTCTTTATTTTTCAATTACAATATACATATATACATCAACATTTCCGAATTCCATTACAACTTAATATTTTCTTCATCTTTTCCAATTACTACCGCCTGTTTCAAAATGTTGTATTATCCTTAAACCTAACCTCATCATTTACTCGTGCTTCCTCATAATTCTAATACAACACTTTGATATTCCTACTCTTATTGCAATTTCATTTTCCTTAACCTGGGATAACCCTGGTTATCCTCCCAGGCATGGCCAAAAAGAAACAAGAAGAAGAAAAAAAAAAACTGAAAAAGAGAAAGAGCTAAAAAAAAAAAAAGGAACCCCCCAAAAATAGTATTCTGCCCTCGCCCCCCACCCAGAACCTATACTCAGGAGGATTGTTCCCTGTAGGAAATATAGGGAGTCCATACCTCCCGATACCTCTCTTCTTGCTCTCTCAACGTCATAGTAAGATTTTCCATTTGTTGGATCTCTGTTATTCTCCCCATCCATTGTATTTTAGTTGGAGCTACCGTACTTTTTCCAGAGAATCGGAATACAAGACTTTGTTGCCGTAAGCAGGTGTCTTAGAAGGGAGTTTTTATATTTTTCAATATAGTTACATAGTTACATAGTTAGTCAGGTTGAAAAAAGACACAAGTCCATCCAGTTCAACCGTAAAAAAATAAATAAAAAATAAATAAATAAAAAAAAAAAATAAAAAAAAATAAACATATATCGTACAATCCCATATACCCAATTCTATACCCACAGTTGATCCAGAGGAAGGCAAAAAAAACCCAGAAGAGCATGATCCAATTTGCTACAGCAGGGGAAAAAATTCCTTCCTGATCCCCCGAGAGGCAATCGGATATTCCCTGGATCAACTTTACCTATAAATGTCAGTACCCAGTTATATTATGTACATTTAAGAAAGAATCCAGGCCCTTCTTAAAGCAATCTACTGAGCTGGCCAGAACCACCTCTGCAGGGAGTCTATTCCACATTTTCACAGCTCTTACTGTGAAAAAACCTTTCCGTATTTGGAGGTGAAATCTCTTTTCCTCTAGACGCAAAGAGTGCCCCCTTGTCCTTTGTGTTGACCGTAAAGTGAATAACTGAACACCAAGTTCACTATATGGACCCCTTATGTATTTGTACATGTTGATCATATCCCCCCTTAATCTCCTCTTCTCAAGAGAGAATAAATTCAGTTCCTCTAATCTCTCCTCATAGCTGAGCTCCTCCATGCCTCTTATCAGTTTGGTTGCCCTTCTCTGCACTTTCTCCAGTTCCCCAATATCCTTTTTGAGAACTGGGGCCCAAAACTGAACTGCATATTCCAGATGAGGTCTTACTAATGATTTGAACAGGGGCAAAATGATATCTCTCTCTCTGGAGACCATACCTCTCTTAATACAAGAAAGGACCTTGCTCGCTTTGGAAACCGCAGCTTGGCATTGCATGCCATTATTGAGCTTATGATCTACCAAAACCCCCAGATCCTTCTCCACTACGGATCCCCCCAGTTGTACTCCCCCTAGTATGTATGATGCATTCATATTATTAGCCCCCAAGTGCATAACTTTACATTTATCAACATTAAACCTCATCTGCCACATAGTCGCCCAATTAGACAGAGCATTGAGGTCGGCTTGTAAATTGGCGACATCCTGTAAGGACGTTATTCCACTGCATAGCTTGGTGTCATCTGCAAAGACAGAAATGTTACTTTTGATCTCAGACCCAATATCATTTATAAACATATTAAAAAGTAAGGGTCCCAGCACTGAACCTTGGGGTACACCACTGATAACCTTGGACCATTCAGAGTAAGAATCATTAACCACTACTCTCTGAATTCTGTCTTTTAGCCAGTTTTCTATCCATTTACAAACTGATATTTCCAATCCTGTAGACTTTACCTTACACATGAGCCGTGTGTGGGGAACTGTATCGAACGCTTTTGCAAAATCCAAGTATACCACGTCCACTGCCACCCCTCTGTCCAAGGTCTTACTTACCTCTTCATAAAAAGAAATCAGGTTTGTTTGACAACTTCTGTCTTTCATGAATCCATGCTGTCTGTTGCTTAAATAGTTTTTTTCCAGCAATAACTCATCTATGTGGTCTTTTATTAATCTCTCCAGTATTTTCCCAACTATAGAAGTTAAACTAACAGGTCTATAGTTACTTGGTAAACACTTAATTCCCTTTTTAAATATAGGCACCACATTGGCCCTGCGCCAATCCAGTGGTACTATTCCTGTCATTAATGAGTCCCTAAAAATTAAATACAATGGCTTTGAAATTACAGAGCTCAATTCTTTTAGGATCCGTGGGTGTATGCCATCTGGTCCAGGTGCTTTATCCACCTTTATTCCATCTAAATATTTCTGGACCATATCACTTTTGAGCCATTGTGGATTTGGGGCTGTGTCACTACCACCCCCATTTTGGACATGAGCTCCCCCATGCTCCTTTGTATACACAGAACTGAAGAAAGTATTTAATAAATTAGCCTTCTCTTTGTCCCCAGTCACCCACTCTAGATTATTTTGTAAAGGGCCTACATGCTCAGACTTGACCTTTTTACTATTAATATATTTGAAGAATTTTTTGGGGTTTGTCCTACTATCTTTTGCAATCTGTCGTTCATTTTGAATTTTTGCATCCTTGATTTCCTTTTTACATATCCTGTTATATTCTTTGTAACATTTAAATGACACTAGTGTTCCCTCATTTTTATATTTTTTAAAAGCTCTTTTCTTATAGTTTATAGCTTTTTTAACTTTGGCAGTGAGCCACATAGGTTTTATTTTTAGCCTTTTAAACTTATTGCCCATGGGAATATACTTTGCAGTGAGTTCACAAACAGTCTTTTTGAAGAATTCCCATTTCTGTTCTAACGGAATATCGTGCAGCAAAAAGGCTGCCGGATTTTCTCCAAGAGACACATCTGTAATTTCTTTAACGGTTTCAGAGACCATCTTCCAGAATTCTTTCAGTCTGGGACATTCCCAAAAAATGTGTAGCATAGTGCCCTCTGCACCTTGGCAGCGCCAGCACTGATTGGATACTTGTGAGAAAAATCAGATTCAATACTGCTAGGGTTCTATACCACCTGGTCAGGATTTTATACGCCCCTTCTTGATATCGGGTTGCCATTGACACTTTGTGCGTAAACAATTTTTTTTTTACTTTTTGCTATAATAAATATCCCCAAAAACGATATAAAAAAAAAAAAATTTCCTCAGTTTAGGCCGATCCGTATTCTTCTACATATTTTTGGTAATAAAAAATCGCAATCAGCGTTTATTGATTGGTTTGCGCAAAAATTATAGCGTTTACAAAATAGGGGATAGTTTTAAGGCATTTTAATTTTCTTTACTAGTAATGGTGGCGAGCAGCAATTTTTTTTTCGTGACTGCGACATTATGGCGGACACATCGGACACATTTTTTGGACCATTGTCATTTTCACAGCGATCAGTGCTATAAAAATGCACTGATTACTGTGAAAATGACACTGGCAGTGAAGGGGTTAACCACTAGGGGCGCTGGAGGAGTTAAGTGTGCCTAGGGGCGTGTTTCTAACTGAGGGGGGCGTGGCTACGAGTGACACGTCACGATCTCCGCTCTGATTACACAGAGCGGAGATCGCTGACAGTGTCAGTAGAGGAGCGGGGAGATGTTGTGTTTACACTAACATCTCCCCGCTCCAAGCCTTCGTGAGACGATCGCGGGAATCCCCGCGGTGATCGAGTCCCCGGGACCCGCGGTCCGACTCACGGGGAAGGCAGGGGGGTAGCGAGCGTGCTGCCGGCGGCGCACACGCGCGACCCCGACGTCGGCAGTTAAAGGGCTATGTACAGGTACGTGATTGTGCCTGTACGAGCCATTCTGCCGACATATATATATACAGTGAGCGGTCGGCAAGTGGTTAAGCATATTTGTTCAAACCTAGATGGTGTACGTACTTCTGGCACTCGTTGCATAATTGACCGTAAGAAGGCGTTTAGCTGCATTTGCCTAAATGGGTTCAGATCTTCCGAAAACTCTTGTTCAATCTCCCCCTTAGTCATTATATTATTATTTATTGAAAAATGTATAATCCTGCTGATTCCCCGCCGCCTTAATTCTTTGAGCCAGGTCTTATAGACCAGGGATTTAAACGTCGGGCTACCGAGCATTGGAATCATGGGACTTGGATGTGTCGACACCTTTTGTTTTCTTAAATTTTTTTTAATAGATTGAAGCGCGGCACCTACAGTAGGGTGTCTCCTCACCGCCTGTGGTATCTCTACATCCAGGAGCCATGCTATTCCTTCCAAAGGCATCTCAACTGTTGCTTGTTCCATGTGTATCCATGGCTTTTCCTTTCGAATTGTACACCAATCCACTACCCGCGTTAGATGTGATGCTTCATAGTAGCCCACTGGATCTGGGAATCCTACCCCTCCTCTCTCCTTTGGCAGGGTCAGTATGTCTCTACGTACTCTCGCAGATTTACCCGCCCAAATAAATCTTGATCTCAAATCCCTTAGAAATCCTGCAGACAACTTTATTGGTAGGGTCTGAAATAGATATAACAATCTCGGCATTACGTTCATTTTAATGATGTTAATTCTGCCAAACCACGTAAAAACCTCTTTGTCCCACCTCTGAAAGTCTAGTTTAATCTGTCGAATCAATGGGGCAAAATTTAGTTCAAACACTCGGTTGAGCTTATTCTGTATTATTCTGTCCCCAGGTAGCATATATTGGAGTCTGTCCATTCTAAAAGCAAAACTATCAGAGAGCTGCTGTTTCAGCGTGGCATTTATTTCCACGCCCATTACTTCTGATTTGTTATAATTTACTTTAAAGTTGGATATCTCCCATAAATGCGTATTTCCGCTAACAGAGATGGTAAAGATATCGCTGGAGAGGTTATAAAAAACAGCAAGTCATCCGCATACGCTGCCAATTTGTGTTGTTCTCCTTTTATTTAAATACCCCTAATGTCTGAATTGGCCCGAATTGTTCTTAGAAAGGGTTCTAATGTGAGAATAAATATGATATGTGAGAGTGGACATCCCTGCCGCGTTCCATTGCTTATGGGAAATGGTTCAGACATTATATCATTCACCTTGACTCTTGCTCTTGGATATGAATACAGGCTTGTAATCCAATTCTGCATCCCGCTTCTCAGTCCTATATGCTGTAGTAAAGCTCTCAGGAATGTCCAGTCTACCCTATCAAATGCTTTTTCTGCATCTGTAGATACAACCACTAACGGATTCTGAGAGGACTGAGATAGATATATGGCACTTAGAACCCTTTGCGTATTTTCTCTCCCCTCTCTACCAGGAGTAAACCCTACTTGATCCGGGTGTACTATAGTGGGGATATATACCAATAATCTATTGGCAAGAATTTTCATAAGGATCTTAAGATCTACATTTAATAGGGAGATTGGGCGGTAGCTGTCACATTGAGCTGGATCCTTAGGGATTACCGTTATGTGGGCCATTAATATCTCCCCCGGAATCCTCTGCCCCTCCCGTATTGAGTTAAATGCAGCTAGGAATTTTGGTGCCAGTTTTTCAGAAAAAGTTTTATAATAAAGCAACGTATAGCCGTCAGGGCCTGGGGCTTTACCTAGTTTCAGTGATTTAAGGGCTTCTAAAAATTCCTCTGTTGTAATTGGACCATCTATATCTCCTGCTCTCTCTTCGGGCAATTTAGGCATTCCTGAAGCCGCTATATATTCTTTTGCCCGCTCCCCTCTGTCAGACATTGGGGTAGATTGTTGACCCTCAATCAGGGCTGGACTGGGACCAAAATTTGGCCCTGGACTTCATCCAGACCGGCCCACTTTAATTCTATAAAATTCTGCCCCCACCCCCCCAAAAAATCACGCCCACTAAAAGGCCCCTACATCCATTATTGTATATCATGGGAGGGTGAGCGAGAGGGGAATGAGAGAGAGAGAGGGGGAGGGAGGGAGGGAGGGTTGAGGGAAAGGGTATGAGAGGGGGTGGGTGAGAGAGGGGGGTGAGTGTAAGAGAGAGGGAGTGAGTGTAAAAGAGAGGGGGTGAGTGTAGGACCCCTTTCACACTGAGGCGTTTTTCAGGCGCTTTTGGGCTAAAAATAGCGCCTGTAAAGTCCCTGAAATGCCTCTGCTGCAGTCCCAGTGTGTAAGTCCTCCAAGCAGCATCTTTGGGGCGGTGGAGGAGCGGTGTACACACCGCTCCTGCCCATTGAAATGAATGGCTGAGAGACAGAGGAGGGGTCTGAGAGACAGAGGAGGGGTCTGAGAGACAGAGGAGGGGTCTGAGAGACAGAGGAGGGAGCTGAGAGACAATGGGAGGGAGCTGAGAGACAATGGGAGGGAGCTGAGAGACAATGGGAGGGAGCTGAGAGAAAATGAGGGGGAAGCTGAGAGACAGAGGGGGAAGCTGAGAGACAGAGGGGGAAGCTGAGAGACAGAGGGGGAAGCTGAGAGACAGAGGGGGGAGCTGAGAGACAGTGGGGGGGAGCTGAGAGACAGTGGGGGGGAGCTGAGAGACAGTGGGGGGGAGCTGAGAGACAGTGGGGGGGAGCTGAGAGACGAGAGGAGAGCTGAGAGACAAAGGAGGAGAGCTGAGAGACAGAGGAGGGGTCTGAGAGACAGAGGAGGGGTCTGAGAGACAGAGGGGGGGTCAGAGAGACAGAGGGGGATAAAAGAGGAGGGGACTGAGAGACACAGGAACTGAGAGACAGAGGGGGGTCTAAGAGACAGAGGGGGAGCTGAGAGACAGAGGGGGAGCTGAGAGACAGAGGGGGAGCTGAGAGACAGAGGGGGGCGCTGAGAGACAGAGGGGGGCGCTGAGAGACAGAGGGGGGCTGAGAGACAGAGGGGGGGCTGAGAGACAGAGGGGGGGCTGAGAGAGAGGGGGGCTGAGAGACAGAAGGGGGCTGAGAGACAGTGGAGGGGTCTGAGAGACAGTGGAGGGGTCTGAGAGACAGAGGAGTCTGAGAGACAGAGGAGGGAGCTGAGAGACAATGGGAGGGAGCTGAGAGACAATGGGAGGGAGCTGAGAGACAATGGGAGGGAGCTGAGAGACAATGGGAGGGAGCTGAGAGACAGAGGGGGGGGAGCTGAGAGACAATGAGGGGGAAGCTGAGAGACAGAGGGGGAAGCTGAGAGACAGAGGGGGAAGCTGAGAGACAGAGGGGGAAGCTGAGAGACAGAGGGGGGAGCTGAGAGACAGTGGGGGGGAGCTGAGAGACAGTGGGGGGGAGCTGAGATACAGTGGAGGGGTCTGAGAGAAAAGGGGGGATCTGAGAGACAGAGAGGAGAGCTGAGAGACAGAGGGGGGCGCTGAGAGACAGAGGGGGGCTGAGAGACAGAAGGAGGCTGAGAGACAGTGGAGGGGTCTGAGAGACAGAGGGGGGAGCTGAGAGACAGAGGGGGGAGCTGAGAGACAGAGGGGGAGCTGAGAGACAGAGGGGGAGCTGAGAGACAGAGCGGGAGAGCTGAGAGACAGAGGAGGAGAGACAGAGGGGGGGTCTGAGAGATAGAGGGGAGCTGAGAGACAGAGGAGGGGCTAAAAGAGGGGGACTGAGAGACACGGGAACTGAGAGACAGAGGGGGATCTAAGAGACAGGGGGGTCTGAGAGACAAAGGGGGGAGCTGAGAGACAAAGGGGGGAGCTGAGAGACAAAGGGGGGAGCTGAGAGACAAAGGGGAGAGCTGAGAGACAAAGGGGGAGAGCTGAGAGACAAAGGGGGAGAGCTGAGAGACAGAGGGGGAGAGCTGAGAGACAGAGGGGGAGAGCTGAGAGACAGAGGGGGAGAGCTGAGAGACAGAGGGGGAGAGCTGAGAGACAGAGGGGGAGAGCTGAGAGATAGAGGAGGGGGCTGAGAGACAGTGGGGGGTCTGAGAGGCAGAAGGGGAGCTGAGAGAGAGGAGGAGAGCTGGGAGACAGAGTAGAGCTGAGAGATAGAGGAGGGGTCTGAGAGACAGAGAAGGGGTCTGAGAGACAGAGGAGGGGGCTGAAAGAGGGGTGACTGAGAGACAGAGGGGGCAGAGAGACAGAGGGGAGGGCTGAGACAAACCACATAGCACTGTCCCTTTCTGCAGTCCCTCCTCTGCTCACCTCCCCGCTGTCTCAGTGTTCTGGCATGTTTGTGTAGGATGCCAGGTACCCGATGGCCATCAGTGGCAGCGCCGAGTCTCCCTCTTGATCCGGGGGGTGCTCACGCTGCTCTGCTCCTTACAGCGGCGCATGTTCTCTTCCTCCGGGCTCCCAGTCAGCCTGCCCTCCGGCCCAGGCCGCATGGTTCCTGGAGCAGAGAGGAGGTGGAGGAATCGAGGTTCTGGGAGCGCCGGGGTGGCCGCACTCGCTACTGTCCACCTCTTCGGTGGTCAGGGAGGGGTTGGAGCTCTTCTCCCTTGGAATTTTACATCCAACTGCCCTCCTCGATGGCCACCTTCCCCGAATCCCTGCCGCTGTTTGCTGCCACGCTCCCGCTGCCGCCGAACTGCATAAAAAAAGGGCCACAAAAAAAAACATTTTTTTTTTGTGAGGGCCGCTGTTTGCTGCCACGCTCCCGCTGCCGCCGAACTGCATAAAAAATGGCCCACAAAAAAAATATATATATATTTTAAAAACGTCCCACTGAGCCATCGGCCCACCAGGAAACTCCTGGTAGTCCCTATGGCCAGTCCATCCCTGCCCTCGATCTGATAGAGGTTGGCGTAGTAATCTTTGAATGCCTTCGCAATTGCCTGTGAAGAGCTAACTAAGGTGTCTCCCTGAGTTTTGATTTGGTCTATGTAATTTCTTGCCCTCGTCTCTCTAAGAGCGTTTGCTAGCATCCTGCTGGGTTTGTTTCCGTACTCATAATATGCCTGTCTACACCGGGTTAATTTGGCTTTAGCTCTATCCATTAATAATAATTTTAATTCATCTCGTAGGGCCAAGAGTTTTTCCTCTGTCTGTTGTGCCTGAGATTTCTTATGTGCCAACTCAAGTACCCGAATCTTTCCGAGCAGGGTGTCCAGCCTCGCTCCCATAGCCCGTTTTCTATGTGCTCCCAGGGATATAAGAATCCCTTTGATATAACATTTATGTGTCTTCCATCTACATAATGGAGTTGTTTCCTCTGATTCATTACTTATAAAAAAAGTCCTCCAGTTCCTGCGCTATTTTATTCTCGTACTCTGGTTCCTTCAGGAGTGTCTTATTTATCTTCCAATTCCATTCCCGGGGACTTGCTTCTCCCCATTCTATAACACAATTAGTTGGCGCGTGGTCCGATAATGTAAATGAACCTATCGACGCCTCCATTATACACGACAGTGCATTCTGAGATAAAAAAATAGAATTGATTCTGGTATATGTCTTCTGTTTAGCTGAAAAAAAAGTATAATCTCTGTCGTGTGCATGGAGGATTCTCCACATGTCCATCAGTTGCAAGTCTTGAAGCAGTCTCTTTGCTCTGCACAATTTTACATAAGACAAATGGGACACTCCCTTTGTAGGATCCAGTGCCATATTTAGATCCCCTCCCATCAGCAGAATCCCTTCTTTATTTTGATGCACCAAATTCAGATATGTTTCAAGCGCTGAAACTTGATCCTCATTCGGTAGGTACATATTTACCAATGTGACCTTTTGATCACATAAAAATCCTTTTACGATAAGAAGCCACCCTGTCTCATCTTTAATTATCTTGGATTCCTTCCATGGCACCTGCTTCGAGATCATAATTGCTACACCATTTGCCTTTGAGGTCAAAGATGCCCCATGGTACACAGTGGGGAATCTATGATTCCCCAGTTTTGTGATTTTATCATTTCTAAAATGTGTCTCTTGTAGAAAGATGATTTGGGACTTATGTCTCCCTAATTCGGCTAATAATCTGGTACATTTCTCTGGACTGTTTAACCCCTTTACATTGTAGGAGGTGAGAGTTATCTTTGTCATCTTAACGTTTAGGTCTATCTCTTCCCTGGTTATCGGGGCGGTGGAGCGGCGGGGAAGGAACTGGGCGGGGTAAGACGGGTCCCCACAAAAAAAAAAACAATATCTCCGGGACTGGCTAGTTCTCCAGAACCCTGAGTATTGTATGCTCTAGGCTGTGGCAGGCTCTATGCAGCTGCAAATCTGCCTGCCGCTCGCCTAATTTAGAAATTGGAAAATTGAAACATCTTCGACTTCCCTCCACTTGGAGGAGAGACGTTAAAATTGGGGAAAGTGAATAAGCAGGGCAGAGATCTGAGCCTTATTATCTATCCACATGCACCCTATAATCATCCCCCGCGTCCTTATCTAACTGTCTTATCTTATTTTGCAGATCCCAACACTTTTTCACTCCTACCCATCTCATAAATTCCATCATTTCCTAATATTTCACTCAATCATTCTAGTAGTCCTAAAACACCTGTAACACTTATCTCATTTTCTCACTGTGTTTTCCTGTCTATTATCATTTATAACGATACTCTTGCGAAGCGAAAAAAAAAGAAAAAAATCATCAGAAAAACCCCTTCATTCCCTTCTTACTGGATCAGATCAATAAATTCAGTGGTTAATAATTCAGTATTTATTCTCATTGTTGCTGCTTCTATAACCATTTCCATATTTGTTGAGTATATATGCTTTTCCCTTATCCTAGTGCTCCAGTATATTACCCTACTACAAGGGGGGAGCAGGGGGGGGCATCCATTACTTTCATAAGAGGTCGCTAAATCCATTGAACCCGAGTCCAACCGCCATAAATCTATACAATCAGGGGTTTCCTCCTCCCCAATTTACCCCCCTCCCTCCTGTGAGAAATGTGACATGTGCTATATTTCATAAATCCCCCCTCCATCCCCCCTCATATCTAAATCCCTTCTTATCTCTTAACAATCACAAAACAACTCACACCGCCCAAAACTAACCCAAAAAACACGAAAAAAAAACAAAACCTTCTATTGTGAAGTATGTATGTATGGCATCAATCAGCCCTAATATATTCCTACGCTGATGGATGTATATTATTAAGGAATTATCTCCAATAAGTTGTGATGTGTGATATTTATTATTTCTGCTAGTCCTCTGACCTAGACAAACGGCAGAGAGACGACACAAAAAACAAAAAAAAACAACCCCCAAAAAATAAGAAAACCCTGTGTTTTTTTTTACCACCTCCTCTTATGTCCTAACCCTCCCCCCTCATTTTCCCCCTATGCTTTATGGACTTTTACATACAGATATACCCCCTCCCTCCTGCATCAGGTTTCATTATAAAAATAAAATAAAAAATACAGAGTAACAATAAGAATACAAATATATAAATCTAAAGGCCACCTTATATGACTCATAAATATAAATACACTCACGTGTAACTACATGCATATACATATCCATCACTAATTCCTCTCACTTATCTCATGGTACACAGTACACAAATTATATCATCTAATCAACTAATCCCAAGGAATTCTATAACTTCTACAAGTCAAAAAAAAACAGGAGGAGAGGAAAAAAAAAAAGGAAATATAGGGGAAGGAAAAACACTCCCCTATTTACATTTTAAAGCATGCTGTTTTACCCATTCTCTTCCTCTCGCATTGCCATTATGCTTGATGGGAAAGTTATTCCATAAATATTGGTAGCTCTGCCCAGTTAGGGACCTCGATGGCCTCAGAGCCCAGAAACTTAAAAAGATCTGGAAGTTGAGCAGGATCTCTTAAATTAAAGCTTTGTCCCCCCTTTTTTACTATTACTGCCAGTGGGTAACCCCATCTATATGTAGCACCTTTATAGAGCAAATATTCCAATAAGGGCTTTAAAATACGTCGCCTGGTTTTAGTTTGTCTACATAGATCTGGGTATATTTGTATTTCACCCCCCATGTACTTCAGTGTTACCTCTTGCCAGGCGGCCCTCAGTATGTCCTTCTTTACCCTAAAAAAGTGGACTCTACACAGAACATCTCGCGGGTTAGTCTGTACTGGGTTACGGGTCGTGGGTACCTTGTGTACCCGGTCAAGCTCAATAGGGGTATTTAGTGGGTTCTTCAGTAACTGATTTAAAATAGCCATCACTGTCTCTCTCAAAGCTGGTCCTTCAGTCTCCTCTGGGACCCCCTTTATCCAAATATTGTTCCTCCTACTCCTATTTTCAGATTCTTCAGATTGTAATTGTAGCAATATCATTCGCTGATGATGTTTATATAATTTATCTTCTAGAATCTCGAATCGTGCATCTGCCCTGTTTTGCGCTTGCTCCAGGTTTGTTACTCTATAATCTGTTGTCTCTACCTTACCACGAACCTCCGCAAGCTCCTCTCTCATTGTATCGGTTATACTGGCTAATAGGTGTTGAATGTCCTCTTTAGTGGGGAGAGCCTGAATAAGCTGTTTAAGCTGTACAATGTCCTGCTCTGTCCCCTTCTCCTGTAGCTGTGTGTTGGGTGTAGTTTGCGAGCATACCTGTTTGACTCCATTAGCAGCTGTGGACATCTCGGATACCCCTTCCCCTGCACCCAGCAGTATACTTGACCTGGTCTGTCATGCTGGGGCAGCTGAGGCTGACGTCTGTAATGATGCCTGCAACGAAGCCTCCAGAAACGGCTCTTGTATCAAGGTCATGATGTTACTGATGTCCGCCATCTGTTTCAGGTCTCGCTGCGCCGTCAGATACTGAGTGATGTGTGTATGGCTTGGAGTAGACGGCACTTCTGTATTCCTCCCCCGTCTTGACATGGACCGCCTGGGGCTCTCGAGACACCACCGACCCGTGTGACCAGTTTGTATGACTAAGTCAACACTGTGGGTCCGCGCTGTTACGGGACACAGCCTTCCCATAGAGTCCTAAATCCGGCGCCAGTCTATAGGACTACAGAGGCACTGATAGTCCGCAGGGTTTTCACATTTTGCTGCCACTCTACTAAAGGGGTGCAATGTGATGCTGCTAGGCTCTGCTCTCAAGTGCTCTCACACCGCCATGCTAAGACCAATCCCTCAGGAAACGGAAGTCTAAACAGTCCTGCCCCTCACTGCCACCTTCTCCACCGCTCGGGCCGAGAATCTTATTTCTCACCATCTTGGAGTCCTTCAGGTGTTTTTTTTTAGCAAACTCCATGCGGGCTTTCATGTGTCTTGCACTGAGGAGAGGCTTCCGTCGGGCCACTCTGCCATAAAGCCCCGACTGGTGGAGGGCTGCAGTGATGGTTGACTTTCTACAACTTTCTCCCATCTCCCGACTGCATCTCTGGAGCTCAGCCACAGTGATCTTTGGGTTCTTCTTTACCTCTCTCACCAAGGCTCTTCTCCCCCGATAGCTCAGTTTGGCCGGACGGCCAGCTCTAGGAAGGGTTCTGGTCGTCCCAAAAGTCTTCCATTTAAGGATTATGGAGGCCACCGTGCTCTTAGGAACCTTAAGTGCAGCAGAATTTTTTATATAACCTTGGCCAGATCTGTGCCTTGCCACAATTCTGTCTCTGAGCTCTTCAGGCAGTTCCTTTGACCTCATGATTCTCATTTGCTCTGACATGCACTGTGAACTGTTAAGGTCTTATATAGACAGGTGTGTGGCTTTCCTAATCAAGTCCAATCAGTATAATCAAACACAGCTGGACTCAAATGAAGGTGTAGAACCATCTCAAGGATTATCAGAAGAAATGGACAGCACCTGAGTTAAATATATGAGTGTCACAGCAAAGGGTCTGAATACTTAGGACCATGTGATATTTCAGTTTTTCTTTTTTAATAAATCTGCAAAAATTTCAACAATTCTGTGTTTTTCTGTCAATATGGGGTGCTGTGTGTACAATGAGGAAAAAAATGAACTTAAATGATTTTAGCAAATGGCTGCAATATAACAAAGAGTGAAAAATTTAAGGGGGGGGGGGGAGAGGGGTGAGAGAGATCTCAGGACTTTATATCTTCATTATTTTTCACTTTTTTTTTTCTTCCAACTTTATTTGACCAGAAGAAGACAGCTCCAGTTGAACAGATCATTAGTACAGAGACAGTAACAATACAAGAATCTGAATGACCTAGACAAACTGTAAATACAAAATTAGATGTGTAGAAAGTCAGTAGATCAATCAAACATTTTTCTTGTACAAAGGTTTTTATTAAAGATTCACATCAATAAAAAGAATACAAAACAAAAATGGAACTGGACACAATGAAAATGTGCAATTTTTACAACAGTATAATACATGGGGATGATCCCGGGTTCCGAGCTAAAAACTATAAGTCCTACTGAATTATACCAAGAGTATGGGTAGCAGGACATTCAGAAGAGACCAACAGGTCCTGAGTCTTGGCATAATAATGTTGCCTTGAAGCTAACTGAAATACATATTGTCGCTCTAGGTCGATTTTGGAACTTGAGGCAAAATAACAATATGACAAACAATATCTTGTGAGCGCATTAAACTGGACAACCATCTAGGGGGAATGGTGTTGTTCCCCGGTGAAAACTACAAAAGCAAATAAAAACAAAAATAAAATAAAATCTTAAAAAGGGAAAGGGGAATGTGTCCTGTCAGGTAACCAGTCCCAGCAGGGTCTGCCCCGTAGGCTGGGGAGACCAAAAGGTAGAATAAGAAGAAAGTTGACAAAGAGCGCCAAGAGGGAAGAGTTCAGGAAGAATTCAAAAGATAAAGAAGGAGAAAGGGGTGATGTGAGCCTTTAGTGTAGGGGAGAAGAGGAGGTTGAAATATAGAGGGGAAACCAAAGAAAGAAGGGAAATGAGAGGGGAAGGGAAAAAAGAGGGGGGGCCCCAGGGTGGGGGGGGGGAACAGAGGCTTGTCACAGGGAGAGGAGCGTTGGATCAAATCGCGAAGGGCGGATATGAGTCACCCAGGGTTGCCATATCCGGAGGAACTTAGCGTGGGTGTCTGTCAACACGGCAGTAAGTTTCTCATTCACCATAATGTCGTTCACGCTGTTTTTAACTGCTTCAAACCTGAGGGGCGGGGTTTTCCAAGCCCGTGCTATGGTCAGTTTAGTTGCAGTAAAGATGTGTGCGGCCAATAGACGTTCAGGACAAAGAAGTTCCGCAATGGGTTTGCACAATAGGGCCTCAAAAGGGTCCCTCTTTATAGTGGTGTTGAAAAGGTTACGAAGTAACGCATATACTCTGATCCACAGTCTGCGTACCCTGGGGCAGGACCACCAGATGTGCGCCATTGTGCCCTCCTGAGAGCACCCTCAAAAGCATAAAGGGGAGTAAGACGGGATAAAGCTCGCTAATCTGGCCGGGGTGTAGTACCACCTATAAAAGACCTTGTAGGCATTTTCCAAGAAGAGGACATTCTTGGAGCATTTAGTTAGCGCCGTGGTCATTCTCCGCCAGTCATCCGGCTCTAGTTGTTTCCCAAGTTCAGCCTCCCATTGGCGATGATAAGGTCTCAGTGGTGGTTTCCTGGAGCTTATAATAGCCGTATATATGAGTGATATCATACCCGAGGATTGAGGACGTGATCTACATAAACTTTCAAAAGGGGTCATGGCATAGGGAGTAGGTTGGGATCTTATTAATTTCTGGAGAAAGTGTCGGAGTTGTGTATAGCTATAATGTTCCTTTAGGGGATGTCGTGTGTAGAGCGTAGGGCTGCAAATGGGACAATTTTGGTCGGAGTGAGCAGAGACTGAACGTCCACAAAATCGTGGTCGGTCCACCATGCAAACTGCGAGGGGTTATCAGATCCCGGCGGGAACAACGGGCAGTGAAGGAGACAGAGTAAGGGGAGATGGGGAGAAATCAGGCCTGCTGAGAACTTAACTGTGTCCCATAACCGTAGGGAATGAGTCAAGCATGGACTTATGGTAGATGGGCGGTGAGCCTTGGGGAGCCAAGGAAGGGAGGCCAGGGGAGCCAAGGAAGGGAGGCCAGGGGAACCGGGTGGGAGTCCACCAGATCAATGATGGCCCACAGTGGCATTTGTTGCTTCTCGTGGAGAAGAGCGAGTGGGGCGATACCGGCCGCTGTATAGTAGGCTTGCAGGTTCGGGACCGAAAGGCCTCCATCTATTCTACGTGCGTAGAGCACCTGCCGTTTGATCCTGGGCTTCGTCTTGCCCCAGACAAACTGCATGATCTTGCGTTGGTGAATTCGGAGGATATGGGAGGGTATCTGGACCAGTAAAACCCGAAAATAATAAAGCAGTTTCGGGAGGTACGCCATGCGTACTGTCGCTATTCTGCCGAACCAGGATAATGGAAGAGTGGACCAAGAATCGAGCATGTTTGTCAATTTCCGTAATAGTGAGGGGTAGTTGGCTTGATATAGGCCCAAGTAATTAGAAGTAAGTTTGACCCCCAGGTAGGGTAACGAGTTGGTCCATTGGAAGGAAAAAGCCAACTTCAATGATTCCATCTCAGAGGGCCGAAGATTGATTGACATGGCTTTGGATTTAGCCGGGTTGACAGATAGACCCGATAACATGGCGAAGGTATCTAAAAGGGACATCAAATTGGGGAGGGAGATTCTGGGTTTAGTGACTGACCACAAAATGTCGTCCGCAAATAGGGATAGTTTATGCGAGGTCCCCGCCACTTCCACCCCAGTTATGTCGACATGCGATCGAATGGCCTCCGCCAAGGGTTCCAGTGCCAAGATAAATAGAAGGGGGGAGAGTGGACACCCTTGGCGGGTTCCCCTTTTTATGGGGAAGGTGGGCGACTCATGACCGTAATATCGCACCTTAGCTTGTAGGGAATCATAAATGGCTGAGACCCATCTCAAAAAGGAGGTACCGAAGCCGTAGTGGCCTAGAACCTGTGTCAAATAGGGCCAAGACAAGGTATCAAAGGCCTTATTGACATCCAAGGACAGAAACATGGTTTCCAAAGACCTAACATGCGCTATTTGTTGGATTTGAAGGAGCCTCCTAATAGCATCCCCTGCCTGTCTACGGGGGACAAAACCCACCTGCTCTTTTTTTATCAAACGCGGGAGAAATGAGTTCAGGCGGTTGGCCAGGATCTTCGTCAGGATTTTTATGTCAATATTTATTAAGGAAATTGGGCGGAAATTGGCCCAAGAAGAGTGGTCCCTATCCGGCTTGGGAATCATTACAATATTGGCGGTCAGCAGATCTGGTGTAAACGAGTGGCCTTCTTTTACCGAATTATACATAGCCGCCAAATGTGGGGCAAGGACCTCTGCAGATTTCCGGTAGTACAGGGCTGTGAAGCCGTCAGGGCCCGGTCTCTTGCCTATCTTTAATTCTTTGATGCAGTGGAGAACTTCTGATACCTGCACGTCTCTGTCCATAACAGATCTGTGGGTGGCAGATAGGGAAGGTAAGGGCAAATCCTTCAGGAAGCGAGTCAGGCCGTCGGTAGACGCATGGGTGGGGGCAGAATAAAGTTTGGTGAGACGGTGGCGGAATTCGTCCAAGACCCGACGCGGGTTGCCCGTAAGGATATTGTGGCGGGTGCGTAAGGCTATAGGGGCGAATTTCGGGGTGAAAGTGCGCAATCTATTGGCTAGCATCGCCGTGGGCTTATTTGCCTTAGCGTACCACTTCTGACGAGCCCAGCGTAAGGTGCGTTCTGCATCATCCGTAACACATAAATCTAGGTCCGATCGGGCTTTGTCTAAAAGTTTGCGATTGGTTGGGGTAGGATCTTGTTTAAAGGCCGTGGAGAGGGCCTCCAGGTTATGCTCAAGTCTACGCCGGGTTTGGGTTCGCTCTTTTTTGCGCTTTGACGCTATACGAATAACGTGGCCCCGGAGGACCGCTTTATATGCTTCCCAAAGGGTCACCGGAGAGGAGACCGTCCCTGTATTAAGTTTAAAATAGTCTATCGATGCTTTGTGAATCTTAGTAAGGATCGGCTCAAATGACAAAAGGGAGTCATTCATGACCCAAGGAGCGTGCTGTGGTTTGCTGAGCAGGGAGTGGCAAATAGTCAGAATTGGGTCGTGGTCTGACCAGGGGGTTGCTAGAATAAAGACTGCGTCAATCAGGGTTAGATGCTGCCGTAACACAAGCATGTGGTCAATCCTGGAGTGTGAGTGATGGGGATGGGAATAGTGGGTGTAATCCCTACCAAGGGGATGGAGCTCCCGCCAAATGTCGACTAGGTCATGGTTTTGTAGGGTTCGTAAAAAGGTTTTTGCAGCTGGGGAGGGGACTCTATGGTCCGATGGGTAATTATCCAGGGAGGGGTTTAGCGAGACATTAGAGTCACCCGCCAACAGGAGGATGCCCCTCTGGTGGTCCTTTAACAGGGCGCAGACATGTGTCAGAAAGGGGCCTGGGTTAACATTTGGGGCGTAATAGGTCATGATAGTTACCTCATTGTCCTGAACTGAACCTTGCAGGAGAAGGTATCTGCCGTCAGGGTCAGCAATTTGTTTACTGCAAATAAACGGGACTGATTTTCTTATGGCTATGAGAACCCCTTTCTGTTTGATAGGACCGCTTGCTAAGTAAACTTGGGGATAATTTGCATCGAAATATTTGGGGCAAGAGGAGGCGGAGAAATGGGTCTCCTGTAGACATGCTATGTCAATATTGTGTTGCTTAAGGAATTTGAAAGCTTTGACCCGTTTTTGAGGCAAGTTCATGCCCTGAACATTCAGGGACAGCCAACGGAGGGTCATTGGATCAAACACATGAAGCAGTATAATACTCTGTTCCCGCACCCTGGGGTTATAGGAGAAGGGAAGGAAGGGAGGAGGGGGGAAAGGCCGGGAGGAGAGAGGAAAACAGAGAGGAAAGAGGAGAGATAGAAAAGATGAGAGTACCGAGGAAGGCTCGGCATAGAACAAATGCCATGCGCATAAATGTAGCGTAACGTGGGTTATAAAACCCACTACGGGTTGGGAGCCCGGCCAAGAAAAACCTCTTAGCCGGGTGCCAACACATGGGGGTAGCAGTGGTCCGTCGGAACCACCGGTCTATGGTGAAAACATTACAAACATTTTAAACATTTTTGACATAGGATCTGGGTGATGGAACCTGAAACAAAAGTCATCAAAACGATGAAGCTGCAGACAGTTACGACAAGGCAACCATTGTACATCATTAACAAAATGAAGTGTAGGAGGGAGATCCCCCGATCCCCCAGAGGGGACAGCCACCAGGCCATTCCCCCAAGGGGGTCGGGCGGGACCATGCGCACAAATCACCACCCCAGCCCCACCAATCCACAATTGAGGGCTGGAGGACCGCAACACAGTTATGTACCGAATGATCAATAAACAGAAAGATAAACGTGTACCCCCACCCAACTTGGCCTGAAACCCCTCACCCCCCAGCAACCCGCGAGACCACCAAAGAAGACAAAAAAACAAAGGGCCACAGGTAGCAGCCCAAACCATTTGGGTACTCATGGACGCGGCAGGGTGGGGGAGGCAGATTGATGCCGAAGTTCTGCCCGGTCACCTAAGGGGCGTAGATTACGCCCCGGGCCACCATCTCACAAGCGGGGCAGCCCATCCTGGGGCGACCCCCGCCGACCAGGTGTCAGAGACCAATGTTAAGAAAAATATGGTGAGGGAACTACTTCAAAAACATGTCACTCTGGTTCCCATATAAAAACAACCAGTAGTTCAAGGGGAACTGGGCAGCACGAGTTCAGATGACCAAGAAAAGCTGAAATGAACAAAAGATTGAACTTAGCTTCTTCATCCGTTGTTGGATGGAAACGTTGAGCTTGCAGGTCCCGCATCACCAGGGAACCAGAGTGGGACTTTTGGGATGCTTGAGAGGATTGACGAGGAACCCTGGGGGGTCCCGGTCTGGAGGGTCCGGGTCTGGCGGACTTGGATGGGGCATCAGGCTGAGATGGAGGAAGGTCCAGCTGTAGTTCCTGGAAATGGTGTTTCAGGTCTGAAGGAGAGGTGGCTTGGAATTGGCGGCCTAGGTGGGAGGAGAGCTTAAATGGGAACCCCCATCTGTACTTGATTTCATGAGCTTGTAAGACTTGGAGGTAGGGTTTGAGGCTTCGACGCCTGGCGATAGTGACCGGGGAGAGGTCTGCGAATAGCTGGAGGGTGTTACCCTGGAAGGAGAGGTTCTGTTGCTCTCTCGCAGCTTGTAGAAGTCTCTCTTTGGTCCGGTAGTAGTGGAACTTGATGATGATATCCCTCGGGGGTCCTTCAGAGGGTTTGGGAGCCAGGGATCTGTGGATACGGTCAAACTCCAATCTTTCCACCGGAAGTTCTGGGGCCAGTTCTTGGAAAAATGCGGTAGCTGTACCCTGCAGGTCGGTAATTACCTCAGGGATACCGCGGATACGAAGGTTACCCCTCCGGGCCCTATTTTCTGCGTCTTCCAACTTGTCTCTCAGGGCTTCCAGCTCCCCGGACATTTTGTCCACCTCTTCCTCATGGCCCTCCAACACAGTGGTTGCCAAGTCCATGCGGTGCTCTAGTTGGTTAGTACGGTGGCCTATCTCTTTAAGGCCTCGCACCAAATCAGAGGAAAGCTTACGGGATGCTGTTGTGATTTCGTCCCTGACTATGGCGCGGAATTTGGCCAGCATGTCCTCTGATTCCACAGGGGGGGGACTCACCCGGTCCGTGGGGAATAGATGCAGGCTGTCCGCAGGAGATTCTGGGCCTGCAGCAGAAAGCTGGGTCTCATCGTCAGGCTCCGGAGGATCGGGCGCCATCTTGGGTTTTCCTCTGCCTAATGCTGGGGAGAGTTTACTATGTTGCCGGTTCTTAGGGGGCTTCTTTGCCGATCTACGCATCACCGCCGGGAGCCTGGCGTGTTCCGGAGCCTCCGGAGCTCTATATGCAGCGTCCTCTCTGTGCCTATGTCGGATTAGGCCGGTAGTTTCGTTCCGACGGTGCGGAGCAGTGGAGTCAGGCGGCCATCTCCGTTGCTCGCGCGCATGCGCCCCCTAATCAAACATTTTTCAATGAGAAGAGTACCAAATTCCTGTCGAGCCCAAACAGTCACTTGGGGCTACCCCTTCCATTTCTTCTTTTTTATACATCTTAGAACAAAGAGAAAAAAACTAGTGGAAGAAATAAAGGAAAAGGGGGGAGGGAAACTGTAGGGGATTGGGGGAGGGGTTTGAAACGGCAAGGCAGGGCTCAATTCACTGCTTACTTTTAATAGCACATTCTTATATGGATAGTAGAATAGTGGGGTCCCAATTATTTTCCATCTTTGAAACACACAAAGCTCAATGTGCCCAGCACTCCAGTATACTGAAGCGCACAGACCATTGTGCATAGTTTTCTTTTCCCTTATATTCACCATTATTACCTTCTGATCAAAAACTGCTCAATCTGTGGGCAACATCCAAAGGTGTGGGCCAGAGTTACAAATACCTTCACTGTTCCAGGGTACAGTAATGTAGTAATCTGAAGTGTTTACTGTAGATCAAATAAGGTTGAACTCCAGTCTTTAGTTTGTGTCCCTGCTAGGACGAAATCCGTCCAATGAAGCACAAATGGAAAAACGGGTTTAACAATTCTCCATCATATCTAAAACGAACAAAAGTTTAAGCTGGAGTTCCACCTTAACGGTGATGTATGAAAACTTCCTGTAACCACAGATGCCAGTACCAATTTCTGAAAATGTGAAGTCGCAGCTAAGAGACACCCCTCCCCTCCTATCAGACCAGTTACATTCATTACCTAAATTTACTCGGTAACCGTCAAATAAAAAAAAATGGTAGAAGCACGTGGGTGCTGTGGTTACTCTAAAGATTTCTCCCTTCAAGCCCCTGTTCATCTCGGGCCGATTTGACATGTCAAATTGCATGCCAAATCAGAGCCTACTGCTGGCAACAGCACCGTCCAAATCTGTGCTGTTCCACGCCGATTCCCAAAAGTAGTTCTTGCACTACTTTTTGGCGACTTTGGGGTGATTTCAATAGACATCTGTGCATGAACCCGCACAGATGTGTCTCAAATGGCCCCTGAAGTTGGACTGAAATGCCAATTTGAAATTGTGCGAGTTCCGTTGAACCTGCATGATTTCAAAAGTGCATTCAGTGTGAACCTAGGCCAGTGATGGCGAACCTTGGCACCCCAGATGTTTTGGAACTACATTTCCCATGATGCTCATGCACTCTGCAGTGTAGTTGAGCATCATGGGAAATGTAGTTCCAAAACATCTGGGGTGCCAATGTTCGCTATCACTGACCTAGGCTAAAGCCTCGTACACACAATCAGATTTTCCGCAGACAAAGCGTCGGACTTTTGTCCGAAAGGCGTTGACCAGGAACTTGCCTTGCATACAAACGGCACACAATTGTCAACCAAACACGAACGTGACGTACAATGTTATTTTTTCAGCTCTTTAAACGCCACCCTTTGGGCACCTTCTGCTAATGTTGTGTTTGGTGAGCATTGCTTCCGAGCAATGGCTCCTGCTGCTGTCAACAAAATCCAATGACACAGGCGCCGGGGCCAAGTCTGGCATTCTGTGTCTATGGATGCAAATGCTGGACTTAGGAGCACGCCTGCACAGTAACCCCGCAGAGAAAGCGCTTCTCCTAGATGGTTTCCAGATGTGGGGAGGAGCCACGAGCACCATTGGGGGACCACAGAAGATGAGTATTGGCGCCACTCTGTGCAAAACAAACTGCACAGCGAAGGCAAGTATGATCCGGGCCGCCATCAGGGGGGTACAGGCAGTACACCTGTAAGGGGCCCGGATGGCAACCCCCCCTTTTTTTTTGTAAAGGGCCCAGGGGCCCGGAGGTCCCCAGGGCCCCGGATGGCAACCCCTTTTTTTATTATTTTTTTTGTAAGGGGCCCAGAGGCCCGGAGGTCCCCGGATGGCAACCCCCCTTTTTTTTTTCTTCTTTTTTTTTTTTTTTTGTTCGTCAGCACCCAAAGCCCCCAGACCTCACGGCGGCGGCAGCACCCACTCCGCTTCTCAATTCGTGGCAGCCCCCCACTCCTCAATTTGCGGTGGCAGCACCCCCCCGGTCCTCTGCTCCAGGGGGCCCATGCCTGAAGCTGTGTAAGGGGCCCCAAAATTCCTGATGGCGGCCCTGAGTATGATATGTTTGTTATTTAAAAGAGAAAAAAAAAAGTTACTAAACCAGTACCAATACTTTTTTTTCAAGTACTCAATACTGATACTTCTTTTTTTAATGTCATGTGACAGTGGCATCAATATGTACTGTGTCAGTAGCTTTAAAAAAAAATACAATTTCACTTTTTTTTATTATTTTACAATGCTTTCTTTATAGGGAAGGGGGGGAGTGGACGGTGTCAGTGTTTTGGTTTATTTTTACAATTTCATTTTTAAAATATTACAACATTTTTATTAGCCCTGCTGGGGGGGAGAGGGTTTGGTGATATCAGGGGTCTAAACAGACACCTGACATCTCCCCCTTTGAGAAAGGAACCAAATGACACACATTCCCCAGTCCCTTTCTCAGCAGCCTCAGCTGCACTGAAGATGAATGGACAGGAGCAAAGTGCTCCTCTGTATTCATAAACTGAAACATCCTTTTCTGAATGAACAAATTTACCTGCTCGTTTCTCCGCTCTCCATCCTGAGATCTGGGATGGGGACCTGAGGAGGACATGGGGACCCAGAGAGAGGGAGGGGAACACCGGAGAGAGCGAAGAGAACCCGGGGACCCTGAGAAAGGGAGGACGACACCGGGGACAGTCAGGGGTGTTTGGTGCGATGGGAGAAGGTAAAAGCACCGATCTCCCTTTATAAAACGTTCAATACACCACCTGACAGCTGCAGGTGGGAGAGGAGAAGCGGCTGTCAGAAAAGCTATACAGGGATATCAGCGCTTTTAACTGCCCCCACCGCCGCACCGATCTGTGAGGCTGCCTGACCCAAACCCCCCCCCCCCCTGCTGAGCTTGAGGACGCCTGGTCCCATACATGGTATCGGATTAGGCATTGGAGCATTTGCACGAGTACCGATACTCGTACAAATGCTTGGTATCAGTACATACCTAGTTGAGACACATTCTGAATTGTGTGTTTGAAAATACTTTTTGAAGCAATTTAACTGCATGACCCCAAGCCAATTCTGACATTTCTTTCCTACATGTAAAAATCTGGAATTTTTTTTGCTAGGAAATTACTTAGAACCCCCAAACATATGTTTCTCTTTTCGTCCATGGACAGACACAGCTCTTTAAATCTTGACAAAGTGGGTTATGTTCCTGTTCATAGGAGGAGGATTAGGCAGAACATGTTAGTTATCTTAAAACATGCAACTTTAACAGAGTTGAACCGCCCCGCCCAGAGGGAGGTCCCTCCGGTCATAACCCCTCACCCTGCAGCTCAGTTTTTTCTGCCTAGTAGAGGAGATGGACCTGGCGCCCCCTTGGGCCCAGAGTCCTACAGAAATGTGACTGACCTACTCGGGGTTCACAGTGAGCCATGGCGGACAGCCACTCCGTATGTCCGGCGGTGAGTCTGTCTGGAACGCACCAGCATGTCTACGCGTGGACGGGTAAGTACAGTTCCTCCTGTTTTTGTCAGTTTGGAACAGCTGAGCTTCCTAGAGGGTCATTAGGGGTCCCCTGTCCTCCTTTTCCCTCCCTCTGTCCCCCTCCTCTTTCCTCCTCCCCAGTGCGGGGCCTACTGCGTCAGCGGGGTGTACCTGTAGGGGTCTCCGTATCCCGGTTGGGGGCTGTGGAGCTGCCAGGTTCCACTTCTGTGGGGGTGCTATGCTTTCTGGGGGGGCCTCCGTTAGGTGTCCCTGCAGCCTTCTCGTCCACCTCAGGTGCTCGGGCGCCACTTTTGGTAGCGCCAGCGCCATTGTCTGGTGGTTTTCATTTACATTGAAAAATCCCATTGGTGGCCATTTTGTTGTGGCCGTGCTGTGGTGCAGGTCTTCATTGCGGGCAACCATTACTTGTAGTAGTAAAAAGAACCAGACAGCGCAAAACCAACCTATCACAATGCTGCTGAACACTGAAGGTCAATATAAAAAAATTCTTAAATGAAACGTATATGAAAAAAGCAGTGCAGCGCTAAAATCGCATTATAATAAAAACGTCCAAACAGTACAAGAGTTCAGAATTTGTAGGAAAATATTGTTGAGTGGAACATCAAGAAGATAGAAGGATCCTCTAATCATGAAACAGGGTGATTAATAATGATCATAAGTGAAGTCACTTCCGTGTAAAACCGCCACCAGGTGTACAGGCCGCTCACCTTAAAGCATGGACCTCTGTTTTACCAGAAGGTCAAAACTGCAGTCCCTTAACAAGGGTAATAATAAAGATGAGAAGGTAGTCCTCATACGATCCTTCAATCACAGTCCTCACTCACTCGGTAATATCCAAAACGAACTCATACGTTAGCGTAATTACATGCAAAATACCAAAAGAAATACATAGTGCTCTCCATATAAAACACTTGATTTATTGAATAAAAATAGGTTACTCACAAGCAATGCACAGATAGCCCTGTGCCAAGCTGATGTTCATGTAACAAAGGTATAAAACCAGGTAGATGGCTGTCCTGACGCCATATGGCCCCTCGCACGCGTATCGTCCGTAGGCAAGGACTTCCTCAGCGAAATGTAATGGAGCCAGCATATCAGTCACTTTATATAAGCCATATACCAGGTGTGTGCAATATCTAAAAAATGGGGTTAAATGTTGAGTTTGAGTTTGAGTTGAGTTTGACCTCAATTGTTTTATTTCTGACCGCTAGTATTTTACTTTGTTTTAGTGTCTCTCATATGTTACATTTGTATACAGGTTAGATGGTTGTGCTGACGTCTATATTAATTTTACAGGTCTATTTATGACCGTTTTATTACTCTCAAAGCAGAGGTTGTCCTTTTTGTCACTATTGTTGGTTTTATTAAGAGGTCCTAACGGTCCCTTAAAGTAATTACTAGAGGGGGGATGTTGCAGAATCTCCATAGTTATTGACTATTGTGCCCTATATATGGTCGGATCATTTGGTCCACTTATATGTTGATCGCAATAATTTTATATTAATTTTCATATTGATATAGTACCCCCATCAGTTTTTAGACATTAATGGACATCAGTGCTTTTTACTTTATTTTTATTTTGATTTGTAATGCTGACTCTGGACACTTGATGGCAGCACTGGGTGTATAGCACTAGTGATATGCCATTAATTCCAATGTCCGGTTGCAGCAATACATGCCCCTTTCTATATATCATTTATGTTAGTGATTTGGGGATGTTTCTTAGATGTTTGACCCTTTCTGATGTTGCAGTCAGCGGTTATAACATTCTGCGTATAAGGGGATTCTTCCCCTGCATCCCTTGCTGACACTCTGTCACCATGTGATCAGCACTCCCCGCCCCCTGTTTCACGGAGACGCTATGGGCGGAAATGAACATAGTTTGTCTGTACCGCTGTCATGGCGATGGCGGATCACGTGGGGAGCGCCTACCCGGAAGTAATTCGAATGGGAGGCGTTATCCCCTGTGTACTCGCCGATGATAGGCACAGTGGTTGATCAGATGGAGGCTTCCTCCTGGAAGCACTCTGTATCCCATATGCCCTTAAGCCAATTGTGGTCAGCCTATGTCTTTTGGCTCATCTGATAATATCCAACA
Organism: Rana muscosa; assembly: GCA_029206835.1. Lineage (NCBI taxonomy): Eukaryota > Metazoa > Chordata > Amphibia > Anura > Ranidae > Rana > Rana muscosa. The sequence goes on along the minus strand of CM055116.1, from coordinate 955,421,493 downwards.
GGGGCGCTTGTCTCATAATCCCTATAGAAGGGGCGGGATTTCATTCCCATTTTTTAGATATTGCACACACCTGGTATATGGCTTATATAAAGTGACTGATATGCTGGCTCCATTACATTTCGCTGAGGAAGTCCTTGCCTACGGACGATACGCGTGCGAGGGGCCATATGTCGTCAGGACAGCCATCTACCTGGTTTTATACCTTTGTTACATGAACATCAGCTTGGCACAGGGCTATCTGTGCATTGCTTGTGAGTAACCTATTTTTATTCAATAAATCAAGTGTTTTATATGGAGAGCACTATGTATTTCTTTTGGTATTTTGCATGTAATTACGCTAACGTATGAGTTCGTTTTGGATATTACCGAGTGAGTGAGGACTGTGATTGAAGGATCGTATGAGGACTACCTTCTCATCTTTATTATTACCCTTGTTAAGGGACTGCAGTTTTGACCTTCTGGTAAAACAGAGGTCCATGCTTTAAGGTGAGCGGCCTGTACACCTGGTGGCGGTTTTACACGGAAGTGACTTCACTTATGATCATTATCAATCACCCTGTTTCACGATTAGAGGATCCTTCTATCTTCTTGATGTTCCACTCAACAATATTTTCCTACAAATTCTGAACTCTTGTACTGTTTGGACGTTTTTATTATAATGCGATTTTAGCGCTGCACTCCTTTTTTCATATACGTTTCATTTAAGGATTTTTTTATATTGACCTTCAGTGTTCAGCAGCATTGTGATAGGTTGGTTTTGCGCTGTCTGGTTCTTTTTACTACTGTTCTGTTTTTCAATATATTACAGTCTAGCAGCATCACCATGGAAATTTTCCAATATTTGATTCCTAGAGAAAATATCTCCAATTTTAACCTCCCTCTTTTCCAAACTACTGGGGAAGGAAATGAACTCACCCACACCTTTAGAAAACTAGGGCACGTTTTTGAAAAAAAGGTTAAGACTTGGTGGGATATCATTACCTTTGAACAATACCTAGTAGCGAAAATTATCCCGAGACGTCTGCGGTGGGATGTCCCACCTAAAGATGGTCTTATGGATGATGAGGCCAACACAGAATGGGGGAATTTCTTCATCAAAAAAGGTTTGGAATTATTAGAATTTTTGTTATTAAGAAAACAAAGAAAAATGAAAATGCTAGAGGCCCAAATTAGGGACCTGAGGACTACCTTGGAACCTTTCAAGGAGTCTGAGGAGTTCGTGAGATTATCTACGGACTTGAAAAATAGATTAGTCAAATGGGACACCGAGACTCAAAACAAAAAGAAGAAAAAGTTCATTAGAGACCTAGATGACTTTGGGAAAAATAGTGTGTTTAAGTGGCAAGTGCTATCCACAGATATAAATTCCACACAGGTGAATCCTGACCCTTCTAATGTGGATATGGCCGACACCCTACTCCCAGGGGGGGTGAGGTCTATGTCTATGACAATTTAGAACATCCGGGTGCAGGAACTCCCATTAATGATGGTCAGTACCAAGAAGTCTTCAATAACAAAAAGGGCAAAAACAAAAGAGGACGGGGTAAGAGAGGCGGCTACCATCATTCCCCATATCGGCAACAGGCATATAATGCACCTCCAAGGGGGAGTGATACTTATGGTGGCTACCAGCAACAGCAGCCTAATTACTCATATATGAGTGAGGGTAACAGTCCCTATGTGGATAGAGGTAATCGATCTTACCCTTATCAGAATGGTTATGCACAGAATAATCATGATACTTTCTCCTATGGAGGTCTCGTTCCATCACAACATACTAACCAAGTACCTATACATAATTGCTTCTCGCCCCTGGCATACAGGGGTCCCCGTGGGAGAGGGGATTTTCGCGGTGCCCCCTTCATTCCTCCCAATCCGGGAGGCTGGCGGGGGAATCAATCCCAACAACCCACTCAGGAAGGGGTGCCCCTGCGAAAAAGAAAAGCAAGAGAGGAAGGAGAGGAGGCAGGCGAACTCAAAAGAGTAAAACCCCAATAGGTGCAGGGATATTCTATTTGAGTGGAACACCTCTTAATGAAGATGAAATTAAAGTATTGGATAAGGGTCTTAAATATGCCCCTACCCGCAATTTAAACAAATTTCAAACGTATGTTAACTTGCAGAAATGTATCCGTAGTTTGAACATTAAGAAGTACTTCCTCAATACTCCTTCCACTAGGACGCTTAGTGCGCCAATTGGCCAGACTGGTCATCATTCCTCTTTGCGGAATAAATCCGTTTTCAATCCACCTACCTCAGACACCAAGCATATTGAGGTGTTTAAGAATATGGTGGCGAGGGATTTAGAGGTGTTAAAAATCCGTAAAGCAAACGATCCTGTCTATATCCAGAATGGTATACAATCACTGACGGAGAGAAAGGACCTAGTTATACGACCTGCTGATAAGGGGGGGGGGGGCTTGTGGTATTAAGCAAGGCTTACTACAAGAATGAAATGGACAATCTCCTTAGTGATACCAACACTTATAGCATTATGTCTAGAGATCCTATGCTGGAATTTAAAGGAGAACTCCACTTTCTAGTAGAGAGGGGGAAACATATAGGAGTGTTAACTATAAAAGAGGCACTCTACCTGGATCCTCTTTTTTGCCGTACACCAATCATTTATTTTCTTACAAAGGTCCACAAAGACAGTATTAATCCCCCCGGAAGACCCATAGTGAATGGGATAGACTCTGTCACCTCCAGACTTGGTCATTATATAGATACCTTTCTCCAACCGTTGGTGACAAAGACAAATTCATTTCTCAAAGATACCAAACATGTTATACAAATTTTGGAGTCTCTAACCATTACGTCCTCTTGCCTTCTGATTTCGGCCGACGTCAGTTCATTGTATACGATTATCAGCCATGAGGATGCTTTATCCTCGGTTAATTGGGCATTAGCATCTTCTGGTTTGTCCAGACGACATTGGAATTTTCTGATTGATAGTCTTACCTTTTGTCTATCAAAGAACTACTTTTGGTACAACAGGCAATTTTTTCTCCAGACAAGAGGGGTAGCTATGGGGGCACGGTTTGCTCCCAGTGTTGCCAATTTATTTATGGCACACTGGGAGGAAGAGGCCGTCTATAAGAACAAACCCCCCCCAATTGATATGCTACCAGAGGTATATTGATGACCTCATTATGGTCTGGGATGGAGATAGAGCAAGCTTTGATAGGTTTGCTACCAAGCTGAATTCCAACAGTAAGAACATTGTTCTGACATGGAACATCAGTTCAGATAGATTGGTGTTTCTGGATCTTGACCTAACTAAAAGTGGGGATAGGATCAATATGATCACCCACTTTAAGGTCACAGACAGAAACGCCTTTATACCTATCGAAAGCTGCCACCATTCCAAATGGTTGTGCAATATCCCGAGAGGTCAGTTTATCCGCCTAAGGCGCAATTGCCCCAATGTAGATGATTTTGCTACACAATCTCAGGTGTTGGCCTCAAGGTTCATTGAAAAAGGATATGATATGAACAACCTAGGTATAGAAATTGAGAATGTTCGTAATCTGGATAGAAAAGCACTCGTATCAAATGTCCCTAAGAATAATCAGAATGATCCCATTAAGACAAGAATGATTCTTGATTTTAATATCCAGTATAGAAAGTTCGAGAGGATCGTATATAAGCACTGGCCAATCCTCAAGCATGACAGGATTTTAGGCCCCCTACTTCCTGATCGTCCACAATTTATTTACAAAAAAGCACCTTCATTAAGGGATAAGTTAGCCCCTGGGGTCACTGACCCCCCTACTCAATCTGAGAATAGGATCTTTGATTTTCTGACTGGCTTTCATAAATGTGGTCGTTGCCCACCATGTCGACAGGCCAGAAAGAATTTAAAGAAGCGGAAGGAATTTGTGGCATCAGCAACTGGAAAAAATTATAAGATCAAGGATCTAATTACCTGTGATACAACTGGGGTCGTGTATATGCTACAGTGTGACTGTGGCTTACAATATGTTGGCAGGACGTCCAGGCCCCTTCATGTCAGGATAGGGGAACATGTCAACAATATTAAAAGGGGGTTGGTTACACACAATGTTTCTAAACACTTCCGGCTCCACCATAACCGTAGCCCAGCTGGGCTGCAGTTCTGGGGGATAGAGAAGGTGAAGAACCACTGGAGGGGAGGGAACTTCATTCGGCATCTTAGCCGACGAGTCTTTTTGGGTGTATGAATTAAAAGTGGGGGTCCCATTGGGGTTAAATGTTGAGTTTGACCTCAATTGTTTTATTTCTGACCGCTAGTATTTTACTTTGTTTTAGTGTCTCTCATATGTTACATTTGTATACAGGTTAGATGGTTGTGCTGACGTCTATATTAATTTTACAGGTCTATTTATGACAGTTTTATTACTCTCAAAGCAGAGGTTGTCCTTTTTGTCACTATTGTTGGTTTTATTAAGAGGTCCTAACGGTCCCTTAAAGTAATTACTAGAGGGGGGATGTTGCAGAATCTCCATAGTTATTGACTATTGTGCCCTATATATGGTCGGATCATTTGGTCCACTTATATGTTGATCGCAATAATTTTATATTAATTTTCATATTGATATAGTACCCCCATCAGTTTTTAGACATTAATGGACATCAGTGCTTTTTACTTTATTTTTATTTTGATTTGTAATGCTGACTCTGGACACTTGATGGCAGCACTGGGTGTATAGCACTAGTGATATGCCATTAATTCCAATGTCCGGTTGCAGCAATACATGCCCCTTTCTATATATCATTTATGTTAGTGATTGGGGGATGTTTCTTAGATGTTTGACCCTTTCTGATGTTGCAGTCAGCGGTTATAACATTCTGCGTATAAGGGGATTCTTCCCCTACATCCCTTGCTGACACTCTGTCACCATGTGATCAGCACTCCCCGCCCCGTTTCACGGAGACGCTATGGGCGGAAATGAACATAGTTTGTCTGTACCGCTGTCATGGCGACGGCGGATCACGTGGGGAGCGCCTACCCGGAAGTAATTCGAATGGGAGGCGTTATCCCCTGTGTACTCGCCGATGATAGGCACAGTGGTTGATCAGATGGAGGCTTCCTCCTGGAAGCACTCTGTATCCCATATGCCCTTAAGCCAATTGTGGTCAGCCTATGTCTTTTGGCTCATCTGATAATATCCAACAGGGGCGCTTGTCTCATAATCCCTATAGAAGGGGCGGGATTTCATTCCCATTTTTTAGATATTGCACACACCTGGTATATGGCTTATATAAAGTGACTGATATGCTGGCTCCATTACATTTCGCTGAGGAAGTCCTTGCCTACGGACGATACGCGTGCAAGGGGCCATATGTCGTCAGGACAGCCATCTACCTGGTTTTATACCTTTGTTACATGAACATCAGCTTGGCACAGGGCTATCTGTGCATTGCTTGTGAGTAACCTATTTTTATTCAATAAATCAAGTGTTTTATATGGAGACCACTATGTATTTCTTTTGGTATTTTGCATGTAATTACGCTAACGTATGAGTTCGTTTTGGATATTACCGAGTGAGTGAGGACTGTGATTGAAGGATCGTATGAGGACTACCTTCTCATCTTTATTATTACCCTTGTTAAGGGACTGCAGTTTTGACCTTCTGGTAAAACAGAGGTCCATGCTTTAAGGTGAGCGGCCTGTACACCTGGTGGCGGTTTTACACGGAATTGACTTCACTTATGATCATTATCAATCACCCTGTTTCACGATTAGAGGATCCTTTTATCTTCTTGATGTTCCAATCAACAATATTTTCCTACAAATTCTGAACTCTTGTACTGTTTGGACGTTTTTATTATAATGCGATTTTAGCGCTGCACTGCTTTTTTCATAACCATTACTTGTAGTCCGCGCCTCTTTTTCCCTGAGTCCAGCGGCCATTTTGGATGTGGTTTACACTGTATGGCTTTGCCTCTAGCGCTGGAGGCTCCCTGAACGGCGCAAATAACGATATTTACCTCACGGAACACCTCAGTCACATGCAATGTGTGAGGCAGGCGGACAAGCGGCACTGAGCAGTCTCTGGCTGAGAGGTGAGTCCCTGGGTAACCCCCCCCCAGAATGGAGTCTGAAGCTGGTATTTCTTCCCCAGACATTCCAGAGGCAGCAACTGGTGCACCTGCGGTTACCAAGGACAATTTGTCGGCAGTCCTGGGAGTCATTTGTTGCCAGGGTGGAAGTGGCATGCGGGCGTATAGGGTATAAAAAAGTGCCCCCTGCCCCTGCTATCTCCTGGGGGAATGCTCTGACTCGGGCCTGGCTGCAGCACAGGACCCCTCTTCTGAGGCGTCAGAGGACGTGGACCAGGACCGACCGTCCGGGCACTGAGGAGGACTCCTCATCCGGGTCAATGCAGGACAGAGCACTTATCAATGCAGTAAGCAACACCCTCAAGCTTGAAGATGCTGCTGGGACATCCACTGGGGTGTCAGTCCCTTTTGGGTCACACAAAACGACCCGCCCTGGAAAGGTTTTTCCTTATGTTGATTTCTTTGACAGATTCATAGATAAGGAGTGGGAACGGCCGTAGAGGTCCTTTGTGGTTCCTCAGCGCATGGCAGTCCGTTACCCCTTTGAAGATGGCCTTTTGAAAATTTGGGCTTCTCCCCCTGTAGTTGACCCCCCAATATTGAGGTTGAACAAAGTAACCACTATCCCGGTGGAGGGGACCCCTGCTTTTAAGGACCCTACTGATAGGAGATCCGAAGCGATGACTCGGACCGTGTTCACCATGCTGGGGGTCAGCATTGCGGCCGTTAATGGCTGCAACTTTGGTGTCTCAGACACTCATTGAATGGGCTAAACTTTTGCCTCAGGCAGTAGAGGAGCATCAGCTCCCACAGGAAATTGTTATACTGGCCAACCAGCAGGTGCAGGGTCTGATGTATGTATGTAATGCAATCCTGGATGCGACTCCCTTAATCTCCAGGGCCTCTGTATCCGTGGTGGTCTTGCGGCGCCCGATATGGCTGAAATGCTGGTCCGCTGACCAAGCTTCTAAGAAAGCTCTAACAGATTTGCCTTTCAAAGGTGGGAGGCTCTTTGGCGCCTCACTGGACGACATTATTAAGGATGTCACTGGAGGTAAGAGCACACTTCTACCTCAGTCCACCAAGGGTAAAGGGCCGCCCCGTAAGCAGGGGCCTTCCTTCCCCGCTCAAAAGCGGTATTTTCGTCAGTCGGGGGCCCACTAGCAGACACTCCCAAGCTGATAAGGGTTCGACTGGGGGACAGAATCGTCCCTGGTTGCGCAAGCAATCCAAGCCCGCAAACAAGACGGATTCTGCTTGAAGTCTTGCCCCCACCCGATGCTTGGGTGGTTGGGGGGGGGGGGGACGTCTTCGCGAGTTCGCAGCTCGGTGCACCTCCCTGCTTTCCGACCAGTGGGTTTGCGAAGTGGTCTCTTCAGGGTACAAGATCGAGTTTCTTTCTTGTCCACCAAACCGATTCTTTCCCTAAAATCTTCCTCGCCTACCGTCTCGGCGGGCTGCCCTGACTGGAGCAGTTCAAGACTTGTTAAGGCGCGGGGTAATCATACCCGTACCGCTGCAGGACAGGTTTTAGGCATTCTACTCAAATCTGTTCGTGGTCCCACAGAAGGACGGAGTTCGTCCAATCCTAGACCTCAAGGCCCTCGATGCCTTTGTCAAGGTTCGGAAATTCAGGATGGAATGGATTCACTCGGTGGTAGTTGCACTCCATCCTGGGGACTTTCTGACGTCCCTGGACATCAAGGACATGTACTTGCATGTCCCCATATGCGACAGGCACGAGAGGTTTCTGCGTTTCACGGTCGGGGAGGACCACTACCAGTTCGCGCCTCTCCCCTTTGGCCTGGCGTCAGGGTCAAGAGTTTTCACCAAGGTGCCCGCCCCGATTGTAGCTTTGCTCAGACAGCGAGGCATTGCTGTCATAGGTTACTTAGCTGATCTTCTTCTGAGAGCTGCCTCCAGCTCAGAATTAGAGGACGTGTCTATAGCCAGTCAGACTCTCCAAGACTTTGGATGGATACTGAACCTCCAGAAGTCAGTGTTAGCTCCAACTCAGCGCCTGGAATTACCTGGGGACGATTCTGGACTCATTGGAGGCGAGAGTTTTTCTCCCTCTAGAGAAGTTGCAGACGCTCCAGACTGCAGTAAGGTTGTTAACATCCCGCAAATGGTCATCTCTCCGTTTCTGCATGAGAGTTCTGGGCCTCATGGTAGCCTCCTTCGTTGCAGTACCGTATGCCCAATCCCATACTCAAGTGCTGCAGAAGGAGATTCTGTCCAAATGGAACAAATCCCCATTGTCCTTGGATCATCAGATTTAGGCGAGTCACCTATTCAGGGCCTCTCTGACTTGGTGGCTGACATCCCGGCACTCCAGTCCGGGAAGTCTTTCCTTCCCTTCCGCTGGATGGTGATCACAACGGACGCCAGCCTGACCGGTTAGGGGGGGGGGTTCAGTCGGCCCAGAGCTGCTGGACTCCAGAACAATCTCTCCTACCGATCAATGTCCTCAAACTTCGAGCGATCAGGCTGTGCCTCTCTAAGTGGTCGCAGAGACTTCAAGGGCGTCCGGTCAGGATCCAGTCGGACAACGGCACGGCGGTGGCTCTATGTCAACCATCAGGGAGGAACAAGGAGCTTGGCTGTATCGGCTGAGGTCGCTCACATCCTAAGATGGGCCGAAACCGGCTATTTACATTCCGGGCGTAGAAAACTGGCAGGCGGACTGAGTCGCCCTATGCTGGACCAAGGGGAATGGTCGGTACACTCGGAGGTGTTTCAAATCCTTTATCAGAAATGGGGCACACCAGATGTGGATCTTCTGGCTTCTCGACTCAATCGCAAGGTGTCAAGGTTTGTGGTCAGGTCCAGGGATTCCTGTGCAGAGGCGTCAGACGCGTTGGTGGCTCCATGGGGTCAGTATCGGCTAATTTATGCCTTTCCCCCAATGAAATTGCTTCCTCATCTGCTCCGCAGAGTGACAAAGGGTTGAGTATAGCCTCAATTTAAAAAAAAAAAAAAAAAAAACTAACAATAAATAGTGCCATCATCCATGGTAAATATTGAAAGAAGAACCTAATAAACATAGGGTGGTGGTTGCTATTGCCATCTTGCCCCTAGTGGTCAATTAGGAAAGAATATGGATTGGACTTTTCTAGGCACTGATACGACGACAACAAGGTCATATAAAAATATATATTTATTACATAGAAAAAAGAAATATACACTTAAAAACATAGGCCAAACCCCACACAATGAAACAGCATCGGTCGGTAACAACTGCCTGGATAGCCCCCGCGCGGCGAACGAGGGGGAAATATATATGTGGTGCTATCTGGTAAAAATGGTAAATAGAATAATATTTAATTGTAATATGGTAAATATATTTCCCCCTCGTTCGCCGTGAGGGGCTATCCAGGCAGTTGTTTGGTCCATGAACGTCCTACGGTGAGCAGTTAACAGGCCATGACATTGGCTGCACTGATGATATTGAATGTTGTATTTCTTCTTCATATATTTTGTATTGATATGTTTGCTAGTGTATTTACAATGTATATTATGTATTGTACAGACCCTCCTGAAGAAGCAGTGTTTACCGCAAAACCGGTTGAGGTCCGGCCTTTCTCTACCCCTAACAGATTGTAACGGTGGCTCCGTTACCGACCTATGCGGTTTCATTGTGTGGGGTTTGGCCTATGTTTTTAAGTGTATATTTCTTTTTTCTATGTAATAAATATATATTTTTATATGACTTTGTTGTCGTCGTATCAGTGCCTAGAAAAGTCCAATCCATATTCTTTCCTAATTGACCACTAGGGGCAAGATGGCAATAGCAACCACCACCCTATGTTCATTAGGTTCTTCTTTCAATGCTCCGCAGAGTGGAGGCCGAGGGGATTCCGGTGATTCTAATTGCCCCAGACTGGCCCCGGCGGCCCTGGTACACCGACCTCATGAGGCTGGTAGCAGACGCTCCCTGGCGCCTGCCATTGCGGGAGGACCCTCTGTCTCAAGGTCCCATACTTCATTCTGCTTTACAGTCACTGGATTTAACAGCATGGCTGTTGAAACCCAAGTACTAAGGGACCGTGGTTTGTCAGATTCGGTAATCTCCACCATGCTGAGGGCCCGGAAATCATCTTCCTGGAAGATCTACCATCGCACTTGGAAGGCCTTCATCTCTATGTGTGAAGAGATAGATTGGCGCCCATGGGCATATTCGGTTTCTCGGATGCTGCTGTTTTTACAGCGTGGAGTGGATCAGAAACTTGCCTTAAGTACTATTAAGGGGCAGATTTCAGCCTTGGCTGTCTTCTTCCAACGACCCCTGGCGGCTCACTCACTGGCAAGTACGTTTGTGCAAGGGGTCCGACACGTGGTTCCCCCGATTAGACCACCGCTTCCTCCGTGGGACTTGAATCTGGTACTCTCAGTACTTTAGGAACCTCCCTTTGAGAATATCAGGGAGATTCCGCTCTTAACGCTTTCTCAGAAAGTTGCCTTTCTAGTTGCCATTACATCGGTCAGAAGGGTTTCTGAATTGGCGGCCTTGTCTTGCAAGTCACCTTACTTGGTCCTTGTAGCAAAATACTGAAACTGAGAAATGGTTTGGATCACTTCAAAGGTGACAGCAAAGATTCATTCCAGGAAATGTAGAGACAGAAAGTCTACTGCTGTCTGAATAAGTATATTGGGTTAATTGGGGGTCTGAGGTAGCTTCCCATTCATCTATTGTCAGAGTGTTAATGAAGCCACCTATTATCTGCAACGGCAGGGATATGCAATTAGCGGACCTCCAGCTGTTGCAGAACTACGATTCCCATGAGGCATAGCAAGACTCTGACAGCCACAAGCATGACACCCAGAGGCAGAGGCATGATGGGACTTGTAGTTTTGCAACAGCTGGAGGTCCGCTAATTGCATATCCCTGTGCTACGGGATGTAATTACACTCCTAGTAAGGTGTCTGGCACGGTTTCATTGTTATGGGTAAATATGCGGAGACAAACGCCTCACGCATACCAAATTGTTAGAAATAGTTCCAGGTAATTAAATCACTATCATCTGTTAGTTGTTGAAAGGAATGCCCCTGGAAAATGAGTTAAGAAACCCCTTGCATGGGGAATGATAAAAAAAAAAAAGCCAGCTGTGGCAAAATAAAGTGTTGCTTTACTCCCAGAACTGTGTGTCATCCAGTTACTGGGGGGTGTGGGGGGGGGGTGTGTAACAGGTTGCCTTGGATAAGTTAGTACTTCCTCAGCTTGAAGGATTTCCCAGCGGACTTTGGAGTTCCACCACAGTCCTCTATAAGGATAAAAGCAGTACTACGCCCGCAGCCTTCATTCCTTCCTAAGGTAGTTTCGGCCTTTCACCTAAACAAGGACATTGTACTTCCATCCTTGTGTCCTCGGCCGTCGCATCCCAAGGAGGTTGCGCTACATACTTTAGACATGGTACGTGCCCTACAAGTGTGCCTGTCTGCTACGGCTCCGTTCCGGAAGTCTGACTCACTGTTCGTGTCGGTCTGGTCCACAGAAGGGCCTGGCGGTCTTGTCGGCCACCATTTCTAGGTGGATCAGGCAGACCGTCATCCAGGCCTATGCCTTTAAGGGGCAGGCGCCTCCCTTTCTTGTCACACGCCGTTCAACCAGGGCAATTGGTGCCTCCTGGGCTTTCCAACATCAAGCATCTCACAGGTGTGTAAGGCGGCGACCTGGTCCTCTGTTCACACTTTCTCAGTTTTACAAGGTTGATGTGCGTGCATCTTCGGATGCTTCCTTTGGCCGCAAGGTTTTGCAGGCGGCTGTTTGAGGTTGCAACTCCTTCGTTGAGGAGCCGTTTGTTTGGGGTTAAGTCTTCTTTTGATTGCTATTCCCACCCATCATTTTTTTCGGACACTGCATTAGGGACGACCCACATGTCAAGATTTAAGGAGCTGTATCCGTCCATGGATGAAAAGAGAATAGGATTTTTTTTTTTTTTGTGTACTCACCGTAAAATCCTTTCCTCTGTCGTCCATGGACGGACACAGCACCCACCCCTCCTTTTTAAGTTTGTACTGCTTTTTGACAAACTGAGCTGCAGGGTGAGGGGTTATGACTGGAGGAACTGCCCCCTGGGTGGGGTTGTTCAACTCTGTTAAAGTTACATGTTTTAAGATAACTAACATGTTCTGCCTAGTCTTCTCCTATGAACAGGAACATAACCCACTTTGTCAAGATTTAAGAAGCTGTATCCGTCCATGGACGGCAGAGAAAAGGATTTTACAGTGAGTACAAAAAAAAATCCTATTTTTTTTAACCACTTCTGGACTAAGCGTATTTCTGACATTTGTTGTTTACAAGTTAAAATGTCTATTTTTTGCTAGAGAATTACTTAAATAGTAGTATAAATTAATTTATGGGTTCTATCTATATATTGACCAGGGAGGGGCACCTCTCCCGCCACCCATAAAAGTGATCCTGTGGCGAAACCAGCACTACTTTTAGCTGAAAGAGGATCACCTGCTGTATAAAAAAATATATACCGGGGATAATACCACAGCATTATCATCAAAATCACGACATCTTTATACAGTGGGCGGTCCAGAAGTGGTTAAGCAGAGGCCCAAGGGCATAAAAGAGTGTTGCAAATTTTTATTTTACATTGCAGCATTTGCGCATGCATTTTTTTTGTGGGGGGGGGGGGAATACACTTTAACCACTTGTCTACCGCCCACCGTCAAATGACGGCAGGCGGAAGACTCTTGACAGGACATCATTTGACGTCCTGCCTTTAAAAGCAGCTAGGTGGCACACACGACGCATCGCTGGGGACCCGATGCGCAATAGCCGCCAGGCACCCGCGATTTCCCAGTAACCGAGCAGGACAGTGGATCTGTGTATATAAACACAGATCCACGTCCTGTCAGGGAGAGGCAACCGCTGGTGTGTCCCTTGTACATAGGTACAACCATTGGTCACCTCCCCCAGTCAGTCCCCTCCCCCACAGTTAGAACACATCTAGGAAACAAATTTAACCCCTTCCTCACCCCCTAGTGTTAACCCCTTCCCTGCCAGTCACATTTATACAGTAATCAATGCATTTTTATAGCAGGGATCACTGTATAAATGTGAATGGTCCCAAAAATGTGTCAAGTGTCCGCCGCAATATCGCAGTGTAAAAAAATAAATAAAAAAATCGCAGATCACCGCCATTACTAGTTAAAAAAAAAAAAAGCTATAAATCTATCCCCCATTTTGTAGACGCTATAACTTTTGCGCAAACCAATCAATATTACGCTTATTGCGATTTTTTTTTTTTTTACCAAAAATATGTAGAAGCATACGTATCGGCCTAAACTGAGGAAAATTTCATTATTTTTTTAAAATGGATATTTATTATAGCAAAAAGTAAAAATAGGATTTTTGTACTCACCGTAAAATGGGTATTATCCATCAATTAGGAGTGACTAGGCAGAAAACTTGTAAAAAAAAACAAACAGTTGCATCACACCTTCTACAGTACCGCCCTCTGGGTATATCACCTCAGTCTGCATCTCGCAGATCAGTTCGTCAAAAAGCAGTACAAACTTAAAAAAGGAGGGGTGGGTGCGGTGTCGGTCCATGGACTCAGAGAAAAGGATTTTACGGCGAGTACAAAAATCCTATTTACTCTTTCGTCCATGGACCGACACAGCCTCTCTATTGACAAAGTGGGACGTCCCAAAGCAGTCAGAGAAAAAAACGAGAGGTAGTGTCAGAGAAAAAACGAGGGGTGGTAACAGCATAAAAATAACTTCACCCCAAACACAAAACAGCGCTGCAACTCTAAACAGCCGCTTGCAAAAGCTTGCGGCCGAAAGAGGCATCCGAAGATGCACCTACATCAACTTTGTAGAATTTTGTGAAAGTGTGAGCGGACGACCAAGTGGCCGCTTTACATAATTGGGAAACAGACGCTTGATGTCGGAAAGCCCAAGAGGCACCTCTTGCCCTGGTCGAATGCGCCAGGACTGGAAAGGGGGGTGCTTGACCCTTTTAAGGCGTAAGCCTGGATTACTATCTGTCGGATCCACCTAGAGATGGTGGCCGACGAGACTGCTTGGCCCCTTCTTGGGATCAGCCACCGAAACAAACAGTGAGTTTGACTTCTGGAACAGGGAAGTAGCAGATAGGTATACTCTCAAAGCTCGGACAACGTCGACTCCTTAGGATTCGACGGATGAGTACACAAGGATGGAAGTACAATGTCTTCGTTGAGATGAAAAGCCAAAACGACTGTCGGAAGAAAGGAAGGCTGCGGCCGCAGCACCACCTTATCCTTGTGGAAAATCAAATAGGGAGCCTTGCAGGACAAGGCTGCCAGCTCAGAGACTCGTCTGACGTAACAGCCACCAAAAAGACCACCTTTTGAGAAAGTGTCAACAGGGGAATATCTCTAATATTCTCAAACGGTGCCTTCTGAAGCACAGAGAGGACCAGGTTCAAGTCCCACGGAGGTAGCGGGGGACGGACCGGAGGGGCCACATGTGGAACCCCCTGCACAAATGTACTCACGAGAGAGTGAGTCGCCAGAGGTCGCTGAAAAAAAAAAAAGACAGCCAGGGCAGATATCTGTCCCTTAATCATACTTAAGGAAAGCCTTTGGTCCACCCCACACTGTAAAAACAGCAGGATTCTGGAAACCAAATAAGTACGCGGATGCCATTTCATTTCCTCACACATGGAGATGTAGGCCTTCCAAGTGTGGTGATAAACCTTCCTAGAGGATGGTTTCCGAGCACTTCTTATAGTAGAGATTACTGAATCTGACAGGCCCCGGTCTCTCAGTACCTGGTTCTCAACAGCCATGCCATTAAAGCCAGTAACCGTAAAGCAGGATGGAGTATGGGACCTTGCGATAGCAGGTCCTTCCGTAGTGGTAAGCGCCAGGGGACGTCTGCTACCAGACGTACTAGATCGGCGTACCAAGGACGCTGAGGCGAATCTGGAGCGATTAGGATCATTGGAATTCCCCTCTGCCTCCACTCTGCGGAGCAGAAGAGGAAGAAGCCTTAAGGGAGGGCAGGCATAGATTATCCGATACTGACCCCACGATGCCACCAACGCGTCTGTTGCATCTGCCCATGGGTCTCTTGACCGGTCCACAAACCTCAAATACCTTCCGATTGAGTCAGGAAGCCAGAAGATCTATGTCTGGTGTGCCCCATCTTTGGCAGAGGAGTTGGAACACCTCCGGGTGTAAGGTCCATTCTCCCTGGTCCAGCATCTGGCGGCTCAGGTAGTCCCCCTGACAGTTTTCCACACCCGGAATGTACACGGCCGACAGTGCCGGTACGCTCTTCTCTGCCCACTTCAGGATGCGAGCAACCTCCGATGCTGCAGCTGAGCTTCTTGTTCCTCCTTGATTGACATATGCCACTGCTGTGGCGTTGTCTGACTGGATCCTGACTGGACGCCCTTGCAGCCTCTGAGACCATTTGAAGAGGCACAGCCTGATCGCCTGGATTTCCAGGACATTGATCGGCAGGAGGGCTTCCTCTGGGGTCCAGCGACCTTGCGCCGACTGAACACCCCAGACTCCCCCCCCAACCTGTAAGGCTGGCGTCCGTCGTGATCACTATCCAGGAAACTGGAAGAAATGACTTCCCCGGCCATTAGAGCCGGTGCTGTCAGCCACCATACCAGGGATCTCCTGACTAGGTGGCTCACTCGGATTTGATAATCCAGAGATGAAGGGCATCTGTTCAATCTGGACAGAACCGCCTTCTGTAACACTCGAGTGTGGTATTGAGCATATGGGACCGCCTCGAAGGAGGCTACCATGAGGCCCAACACTCGCATGCAAAAATGGAGTGACGACCAATTCCTGGAAGTCAGCTGCCGTACTGCAGCCCGGAGGGTCTGCAACTTCTCCACAGGGAGGAATACCTTTGCCTCTGAGGAATCCAGAATCAACCCCAGGTACACTAGGCGTTGAGTGGGCACCAATACTGACTTTTGCGTGTTTAGTATCCAACCACAGTCGAAGAGTGACAGGTAATGGACACGCTTACCTCTAATTCTGAGCTTGAAGGGGCCTTCAGTAGAAGGTCATCCAAGTAGCCCATGATAGCGATACCCCGCTGTCTTAGAAGTGCCAGAATCGGAGGGAGCACCTTGGTGAACATCCTGGGTGCTGAGGCAAGGCCAAACGGGAGGGCCACAAACTGGTAGTGGTTCTTCCCGATAGCAAATCGCAGAAACCTCTGGTGTCTGGAGTATATGGGGACAGGCAGGTATGCGTCCTTGATGTCCAAGGAGGCCAGAAAGTCCCCCGGATGGAGAGCCGTGACTACAGATCGAACAGACTCCACCCAAAATCTTTGTACCTTCACAAAGCAATTGAGGGCTCTGAGATCCAAGATTGGACAAACCCCCTCCTTCTTTGGCACAATGAACAGATTTGACAAAAACCCTGACCCCATTCCTGAACTGGAATAACTACCCCGCGTTCCAGTAGACCCTGGACCGCCCCATACAGGGCCTCTTGACGGGTCGGTAGTAGCTGGAGATTGGGGGTGACGAATCTGTCCAGTGGACAAGAGAGAAATTCTATCTTGTAGCCTGAGGAGATTATTCGCAAACCCACCTGGCGGAGACTAGAGCTGTCCACCGAGTCGCGAATTTAAGACGTCCCCCCCACCCGAGAGCTGGGTGGGAGTGGACCTTCATGCGGATGCAGATTTGTCCGCAGGCTTGCTGGGTCTGCGGGACCAAGGACGCTTTTGTCCTTGGGCAGGCACCTTGTCGGCCTGGGGTCTTTTCCCTGTCGCCCTAAGGGGACAAAAAAACCGCTTGCATGCAGTAAAGGAGGGCCCTTGGCGTGGCCCCTTACCCTTGCTAGTTTGGGGAAGCAAAGTGCTTTTACCTCCTGTGGCATCCTTGATGATGTCATCCAGAGAAGCCCCTAAAAGGCAGATCCAACAGGGCTTTCTTGGAAGTCTGGTCTGCAGACCAGCCCTTTAGCCAGATCAGGCGGCGTATTGCTACTGCATAAACCAAAGCTTTTGACAGCAGGGCAATAGTATCAATGTCTGACTCACAGACAAACTTAAGGCCCTGGACCAACTGGTCGGCCAAAGTTATCTCATTAGGAGGAGCATATCGCTCCTTTAACCCCTGGAGTAGCAATTTTGCCCAATCAGTAAGTGTCTGAGACACTAGGGCCCCCGCCAATGCCAGGCGTAATGCCGAGCCTACCACTGAGTATAGGTAGCGAGTGCTTCAGCCTTATCCACAGGGTCCTTGAAAACAGGAGCCCCTTCTACTGGAATAGTGGTAGCTCTTTTAAGTCTGGACACCGGAGGGTCCACTATAGGGGGAGAGGTCCATTTCTTCAGAAAACTCTCCTCAAAGGGGTACCATACCGCAAACCTCTTTGGGGCAGTAAAGACCCTCAGTGGGTTCTCCCATTCCTTGTATAAGAGTTTATCAAAATAAGACACACAAGGGAACACCTTAGCAGTGCGGCCAGGTTTACGAAACCCAAAGGGGACCGGAGTCTCTGCTGCTTCTGCAGTATTTTCCAACTTTAGCGTATCCCGCACTGCAGTAATAAGGTCAGATACCAAAGCCGTCTCGCGTACTGACCTGGACTTGGAGTCATCCTCACTGTCCGAACGGTCACGGTCTGCAGTCTGATGCATCAGAATCTGGGCCATGAGCCGTAGCTGGACCTGGTTCTGTCTCAGAAATATTCCCAGAAGATTACAGGGGACGGGGGCGTATAATACCCCCTGTATTTCCGTGTGCTGCTTCTACCCTGGCAGCAAACGCCTCTAGGATTGCCGACATAGCGTCCATAGACACCTCAGGGGCACCAGCTGCTAAATCTGGTGTTTCAGGGGAGAAGACATCTGGCTCAGATGCCATGCTGACCACACGCTGACACCCACAGGGCTCCAGGCAAGATATCAATAGGCCACCCTCCTGTGCTGCAGAGATGCAGAATCACCCAGAGGACTCACCACCCTGGACCAGTACTGCTACGCTGCCGTGTGCTGCACCTGTGATGCTGTCCCACTGCTGCTGTATCAGTCTGTTTCTTTTATCAGCACTTCCTGTGTGAATTTTTCACGCCAGTGTAATGCACCCTAGAGGCCGGAGACTCTCGCAAAATGGCCGCCAAAACGTCTGTATGGAAGATAATGTGGGCTCTAAGAAAATGGCCGCCGAGCCAACGATAGAGGCCAAAGCAGCCGTAGACCACAAAAAGATGGCCGACGAACGGCAATATATACATACAGCGTGGATCATAAACATGGCCGCCGATCAGTCGATAGAGGCCAGTGGGTGCGGAACTACAAAAAAAATGGTGCCGAAACCACAGGAAGATGGCCAACGGCCAGTCACTAGAGGCTGAACCCGGCATGGACCACCGCAAAATGGCCGCCGACAGCATGGAGGAGGAAGCGCACACACACACACACAGGTAAGCAGAAATTACATTTATTTTAAATGTTAGTTACAGCCAGGCCCGCTCCAGTGGAACCCCTTAGGTGACCCCCAGCACCCATTAGCTAGAAGCCCAGGGAGGAGGGAAAGGCAGGGAGAGAGGGAAGAAAGGGGCCACAACCACTTACTTGATCTCTCCAGGAATGTCCAGCCAAATCACCCAGCTGAGGCAGGGGAGTTTACTTACCTATCCTGCATGTATCATGCTGGAAGACATTCCAAGCAGATCATCGTCCGCGCACGGAAGGCGACTGTTGGCCAGGCATGCTGTGATTGGACCCAAGGGGACGATCATATGTATGCCCTGGAGTGCGACGCTCACCGGGCAGGCTGCTGCGACTCGGCCGCAAGGTCAGCCGAAGCCGAGCGGTCCGATGCAAGCCTTGGAGCGTAAGCTCACCGGCCACCCGTGGAGCGACGGGCATGTCGTGGAAAACCCAGCGCATAGCTAGGGTCGGCACACGCTCAATGGCCGAGACTGGGGAGACTACAAGGATCGAGGATCCAGCCTGTCACCCAGTCGGCAGTTGATCGAAGATTGCAGGAAACAAAAAAGGTAGCAAAAAAAAAAATTATATATTTTTCCCCCAGACCAATGGGCCCAAAGGGAGCCATGTCCTACTCCTTGCTAGACAGGAAAAAACTAATCTGCGAGATGCAGACTGAGGTGATATACCCAGAGGGTGAGATGCAACACTTTTTACAAGTTTTCTGCCTAGTCACTCCTAATTAACGAATAATACCCACTTTGTCAATAGAGAGGCTGTGTCAGTCCATGGACGAAAGAGTAAAATAGTATTTTTTTTCCAAACTTGACACTCTTCTTTTGTTTATAGCGCAAAAAATAAAAACCGCAGAGGTGATCAAATACCACCAAAAGAAAGCTCTATTTGTGGGGAAACAAAAGGACGCAAATTTTGTTTGGGAGCCACATCGCACAATTGTCATTCAAAGTGTGACAGCGCTGAAAGCTGAAAAATGGCTTGGGCAGGAAGGGGGTTTTCGTGCCTGGTAGGCAGGTGGTTAATTAATCTTCATGCACAAAACCACAATACCCAATTGTTTGTTAAACTATAAAAGATGCTATGCCAAATAGATACCCAACATGTCCCGCTTTAGAATTGCATACGCCCGTGGAATGGCAACATACTACAGTACTAGAAAACTTCATAGGTGCCACTTTGAAAGCTTTTACAGCAGGTGTCCAAGACAGCTTTGAATGGGGCCCAACACAAAATTGTAAACCTATTTAAAAATGTGATTTTTTTTGGGGGGGTGGGGACGGGACGGGGGGGGGGGGGGACATTTTTTGTAGAAATTTGTTTACACTTAACACATGTGACGGAAGATTTACTGGACTTTTATCTTCCCAAAGAAAAATATCCCACTCCACAAAATAACCAAAATAGCCGATGAGCACCTTCAGAATTGCTACCATATCCATTGAAACAGATATTGATGCATTAGTTTAATCAAAAACAGTGTCAAAATATCGCACTAGTCTTATGTTGCCCTCTCTTTTTTTTTTTTAACAGAATAGCCCTCTTTTACTTTTAGAATAAAAAAAATACAGTAATACCTTGGATTACGAGTATAACTTGTTCTTGAAGATTGCTTGTAATCCAAAGCACTCGTATACCAAAGCGAGTTTCCCCATAGGAAATAATGGAAACTCAGCTAATTCACACACACACACACACACACACACACACACACACACACACACACACACACAAATGCTGTGTAGAGGGGGGTAGGTAGTGATCAATTTATGAAAAAAATACTATTAGAGCCCTTTCACACTGTGCCGCTCATAGCGTTGGCGGTAAAACGTCGCTATTTTACCGCCGATTCTATGGGCGGATTTGCGGCGCATTTCGGCCGCTAGCGGGGCGCATTTACCCCCCGCTGGCGGCCGTAAAAGGGTTAAAACCGCCCGCAATGCGCTAAGCAGCGCATTGCGGCCGGTATAGCCGTGCTGTCCTATTGATTTCAATGGGAAGCAGTGGAGGAGGAGCGGTAAACACACTGCTCCTTCTCCCCTCCAAAGATGCGGCTAGCAGGACTTTACCGCCCTGCTAGCACACCGCTCCAGGGGCTTTCACACTGGAGTGAATGGGGACAGATTTTTAAGGGCGTATTGCAGACGCTATTTTTAACGCTATAGCGCCTGCAATACGCTCCAGTGTGAAAGGGGTCTAAAATAGCGCATATACAGCATTGACATATGACAATTTTCTTGGCATGTCTTCCATAATTCCATGGCGTTGGAACTTTCTTTACTTTTCAGTTTTTAAACCGCATATCTTACCGTTTTGTTCAACTGAAGAGCAATGTGTTACCTTTTAAACAATGCAGACCACATATATGGAACTTATATAAAAAAAAAAAAAAACAAAAAAAAAAAACAACTCATTTGAGGTCAAATGTTTATTGCTTTATTGTGCTGCTGGTAAACACTGAACCCATGCATGGATCAAGAAGTTCCATCAGCAAAGTACTTTTTTTTTAAAGATATACGGTATATGCAGATAGGGGTTTTTTTTGTGTGCAGTTCTTGGAGGAGGGGGCATAATAAAAACAACAGGTGACCGATAAAAATCACCATTAAAACAGATTATTACAATGGAAAAAAGGGCATCTTAGAAATAGTTGCATTTATTCATTCGACCAGGTATGTGATTTTTACATTGAAAAACATACAAAATGTGTGTGTGTGTGTATGTACACACACATAAACATTGACTTTGCTTATTGTGCTTAAATGGGGGGGGGGGGGGGGGGGGCGGGACGGGACAAACACAAAGCCAACAGCATCTAGGATGGTAGGTTCTGTATACTGTGTAATATAAAAGCGATTTCTTGTGATGAAACATGAAATAATTCTTTATGCAACTTGAAGCTTAATGAAACCCAACAACAAAAAAGTAATATATTGCAGCTTATCAGTCCTTAGATGTGGTTGCTGGATTTGTGTTCCTTCTTCAGGCGCATCACCCCCCCCCCCCCCCTCCACATAATTTTAAATGCAATCTAACATTGTGTTTCTGCCAGCAAAACACTTCCTGTCCTAAGAGGACAATGCTCAGACTGCACTGTATCTATGGCAGAGCAGCGTGATCATCCTAGACTGCTCTCCTAATGTGTTCTACATACAATACATAGGGAAGTTGGGTTATATAGTTCACAGAAAGGTGATGTTATCACCTTGTAAACAATGTGAAATAAGTATGGGAATACATAAAAAATAAATAAAAAACCAAACAATCATACATACTCGCCTCCCTGCTGCAGTTGTCCCCCGCTAGCTCTAACCCTTAGAACTAAGCAATGACATGACTGCTGATCGCTCAGTTCCTGGTTTACTCCGAGCACATAGAAGGGACCGTCAGTCACTGCTCCCCCTACCCTACTGTCCCCCCAGCGCTCACTGAAGTGCTGGGGAGGGGGCTGGACTGACTAGCTGGCTCAGGCTTTCAGTGGCACACTGAGGGGCTAAGCAACTGCTGATAAAGCATCTGGTGGATTCCAAATTGTCAGGATCCTTCCAGAGCCTGGAGCCACCTGTGACATCAGCAAACAGTGGGGCTTCAGCTAATTCTGGGTAACAGGAGAGCAAAAGCAAGTGCAGTCCTGTGACCCAGAAGGAGAAAAAAAAAAAAAAAGCTTTGGCCATACTTCTCTTTTAGGTTACAAGGACACAAGATTTCTAGTAGAGGTTCATGAATGTTCTGTGCTTGCAAAAAAAATGTACTTGGCCTTAAAAATCAAAACTCGTGCATTCACTATATCTAACAAATATTACTACATTTTTATTCTTGGGTTTAGATATACTTTAATTATCCTGGGCACAAATACTGCACAGAGTAAACAAAAGCAAATACTGCCAGACCATTATATATCATCTTATTATGATCATTTTATCCCCGCGTATAAATCATGCAAAGCTCAAAAAAGAGATGGATAAAACAACAGGTCTGAGCACTGGGGACATAAATGACCTTTATTACAGATGAGCATTTTGATTTTCCATCTGATAGGAATCATCATGCTCACTAAAAATATAGTAGTTTACAGGGAACACTGAACAAAATGTATATGAAACATTCTGCGATGTGCACGCACCAGGATGCAAGACTTGCAAAACCTTGGTAGGAACTGAAACCGAGATAAGATTTTATAATCTGCATTAAAACCCGCTGCAAAAATGCCTACATTTAAAAAATACTTCCCAGGACACGGCAAACCTATTTGGGATATGATGCATAAAATCACATGCAACACTTCAGCTGTTCTTTGCAGCTTCTAGGACACAACCAGAGCGGTTTGATGCCTCCACCATTCTGGACACAGGAGTCCCCCCTACCATTTCTACATTTACTCCAATGGTAATTGTGGATTGGGTGTGACTTTCTCTCCAACCTATTCCAGGCTAAGTGGCATCAAATCTCTCTGCAGGAGGCAACAATGTCAGAAAAGTAGAGCATGCTACATTAGAGATTGAATCCAACCCAACACTAAAATTTTTGGATGGAATTATTCAACTTTTGCAGCATTTACCAGTACTCTCCCACTCTAAAAAAAAATATAGCATTATTTTCTATCAGTTACCACAATTGTAACTTAAATACCATAAAACCTTTAAAGCCCAGCACAGGAGGTAGTTTTACTACATCCACCGAGAATAAGCCTTCTCCATTGAAATCCCCAGCAAGACACATTAAAAATGAGAAAGGAATTAAAATCGGGGGCATCCGTCAATGTGACATGTGCTATACCCCGTTTTATTCTCTAAACGTTTTTCTTAAAGTGGATGTAAACCCGATTTATGAAATTTGAGCAGGGCACATATATCTGGAGTATTTTGTCATCTCTCTTCAAAGAGCCAAGTCCTGTAGCTCTCTCCTGAACAGTTCCTCTTATCAGCCTGATAACTCCTGACAAATTCTCGGACACATCAGATAAAAGCAGCCTGAAATTTCTGTCAGGGGAGGTTGCTAAAATAGATTAGCAGGGAGCTGGCTCTGTTACAAAGCACCTCAGAGTCTCTGTGGAGAGGTGGTGTGTGCCTTTCCCCCAATCAGCAATTTTAGCCATCTTGGCTGTATGCCCAGACATCACACAGTGTTAGATTTTCTCTTCCTGTTTAACAGAAAATCTAACACTATCTGACCTTTCTAAACAGTATATAAATGTGAAGACAGCAGATATAAATGTAAAACC
This sequence comes from Rana muscosa, assembly GCA_029206835.1. Lineage (NCBI taxonomy): Eukaryota > Metazoa > Chordata > Amphibia > Anura > Ranidae > Rana > Rana muscosa. The sequence continues at coordinate 955,397,789 of CM055116.1, read as the reverse complement.
TATGTAGGGAGATTTGGTTCATCCCCGTGCACCATCTGAGGCTGTTCCCTTCACTGGGTGTATGGGGGGTTTACATTCACTTTAAGCCAAAGCAGCTGAATTTTTTATTTTATTTTTCAAAGAAATACAGTCGTACTAATTTCAAAATTGCCAATTAGCTTGTTTAACATATCTTTGCACAGAGAGCCATGGCATTTTATTCTGAGAAATAAAAAAAATAGGTCTACATTGCTTAGAGACTGGTGTCAAATAAGCAAAGGTAGAATATGAGAATTCTGCACATGCTCAGTTACAACTGAGAGCTTATAATTCTGACTCGTACAAAATATTGTACGCAATTTCTGGTATGGAGGTCTCAATGCAGCACTGTCACCAGAATTTCCTTTGGAACATAAAAGAGCAGAAACCTGAGTCCAATAATGTAAAGGTTAAATAATTGAGGGCATGGCTCAATTATTATTCTACTGACCAGTTTTCAGCTTTTCGATATACATAAAATGCCTCCAATAACTGTTAGAAGGCAATTGTGAGGTCCTCTAAATGAAAAGGTTTAAAAACACATAAAATGAAGGCTGCAGAGATTCATTGAAAAAAATTATCAAAAGATGACACCACACAACTGTATTCCCTTTAACGTTTTTTCCCCTCACTGAATCATTTTAAGGTTCTTGTTGATGCTCCAAGAACAGGAATTCTTTAGCCATTCCTGCCCTTCATAGAAGTGACACCTTGCAGATCCGCTGAGATAGGGGTTGTCCCTGAAAGCCAAGGATGCATTGGATGGCCAGTTACCAATTGCAGCAGCACAGATGCACCGGTGGAGTGTTGAAATGCAGCTCACAGAGCACTGAAAGGTAACAGCACAAGCTCTTCTCTCTATTTAAGAGTGTATACATTTATGTACCACCAGCACCATTAATGTTCTTACTAACAGCCTGCTTGGCTTGTTCAGGCAGGCTTGATGGGTCAGTCAAGATGGAGGTCGTTGTGCTCAGATGACGCAATGTACTTAGCACCACTAGAGAAGAGGAAAAAAGAAATAAAAAATTATATTTAAGACAAAAGATTTACCTTACAGTGCATCCAGAAAGTATTCATAGCACTTCACTTTTTCCAAATTTTGTTATGTTACAGCCTTATTCCAAAATTTAATAAATTCATTATTTTCCTCAAAATTCTACAAGCAATACCCCATAATGACAACGTGAAAGAAGTTTGTTTGAAATCTTTGCAAATTTTGAAAAAAAAACAACTTGCATTTACACAAGTATTCACAGCCTTTGCTCAATACTTTGTTGAAGCACCTTTGGCACCAATTACAGCCTCAAGTCTTGAGTATGATGCTACAAGCTTGGCACACCTATTTTTGGGCAATTTCTCCCATTCTTCTTTACAGGACCTCTCCAAGATCCATCAGGTTGGATGGGGAGCGTCAGTGTACAGCCATTTTCAGATCTCTCCAGAGATGTTCAAAATCGGGTTCACGTCTGGGCCACTCAAAGGCATTCAGAGTTGTTCCGTAGCCACTCCTTTGTGATCTTGGCTGTGCGCTGTTGGAAAATGAACCTTCGCCCCAGTCTGAGGTCCAAAGCGCTCTGGAGCAGGTTTTCATCAAGTATGTCTGTGCATTGCTGCATTCATCTTTCCCTTGATCCTGGCTAGTCTCCCAGTTCTTGTTGCTGAAAAACATCCCCACAGCATGATGCTGCCACCACCATGCTTCACTGTAGTGATGGTAGTGGTCAGGTGATGAGCAGTGCCTGGTTTCCTCCAGACATGACGCTTGCCATTAAGGCCAAAGATTTCCATCTTTGTTTCTTTGACCATGGGAAACAAAATTCTCTGGTCTAGAGTCCTTCAGGTGCCTTTTGGCAACCTTCAGGTGGGCTGTCATGTGCCTTTTACTGAGGAGTGGCTTCTGTCTGACCACTCTACTATACAGGCCCGATTGGTGGAGTGCTGCAGAGATGGTTGTTCTTCTGGAAGGTTCTCCTCTCTCCAGTCTCCACAAAGAAACGCTGGAGCTATGTCAAAGCGACCATCAGATTCTTGGTCACTCCCCTGACCAAGATCCTTCTCCCCCAATCGTTCAGTTTGGCCAGGTGGCCAGCCCTAGGAAGAATCCTGGTGGTTCCAAACTTCTGGAATTTACAGATGCATGCCACTGCGCTCATTGGGACCTTCAATGCTGCAAAGATTTTTCTGTACCCTTCCCCAGATCTGTGCCTTGATACAATCATATTGGAGGTCTACAGACAATTTCTTGGACTTCATGGCTTGGTTTGTGCTCTGATATGCACTGTTAACTGTGAGACTTTATATAGACAGGTGTGTGCCTTTCCAAATCACGTCCAATCAACTGAATTTACCACAGATGGACTCCAATCAAGTTGTAGAAACCTCAGTGGTACAGTATCGGACTATCTTAATATACGGAATGGAAGAAGACAGGGGTGCCCACTTTCACCATTAATATTTGCTATAATATTAGAGCCATTTCTTTGCAAGATCAGAAGTAATGGGGAGATATCAGGGACATGTATTGGGGATATGAAACACAAAGTATTGGCTTATGCTGACAACTTATTATTCTATCTTTCGACACCTCAGACATCACCACAGACATCCTTAACAGCGCTAATGCAGGAAGTGGACAGATATGGGTACCTATCCAATTTTAAAATTAATTTTGATAAATCAATACTTTTACCCAGCCATGTCACCCAAGAGATGGTGAGGACACCGAGGAGGGCGTACCCGTTTGTATGGAAAAGGGACTCCTTGTTCTATCTGGGGGTACATATCACCTCAGATCAAAAAAATGTTATATGATCTTAACTATGCCTCCCTAATGGCAGGGATAATGGGGGACTTAAAGAAATGGACAGGACAATACCCAACATGATTTGGAAGAGTGAGTGCCATTAAAATGTGTATACTACCTAGGATTATCTATCTATTGCATACAGTTCCGATTAAACTACCAGAAACCTTTTTTAAACAGATACGGAAGACTTTTGTAGCATTCGTGTGGAATGACAAACGACAAAGGCTGGCTTATGATATCCTGCGCAGAAGTAAGGCAGAGGGAGGAATGGGGTTGCCAGACATATCAGTGTATTACAAGGCAATGTCGCTGGTTCGAATTCTGAACTGGTGCCATGACTTCTCTAATAAAATGTGGGTCCCACTATGAAAAAACAATAGCGGGGAGGAACCTTGCAGGGGCCCCTAGCTCCACTGGAGGGATTCCCATGGTTCCCACCAGGGGAGGGAAGGGGATTCCTGGGGGCATGGGGTCGAGATGGAGATACCACATGTGGTAAATTCGCCCCGAGGGGGAACCTAGCAACCTATCCGGAGCTGGTTATAGGTCTAAGGAATATACCCAACATCAGGATGGAGATGCTATCAAATGACAGGCTTCTTTAAGATGAAACCCCTACTGAGATCATTAAACTCAATTAAAGTGTTTGAGTGCCAGTGTGTGCGCTTGAGGCTAACGCCTATGCGTTTTTACTGCGTTAGTGTCAGCTAATAACCCTACCCCCTTACATCACATCCTGTGCACTTCCTGGTTTTTCGTAGCTTCTGGGCGTTTTTAAAGCGGTATTACCGCGGTACTCATTCATTTCAATGGGGATAGGCATTTTTACAGCGCTATTTTATACGCTCCAAAAAAGCTTTTTCCAACGCACAGCCAGCACAACGCCTGAAGCCTCGTACACACGGCCGAAAATCTCGTCAAGAAAAAACACGTCGTTTTTCTTGAAGAGATTCTTGGACAAGAGACTTGTCCCGGCCGAGTGTACACACACTCGATTCAAAGAACCCGCGGTTCTTTGAATGGAGCGAACGCGGTGACGTCATCGACTACGATGAGCGTGCGCTCGTCACATTCGATGCCGTCGCCGCCATCTTGCTACACCCTATCTATGCCTAGGAAGCTACCGCGCATGCGTCAAAGTCATTTCGAGCATGCGCGGGCTTCCCGGAGGACAGGCAAGTACACACACACAATTTTCTCGTCGAGAAACAGGCTGACGAGAATCTCGACGAGAAAATAGAGAGCAGGTTCTCTATATTTCTCGTCGAGATTCTTGTCGGTTTTCTTGACGAGAAACCATACACACGAACGATTTTCTCGGCAAGAAAGCTATCTCGGCAGTTTTCTTGTCGTTTCTTGCCGAGAAACTCGTTCGTGTGTATGAGGCTTCAGTGTGAAAGCCCTCAGGGCTTTCACATTGAGAATGCTGGGGCAGGATTTCAGCCGTTTTTAGCGCTAAAACGCCTCTGTCCTAATTTAAGGCCTACTTTAAGGCCCCTTTCACACTGAGACTGTACACGGTTCACCACGAGGATATCACAAAAGTTCATCTCAATACTTTGTTATATATCCTTTGTTGGCAATGACAGAGGTCAAACGTTTTCTGTAAGTCTTCACAAGGTTGTCACACACTGTTGCTGGTATGTTGGCCCATTCCTCCATGCAGATCTTCTTTAGAGCAGTGATGTTTTGGGTCTGTCGCTGGGCAACACGGACTTTCAACTCCCTCCAAAGGTTTTCTATGGGGTTCTGGAGATCTGGAGACTGGCTAGGCCACTCCAGGACCTTGAAATGCCTCCTACGAAGCCACTCCTTTGTTGCCCGGGCGGTGTGTTTGGGATCATTGTCATGCTGAAAGACCCAGCCACGTTTCATCTTTAATGCCCTTGCTGATGGGAGGAGGTTTGCACTCAAAATCTTGCGATACATGGCCCCATTCATTCTTTCATGTACACGGATCATTGTCCTGTTCCCTTTGCAGAGAAACAGCCCCAAAGCATGATGTTGCAACCCCCATGCTTCACAGTAGGTATGGCGTTCTTTTGTTGCAACTCAGCATTCTCTCTCCTCCAAACACGACGAGTTGTGTTTCTACCAAACAGTTCTACTTTGGTTTCATCTGACTATATGACATTCTCCCAATCCTCTTCTGGATCATCCAAATGCTCTCTAGCAAACCTCAGACGGGCCCGGACATGTACTGGCTTAAGCAGGGGGACACGTCTGGCACTGCAGGATCTGAGTTTCATTGGCGGCGTAGTATTACTGATGGTAGCCTTTGTTATGTTGGTCCCAGCTCTCTACAGGGGACTCTACAGGTCATTCACTAGGTCCCCCCGTATGGTTCTTGGATTTTTGCTCACCGTTCTTGTGATCATTTTGACCCCACAGGGTGAGATCTTGCGTGGAGCCCCAGATCGAGGGAGATTATCAGTAGTCTTGTATGTCTTCCATTTTCTAATTATTGCTCCCACAGTTGATTTCTTCACACCAAGTTGCTTGCCTATTGCAGATTCAGTCTTCCCAGCCTGGTGCAGGTCTACAATTTTGTTTCTGGTGTCCTTCGACAGCTCTTTGGTCTTCACCATAGTGGAGTTTGGAGTGTGACTGTTTGAGGTTGTGGACAGGTGTCTTTTATACTGATAAGTTCAAACAGGTGCCATTAATACAGGTAATGAGTGGAGGACAGAGGAGCCTCTTAAAGAAGAAGATACATGTCTGTGAGAGCCAGAAATCTTGCTTGTTTGTAGGTGACCAAATACTTATTTTCCACCATAATTTGCAAATAAATTCTTTCCAAATCAGACAATGTGATTGTCTGGATTTGTTTCCACATTTTGTCTCTCATAGTTGAGGTATACCTATGATGACAATTACAGGCCTGTCTCATCTTTTTAAGTGGGAGAACGTCCACAATTGGTGGCTGACTAAATACTTTTTTGCCCCACTGTAATTGATAAATTTGTGATAAGACAATTTTGTACCTAGTTCTTGCCTGTAATGTTCATGTGTGTCTTTTATGTAAACTATGGAATACAAGAATGTACACTATTAAATGGAAATGTTGAAGTTTATAATAAAATAAAAAATTTGATTATAAAAAAAAAAGTTGTAGAAACAGCAAGAATGATCAGGGGAAACAATGCATTTGAGCTAAAAATTTTAGGGTCATAATTATGTACATGTGATTTTTTTCATTTTTTACTTTTAATAAATTTACAAAGATTTTAAAACAAGCTTCTTTCATGTTGTCATTATGGGGTATTGTTTGTAGAATTTTGAGGAAAATAATTAATTTAATCCATTTTGAAATAAGGCTGTAAACATAAAATGTGGAAAAAGTGAAGCGCTGTGAATACTTTCCGGATGCTCTGTAAAATTGAGCAACTGATGGAACATGAAAACAAAACAAAAAAAAAAAAAAAAAGGAAGAAGAGGTGGAAAAAAAATTGTACTTACTGGGCCTCAATGCAGGGAGGGAGCAATGATGTTCCAGCCATTCTACAGTAGTGCTGTATAATTCTTCTATGCTAGCTGTAGATACTATGTCATTAAACGAGTCAAACAAGGGCTTTATAATGATGCTGAACTGAATGCACAAAGAGTTAAGGAAAAAGGTAGATCTAAATATCCACTAACACAGCCAGCAACTGTTCGGCGTATTGGGGGTGTAGTGCTTACATTAACATAAATACCAGGAGGAATTTTTGCAATATACCACAATGAAGATGACAAATTGGACAATAATGGTTGTCAAATATATTTAAAGCAACCCTCTTCCTAGTATACAAAGTCTCCAGCAGCTGCCCCTTATTTTTTATAAGTTGTATACTTACCTGCCTGGCCGACTACTGGATCATTCCAAGTGTTTTTGTGATAGCATGTTCCCTGCTGGAGGCTGCTCCTTCCATGGCATCTACAATCACTACAAAAACACTGTAGTAATGTAGGGGTTGGTGGGAGGAACCACAGTGTACATGATATCAGACAGACACTAGCAAGAGTCATATTAATCACTTGACCTTTGGAAGATTTACCCCCCCTTCATGACTAGGCCATTTATATTGCGATACGCCACTGCATTACTTTAACTGACAATTGCGCGGCCGTGCAACACTGCACCCAAATAAAATGTATTTCTTCATAAATTTAGGCCAATATGTATTCTGCTATATTTGTGGCAAAAAAATCCCAATAAGCGTATATTGATTGGTATACATGAAGATTAGATCTATGAACTATGGCATAAAATTATGGATTTTTTTTAATACTAGTAAAGGCGGGGATCAGCAATAGCGGGACTGCGATATTGTGGTGGACAAATCGGACACTTTGCGGGAATCAGTGACACCAATACAGTGATCAGTCCTAAAAAAATGCATGGTCCCTGTACCAATTACTGGCTGGGAAGGGGTGAAACATCTAGGGCAATCAAAGGGTTAACTGTGGGCCTAGCCAGTGTTTTTGTATACCGTGTTACGTGCTTTTACAAGGGGGAAGATATGGATTTTATTCCCTGCTTTGCATGAACACAAAATCCATCCCTTCTCCCCCTGTCAGAACGGAGATCTGCCTCCTTGACATAGGCAGATCTCAGTTTTGTGTGCTTTACCAACTATCGGCAGGTGTCCTGCACCCGCAGATTGTCTTCTGCTGCGATCACAGCAGAATCAACCCACCGGCGGCATGCAGGTGGAAGTGCAGAATTATGTATATAAACACGTGATCCTGTAGCAGTAAATCTGCTTGTAGTTGGGAGACTGGAATATACTTTAGGAGGCAGTCATAAACCAAAAGACATATTACACGAGACTGCTAGCGATCACCGCCATCACTGCCTCTTTGAAAAAACACAATGCTCCCCTTTTGTGCTCCCTACGGCCCCTAAAAATTACTCCAGAAAAATCCATTATAAAAGAGTTTATCAGAGTTAATTAAAAAAAAAGCACACTACATTTATCTATTTTTTGATGTTCTCACGATAGATATAGAAGCCTGCTTGGTGCCATAGTGGTTACTAATATTTGCTATAGTTAATTTTACATTATTATAGTTATCACCTGCCTAGGTGGTTGAGTGTAGTCTTGCTTGACCCCTCTGCCAGGCCTACAATGTTGGTCTGAAGGCCCATCTGTTTAGCCCTTTTCTTAGAATATAGCCGGACATGTAGTAGGTTCATGGTTTCTCATACATACTTACAGGCTTTCCATGAGTCCTTCATTTATGTTGTGGTTTCCATTTTCTTGTATATGGACATGTATATGTCAGTTCCATTTTGTACTTAAATTTGCTACCTTAAGATTTCTTTTAAAATTATAAAAAGATTGAAACAGGAAAAAAAAAAAAAGGAGGAAATGGACAGCACAGAAAAAAGTGAGATTATGTAAAATAAACAAACCATTTATCTAATACAAGTCAGTGCAATGGATATTTTTTCTTCACTGGCTGGCACCAAACCCCAATTTAATCTAGACTGGGCCAAACCAAGGTTGTGTAGAATGGGCAGATCTACTGGGGTAAATGAATTGGATACTTCAGCTTTTGGTTAAGTTACCTATTGATTCTACTTGGGAGACTCCGGTATCAAGATTACACTACTGCAGTTCATAGATCTGCCCCACCTTCCCCAGTCTCAAAACACTCACTTGCTGCACACTCCACATTATAACACTTCAAAAATCTAACATAAGAGACCCTTCTAATGGCTAAGCCAGGTGGCTACAACTGAGACTTTTCCTACACAGATCTGACCACTGGAGTCCAGTGTTGAAGACTAAAACTACGTTTGAAAGGTTTTTAGGAAAGCGAAATATGAAATGTTACATATGTATAGTGAGATGGCAGGCTGCACTTTGGACTTTTTTCATATATTTACCTGGGTGGCTGAAAAAAACAACCCCCAATATTCAAATAACCACACAACTGGAAGTGAAGTTCCCCTTCTGTATGGCTCCATACAACTCCATTACAGAGAGAAACCATTAGAAAATGACATCTTAAAGAGACTGACTGGCATAAATCCATAGGCTATAAATGATTTGCGCACAGTATAAAAAAAAGGGATACAATCCAGAACTTCCAATTTTGAATCGTTCTCCTCTGCACGTACTTGTCATACAGATCCCTCATATGGTTTGTTCTTTGTGGAGTTATGGGTACACCAGTGGCTGGAAGTTGCTGCTGACAGGAACTGAAAAATAGATTTTTCTCATTTATAAATGTACTGGGCAAAGTAAAATCCATCAATTCACAATAAAGCGCTTGGGACAAAAAGGGAAGCCATACTTGATGGCAATGTTCAACTCTTCTACTTCTTCCCTGAGTCGTCTGGTCTCTTCCAACACATTGGACCTCTCCTGCTGCAGTTTGGCAATGTACTCCATAGTCTTCTGTAGTGTGATCGCATGGCTGATCTGGGTTAGGCGACACAACATAATTGCACCATTAGGAAGCTCCTGCACACTGCAGGAATTAAAACAGCAGTAGCAGAATTACCAATAGCACCCATACTGATCATTTGTCAGAGCAAAACTGAAATGGTCCACATGGCAACCCTTTTCTACACCTTTTGAAAATCAGCCCCACGGCATCATGTACTGGAATCCAATAGCACTGCAAGTAGTATTCTACCTTTGCAGAGGAGGCAAACAGGCAATAATTGGGCTGTGCAATGCAACTGTGCTAATCCAGACATCTTGAAAGCAGTAAAAAGGTTTCCATATGACTAAATTAAGATGCAAGTATTTTGATTAAACATGAACAGAATAGCTGTTTAACCACTTGTCCCCCGCCCACTGTCAATTGACGGCAGGCGGAGGACACTCTCCTGCGAGCTAGGGGGCACGCGCGCCCGCCGCGTTCAAGGCCCCGATGCACGTGCCCGGCGGCCGCGATTGCCGCCGGGCACCCGCGATTGCCCGGGAAACGAGCAGGAAAGTGGATCTCTGTGTGTAAACACAGAGCTCCATGTCCTGTGAGGGAGAGGGGACCGATGGTGTGTCCCTTGTACATAGGGACAACCATCGGTCACCTCCCCCAGTCAGTACACATTGAAGAACATATTTAACCACTTTCCGCCCCCTAGTGGTTAACCCCTTCCCTGCCAATCACATTTATACAGTAATCAATGCATTTTTATAGCAGGGATCGCTGTATAAATGTGCATGGTCCCAAAAATGTGTCAAAAGTGTCCAACGCAATATCGCAGTCACAATTAAAAATCGCAGATCGCCGCCATTACTAATAATAAAAAAATGCTATAAATCTATCCCCTATTTTGTAGGCGCTATAACTTTTGCGCAAACCAATCAATACGCGCTTATTGCGATTTTTTTTTTTTACCAAAAATATGTAGAAGAATACGTATCGGCCTAAACTGAGGAAAATTTTAATTGAAAAAATAAATTAAAAAAAATGGGTATTATAGCAAAAAGTAAAAAAAGTGTTTTTTTTCCCAAACTGGACGCTCTTCTTTTGTTTATAGCGCAAAAAATAAAAACCGCAGAGGTGATCAAATACCACCAAAAGAAAGCTCTATTTGTGGGGAAAAAAAGGACGCAAATTTCGTTTGGGAGCCACGTCGCATGACCGCGCAATTGTCATTCAAAGTGTGACAGCACTGAAAGCTGAAAAATGGCTTGGGCAGGAAGGGGGTTTTCGTGCACAGTAGGGAAGTGGTTAAAGTGGTTGTAAACCCACTCTTGCAACTTGCACCTACAGGTAAGCCTAGATTAAGGCTTACCTGTAGGTGTTAGCAATATCTCCTAAACCTACAAGGTTTAGGAGAGATTTGCCAAAAAGAGTACACCGATGTGTACACATCGGCGCAGGCGCAGCTGTCTTTTAAAACTTTTTTTTTTCAAAAAAATTACAAGACACTTTCATGAATAAAAAAAAAAAAAAAAAAAAGTAAAGTTAGCCAAATTTTTTTGTATAATGTGAAAGATGTTACGCAGAGTAAATACCGGTAGATATCCAACATGTCATGCTTTGAAATTGCACACACTCGTGGAATGGCGACAAACTACGGTACCTAAAAATCTCCATAGGCGACGCTTTAAAAAAATTTAACGGTTACCGAGATCACCTCCGAGACTGGGTGGAGCGGAGCGAACGCCGCCGAGAACGCAGGGACTGGGCGGAGCCGAGATACACATAGCCGAGTGTACTTGGCTCTTCTCGTCTCCGCTCACAGTGACGCCGTGTCCCGCCTTATGATGGACATACTACAGGTCCAATGGCGGGACTCGGCGTGACTGAGCGGAGCCGAGAAGAGCCGAGTACACTAGGCTATGTGTATCTCGGCGGCGATGGCTCCGCTCAGTCAGCGGGGATCGGCGTATAACACGCACCCACGATTTTCCCCTGACTTTAATACGGTATATACACAAATTGTGCCTTAAAAAACAAAACAAAAAAAAAACTGATCACTTTTATTGCCGTCACAAGGAATGTAAACATCCCCTGTGACCCCCCCAATCCCTTCTTTGCACTTAAAAGTAGGGTTGTCCCGACACCACTTTTTTAAGACCGAGTACAAGTACCGAGGGAGGCGGCAGCACGGAGGGGGAGGGGCGGCGGCAGCACGGAGGGGGACACAGAGAGGGGGGCGGCGGCAGCACAGAGGGGGACACAGAGATGGGTGCGGCGGCAGCAAAATGGAGGGGGCTAGAGCAGGATATAGGGACAATCAACGGTGATCGTGTGTGGCGGAGTTTCAAGCACTGATCACCGCTGATTTTAAAGCAACTGAAAGCCACGCGAGGGGGGGGGTTCTGCGGAGAAACAGCTGTCAAACTTTTAAATCTATACAGCGGTGATCGGTGCTTGTAACACCCCCACACAGATTATTTCTTTCTGACTGTACAATCGGTATCGGGACAACCCTACTTAAAGTATTCAGATTGCCGAAATCAGAGATTCTGAATACGGTCAGTTTTTTTTAGATCGGCGCCATTGGCAGCCAAGTAAACCAGAAGTGACGTCGCTTCCGGGATTTTACATTGAGACCCGATCAAAGCCGAATCCAGCTTTGTTCGGGTCTCAGCCTAGGCGGCGGACGCGCCGGCTGGGGTCTCCCGGTGGGACGGGAGGCCTGGGAAGAGAGAGGCGGAAGGCTCCCGCCTCCCTCCCGCTCCTTTTGGATGACAGCCAAGCAGCTTTAAGCCGCATCGGTTGTCATCACTAAAAAGCCATCCGCTGGCAAAAAAAAAAAAAGTACCGGGGTATTGCCTGCAGCTATCACCCCAGTTTATAACACCTTCAAGCCATGAACGCAAAATTAGCGTACGGTCGGCGGAAAGGGGTTAACAAAGCAAGATTAAAAAATCATATTGGCTGCACTTAGACAAAGCTGTCTAAGGGAAGCTAACCGCTATTCACAGCTTATGTCTCTATTCAATAACATTTGCTAAACAGCCTTTAAAAGGCGTTGTAAAGCCCATCCCACACCCACCTAACTGTCCCAGAGCCACCCCCATCAAATCACTCTCTGCAGCCATTACCTTTTGTACCACCACCCCCCCCCCCCTTAAAATGTAAGCTCTACGAGCAGGGCCCTCCTGTAGCTTCTGTATTGAACTGTACTGTAATTGTGTTGTCCCCCCTCTACATTGTAAAGCGCTGAATAAACTGTTGGCGCTATATAAATTGTGTATAATAATAATAAGACAGTTTTTTTTTTATCTTAATACATTCTATGTATTAGGTTGAAGGTTAGGTTTTTTGTGTGCAGCAGCCCCCCCAACACTTGCCTGGGGTCCCTCTCTGTCCACGAGAGTCTTAGCCATCCGAGAGAGATTCTCCCTCCTTATTGGCTGAGACACAGCAGCTGCGCAATTGGCTCTCTGCGCTGTCAAAGTCAACTAGCCAATCAGGGGAGAGGGGGCGGGGCCAGGTCAGGGCTTTGTGGTTGAATAGACAGGGAGCTGTGGCTCGGCTTCTCCCATAGCAAGCTACTTCTTGCTGTGGTGGCACTGAACGGGAGGGAGGGGTCAAGATCACACAAGAGGGACCTGAGAAGAGGAGGATCTGGGCTGCTCTGTGCAAATCCACTGCAACAGAGCAGGCAAGTATAATATGTTTGTCATTTTTTTTTTAGGGAAAAACACAAACTTTAAATCACTTTAATTAGTTCAGGAGTACAAAAATCTTTTGATGGTTATACAGTTTTTCATATTATGACCACCAATATGTCAAGTACTGGCAGAGCAAGAAACAGTGAAAATACCCATAAAGAACCATAGCACTAATCTCACTGTAACCAATAGTGCAGAAAACATCCTGCAACAAGGTACAATACTTTTGAAAGTGGCTGATCAAGTACCGGTTTGGAGCTTGAGGAAACAAAACTGTGCAGTGTGTTGAAGGCAATCTTTATATTAAATCTCCTCTTCTGTTCTGCAGAAATATGCTTCAATCTTTCATTCTACAAGATAAAAAAAACAAAATTTGGCAAAATTAAATAAAAATAGGACTTCCTGTACAAGATTATCTGCATTTCATATGGTCTGATTTTACCTGCATTTTGGCTGTTAGCAGAAAATGTATGCAAATGTATTCTGAATCTTGGGGAGCAAATTAGAAAACTGGAGGAAATTCAAGTGTCTGTTACTCACAGCAACCAATGGGATCCTTTTTATTTTCTGAACTGCACTAGCAGATGACAGCAGCATTCTGTATAGTCCTCAAATTTTTGTCCTGTATCTGTAAAGACTGAGGCCCATTGTCACAACTACCATGTTATCCATTATGAAAACACAACACCCAGGAGTTTATTACTTCCCCTACAATTGTCCTTTGCAAATATCTAAGGTCCTAAAGCATAAAATGTAATTCTTCTAGCACATTAGTATGCTTCCTGCATAGCAAATATTGGATATTGTAAAAAATTTTTTTTTTTTAATTTTAATATAACAAACATGTTATATTTACCTCCACTGTGCAGCTCGTTTTGCACAGAGTGGCCCCGAACCTGGTCTTCTGGGGTCCCTTGGCTGCTGTCTCGGCTCCTTCCTGCAATAACTCACCACCTATATACGAGCGAGCTATAGCCGCTCACTGCATCACTCGCCCCCACCTCCCGGCGCGCCGCGTCACTGGATGTGATTGACAGCAGCGCGAGCCTATGGCTGCGCTGCTTTCAATCCATCCAGCGTAGCCAATCAACGGCCAGGCTCAGAAACGAGGATGATGACGGGGCGAGCGCGGGACTTTCGAGGGCTCAGGCAAGTTAAAAACGGGGGCTCGGGGGGGGGGGGGGGGGGTACGGTATTGTCCGATGTTTTTTCACCTTAATGCATCGGATGCATTAAGGTGAAAAAACGTTTAACCTTTACAATCCCTTTAATAAATTCTACTTGATAAATTTAAGTTCATGGAGTTTTAAAAAAACATGTCCAAGATTTCAGAGGTACAGATTATGAAAATTATATTTATTAAAAAGGCCCACAGTGAGTATTGAGAGCCATCGAGCAGACCTTGGAGACTGTACCTTAGATGTAGAGCCGTGAGAGTCAGATGAGGTTTTTCCTGAGCTTTGCGGAGGGCTGAGGCTGTGTTCAGATGCACATGGCGACCCCCGTCTTGAACGGTGACAATCCCGATCTTGAAAGGCAAAATGTACACAATACTTAGATTTCCTGAAAACATTGCTTTAAAAAAAAGCAGATATGATTAGGTTTTCCAGTGATGCCTTCCAACACAAGTAATGGTTTGTGCACATTAGTGTTCATTTTGTATTATACAAGAACTGAGAGTGGTAACTGCTGGAACACCAGCTCTCCCTCCGCCTGGTGATTTTGAAAACTGTGAAGTGTCCAGTTTTTGGCTTTTTTGAATCATATCAAGTTAACCAAACAGCTACTTTATAGGCCATCCATGAATAACAAAAAAGTGCACAAACAATCTTACAATGTGCCTCTGAATAATGAACTAGGTGGCATAAAACTAAATTAGAAATAAATGGTCTTCTATAAAAAGAACCACAAAGTGTTCCTTGTTTTCAATGTCTAAAGGAGTGAAACTACAAAATTCATGCTACTTAAAGTATACATGTGATCATTCTTGACTTACAAAACCATCGATTACATTTTATAAAGTCCGGAATCCTGCAGATCTTGTCCATTTTACTTTATTCTAACGTGCAACAAAACCCTTTAAGCCAAGGCCTTCTATTATGCCTTGTATAGTATAGAAAACGTGCTTCCCTGCCTCCTTACTGGTCTTTGAGGCAGCCCATTACATTAAAAAAATAGGAATGAGTAGAAAGAAGGGTGAAACATCCGTTTACTATATGAAGTTACTAGTCACATAATGGAAGTTCTGAAACCTGGGGAGTTCTACAGCACTTTATTGAAAGTGGAAAAAGACATGTAGGCACCTGGTGTGTCTGACCCGCTTTCTTTAAAACATACACAATCCTTCACAGGCTATTGCAAGGAGTAGCTTCTGAAAATATTGTGCAACTGTATCTGGCTCCTATTCTCTAGACCAGGGCTAGGCAACCTCGGCACTCCAGCTGTGGTGAAACTACAAATCCCATCATGCCTGTGATTGTCAGGGTCTTGCAATGTCTCATGGGACTTGGAGTTTCAAAACAGCTAGAGGGCCGAGGTTGCCTACCCCTGCTCTAGACATTGATGGGGAGCATTCCACTAACATCCTCAGGCTGAGTAAATGGATTTACCCCATTATAAATCACTAGATCAGTGTTTAGGTGTGGGCAGGAGGCACAGGCTGTTTGATGCACTGCCCAGCTGCTGCAGCTGGGCAGTGCATCAAATGATCAACATTTAGGGCAGTATGTGTCCAGGGATGAATGCCCAAAATGCAGGTAGTCTGCATTCTGGGCATTTGTCCCTGGGAGCATACTGTCCTAAATGTTAGGACTGCTGTTATCGCATGGTCTAGCCCCAGCAGCTGTCAGCTTCTTGTAGTGTTTCATAAGCTGCCGGCAGCAGGGTTAAACGCCCAGTATGTATTAGGCCAAATAAACTGTAAAATGGCTCATCAAGCAATTGGATGGAAGATAAATAGGTTTATCAAAAGTGGAGTTCAATCGTAAAAAAAGGGTTATTGCCTTGCAAAATATAGCTACAGCTATAATGGCACAAACCATATACACAGGGATAGACAATTCTGCAATTAAATACATCATGGCATGGTGAATTCTCCTGAGCTCACAGGATGAGGGAGAAGGTGCAGTGCTGCAGTTCTGGGAGGAGGACATCTCTCTCTTCACCAGCATGTCTTGAGTTGGACTGGAAAAGAGACGAGACACAGCAGACTGAGACTTCTGGGTGCCCTGAGATCGGTGAGCTGGTCCAACAAGAATACTGCCGTGGAACTCTGGTACTCCAGAAGACTACAAGAGACACAAAGAACATGCTCTGGTGAATTATGAATATATTTAATAGGTAGTTATTCATGTTAATCATACACCAAATAATGGCTTTCGGCCCATCAGAGTGAGGTCTATGCCCAGCTAAATGCATGCATATAGCCAACCAAAATCAAACTATTCACTTCTACCGTTTATCAATAAATTTAGAATTACATCTTGCAGTCACAAAGTTGCAAATGAGTGTAAAGCCAACCAAAAACCGAAGGATTTCTGGGAAGAGTAAACAGACTACTCAAACTTTTTTTTTTTTTTTTAAAAGGATCATCAGTGAACGCAAACAGAAGATATTTTGCAATAGCTTTTAGGGTCGCTCTATACAAAAATTGTGTGCGCACTTGTAAC
This sequence comes from Rana muscosa, assembly GCA_029206835.1. Taxonomy (NCBI): domain Eukaryota; kingdom Metazoa; phylum Chordata; class Amphibia; order Anura; family Ranidae; genus Rana; species Rana muscosa. The sequence continues at coordinate 955,381,218 of CM055116.1, read as the reverse complement.
ACATACTCTAATTTTTCAATTTTTTTTTCACTTTAACCGCTTGCCACCGGCCCAACGTCATATGACGTTGTCGGGTTTGATCTGTAAAATCTGAAAGATGCCTGCAGCTACAGGCATCATTCAGATTTCTTCTTTTAGAGCCGGCGATTCCCTGCACCATCAGAATGATCATAGCGGCTGTTCAGACACTTGATCGTTCTTACAGGCGGCAGGAGGGTGAGGCGACTCACTCATCCGTGCGATCGGTGAGGCAGAGAAGGGATCTGCCGGCGCTGGATGCCGACGATAGAGATTTTCGGCAAGCTAGATGGTGCCCGGAGTCTCTATGGTCGTTCGGAGGTCGGGTGTGATGTCACGCCCGGCCTCTACAATTGAAAAAAATGCCGCCGCCTCGGCTGGGAAGCAGAGAATTTTTTTTTTTTTATTATTTCAGGCTTCCCAGCCTAGAGGTGAAATCTGGGGACTTATTGATCCCAGATCTCACTGTAAAGAGGACCTGACATGCCAAATTCATATTACAAGGAATGTTTACATTCCTTGTAATAGGAATAAAAGTGATCAAAAAGCTAGAAAAATTATTATATATATATATATATATATATATATATATATATATATATATATATATATATATATACACACATACATACACACACATATACACACATACACACACACACACAATATATACACATACATACATACATACATACACACACACACACACACACACACACACACCCCCCACTTCCATAGCGGGCCAATTCTGGCACTTCTCTCCTTCATGGATAGAAAAATCATAATTATTATTGCTAGAAAATTACTCCGAACCCCCAAACAAACGGTCCCGCTCTTTGTTAATCATAGCTCAATCTTGGCATCATACATCCTCATGAGTAGTTTTAGGCTACGAAACGCGTAGAGTCTACAACAAGGGTGCCACGACAAGCTTGTCATAATCATGGATTTTTATGTAATATTTTTATCACAATGTCATATCGAGGTGTATACTGGATGTATTATGCCATTATGGATCTGTGTTGTTGATCATGTCTATGTGATTTTACATATGCCCTCTTCCGATTATTAATGTTTCATTTCTGTACCTATTAATGCCTCTTATCGGACTATGAGTTTACGTGTTTTTGATTAAAGCATATCGATATCAGAGTTAATGTTATTATCATTATTATTATATTTATGAGTATCAGTACAATTATGAGTATTAACATTATTAGTGGTGATGCATCATTGTTATCACTACCATTAATCTCTAATTATTATAATCAAATGATTTACATGCATTGGTCCGATGTGTGCGGTTGGCTTTACATCAATTTGCAGGGCCACTGCATAACATCATACCAACATTAAATTTCATTGCAGAAAATACACCATTTATCCTAACTATTAAATGCACAGACGCGCCTCATTTAAAGTCACACCAACTTTTTTCTTTTGAATATATATATATATATATATATATATATATATATATATATATATATATATATATATATATATATATATATATATATTTATATTTTAGGGATGGAGGCGTGCACGTGCTGGCTGTGGCCAGTCACATTTATTTTTAGACTAGCCTTTATCTCGCACGGTATTTGCGCAAAAATTTTTCAAACGCCATTTTTTTTTTTTTTTTTTTAAACGGTTTCATGAATTAAAAAACAAAACAGTTTTTGTATAATGTGAAAGATGATGTTAAAATAGATACCTAACTTGTCACGCTTTAAAATTGCGCACACTCCTGGAATGGCGCCAAACTTCAGTACTTAAAAATCTCCATAGGCAACGATTTAAAACTTTTTACAGCTTACCAGTTTAGAGTTACAGAGGAGGTCTAGTGCTAGAATTGTTGCATGCGCTCCAACGCTTTGGGCGATACCTCACATGTGTGGTTTGAACACCGTTTACATATGTGGGCGGGACTTAAGTGTGTGTTCGCTTCTGAGCGCGAGCTACGGGGACAGGGGGCGTTTTATTTTTTTACACTTTACTTTTTTTTTTGGATCACTTTTATTCCTATTATAAGGAATGTAAACATCCCTTGTAATAGGAATTGTTAGTGACAGGTCCTCTTTATGGAGAGATGCGGGGTCAATAAGACCCCCACATATCTCCTCCAGGCTGGAAAGCATAAGATCAGGAAAAAATAAAAATTCACAGATCTCACGCCGACAGCCGCGATTGCGGCTTTGTTGACTTCCGGGTACACGTGTGTGACGTCAAAACGTTGCGCCCAGGCCTCTGACGGTCAAAGAGATGACCGGTGACCATCTGGTCCCTGGAAATCTCTAGGGTCCTCTTCCGGCCGATTCGTTTTCCGGGCCCCCGATGGCACGGGAGAGCCCGGAGAAGCACCGGATGGCGGCGGGGGGGGGGGGGCGTCCCCTCCCATCGCCTATAAGAACTATCCAAGTGGCGGAACTGCCGCTATGATCGTTCTTATGGTGCGCAGAATCGCCAGCAGAAAAGGATATCTGAATGATGCCAGTAGCTGCAGGCATCATTCAGATATTCTCCCCCCCCCCCCTAAAGTCCAGGACGTCATGACGTCCTACGGTAGGGAAGTGGTTAAACTGCCCCTGTCCCTGCGTGCTTGTTTGCAGAAGTGAAGGCATGCGCAAGTCGCACCCGCACATGAAAAATAGGATTTTTGTACTCACCGTAAAATCCTTTTCTCTGTAGTTCACTGACTGACACAGTTCCTTTACTTTAACCACTTCAATACAGGGCTTTTTATACCACTTCCATACCGGGCCTATTCTAGCACTTCTCTCCTACATGTACAAATCATCATTCTTTTGCTAGAAAATTACTTAGAACCCCGAAACATTATATATGTTATTAAGCAGACACCCTAGGGAATAAAATGACGGTCATTGCAACTTTTTTTCTTGCAGGGTATTTGCGCAATAATTTTTCAAACGCCTTTTTAAAAAAAAAAAAAAAAAAATGGTTTCATGAATTAAAAACAAAACTGTAAAGTTAGCCCAATTTTTGGGGAAAATATGAAAGATGATGTTACGCCGAGTAAATAGATACCCAACATGTCATGCTTTAAAATTGCACACACTTATGGAATGGTGCCAAACTTCAGTACTTAAAAATCTCCATAGGCGAAGCTTTACATTTTTTTTACAGGTTACCAGGTTAGAATTACAGAGGTTGTCTAGTGCTGTAATTGTTACACGCGCTCTAACGCACGCGGCGATACCTCACATATGTGGTTTGAACGGCGTTTACATATGTGGGCGACTTATGTGTGCATTCGCTTCTGATCGCGAGCTACCGGGGACAGGGGCGTTTTAATAAAAAAAATTTATTATTACTATTTATTTTTACTTCTTTATTTTTTTACACTTATTTTACTTATTTTTTTGGATCACTTTTATTCCTATTACAAGGAATGTAAACATCCCTTGTAATAGGAATGTGTGCGACAGGTCCTCTTTTTTGAGAGATGCGGGGTCAATAAGACCCCACATCTCTCCTCCAGGCTGGAAAACATGAGATCAGTGAAACATTTTTCACTGATCTCATACTTACTAGCCGCAATGGCGGCTTTGTTTACATTTGAGGACCCGGGCGTGACGTCATCACATCACGCCCGGGCCTCCGACGATCATAGAGATGACTGTCACCAGTCATCTCTATGCTCGTCACGTGACCCACCACCGGCGCCGGAAGATTCTCTCCGTGCGATCAGGAACCCGCAGCAAGGCTCTGGTGTGAAACTTGGCATACGGCACTGCCTCGAAGGAGGCCACCATGAGCCCCAGGACTCGCATGCAGAAGCGTAGCGATGACCACCTGCGGTTCATCAACAGTTTTACCGCAGCTCTGAGAGTCTGCAGCTTGTCTGGAAGGAGAAACACTCTCGCTTCCACAGAGTCCAGCAGTAAGCCTAGGTACTCCAAACACTGAGTCGGTATGAGCACCGACTTTTTTAGGTTCAACAGCCACCCAAAATCCTGCAGGGTCTGCATGGCGATGGCCACATCCTCCTTTAATCCTGAGGCGGAAGGTGCTCTCAGGAGTAGACCGTCTAGGTAGCCTATGATCGCGATCCCGCGTTGTCGCAGCAACGCCAGAACTGGAGCCAATACCTGGTAAGATTCGGGGGGCTGATGTCAAGCCAAAAGGGGAGAGCCACAAACTGGTAGTGGGCGTCCCCAACTGCAAATCGCAGAAACTTCTGATGCCGAAGGCATATGGGTAGGTGCAAGTACGCATCCTGGATGTCCAAGGACGCCAGGAAGTCCCCTTGATGGAGTGCAGCGACTACTGAGCGAACAGATTCCATTCTGAACCTCCGTACTTTCACAAAGCAATTGAGGGCTTTTAGGTCCAAGATTGTAGTTCCCAAAAGAAGGGGTACATCCAAACAGATTGGAGTAGAACCCCTGGAGTATTTCCGGCTCCGGAACAGGTACTATCACCCCGTGACTCAGCAGGTCCCTTACCGCTCCCATGAGGGCCTCCAGGCAAGCCGGGAGTACGGGTATGCTGGAGGGGAAGAATCTGTTTGGTGGCCAAGAGAGGAACTCTATCTTGTAGCCAGAGGAAATCAGTTCACAGACCCATTGGTCGGACAGCCGAGAGGCCCACCGGGCTGCAAACTCCTGAAGGCGACCCCCCACCCATGAGACGGGCGGGGGCAAACCTTCATGCGGTATCACTTTTGCTCGCAGGCTTGCGGTTCCAGGGACGCTTTTGTCCTTCAGACGTCGTCCTGTGGACATTTAGCCGAAGGCCCAGAGGGACGAAAAAACCCGTTTGTGAGCGGAAAACGAGGGCCCTTGCCTACGGCGTGGCTCCTTAGCCTTCCTGGCCTGCGGGAGTAAAGTACACTTCCCACCGGAGGCATTCTTAATGTCATCCAACAAGGCACCAAAGAGCCTTTTGCCAAGGAAGGGTAGATCCGTCAGGGCTTATTTAGATGCCTGGTCTGCAGACCAGCATTTTAGCCAAATCAGGCACCTCCACACCACTGCTGACACAGAAGCCCTGGATAACAGAGGGAGGGTATCCAAGGCACGTCACAAACGTACTTAAGGCCTTGCACTAACTGGTCTGCTAGGTCCACGCAGACAGGAGAAGCCTGTTCCCCCAATTCACGGTGCAAAAGTTTTGCCCACTCGATCAGTGTCTGACACAAGTGCGGAGGCCAGTACTGGTCGCATTGCTGACCCCACAACCGTAAATAAGGAACAGGCCACTGCCTCGGCCTTCCTGTCCATGGGGTCCTTAAAAAAGGTAGGAGTCCCCTCTACCGGGATCGTGGTTACATTATTTAACCTGGATACAGGGGGGGGTCCACGACCGGAGGAGCCAACCATTTTTTAAGAAGGCTCTCCTCAAAGGGGTAACACACCGCCATATATTTTGGGACCGAAAAGGTCCGTTGCGGTCGCCCCCATTCCTTGTATATGAACTTATCGAAATAAGTCAGATACGGAAACACCTTAGGTGTACGGGCTGGCTTACGGGACACAAAAGGGACCACTACTTCAGCAGAGGAATCTGCCGTATCCCGAATCTTCAGGGTATTACGCACAGCTGTGATAAGTGCTCCAACTAGCGCTTTGTCGCTCACGGACCTGTCCTGGGACTCGTCCCCACTGTCCTATCGGTCCTGGTCAGCGTCATCTGAAACGTCAGAGCAGGGGTCACCAGCCTCAGCGGGGCCCGAGTCTGCGTCGGAGCTCTCCCCGGGGGAGGGGGGGGGGGGGGGCAGATTTTTACCACGGCCTCCATCTTGGCAACGAACGAGTTAAGGACACTTGACAAAGCGTCCAGAGGCACTGCACTGTCTGCAGGCGAACCGGTTGCAATTGCCTGGATTTCGGGGAAAGAAACACCAGTTTCTGAAGCCATGCTGACCCACCCTGTCTGCCACCTGTTAGGGACTTAGGACAGTGAATGGTCCCACCCTCCTAACTGCTGCAGGCTGAGAGGCCCCCACCACCCTGTCCGAGTTCCGCACCGTCCAGCTAGGTGGGCCCGTGTCCTGTGTCAGCTCCCAGGTGTCTGAGAAAACCGAGACGTTCTGAGCCTCAGGGATCAGCGCTGGGCCTAAAAAGCATGCTAGGCTACAACAAAATAGCCGCTGAGCGTCCAGTATAAAGGACATAATCACAGGGAAAATGGCTGCCGAACTTCAGGAAAATAGTCCCAGACCATGCGGTACCCCTGTCCGCCAAACAACTGTATGCAGAGAGAGACAGTGAAAAAAGGCAGAGGAAATGGCGGCAGACAGTGCTACAGCGATCAGCATATTAGACCTCCAGACACCCAGGGGAGAGACAGACACCCAAGGGCACAGCCACCCAGCGCAGCCCCCCACCCAAGGTGAGCGCCCCCCACAGGGGCCCCTGTCTATGTGGCACACACACCGCTCAGCATTCCCCACGGGGGGGGGGAGGGGAGGGAGGAGGTGGTAAGATAGGGACAGGGAGAGAAGAGAGGGAGGAGAGGGACCCCTGAATCGACCTCCCAGGGAATGCCCAGCTGCTTAGCCCCACCGAGGCAGGGAGAGCTGTACTTACCATTCCGGACGAGCTGGGGACATTCTATCTCAGACCCACTCTCGGATCAGTACGGGGTGGCTGCTGGCCCGGCACACTGTGTTGCAGACATCAGTAGCCCGGTCATATGTGTGCCCGGAGCATTGTGCTCACCGGCCACCCCTGGAGCCTGAGGGGCATGTCGTGGCTGACCCAGCGCGGAGCTCTGGTCTGCACACGCTCGCTGGCCAGGCTGGGGAGACTACAAGGATAAGGGTATCCAGCCCGTCACTCAGCCGGCTGTTGATAGCAGATCCCAGGATCTTAATCTTGCGCAAAAAGCAAACTTCTGCAGAAAAAATCCACGGACCGATGGGCCCGCAGGGTTCCTAGGTCCTTCTTCACTAGGCAGAAAAAAAACTGAAGATGCAGGCTGGGGGGGTTGTTACTGAAGGCCCCTTGGGCGGAACTAGAAAGTTCTGTTTTTTTTGTACATGTTAACATGTTCTGCCTAGTCCTCTCCTGAAGGTGGCATAACAACCCGATGGTCTAAAGTAAAGGAGCCGTGTAAGTCAGTGGACGTAAAATAAATGGTGTTTAAACCACACGTGAGGTATCGCCACAAACGTTAGAGCGAGAGCAATAATTCTAGCACTAGATCTCCTCTAACTCAAAAAATGTAACCTGTAAAAAAAAATTAAAGCGTCGCCTATGGGGATTTTTAAGTACAAAAGTTTGGCGGCATTTCATGAGCGTTTGAAATTTGAAACGTGACAATTGGGTATCAATTTACTTGGCGTAACATCTTACACATTATACGAAAAAAAAATTGGGCTAACTTTAGTTTTTTTTTTTTGTTTTTTTTTTAATGCATGAAACTTATTTTTTATTTTTTGGGGGGAAAAAAAAACAACGCATTTGAAAAATTGCTGGGCAAATACAGTGCAAGATGTATCAACGACTGCCATTTTATTCTCTAGGGTCTCTGCTAAAAAATATATATTAATATATATATAGAAATAAAATTAAATAAATGTTTGGGGGGTTCTGTGTAATTTTCTAGCAAAAAAATTATTACTTTTACATGTAGAAGAGAAATGTCAGAATTGGCCTGGCTAGCAAATGGTTAAGGTATCATAAAAAGGACGCTTTGTTTAAGTCTATGCACAGCAGTGTGTTATGTGCTGCATTGTGTTGCGCTAGGTAAAATTGCAGCAAACATTTTCACGCAATGCACCAAAACCAATTTCAATACAAGGGACATGAACACAATTTCTCAATAGTTTGACATTTCCTGCCAGAAAGTGACTGAAGTCTCTCCAGTGGGCACAAATCTCTTTCAAGGTCCCTTTACACGATAAGGCCAATTACCTTATATCCTATTGCTTCAGTTCACACCAACAAAAATTAGATAAAGAAAATAAAATAGTGCGACATGTTGCAAGAATGCATTGCAATGCCCCTATACCAGCACCTCTCAACCTTTTACCCTGGAGGAACACTTGAAATAACTTTAAAAGCGGAGTTCAACCCCAAAGTGGAACTTTCGCTCATCTGATTCCTCCCCCTTAGGTGCCACAATTGGCACCTTTCGGGGGGGGGGGGGGGGGGACGACGACGACAGGATACCCCTTCCGGGAGTCCGGGCTGCGGCCCGTGACGTCACCGCGGGGCTCCCTCCTCCTCCCCCGGGCAAATAGGCGAGAGGAGCGGGGCCCCGCGCATGCGCAGTAGGGTTCCCGGCGTGAAGCCGAAAGGATACACTGCCGGGTTCCCGTACCCCTAATGGCTGCGGAAACAATGGAAACATCAGCTGCGGTGCCGACATCGAGAGACTCCAGGACAGGTAAGTGTCCTATTATTAAAAGCCAGCAGCTGCAGAATGTGTAGCTGCTGGCTTTTAATTATTTTTAATTATTTTTTTGCCGAAACACTGCTTTAAGGTCTCAAAGAACACCTGGTAAAACCATTCGACTTATATTTCATAGTTAAAGCATGAACAGTAAGCAGTTGAAATTTTTAAATCAGACAAGGAATATAGCATACCTAAAGAAATTAACATATACAACAAATTTTACAACACTTCCTTGCTCTATGCATGAATAATAAACATCAGAATAAATGAATAATGTTATGGCCGAAACCGAAAAAAAAAGTATATTTCCTCCCGTGAATGAAAAAGTGTCCCCCTTACAATAGTGGTCAGTGGATTAATGCCCCTTCACATTGAGAATACCTGAGAAAAGCCCTCTTGCACTGGAGGTGAATGTAGAAGTGGCCCCAAACATTGCAGGTCAGTGGAAAATTGCCCCCTTGCACTGTTGGTCATTGTAGTTGGTTGTAGAATTTTGCGATACCCCCTTCTGCCACCTGAAATGATTGACTGGCTATATAACCAGTCAAATCACTTCTACATGAAAGCATCGCTGGCTAAAAATGTTGATACTGTATCACCACTTAAACCCCAGGAGGTCATATGATGTCCACCCAGGGAGAAGTGGTGGAACAAACGTATATACGATTACTGTACTTTGTTAAACTGTTCCCATCTATTTTTTGTCTAAAACAAGTCCCCATCTCTAGATATTTATGACCAACTGGTCTATAGCTCAGAGTTTATATACAGTCTATTCAAAGACTCTCTCACACCCATATTAACCATGAAGAATCCCAAAAATCCACCCCCCCTCCCCCTCCCTTTGTGAGTGGTACATTTGTTTTCAGTGTTGCCCAGTTGGACAGCTTGTTAAGGGTCTGGCAGTGAAGGAGTGCTCCGAGACCCCTCTTTACGCAATCATTGAAATGTTTTTGGGAATATAAAACCTTTTAAAAAGAGGAGTTCCACCCTAAAGTGGAACTTCCGCTCATCGGATTCCTCCCCTTCTCCGGTGCCACATTTGGCACCTTTCAGGGGGAGGGGGGTGCAGATACCTGTCTAATACAGGTATTTTCACCCACTTCCAGGAATACACACTGCGGGTAGACTGCGGGCAGTGCGTCACTTCCCGGTCCCTCCCGTTGTGTTCTGGGAAACACACGGCTCCCAGAACACAGCGGGGACCAGTGATAGACGTGCAGCGCTGCTCGCGCATGCGCAGTAGGGACCCGGGAAATGAAGCCGCAACGCTTCACTTCCTGATTCCCTCACCCATGATGGCGGTGGGTCAGCCGAGAGATTGCTCGTCTTCTGCTGCCGACGTCGCTGGACTCCAGGACAGGTAAGGGTCCTAATAATAAAAGTCAGCAGCTGCAGTATTTGTAGCTGCTGGCTTTTAATATTTTTTTTACGGCGGAGCTCCGCTTTAAGATGTAAAGCCGGATGGAAGGTGCCCCTGGCCTCAACTTGAGCTGAAACAGTGGTAAGGGATTGGGGAAACCTGATGGTCTTCTTGACCATATCAGAAGACTTGCATTTTTTATTGTTTAAAACTATGCCGGACATTTATAAACGATTATGTTCCTTTGAAAAACCACCGTTTTGATTTTGTAGGTGTTTGTACTTATAATGTTCACTTCTTAAAAAATAAAAACTATTGGAAAAGAAAAAAAATCAAATACATTTTCCAAACCTGCATCATTCCTAGAATTGTAAAATTTTGAGTCATTTCTACATTGGGAGATCAATTTGACCAAGGAACCCCTAGCAATCCCCAGAGGAGACCTAGCTGAGGAAGCGTGTCCAACAAATGCATACCGGGTGTGTAATAAAGAACAGAACGCTTGCCTGTTGGTGTGAATGGGCCCTAAAGCCTCGTACACACAATCAGATTTTTGGACGACCGTTCGTCCATTTTTTGTGGCATGCTAGTCTCATGTCGAAAGTGAAGAGGTTACTCACCATACGAAAATTCTTGTATCACAGAATACAACTTTAGAAGTGACGCAATGTGTTGAATTGTTTTGTATGTTTTTTCGTTTAAGCATGCGTAGTCTTGCACTTACGTTTTTATTTGGACGAAAACGTTGCTAATTAAACGAAAATCGGACGTTGAGTTCACGTACGACAAAAAATTGATAGTGTGCACATCCAGCTTTTGTCGGGCGAAAAATTAGAACCGGCTGTCGAAAAGCACCATACTAACAATCCAAAAAACGGCAGATCGTTCGTAACAAAATTTTACTTGCGATTTTCGTATCATGTGTTATTTCGTACCAATAAAATTTCTTAAAAACTATTGGCAGAAAGTTTTTTCCCGCAAAGAAGTGTTTAACATTAAATCTGTTACTTACCCTTGTAAGGCCTGCTGGTGCAATCACAACACTGGACTGAGGAATTCTTGGTGCCAGCATGGTGTCTGACTTAAGGGAGGCTGGAGATACTATCACAGCTTGAGTCTGACCTGAAAACGATGCTGAAAGAGACATGACTGCAGGTTAAACGTAAGGTGCAGCAAAATACACAAACATGTTCACAAAGAAAGCCAAATTAATCCAAAAGTTTTCTATATGAAATTAAATAAAAAAAGCAAGAGATATAAAAAACTGAAAAATAAAAAAAAAAAAGTCAAATTTACAGGGTAGAATAAAATGTAGAGAAGGATATATTGAGGGATTAGGATTCATATTTATGTAGCATGAGGCTGTATATTCTGCAATATTTACATTTTTGGTAAACTCATTCAATGAATCCAAGCTCTGCAAACTAAGATAACATGCACTGCATTGATGCATTCACACAATGCCACAGTAACCATGAGATAAAACAAAGTTCAGGAATATTCCTTTATCCCATTGTTTTGCAAATCTAAGTACACTACAAACTGTATAATTGAATTGGTTCCGATATCACTGTTTTACTAACCTGACAGCTTAATATTCCAATTAGGAAACCTTCATTTTATTTGCAAATATAAAAAAAAATTCTAACTACCAGCAAGAATGAGTCCTTACATTTAAAGAGCACCTGTCATTTCAGATCCATCATGGAAGTGCCTGTTAGCAGGCATCCACTCACCCCGCTGCCGCCACATCCCTCACCTTGTTGTGTCACTGCCGCATCACCAGCCGTCCCATTAAAGTGAATGGGACTGTCGGTGAGTCAACAGACGGTCAGAGGAGGAGCCTCTCCAGGACAGAGGATGACAGCTGCTCTTTTATAAATGATTTAAATCAAGCTTTTTTTTTTACTAGCGATTTAAAATCGACTTGATTTAAATCAAATTCACCCGACAAATACAAATATTTTGGCTAGTAAGCTGCTGCGTTTCATCAGGTTTTTCTATATGCATCAAGTGAAAACTTTATTTAACCACTTCCCGCCCGGCCTATAGCAGAATGACGGCCGGGCGGTGGTTCAGTTATCCTGACTGGGCGTCATATGACATCCAGCAGGATAACAGCCGTGGGGGCGCGCATCGCGGCGATCGGTGGTGCGTCAGTCTAACACACCACAACACCGATCTCGGTAAAGAGCCTCCGGCGGAGGCTTTTTACCACGTGATCAGCCGTGTCCAATCACGGCTGATCACGATGTAAACAGGAAGAGCTGTTGATCGGCTCTTCCTTACTCGCGTCTGACAGACGCGTGTAGAGGAGAGCCGATCGGCGGCGCTTCTGACAGGGGGGGTTCGCGCTGATTGTTTATCAGCGCAGACCCCCCTCGGATGCCGCCCAGGACCACCAGGGAAGCACAACATATGCCAATCAGTGCCCACAAATGGGCACTGACTGGCACCATCATGGCACAAAATAATTTGTGATGCCCAGCAAGTCCACCCACCAGTGTCATCAGTGCCACCCACCAGTGTCCATCAGTGCCACCCACCAGTGTCCATCAGTGCCACCTCATTGATGCCACCTCATCAGTGCAGCCATATCAGTGCCCGTCATTGAAGAAAGGGTACTTAAAAAAATATATATATTTTTTTTTTAAATTTCGCTCTTTTTTTATTTGTTGCGCAAAAAATAAAAAAAATCGCAGAGGTGATCAAATACCACCAAAAGAAAGCTCTATTTGTGTGAACAAAATGATAAAAAAAATTGTTTGGGTACAGTGTAGTATGACCGCGCAATTGTCAAATTGCGACAGCGCTGAAAGCTCAAAATTGGCTTGGGCAGGAAGGTGTATAAGTGCCTGGTATTGAAGTGGTTAAAGTCTTGGATTGAAAAATCACAAAGCTCTTATGCCGCGTACACGACCATTTTTCATGACGAGAAAACTGCCATTTTTTAGATTGTCGTGAAAACCGGTCGTGTGTAGGCCCTATAGCAGTTTTCTCAACGAGAAAACTGCCCGCAAAAAAATTAGAACCTGCTCTATTTTTTCTCGTCGTTTTTCCCATCGTTCTTTTTCTCGTCGCGAAAACCGCTCGTGTGTATTCTTTTCCGAAGGGAAAAAAACACGCATGCTCAGAATCAAGTATGAGATGGGAGCGCTCGTTCTGGTAAAACTAGCGTTTGTAATGGAGATAGCACATTCGTCACGCTGTAACGGACTGAAAAGCACGAACCGGCTCTCACCAAACTTTACCAACACGAAATCAGCCGAAAAGGGTGGCGCCATTCGAATGGAACTTCCCCTTTATAGTGCCGTCGTACGTGTTGTACGTCACCGCGCTTTGCTCAAGCGTTTTTTTTTTTCCTGAACATGTGTATGCAAGGCAGGCTTGAGGAATCACGTTGAGACAGGAAAAACGGTTGTGTGTACGCGGCATAAGAATGTGGGTAGAGCAATACAAACACCCAATACCATTCCATCCCCAAACATGGGAGTCAACGTATTTGCGATATTAGAAAATATCCTATGTGTATGGCTACTTTCACAGCGAGGCGTTGGTGGGGGGGGGGGGGGGGGGGGGGAGGCGGAGTCTTTTTTACGGCCACCATCGGTGTGTTTTTAACCCCCGCTAGCAGCCGAAAAGGGGTTAAAATCGCCGGAAAAGCGCCGCTGCAGTTCTGCCCATTGGTTTCAATGGGCAGAGGCGCTTTAGGAGCAATGTATAGACAGCTCCTACAGCGCTTCAAAGATGCGACTTGGACTTTTTTTTTACCGTCCTGCCAGCGCACCGCTCCAGTGTGAAAGCCTTCGGGGTGAGAGGAGAAGCTCTTTACAGGTGCTATGCAGGCGCCATTTTTACTGGTATAGCGCCTGTAAAGCGCCTCAGTATGAAAAAAGCATAAAATCTAGGCCAGCTTCTGATATAAAAAATAATAATGCTTAAAATCTATTAAAATAAATGTCAGTTCTACTGCAACGGATTATAGTCACGGGCCTTTAGCACAGTAGCTGATAAGAAATTACACACAATCCATAGACTAAATTATTATTTACACGGATAAGTTCAGTGACTGATTACTCCAAGCTCTAGAAAGAAGGAATCCAGAGCATAGCTAGCCCTTATCAATGTCTACGCCTGACAGCAGTGGTCTCCAAACTGCAGCCCTTCGGGCACCATTACATTCACTGGCACCAATCAAGGGGTACAAGGCCCAAAAACACCTAGGATGGGGTATATTCCATTCCAATGACACCAAAAATGGGCACAATTCCTCACTGACACCAGATGAGGCATGGTTTACCCCAACTGATGCTGGGACATTTTCTACTCCTGACGGTCACAGTTCAGCCCCCCTAAAGTCGGAAGGACAGTAAACTGGCTCTTTGTTTAGAGAGTTTGGAGATCCCTGGTATAGAGGGACAGCAGGACATTGAAACGAGATCTATGGCCAAAGCTTTTTTTGGTCATGCTTCTCTTCTGGGACACAGGAGTGCACTTAGGCCGGCCATAGACGGTTCAGCAGGAACCAGCTGAGATTCAAACTGTGTAAGGGCAGGGGTACAACCAGCCTGCTGGATTTACTTGCAATCAGCACTAGTGGCTTCTACAGCCGGATAGCAACAATCACAGTCTTCTCCTGGCAGGGGACTGCTTCACCCCCATGCCACCCCACAAGTATGTAATGGCAGAAGGCATTCCCCTATCAGCACGGTCTATGGCCTGCCTTACGATCCTGCACTCCCGTAACCCAGAATCAGCCTCAGCACATGACAGAGCTGGAGTGAGATGCAACCACCCCCTCTGCATCCTGATGCTCCAGTGAGCACTGAGAGGAGGGGGGGGGGGCAAAGCAAAGATCAGTGACCGACAGTCACCACTCTGACAGGGGCCTGAGCCATCAGCGGTCATGTGATTGCTGGGTTCTCAGGATTAGGGGGGACAGCAGACCAATGGTGCAGCATGCAGGCGAATGGGTTTATTTTTTACAACCCCAAACTTCCCCTTTAACCAAGGCATCCATACACACTCACTATTAGTTACACCTGTTCAATTGCTTGAGAACAAATTGCTAATCAGCCAATCACATGGCAGCAACTCAATGCATTTAAGGAATCTAGACGTGGTGAAGACGACTCGATGAAGTTCAAACCAAGTATCAAAATGGGGGGGGGGGGGATTTTTAAGTGACTTTAAACGTAGCATGGTTGTTGGTGCCAAACGGGCTGGTCTGAGCATTTAGAAAATTGATGATCTTCTGGGATTTTCACACAACCATCTCCAGGGTTTACAGCGAATGGTCCAAAAAAAGAGAAAATATCCAGTGAGCGGCAGTTGAGTGGAGAAAAATTTGTTGATGCCGAGGAGAATGAGCAGATTGGTTCCAGATGATAAAAAGGCAACAGTAACTCAAATAACCACTCGTTACAAAGAAGGTATGCAGAATACCACCTCTGAATGCACAACACATGGAACCTTCAAGCAGATGGGCTACAGCAACAGACGACCACACCGGGTGCCACTTGTCAGCTAAGAACAGGAAACTGAGGCTACAATTCGCACAGGATCACCAAAATTGGACAATAGAAAATTGGAAAAACTTTGCCTGGTCTGACGAGTCTCGATTTCAGCTGCAACATTCAGATGGTTGGGTCAGAATTTGGCATAAACATGAAAGCATGGATCCATCCTGCCTTGTATCAATGCTTCAGGCTGAGGTGGTGTAATGCTGTGGGGGTATTTTCAGGGCACACTTTGGGCCCCTTAGTACCAATTGAGCATCGCTGAAACACCACGGCCTACCTGAGTATTGTTACTGACCATGTCCATCCCTTTATGACTACAGTGTACCCATCTTCTGATGGCTCCTTCCAGCAGGATAATGCACCATGTCACAAAGCCCAAATCATCTCACCACTGGTTTCTTGAACATGACAATGAGATCACAGTCAACAGACCTCAATAGAGCACCTTTGGGATGTGGTGGAACAGGAGATTTGCATCATGGATGGGCAGCCGACAAATCTGCAACAACTGCGTGATCTCAATATGGACTAAAATCTGAGGAATGTTTCCACTTTGTTTAATCTAGGTCATGAAGAATTAAGGCAGTTCTGAGGGCAAAAGGGGGTCCAACCCGGTACTAGCAAGGTGTACCCAATAACCTGTCCAGTGAGTGTGCATGGACACCGTTTACTTTTAGCTTGTAAACTCTTTCTGTATTTCCATTAAAACCCGTGTCCAGCACGCTAAAACGACATCTGAAGGGTTCATGTAAAGGGCTTTTAGAGCTGCTTGAAACTCATTGCAGATTCTATTGTAGGATTTAACAGGCATCTGTAAAACAATGAAAAAGAACGCTCACCCCCTACTGTCAGTTTGCCAATGCCGTGCAATGGTGCCATGCAACCCAGGTTACAGCCTGCATACCTTAGATCTTTTACTACAGTTGATAAGTTATGTGTTCTGCAGGACCATATTTAAAAAGGACACTAAACATTTTTCTCTGACTTCCTGTTCTAGAGTGGCTACGTTGTTCTCCAGGTCCCCTATGTTATGTGAACAAAGCCACCCTTTCCTGCTCACATGTACCTGCAGACACATTCAGCTCTGTTTACATGTGAATGGTTTTTTTAGGCCTTGTGCACACAGGAAGTTTAAACACCAGCGCTGCTGCCAGGAAAAAGCAGTGTTTTCGGCCTAGTGCATCCATTTCCGGTACCAAAATTTCCATTCAGTGCACCCCTAGTTCCTACATCACCTGTCATTGTTAGAATTTACTAGGAGCGAAAAAAAAAAAAAGTCAGTATTGATAAATCCTAATGCATAAATCCAGCTACTAAAAGCAGAATTTGTACTTAAAAAGTTAGTAAATATTCTGGTGAAGACTAGGAAGGATCAGAGACATTCATTGTTGGCACACCCTTCTTTCATGTAATCAGCACTAGTTTCAGCATCTTTACTTCCAAGTACAGCCATCACAGAATACATAGGAATACATAGGAAGCCTCTTCCCTCAGTGATCTCTGGCCTTTATACTACATAAAATACGTAGCTTCAGGTTACATAAGTACAGACATGACTGTGCCCTCGGTCACAGACTGAATTCTTCCACAAGCCTTTACAAATTCGTGTCAGATTGCTAAACAAGAACAGCCCTCGATAAAAAGGTTGGGATAATACACTACTCTACAAAGGACGTATTAACCACTTCAGCTCTGGAAGGTTTGCCCCCGCCCCCCTCCCCTTCACGACCAGGCCTTTGAGATACGGCACTGTGTTACTTTAACTGCCAATTGAGCGGTTGTGCGACGCTGTACCCAAATAAAATGTATGCATTTTTTTCCCTACAAATACAACTTTCTTTTGGTGGCGTTTGATCACCTCTGCAGATTATTATTTGCACTATAAGGCTGACAATTTAGAAAAACATTTTTTTTTACATTCTGCCATTAAACACACCCAATAATTTATTTTTATTTTTTTAAATCTAATTTCATCAAAAAAATCCCAAGCAGCGTATAGTGATTGGTTTACGCAAAAGTTATTACGTCTACAAACTGATATTTTTATGTACGTTTTATTTTTACTAGTATCCAACAGTGCAAGTTAATGCAGTAAAAGGTTGTTTTTTGCTTAAAAAAAAAAAAAAAAAAAAAAAAAAAAAAAGATGTTATACATACCTACTCTGTGCCCCGATATTGCACTGGTGGTCATATACCTCCTATTTTACAATCCTGTCTGCTCCTTCTTCCAAGTGCCCCCTCAGCAAGCCAGCTGTTAAGGGGCACCCTTGCATGTGCATTCCTGAGCCAGAGGGTGCATTTTACCTTAATGCAGAGAATGCATAAAGGTAAAAAACTATTTAGTCTTTACAACCATTGGCTCCTAATGTCAATCAAGTTTTGAGATGAGGAAGCACGGGGTGTGGCTAAGTGTCAATAGAGGCAGACAGAGCAGCTCGGGAGTGAGCCTGCACAAGTGCCCTGGATTACAGTGTAAACAAAGGGATGACCTCAGTCTCCAGTATGAAGCGTGTTCTTGACTAAATGGAGCTATGGCTGAAGCAAAGGTCAAGGACATGGCTGTGCGGCCTGGCAAGCTTCGCTGGATCACAAAACTGTCTGAATTACAAATCCTTTGGCAGGTTAAACCATATCCATGCAATTAGCTACTTGAGTAGAGTTGAGCTTTAACTGTTACACAAATTCATGAACATAAACTACCACTAGGTGTCTCTACACACTCAATACGTAGGATTATGGGTCTTGTGTGTGAAAGTGTGCCAAGCTGAAAACATTGTTGCCACAGAATAAGTGGACTGCAGGGCTACTACGTTAAGCGCTTGCCATGGGCAACAGTTTTCTTGCAGCACACCTTTCACACATAAGCACCCCATTGTTAATGCAAAATATCTCTAAGGCCAACTGTACATGAAGAGACTGACCCATACATAAATGTACTTCCAGGTCAAGCTCCAGCCACCAGAGCCTCAGCCAAACTTCCACATTGTGTAAAGGACAATGGAAATACCTGCATATGTGCATGTTAGTCCCACAATAGCATTTCCAACATGCTAGGTATTTAACGTCTAAGCATACACTGTTCAAGCAGAACAGCCAATACCATTCACCACGTGTACGCAAACTACGCAATGGTTATTTTAACAATCAAGTTTAAGAGCCCATTCACACTAACTGCATTTGAATCATGCTTCATGATTTGCACGATTCGTCATTTTGAATGGGCGGAAATCACGCCTCCCCAAAAGTAGTGCAGGCAGGATTTTTTGAAACGCACAGCAGCTGCATCGCATTTTTGTACCTTGCAAGCCGGTGTGGGTAATTGCATTGCCTTTGGGGTGTAGTCCACTCTAAACTGACCGCCGCAGCAGATCGCAAGGGCAGTGCGATTGGAATGCAGTGCAGAAAGCCCACGGGAAAGCGGCTCTCCCGCACTGTATTCTAGTGTGAACGGGCCCTTAAGCTGGCTGCACACTAATGGATTGGCATACATTTATATGAAAATTCTCAGTACTGTACATTCGATGACAATTAATTTTGGAGTGAATAGACTTTCCCAAAAAAAAAAAAAAACACACACATTCACTGTTTTGTTTAAGAAAAAAAAGTTCCTTTCTGCTTCTTTGAATTTTTCCGCTTCGGTAGCGAATGTCGATTTGACCCCACTAACGATTATAAAATTGAATGAACATTCTTAAAACCTTTTTGTTTTTTTAAACCACTGCAGCTACAGGCATCTTCCCAGGAATCCATCTTTTGAGCCAGGAATTTCCTCTTGTAAAAGACAGCCTAGCGCCAGGATTGCTTTTACAGGCACCATTTCTATTGATCCTGGGAGGCTGGAAGTGACACCATGGCGTCACTTCTGGCTCTGGCAGATGTAAACACTGCCTTTTTTCCCCAGGTAAGCAGAGATCGATTTTTTTTTATCTCATGCTTTCCATATTTACTTCAGATGTCTCCATAAAGAGGACCTGATGCCCTATTCTTATTACAAGGCATGTTTACATTTCTTGTAATAGGAATAAAAGTGATAAAAAAAAAAAAAAAAAAAACACAACACTTGAAGGGACAGTATAAAAAATTAATAAAAAAATATATATATATATATATATATATATATATATATATATATATATATATATATATATATATAATTTCTTTTGCAGGCCCATCCCCTTGTGTTCTCACGCACAAATGAATGCATATGTAAACGTCATTCTTACCACACGTGTGCGCTAAACTGGTAACTTGTAAAAATATTTAAAACGTCGCCTATGGAGATCTTTAAGTACCATAGTTTGAGGCCATTCCACAAGTGTACGCAATTTTAAAGTGTGACAGGTTAGGTATCCATTTACTTTGCGTATCATCTTTGATATTTTATCAAAAAATTGGGTTAAATACTGTGCGTTTTTGCATCAAAATGAAAGTGTATTTTTTTTAAAATAAATGGTGTTTAAAAAATTGCTGCAGAAATACCGTGTGACCTAAATTGCAACAATCGTCATTTTATTTTCTAGGGCCTTTGCTAAAAAAAACAAAACATTTATATAATGTTGAGGGTTCTAGCGTAATTATCGAGCAAATAAAAAAATAGGATTTTTTACTCACCGTAAAATCCTTTTCTCTGAGTCCATGGACCGACACAGCTTCTCTATTGACAAAGTGGGTATTATCCGTTAATTAGGAGTGACTAGGCAGAAAAACTTGTAAAAAGTGTTGCATCACACCTTCTACAGTACCGCCCAGGGGGCGGACCCTCTGGGTATACCCTCTCAGTCTGCACATCGCAGATCAGTTCGTCAAAAAGCAGTACAAACTTAAAAGGAGGGGTGGGTGCTGTGTCGGTCCATGGACTCAGAGAAAAGGATTTTACGGTGAGTAAAAAATCCTATTTACTCTTTCGTCCATGGACCGACACAGCTTCTCTATTGACAAAGTGGGACGTCCCAAAGCAGTGTCAGAGAAAAAACGAGGGGGGGTAACAGCATAAAAACAAACTTCACCCCAAAACACAAAACAGCACTCCTCCAACGGAGGAGTTGCAACTCTAAACAGCCGCCTGCAAAACCTTGCGGCCGAAAGAGGCATCCGAAGATGCACCTACATCAACTTTGTAGAATTTTGTGAAAGTGTGAGCGGACGACCAAGTCGCCGCTTTACATAGTTGGGAAACAGACGCTTGATGTCGGAAAGCCCAAGAGGCACCTATTGCCCTGGTCGAATGCGCCGTGACAGGAAAGGGGGGCGCCTGACCCTTTAAGGCGTAAGCCTGGATTACTATCTGTCGGATCCACCTAGAGATGGTGGCCGATGAGACTGCTTGGCCCTTCTTGGGACCAGCCACCGAAACAAACAGTGAGTCTGACTTCCGGAACAGGGAAGTAGCAGATATGTATACTCTCAAAGCTCGGACAACGTCCAAGGAATGCAACGCCGACTCCTTAGGATTCGACGGCTGAGGACACAAGGATGGAAGTACAATGTCTTCGTTGAGATGAAAAGCCGAAACGACCTTCGGAAGAAAGGAAGGCTGCGGCCGCAGCACCACCTTATCCTTGTGGAAAATCAAATAGGGAGCCTTGCAGGACAAGGCTGCCAGCTCAGAGACTCGTCTAACGGACGTAACAGCCACCAAAAAGACCACCTTCTGAGAAAGTGTCAACAGGGGAATATCTCTAATATTCTCAAACGGTGCCTTCTGAAGCACCGAGAGGACCAGGTTCAAGTCCCACGGAGGTAACGGGGGGCGGACCGGAGGGGCCACATGTCGAACCCCCTGCACAAATGTACTCACGAGAGAGTGAGTCGCCAGGGGTCGCTGAAAAAAGACAGCCAGGGCAGATATCTGTCCCTTAATCGTACTTAGGGCAAGCCTTTGGTCTACCCCATGCTGTAAAAACAGCAGGATTCTGGAAACCAAATAGGTACGCGGATGCCATTTCATTTCCTCACACATGGAGATGTAGGCCCTCCAAGTGCGGTGATAGACCTTCCTAGAGGACGGTTTCCGAGCACTTCTCATAGTAGAAATTACTGAGTCTGACAGGCCCCGGTCTCTCAGTACCTGGTTCTCAACAGCCATGCCGTTAAAGCCAATGACTGTAAAGCAGGATGGAATATGGGACATTGCGACAGCAGGTCCTTCCGTAGTGGTAGGCGCCAGGGGACGTCTGCTACCAGACGTACTAGATCGGCGTACCAAGGACGCTGAGGCCAATCTGGAGCGATTAGGATCATTGGAATTCCCTCTGCCTCCACTCTGCGGAGCAGAAGAGGAAGAAGCCTTAAGGGAGGGAAGGCATAGATTAGCCGATACTGGCCCCACGATGCTACCAACGCGTCCGTTGCGTCTGCCCATGGGTCTCTTGACCGGGCCACAAACCTCAATACCTTCCGATTGAGTCGGGAAGCCAGAAGATCTACGTCTGGTGTGCCCCATCTTTGGCAGAGGAGTTGGAACACCTCCGGGTGTAAGGACCATTCTCCCTGGTCCAGCATCTGGCGGCTCAGGTAGTCCCCCTGCCAGTTTTCCACACCCGGAATGTACACGGCCGACAGTGCCGGTACGCTCCTCTCTGCCCACTTCAGGATGCGAGCGATCTCCGATGCTGCAGCTGAGCTTCTTGTTCCTCCTTGATGATTGACATATGCCACTGCTGTGGCGTTGTCTGACTGGATCCTGACTGGACGCCCTTGCAGTCTCTGAGACCATTTGAAGAGGCACAGCTTGATCGCCCGGATCTCCAGGACATTGATCGGCAGGAGGGCTTCCTCTGGGGTCCAGCGACCTTGCGCCGACTGGACACCCCAGACTCCCCCCCAACCTGTAAGGCTGGCGTCCGTCGTGATCACTATCCAGTAAACCAGAAGAAATGACTTCCCGGCCATTAGAGCC
The DNA here is from genome assembly GCA_029206835.1 of Rana muscosa. NCBI lineage: Eukaryota > Metazoa > Chordata > Amphibia > Anura > Ranidae > Rana > Rana muscosa. The sequence continues at coordinate 955,359,050 of CM055116.1, read as the reverse complement.
GGTGCTGTCAGCCACCATACCAGGGATCTCCTGACTAGGTGGCTCACTCGGATTTGATAATCCAGAGATGAAGGGCATCTGTTCCATCTGGACAGAACTTCCCTCTGTAACACACTCGTGTGGTATTGAGCATATGGGACCGCCTCGAAGGAGGCTACCATGAGGCCCAACACTCGCATGCAAAAACGGAGTGACGACCAATTCCTGGAAGTCAGCTGCCGTACTGCAGCCCGGAGGGTCTGCAACTTCTCCACAGGGAGGAATACCTTTGCCTCTGAGGAATCCAGAATCAACCCCAGGTACACTAGGCGTTGAGTGGGCACCAATACTGACTTTTGCGTGTTTAGTATCCAACCACAGTCTCGAAGAGTCTGACAGGTAATGGACACGCTTACCTCTAATTCTGAGCTTGAAGGGCCCTTCAGCAGAAGGTCGTCCAAGTAACCTGTGATAGCGATACCCCGCTGTCTTAGAAGTGCCAGAATCGGAGCGAGCACCTTGGTGAACGTCCTGGGTGCTGAGGCAAGGCCAAACGGGAGGGCCACAAACTGGTAGTGGTTCTTCCCGATAGCAAATCGCAGAAACCTCTGGTGTCTGGAGTATATGGGGACATGCAGGTATGCGTCCTTGATGTCCAAGGAGGCCAGAAAGTCCCCCGGATGGAGAGCCGTGACTACGGATCGAACCGACTCCATCCGAAATCTTTGTACCTTCACAAAGCAATTGAGGGCTCTGAGATCCAAGATTGGACGAACCCCCTCCTTCTTTGGCACAATGAACAGATTTGAGTAAAAACCCTGACCCCGTTCCTGTTCTGGAACTGGAATAACTACCCCGCGTTCCAGTAGACCCTGGACCGCCCCATACAGGGCCTCCCGACGGGTCGGTAGTAGCTGGAGATTGGAGGTGATGAATCTGTCTGGTGGACAAGAGAGAAATTCTATCTTGTAGCCTGAGGAGATTACTTCGCAAACCCACCTGTCGGAGACTAGAGCAGTCCACTGAGTCGCGAATTTGCGAAGACGTCCCCCCACCCGAGAGCTGGGTGGGGGCGGACCTTCATGTGGACGCAGATTTGTCCACAGGCTTGTTGGGTCTGCGGGACCAAGGACGCTTTTGTCCTTGGGCAGGCGCTTTATCGGCCTGGGGTCTTTTCCCTGTCGCCTTAAGAGGGCGAAAAAAACGCTTACGTGCAGTAAAGGAGGGCCCTTGCCCTTGGCGTGGTCCCCTACCCTTGCTAGTTTGGGGAAGCAAAGTGCTTTTACCTCCTGTAGCATCCTTGATGATGTCATCCAGAGAAGCCCCAAAAAGTCTGTCGCCCTTAAAAGGCAGATCCAATAGGGCTTTCTTGGAAGTCTGGTCCGCAGACCAGCCCTTTAGCCAGATCAGGCGGCGTATTGCTACTGCATAAACCGAAGCTCTTGACAGCAGGGGAATAGTATCCATGTCTGACTCGCAGACAAACTTAAGGCCCTGGACCAACTGGTCGGCCAAAGTTATCTCATTAGGAGGAGCATCTCGCTCCTTTAACCCCTGGAGTAGCAATTTTGCCCATTCAGTAAGTGTCTGAGACACTAGGGCCCCCGCCAATGCCGGGCGTACTGCTGAGCCTACCACTGAGTATAGGTAGCGAGCGAGTGCTTCAGCCTTCTTATCCACAGGGTCCTTGAAAACAGGAGCCCCTTCTACTGGAATAGTGGTGGCTCTATTAAGTCTGGACACCGAAGGGTCCACTATAGGGGGAGAGGTCCATATCTTCAGAAAACTCTCCTCAAAGGGGTACCGTACTGCAAACCTCTTTGGGGCTGTAAAGACCCTCAGTGGGTTCTCCCATTCCTTGTATAAGAGTTTGTCAAAATAAGACACACAAGGGAACACCTTAGTGCGGGCAGGTTTACGAAACCCAAAGGGGACTGGAGTATCTGCTACTTCTTCAGTCCTTTCCAACTTTAGCGTATCCCGCACTGCAGTAATAAGGTCAGATACCAAAGCCGTCTCGCGTACTGACCTGGACTTGGAGTCCTCCTCACTGTCCGATCGGTCACGGTCTGCAGTCTCTGATGCATCAGAATCTGGGCCATGAGCCGTAGCTGGACCTGGTTCTGCATCAGAAATATCCCCAGAAGATTGCAGGGGACGGGGGCGTTTATTACCCCCTGTATTCCCGTGTGCTGCTTCCACCCTGGCAGCAAACGCCTCTAGGATTGCCGACATAGCGTCCATAGACACCTCAGGGACACCAGCTGCTAAATCTGGTGTTTCAGGGGAGAAGACATCTGGCTCAGATGCCATGCTGACCACACGCTGACACTCACAGGGCTCCAGGCAAGATATCAATAGGCCACCCTCCTGCGCTGCAGAGATGCTGGGTTACCCAGAGGACTCACCACCCTGGATAGGTACTGCTATGCTGCGCCTATGATGCTGTCCCCTTGCTGCTGTGTCAGTCTGCTTCTTTTATCAGCACTTCCTGTGTGAATTTTCGTGCCAGTGTAATGCACCCTAGAGGCCGGAGGCTCTCGCAAAATGGTTGCCAAAACCGTCTGTATGGAAGATAATGTGGGCTCTAAGAAAATGGCCGCCGACAGAAGATAGAGGTCAGGCAGCCATAGCCCACAAAAAAGATGGCCGCCGAACGGCAATATCTGCATACAGGGTGGACAAACATGGCCGCCGATCACCTGATAGGGGCCAGTGGGTGTGGCCGAACTACAGGAAGATGGCCGCCAGGCAGTTACAAGAGGCCAAACTTGGCATGGACCACCTCAAAATGGCCGCCGACAGCATGGAGACACAGAAACACAGGTAAGCAAAAATGACATTTCTTTTAAATGTTAGTTACAGCCAGCCCCGCTCCAGTGGGACCCCCTAGGTGACCCCCAGCACCCAGCAACCTTTAGCTAGAAGCCCAGGGAGGAGGGAAAGGCAGGGAGAGAGGGAAGAAAGGGGCCACAACCACTTACTTGATCTCTCCAGGAATGTCCAGCTAAATCACCCAGCCGAGGCAGGGGAGTTTTACTTACCTATCCTGCATGTATTCTGCTGGAAGACATTCCAAACAGATCATCGTCCGCGCACGGAAGGTGACTGTTGGCCAGGCATGCTGTGATTGGACCCAGAAGGGACGATCATATGTATGCCCTGGAGCATGACGCTCACCGGACAGGCTGCTGCGACTCGGCCGTAAGGTCAGCCGAAGCTGAGCGGTCCGATGCAAGCCTTGGAGCGTAAGCTCACAGGCCAGGCTGCTGCGACTCGGCCGTAAGGTCAGCCGAAGCTGAGCGGTCCGATGCAGGCCCTGGAGCGTAGGCTCACCGGCCACCCGTGGAGCGACGGGCATGTCGTGGAAAACCCAGCGCGTAGCTAGGGTCGGCACACGCTCGATGGCCGAAACTGGGGAGACTACAAGGATCGAGGATCCAGCCTGTCACCCAGTCGGCAGTTGATCGAAGATCGCAGGAAACAACAAATGTAGCAAAAAAATAAAAAATATATATATCTTTTTTCCCCGGACCAATGAGCCCGAAGGGAGCCATGTCCTACTCCTTGCTAGACAGAAAAAAACTGATCTGCGATGTGCAGACTGAGAGGGTATACCCAGAGGGTCCGCCCCCTGGGCGGTACTGTAGAAGGTGTGATGCAACACTTTTTACAAGTTTTTCTGCCTAGTCACTCCTAATTAACGGATAATACCCACTTTGTCAATAGAGAAGCTGTGTCGGTCCATGGACGAAAGAGTAATGAAGATTTTAACATGTAGGGGAAAAATGCCAGAAAGTAAACATGCAAGGCCCCTTTTACACTGGGGCGGGCATGTGCGGTGGCAGTATACCATCATATTTACGGCAATATTCGGCCGCTAGCGGTGCGGTTTTAACCACCGCTGGCGGCCGAAAAAGGGTTAATACCGCCCGCAAACCGCGACTACAGCCGTGGTTTGCGGGCGGTATTACCACGGTGTCCCATTGATTTCAATGGAAAGGAGCAGTATTCACCGCTCTAAAGATGCGGCTTGCAGGAGATTTTTTTTTTTCTCCTGCCAGCGCATCGCCTCAGTGTGAAAGCCCTCGGGCTTTCACATTGAGAATGCTGGGGCAGGAGTATTTCAGGTATTATTTATGCGCTATTTTTAGCGCTAAAACGCCCGAAATACGTCTCGGTGTGAAAGGAGCCTTATAGTTGCCTTTTATGTACAATAGAATTGTACTGGAACTCCTGGCTCCTGCTCCATTCCAAGTGTCCCCAAAATATGCCACCTGCTACGGAGAAACTCATACAGGCTTAATACCGGGTATGTGACAAAATATGACCAAACTCTTTCCTGCTTTTTTTTCCCTCAAAGTTCATTTTGTTTTAATGCACGCCACTATATTCAGCGTCCACAAACCAGCGAAGCACAGATCACAATTCTAAAAACACTGCAATTAATTAATAATGCGTGGTGTTTTAACCAGGTTTTGACCATACTGCTCCTTATTAAAAAGGAGCCCCTTAGAATTCCAAAAAAGAAGCATGAATAAAACCATCTTTGTCCCTCCAAACAAAGGACAAAATGGTAGTGCATATCTTGTAAGAAGGCAGATTAGTTGGCAGCATTCTCTCAGCCTGGATTTTCATGTAGCATAACATTCATTTTAGCTTTCAAACTGTAAATTTTTTACATTTCATTTAAATCATAAAAACCATACAGTTTTTAATAAACAGATTGAGAGGAATCCCTTGAGGGCTGCAATCTCAGAAACCCAACACTTACCAGGAGTAAAAAGCAAAGATACAGTCTCTTGCTGAGGAGCAGGCACAATTTTTGGAGGCTGCTTTTTCTGCTTAGCCCCCGAGCTTGAAATGGTAAAGTACCCATGGGTTTGGGGGGCAGTCTGTTGCATTACCCCAGCAGTTTGCACTGAAATGTTGCAAGGCACATGTTGCTGCGTTGTGAGAATAAGGTTCTGGCTCTGACTGAAGGTAGTTGCGGAAGGATTATGGGTAAGGGTGGCAGATGCCGTGTGCGTAATAACTGAGGCGTTACACATGTGAAACTTATCAGCGTCCGGGCCAACAAAAGAGGGATGGGGTGCCAGGCGAGGATTCCGAGGCAACGTTTGTTGACCAGGTGGCGTCTGGAAAATTGTAACTGGAGGGGGGCACACTGGGACAAAACCATGCTGGTTGTTTATAGAAGTGTCTGAGTTAAATTTGACTGGTCCATGAACAGTAGAAATATTGCCCAGACTGGATGCCCGTTCCCTCCTCACTTCAGGGACTCGCGGAAGCATGGAAGGAGGACCTGGGGATGGGATCAACTCCTCATCAAGATTCACAGGTGCAAGGTTGCTAGATGATGGCGAGCCAGGAGGCTGGAAAACAGCAAAATTATAAGGTCACCTTGCAGTCGATAAAATTTTAAGATTAGTTTCTTATGGACCCACCATAGTCACTCAGAACAGATTTTATTGGTGCCTACTCCCACAATTATTGCCTAGACAAGGATGACACCCTTTCCCTACCCCTTCCCCATGTCATATCACATGTCCCAGGAGGCTGCAAAACTATTCACAGAGAGAGGCTGAGTTCAGCAGGGAACTGGCTGTTCAGAAAGTCAAAGCCAACTCCCGTATCCAAGATGGCAGTGATGGGAACCCACAGCAGTAAGAGGAACAGGCTGCAGAAGAACCGTGCTGGACTTCATGAACTGGTAAATTTCTGATTTACATTTTTTTTTTTTTTTAAAGCCAGCAGCTATAGTATACAACTGCGGAGTCAAAAAAACAGAAAAAAAAACCAAACAAAAAAATAAACACACAACTGAAGTTCTTCTTTAATTATTTTAACTTGCTTATCCTTACCGCCATTGTCTGGTTACAGGAATGCAAAGCAGGGTCAGGCAGTGGGACGGCAGGTACAGAAGAGGCAGAAGTAAACAAAGAAGATGGCAGACGGTTGCCAGAGAAAAGATCTAAAATTAAAAATAAAAAAAATAAATGTAATATTTATATATAGCCACTTTAATACATTCAGTTCTAACGCAAAAGCAATTTACCACTTCAGCTCTGGAAGATTTTACCCGCTTCATGATCAGGCCATTTTTTGCCATTTAGCACTGCACTACTTTAACTGGCAATTATGCGGTCATGCAACGCTGTACCCAAACAAAATTTATATAATTTTTTCACACAAATAGAGCTTTCCTTTGGTGGCATTTTGATCACCACTGGGTTTATTTTTTGCAATATAAAAATGAGAAAAAAAAAGACAGAAATTTTTTAAAAGGAAAAAGTTTTTTTTTTTTTTTTTTTTTACTTTCGGCTATAAAACCTATCTAATAAGAAAAAAAGTTTGGCCAAAACGTATTCTGCGGTCTTTAATAAAAAAAAATATATAAACCCAATAAGAGAATATTGTTTGTGTGAAAGTTATAGCGTCTACAAAATTATGGTGTATATATACACTGGATTTTTTCTCTTTTTTTAAATTAATGCTACTGATGGCAGAGATCGGGGGGGGGGGGGGGGGGGACATCACCAGTGACATTAAATTACAGTGATCAGTGATATTATACACTGTCACTGTACTAATGACACTAGCTGGGTAGGAGTTTACATCTAGGGCGATCAAGGTGTCAAATGTGACCAACAATGTGTAATGTGCGTACAATGTGCTGCTTTTTACTAACTGATCTCCAGGTTTCTCATTCTTTCTTTGCAGGGATGAGAAAGATGGTTCTCTGTACCGAGCTCTCTGTTAAATGTCAACACAGAGCTCTGGGCTGTGATTATACACAGCTGATCAGGATGTCCCAGCTGTGAATCATTTGCCAGGACTTGCCAAAAGGGTCCCACTTTGTACAATCATAGCGGGAGCTGGGTAGGGGTGCATCCTAAACCTGGAAGTAGACAGCGACGTACCCGTATGTTGCTTTATCTACAGCGGCCACTCATCCACAGATGATTGCGGCTGGTCGCTATGTGGTTAAAGTAAAACGATTAGAAGTTCATCTGCACTTCGTTTTCTCTTTGTCCCCCTGTAAAGTCCCACAAATACCTGTTGATCCTGCCAGTGAAGTCCACCGAATTCAGCTCCCTTTGATGCAGTGTCAACAATGCTGCACTGCTCCTGAATTTAGAGCAGAGAGTGTACCTGCTTGCACTATAGTGGGGTGAAAAATAAAAATGAAGGATGTGGACATCAGCCTTGTCACAGTCAATTTATAGGCCTATAGCTTATTAATTTGCACCTGGCCATACCTAGTCCTGCCCTTTCTGGACACTGCAGTGTGATTAAGTGAGGGTCAAATAGGAGGATTGAGCCAAGGAAAGTAAAAAAGGATTTTTATTCTATGAGGCTAGTGCATCACATAGTAAAACTGGATTTGGAATGTGGTTAGACTGTTAAACGGGAGCCTTTAGTTGTACTTTTTAAAATTTCTGAATATTAAATGTATTGAGCTTTTATTTAGTAGCGTCTCTCTCTAAACAGAAAGCAGGTTATAAGCTTCCAAGATACAAACTAGCAGCACAACTAGATCTTTGAGGTACAACATTCTAATAATTTAGCTCTGCTATATGTTGCATGTAGAAACATGAGAAAATATCCAGAACTCATTTTCATAAAAACCTACCTGATCACTTATGTGCAGCCCCTGGTTAACTGTCAAACTCAATAAAAATGGTTAATTCCTTCAGGGGAGAAACAATGTTTGGGAAATTTTCCCACTTTTGTGACAGACTACATTCTGATTTATGCCGTCTAGGGGCGTTACTAAACTCTGCTCAGTTCACCATATACTAGACTGATGTTAGGCCAGACTGCAGAAATGTGTAAATGTATAAAAAAAAAAAAAAAAAAATTACGCTATAGCAGAGGTCCGAATATCATGTCGGTTCCCTGTCATGCATTTTCGCATGCGCCAAACGACATGTTGCTGCAGCACAATGTGGCTTGGTGCGGCGCAATTTTTTTTCAAAAAAAGGTCAAGGACTTCTTTCTCTCGGTTTTTATGTGGGTAGTGCAGCCCATTAAAATAGGCTGATCCACCCACGACGTGTGCACCTAATGCACATGCACAGATCTTAACCCATTCTTATATCAGCTTCCTTAGTCCCCAGTGCACATCACAGTCCCCTCCCCCTTCACATCAGGATCCCCTCTTGATGAGTGTCCTCAGCTCCCCCTTTACATCATCCTCCTCCACTCCTTCCACAGAAGTGTCCTCACACTTCCTTAACATCAACCCCCATTAACAGTACTGTCCTCTGCCCCTATTAACATCATAACCCCACATTAGTCTCCTCAGTCCCCCCTCCACATCCCTGTCCTCAGCCTCTCCACTTTAATATCCTCAGCCAGTCCCCCCCCCCCCACATTACAGTCCTCAGCCAGTCCCCCCCCCACATTACAGTCCTCAGCCAATCCCCCCCCCCCACATTACAGTCCTCAGCCAATCCCCCCCCCCCACATTACAGTCCTCAGCCAGTCCCCCCCACATTACAGTCCTCAGCCAGTCCCCCCCACATTACAGTCCTCAGTCAGTCTCCCCCCCCCACATTACAGTCCTCAGCCAGTCTCCCCCCCCACATTACAGTCCTCAGCCAGTCCCCCCCCCCCCACATTACAGTCCTCAGCCAGTCCCCCCACATTACAGTCCTCAGCCAGTCCCCCCCCCCCCCACATAACAGTCCTCAGCCAGTCCCCCCCCCCACATTACAGTCCTCAGCCAGTCTCCCCTCCCCCCACATTACAGTCCTCAGCCAGTCTCCCCCCCCCCACATTACAGTCCTCAGCCAGTCTCCCCCCCCCCCACATTACAGTCCTCAGCCAGTCCCCCCCCCCACATTACAGTCCTCAGCCAGTCCCCCCCCCCACATTACAGTCCTCAGCCAGTCCCCCCCCCCCACATTACAGTCCTCAGCCAGTCCCCCCCCCCACATTACAGTCCTCAGCCAGTCCCCCCCCCCACATTACAGTCCTCAGCCAGTCCCCCCCCCCACATTACAGTCCTCAGCCAGTCCCCCCCCCCACATTACAGTCCTCAGCCAGTCCCCCCCCCACATTACAGTCCTCAGCCAGTCCCCCCACATTACAGTCCTCAGCCAGTCTCCCCTCCCCCCACATTACAGTCCTCAGCCAGTCTCCCCTCCCCCCACATTACAGTCCTCAGCCAGTCTCCCCTCCCCCCACATTACAGTCCTCAGCCAGTCTCCCCCCCCCCACATTACAGTCCTCAGCCAGTCTCCCCCCCCCACATTACAGTCCTCAGCCAGTCTCCCCCCCCCCACATTACAGTCCTCAGCCAGTCTCCCCCCCCCACATTACAGTCCTCAGCCAGTCCCCCCCCCACATTACAGTCCTCAGCCAGTCCCCCCCCCACATTACAGTCCTCAGCCAGTCCCCCCCCACATTACAGTCCTCAGCCAGTCTCCCCTCCCCCCACATTACAGTCCTCAGCCAGTCTCCCCCCCCCCACATTACAGTCCTCAGCCAGTCTCCCCCCCCCACATTACAGTCCTCAGCCAGTCTCCCCCCCCCCACATTACAGTCCTCAGCCAGTCTCCCCCCCCCCACATTACAGTCCTCAGCCAGTCCCCCCCCCACATTACAGTCCTCAGCCAGTCCCCCCCCCACATTACAGTCCTCAGCCAGTCCCCCCCCACATTACAGTCCTCAGCCAGTCTCCCCTCCCCCCACATTACAGTCCTCAGCCAGTCTCCCCCCCCCCCACATTACAGTCCTCAGCCAGTCTCCCCCCCCCACATTACAGTCCTCAGCCAGTCTCCCCCCCCCCCCACATTACAGTCCTCAGCCAGTCTCCCCCCCCCACATTACAGTCCTCAGCCAGTCCCCCCCCCACATTACAGTCCTCAGCCAGTCCCCCCCCCCACATTACAGTCCTCAGCCAGTCCCCCCCCACATTACAGTCCTCAGCCAGTCTCCCCCCCCCACATTACAGTCCTCAGCCAGTCTCCCCCCCCCACATTACAGTCCTCAGCCAGTCCCCCCCCCACATTACAGTCCTCAGCCAGTCTCCCCTCCCCCCACATTACAGTCCTCAGCCAGTCTCCCCTCCCCCCACATTACAGTCCTCAGCCAGTCTCCCCCCCCCCACATTACAGTCCTCAGCCAGTCTCCCCCCCCCACATTACAGTCCTCAGCCAGTCCCCCCCCCACATTACAGTCCTCAGCCAGTCTCCCCCCCACATTACAGTCCTCAGCCAGTCTCCCCCCCCCCCCACATTACAGTCCTCAGCCAGTCCCCCCCCCACATTACAGTCCTCAGCCAGTCCCCCCCCCACATTACAGTCCTCAGCCAGTCCCCCCCCACATTACAGTCCTCAGCCAGTCCCCCCCCCACATTACAGTCCTCAGCCAGTCTCCCCCCCCCACATTACAGTCCTCAGCCAGTCCCCCCCCCACATTACAGTCCTCAGCCAGTCCCCCCCCCCCACATTACAGTCCTCAGCCAGTCCCCCCCCCCACATTACAGTCCTCAGCCAGTCCCCCCCCCCACATTACAGTCCTCAGCCAGTCCCCCCCCCACATTACAGTCCTCAGCCAGTCTCCCCCCCCACATTACAGTCCTCAGCCAGTCTCCCCCCCCCCACATTACAGTCCTCAGCCAGTCCCCCCCCACATTACAGTCCTCAGCCAGTCTCCCCCCCCACATTACAGTCCTCAGCCAGTCCCCCCCCCCACATTAGTCCTCAGCCAGTCCCCCCCCCCCCCCACATTACAGTCCTCAGCCAGTCCCCCCCCCCCACATTACAGTCCTCAGCCAGTCCCCCCCCCCACATTACAGTCCTCAGCCAGTCCCCCCCCCCACATTACAGTCCTCAGCCAGTCCCCCCCCCACATTACAGTCCTCAGCCAGTCCCCCCCCCACATTACAGTCCTCAGCCAGTCTCCCCCCCCCACATTACAGTCCTCAGCCAGTCTCCCCCCCCCACATTACAGTCCTCAGCCAGTCCCCCCCCCCACATTACAGTCCTCAGCCAGTCTCCCCTCCCCCCACATTACAGTCCTCAGCCAGTCTCCCCTCCCCCCACATTACAGTCCTCAGCCAGTCTCCCCCCCCCCACATTACAGTCCTCAGCCAGTCTCCCCCCCCCCACATTACAGTCCTCAGCCAGTCCCCCCCCCACATTACAGTCCTCAGCCAGTCTCCCCCCCCCCCCACATTACAGTCCTCAGCCAGTCTCCCCCCCCCACATTACAGTCCTCAGCCAGTCCCCCCCCCACATTACAGTCCTCAGCCAGTCCCCCCCCCACATTACAGTCCTCAGCCAGTCCCCCCCCACATTACAGTCCTCAGCCAGTCCCCCCCCCACATTACAGTCCTCAGCCAGTCTCCCCCCCCCACATTACAGTCCTCAGCCAGTCCCCCCCCCACATTACAGTCCTCAGCCAGTCCCCCCCCCCACATTACAGTCCTCAGCCAGTCCCCCCCCCCACATTACAGTCCTCAGCCAGTCCCCCCCCCCCACATTACAGTCCTCAGCCAGTCCCCCCCCCACATTACAGTCCTCAGCCAGTCTCCCCCCCCACATTACAGTCCTCAGCCAGTCTCCCCCCCCCCCACATTACAGTCCTCAGCCAGTCCCCCCCCCACATTACAGTCCTCAGCCAGTCTCCCCCCCCACATTACAGTCCTCAGCCAGTCCCCCCCCCCCACATTAGTCCTCAGCCAGTCCCCCCCCCCCCCACATTACAGTCCTCAGCCAGTCCCCCCCCCCCCACATTACAGTCCTCAGCCAGTCCCCCCCCCACATTACAGTCCTCAGCCAGTCCCCCCCCCCACATTACAGTCCTCAGCCAGTCCCCCCCCCCCCCACATTACAGTCCTCAGCCAGTCCCCCCCCCCCCCACATTACAGTCCTCAGCCAGTCCCCCCCCCACATTACAGTCCTCAGCCAGTCCCCCCCCCCCCCCACATTACAGTCCTCAGTCAGTCCCCCCCCCCCCACATTACAGTCCTCAGCCAGTCCCCCCCCCACATTACAGTCCTCAGCCAGTCCCCCCCCCCCACATTACAGTCCTCAGCCAGTCCCCCCCCCCCCACATTACAGTCCTCAGCCAGTCCCCCCCCACATTACAGTCCTCAGCCAGTCTCCCCCCCCCCCCCCACATTACAGTCCTCAGCCAGTCTCCCCCCCCCACATTACAGTCCTCAGCCAGTCCCCCCCCCACATTACAGTCCTCAGCCAGTCCCCCCCCCCACATTACAGTCCTCAGCCAGTCCCCCCCCACATTACAGTCCTCAGCCAGTCCCCCCCCACATTACAGTCCTCAGCCAGTCTCCCCCCCCACATTACAGTCCTCAGCCAGTCTCCCCCCCCACATTACAGTCCTCAGCCAGTCCCCCCCCCCCCACATAACAGTCCTCAGCCAGTCCCCCCCCCACATTACAGTCCTCAGCCAGTCCCCCCCCCACATTACAGTCCTCAGCCAGTCCCCCCCCCACATTACAGTCCTCAGCCAGTCCCCCCCCACATTACAGTCCTCAGCCAGTCTCCCCCCCCACATTACAGTCCTCAGCCAGTCCCCCCCCCACATTACAGTCCTCAGCCAGTCCCCCCCCCCACATTAGTCCTCAGCCAGTCCCCCCCCCACATTACAGTCCTCAGCCAGTCCCCCCCCCACATTACAGTCCTCAGCCAGTCCCCCCCCCACATTACAGTCCTCAGCCAGTCCCCCCCCCCACATTACAGTCCTCAGCCAGTCCCCCCCCCACATTACAGTCCTCAGCCAGTCCCCCCCCCACATTACAGTCCTCAGCCAGTCCCCCCCCACATTACAGTCCTCAGCCAGTCCCCCCCCCCACATTACAGTCCTCAGCCAGTCCCCCCCCCACATTACAGTCCTCAGCCAGTCCCCCCCACATTACAGTCCTCAGCCAGTCCCCCCCACATTACAGTCCTCCGCATTACAGTCCTCCGCCAGTTCCCCCCACATTACAGTCCTCCGCCAGTCCCCCCACATTACAGTCCTCCGCCAGTCCCCCCCACATTACAGTCCTCCGCCAGTCCCCCCCACATTACAGTCCTCCGCCAGTTCCCCCCACATTACAGTCCTCCGCCAGTTCCCCCACATTACAGTCCTCAGCCAGTCCCCCCCCCCACATTACAGTCCTCAGCCAGTCCCCCCCCCCCACATTACAGTCCTCAGCCAGTCCCCCCCCCCACATTACAGTCCTCAGCCAGTCCCCCCCCCCACATTACAGTCCTCAGCCAGTCCCCCCCCCACATTACAGTCCTCAGCCAGTCCCCCCCCCCACATTACAGTCCTCAGCCAGTCCCCCCCCCCCACATTACAGTCCTCAGCCAGTCCCCCCCCCCCACATTACAGTCCTCAGCCAGTCCCCCCCCCCACATTACAGTCCTCAGCCAGTCCCCCCCCCCACATTACAGTCCTCAGCCAGTCCCCCCCCCCACATTACAGTCCTCAGCCAGTCCCCCCCCCCCCACATTACAGTCCTCAGCCAGTCCCCCCCCCCCACATTACAGTCCTCAGCCAGTCCCCCCCCCCACATTACAGTCCTCAGCCAGTCCCCCCCCCACATTACAGTCCTCAGCCAGTCCCCCCCCCCCCACATTACAGTCCTCAGCCAGTCCCCCCCCCCACATTACAGTCCTCAGCCAGTCCCCCCCCCCCACATTACAGTCCTCAGCCAGTCCCCCCCCCCACATTACAGTCCTCAGCCAGTCCCCCCCCCACATTACAGTCCTCAGCCAGTCCCCCCCCCCACATTACAGTCCTCAGCCAGTCCCCCCCCCACATTACAGTCCTCAGCCAGTCCCCCCCCCCACATTACAGTCCTCAGCCAGTCCCCCCCCCCACATTACAGTCCTCAGCCAGTCCCCCCCCCCACATTACAGTCCTCAGCCAGTCCCCCCCCCCCACATTACAGTCCTCAGCCAGTCCCCCCCCCCACATTACAGTCCTCAGCCAGTCCCCCCCCCCCCACATTACAGTCCTCAGCCAGTCCCCCCCCCCCACATTACAGTCCTCAGCCAGTCCCCCCCCCCCACATTACAGTCCTCAGCCAGTCCCCCCCCCCACATTACAGTCCTCAGCCAGTCCCCCCCCCCACATTACAGTCCTCAGCCAGTCCCCCCCCCACATTACAGTCCTCAGCCAGTCCCCCCCCCACATTACAGTCCTCAGCCAGTCCCCCCCCCACATTACAGTCCTCCGCCAGTCCCCCCCCACATTACAGTCCTCCGCCAGTTCCCCCCACATTACAGTCCTCCGCCAGTTCCCCCCACATTACAGTCCTCCGCCAGTTCCCCCCACATTACAGTCCTCCGCCAGTCCCCCCACATTACAGTCCTCCGCCAGTCCCCCCACATTACAGTCCTCCGCCAGTCCCCCCACATTACAGTCCTCAGTCAGTCCCCCCACATTACAGTCCTCAGTCAGTCCCCCCACATTACAGTCCTTAGCTCCCCCTCTTTGATGTCCTCAGCCCCTCCCCCCCACATCACTGCAATCCTGAGGCTCGGCATCCTCCCCACACATTCAGTTGTTAGCTCTTAACTTCACCCCCCCCCACTGTCCTACCTTACACAGGCAGATCGGAGGGAGGCGTGTCTGGAAAGGGGCAGTAGAGGAGTTGCAGGGAGGGAGGCGGGACAGTTCTGGATGGAGGGCCGAGGTAACAAACAGGTAATTGGCTGCTAGGATGAAGGACAGTCCTAGCAGCCAATCGCCTGTTTAATAACCTCGGGCAGCTCCGCCCTCCACCCAGAATTGTTCCGCCTCCCGCTGACGGCTCTTTGAGGATTACAGAGCAACAGCAGGAGGAAGAAAAGGCTCCTACATGGCGGTACCGCGGCGGTCCGAATGGCAGAGTGCCGCGGTCCGCCATTTAGTGATGCCCGTTATACACCAATTCATGCTGCCTCTGAGTGGAAGAGGTGCGGGCGCCGCCGGATTACACAGAGCAGCGATCTCCTGTATACGCGGCGATCAGTCACGCAGTCCCACCTCCTGGCCCAGGATTGGACCACTGTTCTGTCTATCACAGGTGAGACTGCATGTCACAGATCGTCGGGTACACAGGAGATCGCAGCACTGTGTAATCTGCTGCAGATGAGCAAGGATGTGCAGGCTGCATTCATTTGCAATGGAGAGGCTGCTGATGGGCACTGTGCAGGCAGCATTGATGGGCACTGACTGATCAGGCTGCATTGATGGACTGAGACCCTTATTTTGCTTCAAAGTTCATTTAAAATTTAAGTTTTCCTGAAACTTCTTTCTTAAATTGAAGGCGCGCGTTGTACGCCGATAAATACGGTATAGCCAAATAACATACCCAAGCTCATCCTTGGCGCTCGGGGATTCCTTGGGGGCCACAAAAGATATATAGGAGAATTACACACACACACAGGCACACACACACACAGGCACACACAGGCACACACGCACACACGCACACACACGCACACACACTCATCTCTTTACCAACCACAAAGGCTTGTTGGGCGGTGTATTAGTGCTCGGACGAACACACTTAGACCGAATTTTAATGGTTCACAGAATGTCAGGCAAAATGGTCGGCCCTCACGCATGTTCACTTCATCAAATCTGGCCCTCTTTGAAAAAAGTTTGGACACCCCTGGTGTAGATATTTGCAAGCACACCACGGATCGTCAACTCCAAATGTTATTCTATTGAAAAATTATCTCATCACAAATGAGAGTGCCTGACAAAGGGGTCCTGCTTGACTCTAAAATGTTGAATTTGTTTGTAACGTGATCATACTTCAATAAAAAAAAAAAAAACATTTTGACTTAAAGTGGAGCTTTACTCTCCCAATCAACATCGATTATATTCAATCCTCATGCTGTTAGCATTAGTAAATAGTAAAGAAAGTATATTATATTTTTCTTGTTTTAAAAACTTTTTGTTTTCACATTTCTTCAGTTACTTCCTGATTTCCAGGCAAATGACGTTCAACTTCCCACGAGTCTTCCGGAGGAGGATTTTTCTCAGCCAAGCACACTCTTGCATCCATGCTTGAGCTAAGGGCAGATAGATTCCAGGAAGTAACTGCTACATGAATCAGTTGCCCTTACGCAAGATGGCCACAGCCAGAAATGCTAAGGGAATTTTTTCAAAGTGATTTCTCAAAAAAAAATAAAGCGGAGAGACATGGATGGATGGGGGAGTTTGCTTTGAATATCAAAAATTCATTAAATGGCGTTTTTGATTTGTGGTGCTCAGATGCAGTGAAGATCCGCTTTAACGTGAAGATCCGTGGTGTGCTGGCATATCTATACACCGCTTTCACAATTATAAACCCCAAACAGATTGCATCCTACTTTTAAAATCATCAGTCTATTCAGTAGGAATAAAACAGCAAATTTAGAGAAAGACAGCAATCACAAATACATAAGCTAGCTACACCTAGTGAGAGGTTTGCCATTTTTGCCATCTAAAACGTATAGATAAATTTACTGACAAGGTTTCTCACGTGTCATCTACCACAGCAATTACATTTTTTTGACCAACTCCAGATCAGCAATGGGATTTTTTTTTGTTAGGGCGTGCTCAAACCATTGTAAGGCAGTAATGCGTGCATTATCGCAATGCATTATAATAAATGTTGGTGTGATGAGCCATGCAGTTTAAATTGCATCTAACGTGCATTGCAATGCTCAAAAATTCTGCATGCATGTTTTTTTTTTTTTAGTCTGCTGTGCACCTTAATTAAATGGGCTGCCCTAATGCAATAAGGAGTTAAACTGTGTTTAATGCACCAGCAGATGGGGGTTTGTGGGGGTGGGCATTTATTTAACCATTTAGTACCATACCCCTCATCATTTGGTTCCCATAATGCCAAAGGGTATAGATACCCTTCGTAAAAAAAATCCCTATACAATAAGTCCGTCTCTATATTTGCAATGCTTTAGCCAGGTACACCGGGAAGTGCACGTCCACAAAAATAGAGAAAATGTATATAGTTTAGGTATATAGTTCTAAAGGATAACTTTACTGTAATTAAAGTGTTACTAAACACACAACAGTAGAATCCGTCTGTATATGCAGAAAAGCATGCTGGTTATACTCGCTGTGGAATCAAAGGGGTTAATCCTTTGCGCATTGTGTAAAAATGCAGTCTGATCCGTCTTCTCTGATCCTCCCCTTCTTTTACTGTTCCCAATCATTTGCTGATAACAGAGCCTTGGAGGCACGCCAAGCAATACACACCAAACTGAGCATATGTAGAGTTTTTATTTTTTTAAGGATGATCAGCCCAGAGCCAATCAGCCCTGTCCAGACAGAGGGTCAGAGGTCATGCAGCCTCATTGGACAGTAAGAGAATGAAAACTCCTACAAGCTTTAACCAGTGCTCGGCTGGACACTGATAGAAGTCACAAGACTGTTATATACTGCTGATGAGAAAAGATATTTAGCCATATTTACCAAAATAATTCCATTTCCATGTTCTGTGTACTGTGGGAGACCAGATATGGTGAATGCAGGGTCCCTTTGTTTAGTAACACTTTAAATCTTTTTTTAAAAAGGTCCATACCCTAACTTCAGCACCCCTTGAAAGTGTTATACTTTCATGAGCAGGCTGCTTATCAGTACACAGCCTCCTCTTCGAGGACTGCCCACCTGGTAACAGATATGTTTGTCCTTCCTCTTGGAATGAAATGAGAATGCTGTGAGCATGCAGAGGAGAAGTAGAGTCCAGATGGGAGACTCTTGGTAAAGGGGCTGTGCAGGCCATATAGAAGATCTCAAGAGGAGTGAGCACAGGTAAGTGTAAAACCTTGTACACCAAGATCGGACTTCCATCGGACAAAACCGTGGAATTTTGTCCGAAGGGCGTTGGCTGTGAACTTGTTCTGCATACAGGACGGCAGAACTTTTTCAGCCAACATACACAAAATTACGTGTTTTTTTCTGCTCTTTAGCACCACCCTTTGGGCAACTTCTGCCAATGTTGTCTTATGGTTAGCATTGGTTCGGAGCATGCGTGTTTGTACTTTGGCTTTTAGTCCGACGGACTTGTGTATAGACGATCGGATGAGAGCATGGCTATCCCACATTTGCTGTTGGAAATTCCGACAATTGTCCGATTGAGCATACACAACGGTCAGATTATCCGACAAAAACCCTGCTATCACACAATTGTTGTCGGAAAATCCGATCGTGTGTACGGGCCTTAAGACTTGCTGGGGGTTCTGAAGAAGTAAAGCTGGGCCTGAAGGGGAGGACTTTACAACGATATGTCATATTGCAGCCCCGCAGATTTATAAAGCAAAATTGATGTCCTTTACGAAATTGCACTTTGCTGGCTGGCACATCAAAGCTGGTGGACTGCAATAAAAAAAATGAATGGCAGGAGGAATCCGTCACATGACCTGTCAGTTCTGCCTGCCGAATTACTCAAGTACCAACAGTTCTTCTATACCAAGATCTGCATTTTAGAAATGGGCAAATTACAAGCTGCTGTATTAAACACTACAAAGTGTAACAGAGCTGCCCAGGCCCCTCATTAACAGAGAACTTAAGATTTTTTTCTTTCTGGAGGGTCCAGAATACAGCATCTAAAGAGGTAATTTATGTGAATGGGGACTATATTGTAGATGGTAACGCCCATTTTGGCTGCAAAAAAAAAAAAAAAGTGTACACTGTAAATTATTATAAAAACGATTTAGATCTCTCCTGCAAACGACTTCATAAAAACCACAAGAAATGTATATATTGCTTTCTGCCACCTTAGGATGTGGACACATGGCTATTAAGTTCTCAGACTCCCCCACAGATAAATATCAATCATAATCCACAGATTCACTTACCTTGGAAAGACTCAAAAGTGTCCATCAAATCCAAGTTGGGTTGAAGTGGAAAAAGCTCTGGTTGAATCATATCTGCATTCCCCGAATGTTCTGTGGTTAAAGAAAGAAAACACCAGGTAAATTTGTTTTTGCTCTTGTATAGCTTCTCTTCCATGCTAGAAAGAGGTGACAGCGAATAAATCTGTTTATTGCAAACACTAAGATTCAATTATGAAAATGGTTTCAGAAATAAGGTTACAGACCCCACATTTATTCACTTTCGAAGTGGGCAAGCAGTTTAACCTTTCATCAGGACAAATGCATTTTATGTATATTCATTACATATTGATCCTTGAAAACATCCACTAATCATTCTGGTAGAAACCAACATTCCTGCTTTCTTCTGCAAATGTCAGTAGGCTGGGTATGCTTTCCTATGTTTTTTTTTTTTTTAAAGGACCGGTCCTGCTTGTCCTGAAACATGTACCCACAACCCCCCTCCACTCACCCAGCCAAGAGAGGTGCAGTTTGGAACCACAGCCATCTTTCTACTCCTAGAAGCCGCTGTTGCCTATGCTCCAGCCAGCCACTTGCTTGCAGAGCTCTGCAGCCTCAAGGTGATCCTATGGAGGTCTATATGAGAGTTTATGACAAGCCTCAATTCACTTTCGAGTGCGCGCATTTTTACTGCCTTCTATTCTTAATAAAATCGCTACACCTACACTGAGGCACCCTCTTGTGTTTGTTTTATTTTTGTGCATTAGGATCTCTAGATCTAATCTGAAAGGAGATGCATCCACATCACCTGGTGTTCCCTACCATTCTCTTGGCCCTCTTATGTGCCCTGTTAAAGTGGTTTAAAACCTCAGACATCAAATATGAAAAAAGGATTTTCTAGTGTGTACTTGTCTCAATTAAGAGCACCAAGTGTCATTTCCGTATGCTGCCCTGTTCCTCTGCCATCAGCATGAATGCCGACAAGTTTTCCTGACACCAAGAGGACAAAAAGGTGACATGGGAGGACTCTCCAGCTGACTGACAGCCTCAACTCTGTTCCTGTGTGAAGGGGGTGTGTCTCTTCACTCTAATCAGCTCTCAGAGCTCCCCCCTCACTGAGCTCTACAGAGTTGCGACTTCAGTTCTCCGCTTTTTCTGAATGACCAGGCAAGCTTTATAAATTCTGAACATTAAAATGGATGTAGAGAAGGGAAGACTGCAGATAGACAGGTACAAATTAAGAGGATTAGTTTAATCCGTTTTACCTGAAGATAGTCCCCTTACTGGGTATACAACCACATTAAGCCAAGGTTCACATTGATGCGATTTGACATGTCAAATTGGCGGCTCTTGCCAGCAATGGCACCATTCGAATCGGTGTGACACCGACTTTGCAGTGCCGCATTGTTTCCCAAAAGTAGTTTCTGTATTACTTTTGGCGACTTCGGGATGCGATTTGTATAGACATCCGCGCAGTAACCCGCAGAGATGTCTCCGAAATCGCCCCCAAAGTTGGCCTGACATGCGTGTATGAAATTGTGCAAGTGCAGCTGAATTCAAACCCGCTGTCAGTGTGAACCTCGGCTAAAAACGGTTGGGTTCTAGTCAGCGCAAAAGCTTTATTTTATTTAGATATTGACTGTTTTGTTTCAATACTGGAGTCAATGTCTTGGAACAATAAGGGGGGGGGGAAAGAAAAGAAAAATCCTTTTCTCTGAGTACATGGACCGACACAGCTTCTCTATTGACATAGTGGGTATTATCCATTAATTAGGAGTGACTAGGCAGAAAACTTGTAAAAAAATGTGTTGCATCACACCTTCTACAGTACCGCCCAGGGGGCGGACCCTCTGGGTATACCCTCTCAGTCTGCATCTCGCAGATTAGTTTGTCAAAAAGCACTACAAACTTAAAAGGAGGGGTGGGTGCTGTGTCGGTCTATAAACTCAGAGAAAAGGGTTTTACGGTGAGTAAAAAATCCTATTTACTCTTTCGTTCATGGACCGACATAGCTTCTCTATTGACATAGTGGGACGTCCCAAAGCAGTGTCAGAGAAAAAACGAGGGGTGGCAACAGCATAAAAATAAACTTCACCCCAAACACAAAACAGCACTCCTCTAACGGAGGAGTTGCAACTCTAAACAGCCGCCTGCAAAACTTTGCGGCCAAAAGAGGCATCCGAAGATGCACCTACATCAACTTTGTAGAATTTGGTGAAAGTGTAAGCGGACGACCAAGTCGCCGCTTACACAATTGGGAAACAGACGCTTGATGTCGGAAAGCCCAAGAGGCACCTATTACCCTGGTCAAATGCGCCGTGACCGGAAGGGGGGGAACTTGACCCTTTAAGGCGGAAGCCTGGATTACTGTCGGATCCACCTAGAGATGGTGGCAGACGAGACTGCTTAGCCTTTCTTGGGACCAGCCACCGAAACAGTGAGTCTGACTTCCGGAACCGGGAAGTAGCAGATAAGTATACTCTCAAAAGCTCGGACAACGTCCAAGGAATGCAACGCCGACTCCATAGGATTCGACAGATGAGGACACAAGGATGGAAGTACAATGTCTTTGTTGAGATGAAAAGCCGAAACGACTTTCGAAAGGAAGGCTGCGGCCGCAGCACCACCTTATCCTTGTGGAAGATCAAATAGGGAGTCTTGGTTGACAAGGCTGCCAGCTCAGAAACTCGTCTACTTTTTGAGAAAGTGTCAACAAGGGAATCTAATATTCTGAAACGGTGCCTTCTGAAGCACCGAGAGGACCAGGTTCAAGTCCCACGGAGGTAGCGAGGGACAGATCGGGGAAGCCACATGTTGAACCCCCTGCACAAATGTACTCACGAGAGAGTGAGTTGCCAGGGGTCGCTGAAAAAGACAGCCAGGGCAGATATCTGTCCCTGAATCGTACTTAAGGCAAGCCTTTGTTCCACCACACGCTGTAAAAACAGCAGGATTCTGGAGACCAAATAAGTACGCGGCTGCCATTTCATTTCCTCACACATGGAAATGTAGGCCTTCCAAGTGCGGTGATAAACCTTCCTAGAGGACGGCTTCCGAACACTTCTCATAGTAGAGATTACTGAATCTGACAGGCCCCGGTCTCTCAGTACCTGGTTCTCAATAGCCATGCCGTTAAAGCCAGTGACTAAAGCAGGATGGAGTATGGGACCTTGCGACAGCAGGTCCTCCCATAGTGGTAGGCGCCAGGGGACGTCTGTTACTAGACGTACTAGATCGGCGTACCAAGGATGCTGAGGCCAATCTGGAGCGATCAGGATCATTGGAATTCCCTCTGCCTCCACTCTGCGAAGCAGATGGGGAAGAAGCCTTAAGGGAGGGAAGGCATATTTTAGCCGATACTGACCCCACGATGCCACCAACGCGTCCGTAGCGTCTGCCCATGGGTCCCTTGACCGGGCCACAAACCTCAATACCTTCCGATTGAGTCGGGAAGCCAGAAGATCTCCGTCTGGCGTGCCCCATCTTTGGCAGAGGAGCTGGAACACTTTCGGGTGTAAGGACCATTCTCCCTGGTCCAGCATTTGGCGACTCAGGTAGTCCACCTGCCAGTTCCACACGGCCGACAGTGCCGGTACGCTCCTTTCTGCCCACCTCAGGATGCGAGTGACCTCCGATGCTGCAGCTGAGTTTCTTGTTCCTCCTTGATTGACATATGCCACTGCTGTGGCATTGTCTGACTGGATACTGACTGGACGCCCTTTTAGCCTCAGACCATCTGAAGAGGCACGGCCTGATCGCCCAAATTTCCAGGACATGGATCGGCAGGCAGGATTCCTCTGGGGTCCAGCGACCTTGCGTCGATTGAACACCCCAGACTCCCCCCCCCCCCCCCAACCTGTAAGGCTGGCGTCCGCCGTGATCACTATCCAGTACACAGGAAGAAATGACTTCCCAGCTAGAAGAGCCGGTGATGTCCACCACCATACCAGAGATCTCCTGACTAGGTGGCTTACCCGGATTTGATAATCCAGAGATGGACATCTGTTCCATCTGGGCAGAACTTCCTTGTGTAACACCCGAGTGTGATATTGAGCATATGGGACCGCCTCGAAGGAGGCTACCATGAGGCCTAACACTCGCATGCAAAAACGGAGTGACGACCAACTCTTGGATGTCAGCTGCCGCACTGCAGCCCAAAGGGTCTGCAACTTTTCCACAGGGAGGAATACTTTTGCCTCTGAGGAATCCAGAATCAACCCCAGGTACCCTAGGCGTTGAGTGGGCACCAATACAGACTTTTGCGTGTTTAGTATCCAACCACAGTCTGACAGGTAATGGACACGCTTACCTCTAATTCTGAGCTTGAAGGGGCCTTCAGAAGAAAGTCGTCCAAGTAGCCTATGATAGCGATGCCCCGCTGTCTTAGAAGTGCCAGAATCGGCGCGAGCACCTTGGTGAACGTCCAGGGTGACGAAGCCAGGCCAAACGGAAGGGCCACAAACCGATAGTGGTTCTTCCCGATTGCGAATCGCAGAAACCTCTGGTGTCTGGAGTATAGGGGAACATGCAGGTACGCGTCCTTGATGTCCAAGGAGGCCATAAAGTCCCCCAGATGGCGAGCAGTGACTACAGATCGAACAGACTCCATCCAAAATCTTTGTACCTTCACAAAGCAATTGAGGGCCCTGAGATCCAAGATTGGACGAACCCCATCCTTCTTTGGCTCAATGAACAGATTTGAGTAAAAACCCTGACCCCGTTCCTGCTTTGGAACTGGAATGACCACCCCGCGTTCCAGCAGACCCTGGACCCATAAAGGGCCTCCCAACGGGTCGGCTGTAGCTAGAGGTTGGAGGGAACGAATCTGTCCGGTGGATAAGAGAGAAATTCTATCTTGTAGCCTGAGGAGATTACTTCGCAAAACCCACCTGTCGGAGATTAGAGCTGTCCACCGAGAAGTGAATTTGTGAAGACGTCCCCCCCACCCGAGAGCTGGGTGGTGGCGGACCTTCATGCGGATGCAGATTTGTCTGCAGGCTTATTGGGTTTGCGGAGCCAAGGACGCTTTTGTCCTTGGGCAGGTGCCTTGTCGGCCTGGGGTCTTTTCCCTGTCGCTCTGGGTGGACGAAAAAAAAAAAGTTTGCGTGCAGTAAAGGAGGGTCCTTGCCCTTGGCGTGGTTCCTTACCCTTTTTAGTTTGAGGAAGCAAAGTGCTTTTACCTCCTGTGGCATCCTTGATGTCATCCAGAGAGGCCCCACAAAGTCTGTCACCCTTAAACGGCAGATCCAACAGGGCTTTTTTGTAGGCCTGGTCCGCAGACCAGCCTTTTAGCCAGATCAGGCGGCGTATTGCTACTGCATAAACCAAAGCTTTTGACAGCAGGGGAATAGTATCCATGTCTGACTCGCAGACAAACTTAAGGCCCTGGACCAACTGGTCGGCCAAAGTTATCTCATTAGGAGGAGCATCTCGCTCCTTTAACCCCTGGCGTAGCAATTTAGCCCATTCAGTAAGTGTCTGAGACACTAAGGCCCCCTCCAATGCCGGGCGCACCGCTGAGCCTACCACAGAGTATAGGTAGCGAGCGCTTCAGCTTTCTTATCCACAGGGTCCTTGAAAAAACAGGAGCCTATTGGGATTGTGGTAGCTCTGTTAAGTCTGGACACCGGAGGGTCCACTATAGGGGGAGAGGTCCATTTCTTCAGAAAACTCTCCTCAAAAGGGGTACCGTACAGCAAACATTTTTGGGGATGTAAAGACCCTTAGTGGGTTTTCCCACTCCCTGTATAAGAGCTTATCAAAATAAGACACACAAGGGAATACCCTAGCAGTGCGGGGAGGTTTACGGAACCCCGAAGGGGACAGGAGTCTCTGCTGCTTCAGCAGCATTTTCCCAATTTTAGCGTATCCCGCACTGCAGCAATAAGGTCAGATACCAAAGCCTTCTCGCGTATTGACCTGGACTTGGAGTCATTCTCAGTGTCCGCTTGGTCACGGTCTGCAGTCTCTGATGCAACAGAATCTGGGTCATGAGCCATAGCTGGACCTGGTTCTGCATCAGAAATATCCCCAGAAGATTGCAGGGGTTGGGGCGTTTACTACCCCCCGTATTCCCGTGTGCCGCTTTTCCACCCAGGCAGCAAAAGCCTCTAGGATTGCCGACATAGCGCCCATAGATACATCAGGGGCACCAGCTGCCAAAGTAGGTGTTTCAGGGGAAAAATAGGATTTTTATAACAGCTTACCTGTAAAATCCTTTTCTTGGAGTACATCACGGGACACAGAGCGACATAGTCATTACTAATGGGTTATATAGATACCGTCAGGTGCTGGCACTGGCAACTTCCAAAACCGGAAGTACCCTCCCCTATATAAGCCCCTCCCATCCGGGAGCACCTCAGTTTTGTAGCAAAGCAATAAGTGTCCCCAAAGAGGGGCGGGAGCTCTGTGTCCCGTGATGTACTCCAAGAAAAGGATTTTACAGGTAAGCTGTTATAAAAATCCTATTTTCTTTCTCGTACATCACGGGACACAGAGCGACATAGTCATTACTAATGGGATGTCCTAAAGCAATGCCAAATGAGGGGGGGGATACACCATATATAAGCTGAGCGCTATCAGACATGAGGATCTTTTGCGGCCTGCAACACACTGCGCCCAAAGGCGACATCCTCCTGACTTCTAACGTCCACCTGGTAGAACCTAGTAAACGTGTGTACTGAAGACCATGTTGCGGCCTTACAGATTTGAGCCAGGGAGGCCTGGTGATGCACTGCCCATGAAGTTCCAACTGCTCTCGTGGAGTGCGCTCTAACTTTGAACGGAGGCGGTCTCCTTCTCAAGCCATAGGCTTGTATTATGACCTGTCGAATCCACTTGGCTAAAGTAGATTTTGACGCTGCCTGACCCTTTCTGGGGCCTTCCGGCAGAATAAACAAAGTATCCGTTCTGCGAATCTGAGCAGTGGCTTTTAGATAAGCTTTAACTGCTCTTACTACATCCAAAGAATGCAATAACTTTTCCTCTACCGAAGTAGGTTTGGGGAAAAAAGAAGGAAGAACCACATCTTGGTTCAAATGAAACCTCGATACCACCTTAGGAAGAAAGGCTGGATGAGGACGTAACACTACTCTGTCCTTATGGATAACCAGATATGGCTCCTTACAGGACATAGCTGCTAATTCCGATACTCTTTTAGCCGAACAAATGGCTACTAGAAAAATCAATTCCCTGGAGAGAAGCACCAAGGAAATATGCTGTAATGGTTCAAATGGTTGTTTCTGTAGACCCGACAGAACCAAGTTTAGATCCCATGGACATATGGGAATATTAACCGGAGGACTAATACGCATCACTCCTTGTATAAAGGCTTTGACTAGTGAATGCGAAGCCAAGGGCCTTTGAAAAAATATTGACAAGGCCGAAATCTGACCCTTGATAGTACTCAAGGCAAGCTTCCTATCTACAGCCCACTGTAGGAAGTCTAGAATCCTACCTATTACGTACTTATGTGGATGCCATTTCTTGGCCTCACACCACGCGATGTACGCCCTCCAGATTCTATAGTAGATCTGCCTGGATACCGGCTTCCTGGCATTGATCATGGTAGATACCACAGCATTAGAGAGCCCTCTCTTTTTTAGAATGTGGGCTTCAATAGCCAGGCCGTCAAACCTAGGGCTGGTAAGGAAGGGTGGTATATCGGTCCTTGCGAAAGCAGGTCCGGACGACGTGGGAGAGTCCAAGGACTCCCCACTGAAATTTTACAATCTCCGCGTACCACGCTCTTCGGGGCCACGCTGGAGCCACCGGAATCACTGTTTCTTTTCTACCCTGATTCTGCGGAGTAATCGAGGTAACCATTGTGGCGGTGTGAATGCATATATCAGCTTGAACTGATCCCAAGGGAACACTAGGGCATCCGAGCCGCAAGCTAGGGGATCCCTTGTCCGAGAGACAAACCTGTCCCCCTTTGCGTTGAATCTGGATGCTAGAAGATCTAAATCCGATGTTCCCCACCGCTGACATATTGTCCAGAAAACCTCGGGGTGAAGGGACCCTTCCTCTGGGCCTAATTGCTGGCGACTTAGAAAGTCCGCCTTCCAATTCTCCACTCCTGGAATGAATACCGCAGATATGGCTGGGACATATTTTTCTGCCCATTTCAGGATGTAATTTACTTCCCTCTGGGCTGCACGACTCCTGGTGCCCCCCTGATGATTGATATATGCCACTGCTGTGGCATTGTCTGATTGAATTCTGACAGGGGACCCTTGGAGTTTGGATGTCCATGCTACTAGGGCATACCGGGCTGCTCGTATCTCTAAGAGATTGATGGGCAGGGCCTTTTCTGCATCTGACCATCTGCCCTGGAGAGACTATTGCTCCAGTACTGCTCCCCAGCCTATAAGGCTGGCATCTGTAGTGACCACCTTCCAATAAATCGGACTGAAGGATTTCCTTTTCTAGATTCTGGGGAACCAACCACCAACGGAGGCTCTTGCGAACGGAAGGGGACAAGGACATTGTAAGTCTAGGGCCTGAACTTTTTTGTTCCAGGCTGACAGTATGGCCCCTTGCAAATTCCTTGAATGGAATTGACCGTAGGGTACTGCTTCGAATGATGCCACCATTTTTCCCAGCAGCCTCATATACAGGCGTATGGACGGCTGTCTTTTTTGTACCCACTAAGTGGATCAAATCTTTCAAAGACAACACCTTTCCTCGAGGCAAGAATATTTTTCTCTGGCCTGAATCCAACCTTAGCCCCAAGTATTCCAGACTTTTGACTGGTTTTTAGGGCTGACTTGTCTCGGTTGATAATCCAACCGTGAGATTCCAGATACTTGATTGTCTTGTGAACGACCACGTCTAGTTTTTTCACTGAGTTGTCTATCAGCAACAAGTCATCCAGATATGCCATTATC
Organism: Rana muscosa; assembly: GCA_029206835.1. NCBI lineage: Eukaryota > Metazoa > Chordata > Amphibia > Anura > Ranidae > Rana > Rana muscosa. The sequence goes on along the minus strand of CM055116.1, from coordinate 955,331,383 downwards.
ATTACACCTTGTGTTCTTAGATTGGCCAATAAAGGGCCAGAATTTTTGTAAACACTCGTGGTGCTGTGGCCAAACCGAAGGGTAAGGCTCTGAACTGAAAATGGCGCCCTTCTACTGCAAAGCGTAGAAATTTTTGGTGGACTGGAAAGATGGGAATGTGCAAATAAGCATCCTTGATGTCGATCACGGCTAACCAATCCTCCCCTTGTAGGGCAGTGGCCACCGATCGGATCGACTCCATCGGAAAGTCCTGATATACAGGAATTTGTATAGCCCTTTTAGAATTAATATGGGCCTCCCGTCCGCGTTTGCTTCGGGACTGTAAAGAGGTTTGAGTAAAACCCGAACCCTCATTCTTCCAGGGGAACCTCCATAATTACTCCTTGGAGCAATAGTTGTTCTAGTGCCAACAGGAGGGACTCTCTCTTCCGGGGATCCCCTGGCACGTTTGACCTCAAAAATGGGAAGGAGGAGAGTCTTTTAACTCCAAACTGTATCCCAAACCTACTGCGGAGAGCACCTATCTGTCTTGATCGTGTCCCGCCAGGTCTCTTGCGAACAACTGGAGTCCTCCCCCCACCCGACTGAGTGGGGGCTTCAATGAATTTAACTTTGGGGGAGGTTTTGTACCTCCCCTGACCCAGGGTTTCTCATTACCCTGCTACTGTCCCTGTTTTTTACCCCCGGGAATTGACCGAGGAGGCCGTCGGAACTGTTACACGGCCGATGCCCCAGGGACTGGAGAAGCAGGCCTCTTAAAGAGGGACCTCTAACTCTGTTTTTAACCGGCAAGAGCGTATTTTAACCGCTGGAAATTTTCTGGATATATTTGTCCAGGTTTTCCCTGAATAAGCGTTCACCATGAAATGGGACGCTAACCAGCCATTCTTTACAGGGAGCTTCAGCAGACCAGTTTTTGAGCCATAGGAGCCTACGCATATGTACTATAGACAGCATAAGGCGGGAGGCCTGATGGAGTGAATCCTCTATGGCGTCAACCGCAAAGCCTAAGGCTCTAGGTAGATCAGCTAGGGCAACGCCTGCTGATCTGTTAAGTCCCTCAAGACCTGTTTCAACTGATCCTTCACTGCTTAGCAGACCCCAATAGCTGCTACTGCTGGTTGTATCACCAAGCAGATTTTCATAAGGACTCCAATCTTTTATCTATTGGGTTCTTGAACATTTGGACATTATCCACTGGACATGTCAGTGATTTATACATACAAGAGATCTCTTGAGGGAATAAATATTTTCTCAGGACGTTCCCAATCCTGGTAAATGAGCCCTTTCAGTAAAGGGTGAAGTGGAAAAGAACAAACAGTCTGGGGGCTTCTAGCGACCCCAACGAGGATACAGTAGTGGTTGATGGTTCCGCAAGGTGCATTTTTAAATGCTGATCGGACCATGTTAGTCAGAGACTGAACCCATAATCTTTCAGCTTGAGATGCTGAGAAAAGGTTCCCCCACTGTTGATTCCTCTATAACAGAATCAACCTCATCCTGATCCCCTTCAGGCAGGTCGATCCCTGTATGGGACTGTTGCTCTGCTAACAGGCACTCTGAAGGAGGAGACGGAGATCGGGCGTGCTTTCCCTGACAGGGAGGCAGCGATTAATGTTGACAATCTCTCTCTAATCCTCCCAGAGCTGAGGAAAAAAACCTCCTCTGTTACATACACAGGAGCAGGTGAACTGAGGACAGCCACAGTACCAAGTACTCCTGCGGGGTCTCTACGGTCACTTACCTCTGAACTTCAGGGGAGACTGGTGCAGCAGAAGTATGCCCAAGATCCTCCGAGCCCGATGAGACCCCCTTCGCTTCCTGGAAGATTCAGTTCCGGAGCTTCTGGACGGCATATTCCTAAGCCTAAAGCTGAGGTATTCCAGCCGTAATACACCACTTTTACTGAGAATAGTCTAGCACAATTGCTGCTATATCACAGTTGGTGTCTACTAATGTGCCTTTCTAGGGGATGCCTGTATCAACCGCTTGCTGTATGCCTTTAAATGTTGCCAGCTCTGTCTCTGTACTTCATAGCCAGCTCACTACAACATTGTGGTTTTTTTAAACTGCTGGGACGCCCGCACATGCGCAGAAGCGCTGCGGCGCGCACAGAGCGTCATCCCCCAGGCTCCGCCCCCTTTCCCGGCTCACCTCTATATATAGAGGCGCGTGCACGCGCACGGCCACGTGCGCCTTCGGCGCTAATTTCAAAAAATGGTAACAAGGGACAGGAGCCAGGGCCCCTCTTTGCCGCAGGCCGGGGGATGGACGAGCACTGCAACATGGCAGAGGAAGCAGTTTCCTATAAGAGAACTCACCATCTGCCTGGACTTTGCTCTGCTGAGAAGAAGCTAGTCCACATGACAAGAAAACATTCCACAGCGGCCTCTAGTGGACAAACACAGGTACCGCAGTCTAATATATTAAATATATATATAAAAAATTTTTTTTTTTTTTTTTTTTTCTTGACCACCATTAAAAATTATTACATTTTTTTAGTAGTTACAGGCATGCACAGAATTTTGCGGGAATACCATTAGGTAACAGACAGAAAGACAAATTAGGCTTGGGGGTCCCCCAATAGAACCAAGTTCCTGGGGGCCCCCACTTACCTGTTCCCCGCCGCAGGACTTTGTTTGGTCCACAAAAGCCCAAACTTCACCTATCACGGCAGGCATTGTAATCAAACCTTCAGGGACCGGGTTCCCAAGGATTCCACTCCCCTGGACCTGTATAGCACCCTGCACAGAAAACATCTTGGTCGTGGGTATGACCAGAGCCCTGGATCCCAGGGTCCAGCTCTCCTAAGAGAAGCATTACAGGCAAAACCTTGCTCTTCTCTGCAAGGCCCGGGTACCGACCGTTTAGCTATGAAGCTTTTTTGGTCGGATCCGGAATAGCTTACTGAGGCCCAAAAGAACCTGTACGCAAGCTCAGTGAAAAACACATGTTTCTTCTTGGCCAACACCTTCGACACTGGCAAAAAACTGAGGTGCTCCCGGATGGGAGGGGCTTATATAGGGGAGGGTACTTCCGGTTTTGGAAGTTGCCAGTGCCAGCACCTGACGGTATCTATATAACCCATTAGTAATGACTGTCGCTCTGTGTCCCGTGATGTACGAGAAAGAAAAAGATCTGGCTCAGACGCCATGCTGACCACGCACTGACACCCACAGGGCTTCAGGCAAGATATCAATAGGCCACCCTCCTAGCTGATCAGAGATGCTGGGTCTCCCAGAGGACTCACCACCCTTGGATCGGTACCGCTATGCTGCCGTGTGCTGCGCCTGTGATGCTATCCCACCGCTGCTGTGTCAGTCTGTTTATCAGCGTTTCCTGTGTCCATCTTCGTGCCAGTGAAAATGCACCCTAGAGGCCGGAGACTATCGCAAAATGGCCGCCAAGCGGCTGTATGGAACAGTGTGGACTCCAAGAAAATGGCCGCCGAGCCATCAGTAGAGGCAAAAGCGGCCGTGGACCACAAAAAGATGGCCGCCGAGCGGCAGTATCTACATACAGCATGAATTCTCGGAAACATGGCCGCCGACAGTCGATGGAGGCCAAAGCGGGTGTGAACCACAAGAAAATGGCGCTGAGCGGTGACATCTACATATAGGCGCAAAACTACAAGAAAATGGCCGCCGGACAGTTACTAGAGGCCGAAACAGGCATGGACCACCGCAAAATGGCCGCCGACAGCATGTAGGGGGAAGAAGCACACAGGTATGCAGAAATTACATCTTTTAAATGCATAGTTACAGCCAGCCCCGCTCCAGATGGAACCCCTTAGGTGACCCCCAGCACCCTTAGCTCAAGGCCAGGGAGGAGGGAAGGCCAGGGAGAGAGGAAAGAAAGGGGCCACAACCACTTGCTTGGTCTCTCCAGGAATGTCCAGCCAAGTCACCCTGCCGAGGCAGGGGAGCTACTTACCCTTCCTGCGTGTATCATGCTGGAAGACATTCCAAAACAAATCATCCGCGCACGGAAGGGGACTGTCTGCCAGGCATGCTGGGATTGGACCCTGAGGAGCGAACATATGTATGCCCTGGAGCGCGACACTCACCGGACAGGCTGCTGTGACTCGGCCGTACGTTCAGCCGAAGCTGAGCAGTCCGATGCAAGCCTTGGAGCGTAAGCTCACCGGACAGGCTACTGCGACTCGGCCGTAAGGTCAGCCGAAGCCGAGCGGCCCGATGCAGGCCCTGGAGTGCAAGCTCACCGGCCACCCGTAGAGCGACGGGTATGTCGTGGAAAACACAGCGTGTAGCTAGGGTCGGCACACGCTAAATTGCTGAAACTGGGGGGACTACAAGGATCGAGAATCCAGCCTGTCACCCAGTTGATCGAAGATCGCAGGAAACAAAAAAAAAAAAAAAAAGTAGAAAAAAATTATTTTCCCCGGACCAAAATGGGCCCGAAGGGAGCCATGTCCTACTCCTTGCTAGTCAGAAAAAAACTGATCTGCGAGATGTAGACTGAGGGGATATACCCAGAGGGTCCACCCCCTGGGCGGTACTGTAGAAGGTGTAATGTAACACTATTTACAAGTTTTCTGCCTAGTCACTCCTAATTAACGGATAATACTGTACCCACTATGTCAAAAGAGAAGCTGTGTCGGTCCATGAACGAAAGAGTAAAAAAGGTTTCCTGACCTGCATACTTGCTCCACAACAGCAAGTCCGAAAGTACTAAACAATTGGATCAGAAATAAGTCAGCAATGACAGACCGTGTTCTTCAAAAGTCACGCAATCACAACACCCTTACTTGTGTTATAAAGAAGCCAACATGCCTCTGGAATGCGGTGTTTGGACACCAATTATTATAGAACTGCCAGGAAATTTCCCATCAGAAGAATTGCAGAAGCCATTTACCAGCTTTTACCCTAGGTTCACACCTATGCGTTTAGTGTGTTTTGCAGTTTACAGAAACGCACTACAGTCCATTCAACATGGTTTCCTATGGTACAAGTTCACATCTATGCTTTTGTGGCCGGTGCGTTTTTGAAAAGGGTCGAGGACTTTTTTCCCTGCAATTTGTGGGTAATAGAAATCGATGGAACAGCAACAGGAACGCAAGTCTTGTGTTTGATGCGATAAAAAAAAAAAAAAAAACACCCGCAGATGCCCCTAGGAACAGCTGTAAAAACATCCAGTGCGCATGAGGCCTACCAAACAGCAGAACAGGTGGGCTTTATTCAGTAGCACTAGATATGCACATGTTATGGCTTTATAACAGATAAGACACCAGGCAGCTACACTGTACAGCCCAGAGAGAACACTTTAAAGCGATTCTAAAAAGGCATAAAGTTTCTTAATGCATTCTATGCATTAAGAAAAAAAAAAAAACCCCTTCAGTGTGTAGCAGACCCCTCTCAGCCCCCTAATACTTACCTGAGCCCCATCTCAAACCAGCGATGTGCATGACTGCGTCAGCCGCCCGGGACGCTTCCTCCTGACTGGCTGAGACACAGCAGCGGTGTCATTGGCTGACAGCAGTGGGAGCCAATCAGGAGAAAAGGGGGTGGGATCGAACCGCGGCTCCGTGTCTGAATGGGTGCCCCCATAGCAAGATGCTCGACTCGACAGAAGGGCGAGGCCAAGAGAGCCAGCAGGGGACCTGAGAAGAGGAGGATCTGGGCTTCTCTATGCAAAACCACTGCACAGAGCTGGTAAATATAGCTTTTTCTTTTTTTTTTCTTTAACAAACAAAGACTTTAGTATCACTTAAAACCCACACAATGCTGAAGTCACGGTAACTAGGAGTAAATCTAGCATCAAACACTGTTCATCTTTCAAAATATTAACCAACCAAAAAAGCATTTGAGACTTTGCAGAATACCTGTGTGCAGGTCTTCAAGAATAAATGTTAAATAAAACCTATGGATAGTACTTACCAATCTCTTTTGGGTATTGCTGATGTGAATAAATAGTAGAAAATAAAGTGTCACTGAACTCCGCCATAAGCATCTCCATGTCCAGGAGAGGCTCCTCTTCCATTGGCACCGCAGCATCAAGATCATCATCCTGCAAACATTTAAAAACCTGTTATAATTATATTTTATAGCAGATAATTTCATTAAACATGCATTCTATACTGAATAATAACAAAAACAACATCACCCAATGTTGAACAAAAGTTGCTTTAATTTATAAAAGTGAGAAAAGAAAAGAAAAAAAAAAAACACAACAAACATCACCTAGAAAATATTTTGCCCACCACTAGGGTTGTCCCGATACCACTTTAAGACCGAGTACAAGTACCGATACTTTTTTTCAAGTACTCGCCGATGCGATACTTTTTTTTCAATGTCACTTGACAGTGGCACGTGTCAGTATTTTTTTTTTCCGATTTTTTGTTATGTTTTTTTACAGTGCTTTCTTCATCTTTTTTTTTGGGGGGGGGGGGGGGTTGGATTGTGTCAGTGTGTTTATTTACATTTTTATTATTTTTTCAATTCATTTTTTTTATTTATTGCAATTTTTTTTTTCTACACCTGTTGGGGGAGCTTTGGTGAGATATCAGGGGTCTTAACAGACCCCTGACATCTCCCCTTTGAGACAGAGAAAGGGACTAGGGACACAGATTCCCCAGTCCCTTTCTCTGCAGCCTCAGATAAAATGAATGGACAGGAGGCTCCTTTCCATTCATAAACTGAAGCATCGTAAACACAGGTTACGATGTTTCAGTTATATGAATGGACAGAGTCAGTGATCACTGACTGTTCATTCAGAAAAGGTAGGAGCCAGGTTTAGCGGCTCCTACCTCCGCTCTCCATCCTGACAGATCGAGGATAGAGGGAGTGGAGGAGGACATGGAGGGGGACTCGGAGGACGGAGGGGGAGAGCAGCAGGAGTGGGACACGGAGCGCGGACAGCAGCACGGAGGGGGACAACGAACCCGGAGGGGGAGAGCAGCATGGAGGGGGACACAGAATGCAGAGGGGGAGAGCAGCATCATGGAGGAGGACACAGGACACAGAGCATGGAGAAGGACAGCAGCAGCAGCACGGAGGGGGATACAGAGACAGTCCGCGGTGATCGGTGCGGCTTTGGGGGGAGTTTAGAAGCACCGATCACCACTGTATATATTTCGCTAAAGCAGCTGAAAAAGGGGGGGGGGTCCGGGGGGAGAAGCTGTCAGGCTGTACTAAAATGTATACAGGGAGATCAGTGCTTGAAACTCCCCCTGCCGCACCGATCATCCCTGACTGCCCAGGTATCGGGTGAAGCATCGGAGCATTTCCCCCGAGTACAAGTACTTGGGGAAATGCTCAGTATCGTTACTGATACCGATACTAGTATCGGTATCGGGACAACCCTACCCACCACACTGAGATTCAAGCTGTAGTGTACATTGAGCAAGCTTCTTTTTGGCTTCTCTTGCTTTAATGCCGGGAAGCCCATGAAAGTGAATTTGAGCTTATGTACAAGAGCTTTTCTTCCATGCAGGTCAAAATGAAAGTCACAAGGAGTTTAGAGGCAGCCGTGATGGAAGTAAAGCTAGACAGAGATGGATCAAAATTAATCTGGTTCAGCAGGGACTGACTGAAATTCGTTCCAAGTCTGCCCGCTCCAGCTTGACGGGAGCCGATCTAATGATCGTCCTCTGTCGCACATGGGTTTGTGGAAAAATGTATTGATCAATGGCTGCAGTAGCTGATCAGTGTATTCTGACAGCTGAGAGCGCCCCACTGTCAGAATACAATGGGCCTAAATAAGGAGGGTGCAGATCTGCTGGGTGTGAAGATGGCCGGGGGGGGGGGGGGGGTCCAGAGGTAGAGATAGTCAGCAATGAACACATTCCAGAGGGTTGTAATGGGGGCCTTCGTGGTAGGTTGACTAAAGCACATAAACCCGAAGTATAGTAACACGTCCTATTTGAAATCTCGGAACACCAAATAAGGAGACAGTATGGACGATCTAAACTACGTGGCATGTTCACCAATGCCAGAAGTCTGGCTGACAAGATGGGTGTACTAGAGTTACTGTTAAACAAGGATATAGATTTTGTGGGAATTTCAGAGACCTGGTTAAACAGATCTCGGCTAGCAACCATTTAAGGGTATTGCCCTTTTGTACGCTCTCTATCCCTGCGATAAAGGGGAGGGGTATGCCTATATATCAAGAATAATGCACAAGTGAATGTACCTAGAAAAGCTGCCTTCGCCAGAAAGTATTAGCTGTCAGACTGTCATACTGATAGAACAAGTATGCAAGATAGGAGTTCACACTTTGTCCCTGACCTAGGATAAGCATGCCAGAGGGTATACAGTGTTGGTAGACAGCCACTGTATAGACAGTGACATTTTTAGGAGGCCGCCAGCAATAGAAGCCCATCAGTGTTTCCTATGGTTTTGGACCCAAACTAGGTATTGGACTTGTTTGGGATAGGTTGCCACTTTAAGCCCCTTTCACACCAAGCTTTTTTGAAATGGAGGGGTTTTTTTTCTTGCGTTTTCCCCCACAACATGCATAGGGCAGCCCATTGATTTCAATGGTCTGACACGTGTTCAACCAAGTAGATTATGCAGCATTTTACCACATTCCTGTTTGCATATTAACAGCAAAATGCGAGTTTGCTTTCCACGTGTGGGGTGCCACCAACACCCCTCAAGAGCACCACATGTTTTTCACATAGAACTGAATGGAGCCCCATTGTAAAGCCTAGTTTATCCAAGTGTAAAATTAGTGGTTCAGTCGAGAGGGATACATCACACTGACAGCAAACAGCAGGGACATATGGGGAACTTAATTGATCATCTGATCATTTACCCCAGTCCTATGGTTTGCAGTGATTGTTAAACAAAGTACATGTGGGTACTGTACAAAGTGCAAAAACATTTGTTAAAGAGACACTAACGCACATAATGGGCAGTTATTTAGCAAGACTGCACAGACGGCATGGTGTGAATCTGGAACAAGAGGACTGTTGTGCAGGTAATGTTGAAATACATTCCTGGCGCAGCTCCAGCAAATATCAGTACATCCGTCTCACATTCTGGCCCAACCAGTTTGTTCTCAAGCAGCATTACATAGCTTTTACTCACTTTGACCAAGCTTGAGAGATCTTCATCTCGGTGCTTCTGTAACTGGAAAAAGAAAAGTCACAGGTGTTATCACTTGTCATAACAGATTGCTGCCCTTTTCCCTTGGCCTGAAACATCCTTGGCATAAAACCAGAGTGATTATGTACAACATCAGCCACAATTCCTTCTCTGATGGGAAGGCAGTAAAGATAAAAGACTAAATAGATTTGCAGTATGTTATTTCATGACAAGGTTCAATGGCCTCCTCTTTTCAGGTCCCTCGCCGGTGCTCCTGGCCCCTTCCCTCGGTCCAGTGCCCCCACTTCCCATGGGGGCACATGTGCGTGCTCGCTCCCTTACCTATCTGCTGCATCCATGGACACAGACAGCGGAACTCAGCTCCAACCCCCCCGCTCCCTAGTCACTGGCTTTGATTGACAGCACCGGGAGCCAATGGCTCACGGTGCCCCCAGCAAAGCCAGTGAGACCCGGAATTGAGGGGAGAGAAGAGCTGCAGACATGCACAGCGGTGGATCAAATGAGGGCTCAGGTAAGTAAAGCAGGGGGAAGGTGATTCTGGCCCCTAAACATTGTTTACCTTAAATGAAAGGAATGCATTAAAAGTAAAAAATGTTTAGGCTTTACAACTACTTTAAATATAAACCCAATTAAGAGGAATAAAGGCTACATTTATTACCTCTCCAGAGAAAAATCCTAGTTTGGCTGTCATGCTGATCAACAGTCACAAACCGAGAACAAGTATGAGCCGATTGTACAGATGTGAACACCTGTCACAGGTCAGCCAATCAAACTATTCATGCCAGAAACAGCCAAAGAACTAGCATTTTTGATGTGACTAACTATATATATATATATATATATATATATATATATATTTTTTTTTTTAACCATCCGATACATTTCTCTTTTGGGCATTTAGGATGCCCATCTGCATGGATTTCTCCTAGGACCCCTGTATGATAGAGTGGGGATAGGTTAGGCCCATTGCTGGATGTATTCCCTTGCTGGGAAGGCTTACCTCTATTGGTCTTGGTGACCATTGTTACCAAGAAAGGGGCTCGAGAAAAGTGCCAAGTGAGGGAAAATTCCACAACTTGTGAGTGGTCACCAGAGCAATAGATAAGGGAACATCCTCCAATGGGGACACCTGTTCATTTTGCAGATGTGTTTTCACTTTCTGTTGCATCTGCAGAACAGGAAGTGGAGACAAATCCCTGCAGCCCAATATGGGTTTTAATCCTTCCCTACTCCATTTAGAATGTAAAAAATGGTTTACATACATTTTAATATTTGCAGTAGGTGGTACAAAACTCCCTTAAGTTGCATTGGCTTACATTATTCTGCACCGCGAGTGGTGGCATTTTAACAAAGGCAACGCAAATGCTGAAGTGGTGAGGGTTTGATATCATTGGTTTAACAAGGGACAGATCAATAGCAGCCGGTCAAAATTCACTCCCTGAAGTCAGACCAATCCAAGTTCAACTGCTTGCTACGAATTACTGCACATAAAACTTATGTTGAATAAGGTTATAAATGTAAAAGTACAGAACAAAAATGTAAAGGCTTACCCTTTTCTTAAAATAGGTTCTCCACTTGTGGTATTCTCTGACTACAATCTCTATTCTCCTTTTCCAGTACCTTCCTTCTGTAGCTATAGCCTAAATAATAAAGAGATGCACTAGTAATGTACATACACAATGGAAACATCTATGGCTACATACTGATAATGTTTGTCCCTTGACTAATCTGTTCGCTACTGGGGCAATTTTTTCTCTCATCCTTCGCACAAGTTAAAAAATGACCTAAAATCCCCAACACACACACACACACACACACACACACACACACACACACACACACACACACACACACACACACACACACACACACACACACACAGATCTGATGAAGGGCGCAAGCAAGTGAGCCCAAAACGGAAATCTTTTTGAACACTTTCTTTTTTTTAATACTTTGTAGGAGGAGGGGAAGGACTTTCCCAATTAAGCACACCCTCCTGCTTGCATGCTTGGTCTAAGGGCAGATGGATTCCAGGAAAGAGGCTACATTAATGGTCTTGCCCTTACTTTGAAAAACGCCACCTTAGCATTTCTAGCTGCGGCCATCTTGAATGATTGCTCAACAAAATAAAGCATAGAGACATACAGGTCCTTCTCAAAAAATTAGCATATTGTGGTAAAGTTCATTATTTTCTGTAATGTACTGATAAACATTAGACTTTCATATATTTTAGATTCATTACACACAACTGAAGTAGTTCAAGCCTTTTCTTGTTTTAATATTGATGATTTTGGCATACAGCTCATGACAACCCAAAATTCCTATCTCAAAAAATTAGCATATTTCATCCGACCAATAAAAGAAAAGTGTTTTTAATACAAAAAAAGTCAACCTTCAAATAATTATGTTCAGTTATGCACTCAATACTTGGTCGGGAATCCTTTTGCAGAAATGACTGCTTCAATGCGGCGTGGCATGGAGGCAACCAGCCTGTGGCACTGCTGAGGTGTTATGGAGGCCCAGGATGCTTCAATAGCAGCCTTAAGCTCATCCAGAGTGTTGGGTCTTGCGTCTCTCAACTTTCTCTTCCCAATATCCCACAGATTCTCTATGGGGTTCAGGTCAGGAGAGTTGGCAGGCCAATTGAGCACAGTAATACCATGGTCAGTAAACCATTTACCAGGTGCCAGGTCGTGCTGAAAAATGAAATCTTCATCTCCATAAAGCTTTTCAGCAGATGGAAGCATGAAGTGCTCCAAAATCTCCTGATAGCTAGCTGCATTGACCCTGCCCTTGATAAAACACAGTGGACCAACACCAGCAGCTGACATGGCACCCCAGACCATCACTGACTGTGGGTACTTGACACTGGACTTCAGGCATTTTGGCATTTCCCTCTCTCCAGTCTTCCTCCTGACTCTGGCACCTTGATTTCCGAATGACATGCAAAATTTGCTTTCATCCGGAAAAAGTACTTTGGACCACTGAGCAACAGTCCAGTGCTGCTTCTCTGTAGCCCAGGTCAGGCGCTTCTGCCGCTGTTTCTGGTTCAAAAGTGGCTTGACCTGGGGAATGCGGCACCTGTAGCCCATTTCCTGCACACGCCTGTTCACGGTGGCTCTGGATGTTTCTACTCCAGACTCAGTCCACTGCTTCCGCAGGTCCTCCAAGGTCTGGAATCGGTCCTTCTCCACAATCTTCTTCAGGGTCCGGTCACCTCTTCTCGTTGTGCAGCGTTTTCTGCCACACTTTTTCCTTCCCACAGACTTCCCACTGAGGTGCCTTGATACAGCACTCTAGGAACAGCCTATTCGTTCAGAAATTTCTTTCTGCGTCTTACCCTCTTGCTTGAGGGTGTCAATGATGGCCTTCTGGACAGCAGTCAGGTCGGCAGTCTTACCCATGATTGCGGTTTTGAGTAATGAACCAGGCTGGGAGTTTTTAAAAGCCTCAGGAATCTTTTGCAGGTGTTTAGAGTTAATTAGTTGATTCAGATTAGGTTAATAGCTTGTTTAGAGAACCTTTTCATGATATGCTAATTTTTTGAGATAGGAATTTTGGGTTGTCATGAGCTGTATGCCAAAATCATCAATATTAAAACAAGAAAAGGCTTGAACTACTTCAGTTGTGTGTAATGAATCTAAAATATATGAAAGTCTAATGTTTATCAGTACATTACAGAAAATAATGAACTTTATCACAATATGCTAATTTTTTGAGAAGGACCTGTAGGTAGAGGGGGGAGTTTGTTCTGAAGATTAAAAATTAAATAGCATTTTCAGTTTGTGGTGCTCAAATACAGTTCAGTTTTGGTTTAAGTATGTGATTGAGTTTACATTCAGTTTAAATCAGCTAGGCTGGTTAGCAGAAGCATACAGGGACTCTGAACCTTCATACCTCTGGTCTCCTATGTTCATCAAAATCGATTGATGCATCCAAAGGAGTCACAAAATGGCATACTGGATTTTGTCGTTTCTCTATATCTGGAAGGTAAATCAAAAGGTAACTTGAAACAGCCTAATCATTAGGCAAAACATACTGGTAAACCAAAATTGAGTGAAAACAGAGGGATATCTTCATTTTTTTTGTTTTTAAAAAAAAGATCACAGACCCCACTCCTTTCAAAACGTTAAAGGCCAAGTTAATCTTTTCAGGCAGGATTTCACTTTCCATAATAAAATCAAAGCCTTTCCCAATACAGGGGGTCCCCGCGTTACCAACACAATAGGGACTGTAGGTTTGTTCGTAAGTCGAAGTTGTTCGTAAGTCGCAACACTGCATTTGTAAGTGTAACTTCCGGTCGGAACACTGCATTCGTAAGTGTTCGGAAGTGTAACTGCCGCCTTTGCATGGATGTGGGATGTTCCGGGCGCTTGTTAGGTTATCTGGGGCATAGTACGGCAGTGTAGAATGTGTCGGAGCTTCTCGAAAGTTATCGTAGAGCACAAGTGAACGGCGTTTGAGGCCGTTCGTAAGTAGGAGTCGTTCGTAACTCGGGTGTTCATAACTCAGGGACCCCCTGTATCTTTTCTGCCCACGTCATACCAATGTGCTGATCTCACTTACCTAGTCCATGGCAGCTTTTAGAATCTTAACCTCTGCGCTCAAAATGTTAAGTGTTTTCTAAACGCATCACATCCTGTATCATGTGACCATCCAGGAAACGTCATATCCCATAATGCACTACCTTACTGCACCACAGACAAGGGCATGCCAACCTCTCTGGACCACACCTCATCAGTAAGGATGAGCTCCGGCGTGTTCGCATAGTACACGTGCAGAGCCCGCCAGGAAGTGGGCTCTGTGCTAATGACAGGCAGGGAGACATTTCCCGATGCTTGGCTGCAGAGATCGGGAAATGTCTCCCTGGCTGTGATTAGCGCAGCGCGGTGCCGACTTCCTGGCGGGCTCTGCACGTGTACTGTGCGAACACGTCAGAGCTCATCCTTACTCATCACTATACTACTACCCCCCCCCCCCCTATTTTCCAACCACATTCCTACTTCTTGCTTTAAGGTGTCCAATCGCCTTTAGAGAGATACCATCAACTATGTAGCACAATGGCCTGCCTGATTGGATTGTTAAGATGGGTCCTCCTATTACACAGTTCTGGTAAATCTAAAGCAAACTATATACAGAGATTGTACAAATAGATATGGCCATCTTTATAACAGGTGCATGAGAGTGGATGGACACAGCTGTCATTGCTCTTGTGTAAATACACCAATTTCACTTTCAGACCCCAGCCACACCTAGCGTAGTTGGAGTGCACTTTTTTAGATGTGTTTTTTCCTTGTGACACACAAGACAGCCAATTGATTTTTATTGGACTGTCCTACATGCGGCAAAGTAGTTCATGGGACATTCTGGCATATTTTTTTTACTGAGCATTTTGCATATCTAATCACTTTGTATCCAAATCAGGCAGGCCCTTGCACTACATAGTAGATGGCAGATCAAGAAAATGTATCAGATTGTATAGTGTATGGTGAGCTTTACAGACTCAAGGACACATGTTCTGTTTTCAGTATGAAAGCTCTGCTCCACACATAGGCGGTTATGCGATTACTCAGCTCCTGCACACTCTGCCAAATGGACATTCTATGCACGAAAAAAGGGTACAAAATGATCGATCAGCAGGAGAAAAACACTGGCTATGTATTCAGTGAGAATGGTGCCCTTATATAATGCCTGCAATTTAAAAGCATGTAATAGACTAATCTCCTGGAGCAGGAGGGTGGGTGCAGGTTGCGTGTTAATGAGGTCAGTTGCTGAACTACTTCATTCGAACAGGTTTTCACATCCCAAAGGGACGAAAACCAGAAAGTCCTTTTCTACACTGGAAGTTAAAGTAATGCCTGTCCTAGAATATAGAGAAAGCTTGTTTTTTTTGCAACAGAGGTACAGTAATAGTATATTGGTACATAGGGATGTTAGAATTTAAAAGGAAAAAAAAATAAGAAAAATAAACTTAGCCTATAAAGCGGTGTTAAAGCCAAAAAAATTATATATTGCAGCTTATCAATCATTAGATGTGGTACCTGCTTTAGTTTTTATTTTTTAGGAGCACCCCCCCTCGTTTTCACCTGGTGATCTGGCCAGTGACACGCCCCTTGTATTAGGGTGCCGACACTCTGGATGAATGCTCATCGGGGCACCTTTAACCACTTAACGACCGCTCACTGTATATATACGTCGGCAGAATGGCACCGACAGGCACAATCACGTAGAGTGTACGTGATTGCCTTTGTATAGTTGGGGGGTCCAATCGGACCCCCCTCCTATACAGTGAGCGGTGGCTAAGTGTCCGGGAGCGTTCCGGGATGAGGGGGCAGCCATTCGTTTCTGGCCACCCCCTCGCGATCGCTCCCGGCGAATGGAAATGCCCCCTCTGTGTCAGACAGAGGGAGCAGGAGGAAGTGATGTCATCTCTGGTGTGGCGCTCACATATAACGAGCGCCGTACAAGAGAAGACATCAGGTCAGTGCACACAACACTACACTGACACCAGGACACATAGGGACATAAATCGCCCCCCCAGACCACCCCCCCCAGCCCCCAGTCACAGTGTCACTGATTGCAGTGACCATTTATTTAGTGATCACTGCAATCAGTGACATTTGTGACTGTAAAAGTGTCACCAAAGTTTAGTCTTAGGTCCAGTGTAGCCCCCTAACCCCCCCTAATAAAGGTTTAACCCCCTGATCACCCCCCAGATAACGCTTTCACCCCCTATCACCACTGTCGCTAAGCGATTATTTTTCTGATCGCTGTCTTAGCGTCAGTGATGCCGATCAGCAGCCAGTAATTTTTTTTAGGTTCGCCGCATGTTTTTATAGCGTCCGGTACCCCAATATATTATCTAATAAAGGTTTAACCCCCTTGATCGCCCCCCAGGTAACCCTTTCACCCCCTATCACCACTGTCACTAAGCGATCGTTTTTCTAAACGCTGTCTTAGTGTCGGTGATGCAGATCGGTAGCTGGTAATTTTTTTTAGGTTCGCCGCAGGTTTTTATAGCGTCAGGTACCCCCATATATTATCTAATAAAGGTTTTAACCCCCTAATTGCCCCTAGTTAACCCTTTCACCAGTGATCACCATATAAGTGTTACGGGTGACGCTGGTTAGTTAGTTTGCTTTTTATAGTGTCAGGGCACCCGCCGTGTATATAACCCAATAAAGGTTTAACCCCCTGATCGCCCGGCGGGTGATATCAATTAAGTTTTAGCGTCAGAGAGGGTCTGAGTCACACCCCAGGCAGCGTCAGGTTAGTGCCAGTAACGCTAACACCCACGCGTGAAGCATACACCCCCCTTAGTGGTATAGTATCTGAACAGATCAATATCTGATCAGATCAGATCTATACTAGCGTCCCCAGCAGTTTAGGGTTCCCAAAAACGCAGTGTTAGCGGGATCAGCCCAGATACCTGCTGGCACCTGCGTTTTGCCCCTCCGTCCAGCCCAGGCCACCCAAGTGCAGTATCGATCGATCACTGTCACTTACAAAACACAACACACATAACTGCAGCGTTCGCAGAGACAGGCCTGATCCCTGCGACTCCAGTGCTGTAGGAGGTGATTTCACAACCACAGTTAAAAAAAAAAAAAGCAAATATGCCGAAGCATTGGGGCAGCAGGAGCAGAGGAGCGATTTTGCTCCTAATGCCACGTACATACGGTCGAAATTCCGACGGAGGCTTGCCCGTGGAAAAGTCCGACCATGTGTGTGCGGCATAACTTTTTTGCGGGAGGATGCCCCCATGCTTCGGCATATATAAATGGTGCGTGTATGCCCATCATTGGAAGTGGGTGGATGAAGGGCGGTATTCTAATGGTGGGCATACCCACCGATCAATCTCTTTTTTCGTTCAGCCAACTGGCTGCATGAAAAAAAAAAAGATTACAATACATGTCCAACAAGGACCAGCAACGTACTGGTATGTTGCTGGACTTTGAATGTTTATACCAGAATGATGCCTGCGGGTTTAGGTATCATCTTGGTATCATTCTTTTCAGCCTGCGGCCGGCTTTCATGTAAAAGCAATCCTAGCGGCTAATTAGCCTCTGGACTGCTTTTACAAGCAGTGGGAGGGAATGCCCCCCCCCCCCCCGGATATAAAAAGCACCATTGGGAAATTGGGAAAGCATTTTATCACACCGATCTTGGTGTGGTCAGATGCTTTGAGGGCAGAGGAAAAATCTAGGGTCTAGAAGACCCCAGTTTTTTCAAAAAAAGGAGTACCTGTCACTACCTATTGCTATCATAGGGGATATTTACATTCCCTGAGATAACAATAAAAATGATAAAAAAAAAAAAAAAAATACTTGGAACAATTTAAAAATAAAATAAAAAAGCAAAATTAATAATAATAAAAAAAAAAAAAAAAAAAAAAAAAAGCACCCCTGCTCTTGCCCAATGGCGAACGCAAGCGTCGGTCTGGCATCATATGTAAACAGCAAGTGCACCATGCATGTAAGGTATCACCGCGAAGGTCAGATCGAGGGCAATCATTTTAGCAGTAGACCTCCTCTGTAAATCTACTGGGGTAACCTGTAAAGGCTTTTAAAGGCTTTTAAAAATGTATGTAGTTTGTCGCCAATGCGCATTTGTGCGAAATTTTAAAGCATGTCGTGTTTGGTATCTATGTACTCGGCCTAAGATCATCTTTTTTATTTCATCAAACATTTGGGCAATATAGTGTGTTTTAGTGCATTAAAATTTAAAAAAAAGTGTATTTTTTAACCCAAAAAATGTGTTTGAAAAATCGCTGCGCAAATACTGTGTAGAAAAAAAAAATGCAACACCCACCATTTTAATCTGTAGGGCCTTTGCTTTAAAAATATATATAATGTTTGGGGGTTCAACATAATTTTCTTGCAAAAAAAAAAAAAAGTTTTCATGTAAACAAAAAGTGTCAAAAAGGGCTTTGTCTTCAAGTGGTTAGAAGAGTGGATGTAAGCTTCCTAATGTTGTGTATAAAATGCCAGAACAGTTCAAAACCCCCCAAATGACCCCATTTTGGAAAGTAGACACCCCAAGCTATATACTGAGAGGCATGTCGAGTCCATGGAATATTTTATATGTTGACACAAGTTGCGGAAAAACTACAATTTTTTTTTTTTTTTGCACAAAGTTGTCACTAAATGATATATTGCTCAAACATGCCATGGGCATATGTGGAATTACACCCCAAAATACATTCTGTTGCTTCTCCTGAGTACGGGGATACCACATGTGTGAGACTTTTTGGGAGCCTAGCCACGTACGGGACCCCAAAAACCAAGCACCGCCTTCAGGCTTTCTAAGGGTGTAAATTTTTGATTTCACTTCTCACTGCCTATCACAGTTTCGGAGGCCATGGAATGCCCAGATAGCACAAACCCCCCCAATTGACCCCATTTTGGAAAGTAGACACCCCAAGCTATTTGCTGAGAGGTATTGTGAGTATTTTGCAGATCTCGCTTTTTGTCACAAAGTTTTGAAAAAAAAAAAAATTATATATATATTTTCTTTCCTAATTTTCAAAAACAAATGAGCTGTAAAATACTCGCCATTCCTCTCAGCAAATAGCTTGGGGTGTCTATATTCCAAAATGGGGTCATTTGGGGGGGTTTTGTGCGATTTTGGCATTTTATGGCTTTCGAAACTGTGATAGGTAGTGAGGAGTGAAATCAAAAATTTGTGCCTAGAAATCCTGAAGGCGGTGCTTGGTTTTCGGGGTCCCGTACGCGGCTAGGCTCCTAAAAAGTCCCACACATGTGGTATCCCCGTACTCAGGAGAAGCAGAAAAATGTATTTTGGGGTGTAATTCCACATATAACCATGGCATGTGTGAGCAATATATCATTTAGTGACAACTTTTTGTAATTTTTTATTTTTTTTGTCATTATTCAATCACTTGGGACAAAAAAAATATATTCAATGGGCTCAACAGGCCTCTCAGCAATTTCCTTGGGGTGTCTACTTTCTAAAATGGGGTCATTTGGGGGGGTTTTGTGCTATTTTGGCATTTTATGGCCTACGAAACTGTGATAGGTAGTGAGGAGTGAAATCAAAAATTTGCGCCCTTAGAAATCCTGAAGGCGGTGCTTGGTTTCCGGGGTCCCGTACGCGGCTAGGCTCCCAAAAAGTCCCACACATGTGGTATCCCCGTACTCAGGAGAAGCAGCAAAATGTATTTTGGGGTGAAATTCCACATATAACCATGGCATGTGTGAGCAATATATCATTTAGTGACAACTTTTTGTAATTTTTTTTTTTTTTTTTTTTAGTCATTATTCAATCACTTGGGACAAAAAAAAAAATTTCAATGGGCTCAACATGCCTCTTAGCAATTTCCTTGGGGTGTCTACTTTCCAAAATGGGGTCATTTGGGGGGGTTTTGTACTGCCCTGTCATTTTAGCACCTCAAGAAATGAGATAGGCAGTCATAAATTTAAAGCTGTGTAAATTTCAGAAAATGTACCCTAGTTTGTAAACTCTATAACTTTTGCGCAAACCAATAAATATACGCTTATTGACATTTTTTTTACTAAAAACATGTGGCTGAATACATTTTGGCCTAAATGTATGACTACAATTGAGTTTATTCAATTTTTCTTATAACAAAAAGTAGAAAATATCATTTTTTTTCAAAATTTTCGGTCTTTTTCTGTTTATATCGCAAAAAATTAAAATCGCAGAGGCAATCAAATACCATTAAAAGAAAACTATTTGTGGGAAGAAAAGGACGCAAATTTCGTTTGGGTACAACATTGCATGTCCGCACAATTTACAGTTAAAGCAGCGCAGTGCAAAATTCTGAATTCACCTCTGGTCCTTTAGCTACCAAATGGTCCGGGGCTTAAGTGGTTAAAGTGGTTGTAAACCCGGTAAAAAAAAAAATTTTTTTTATAACAACCTGGAAGAGAAAGGCATAATGAGCTAATATGACTAGCATAATAGCTCATTATGCATCACTTACCTTAGGTTGAGGCCCCCGAAGCCGTCCTCGTCTCCCTCTTCAGCCGCATCCATCGCTGCGGCGATAGCCGGAAGGTTACTTCCGGGTATCGCCGCACCAGCCAATCACAGCGCCGCTCCGGCGCTGTGATTGGCCGGAGCGGCGGAGACGTCACTCTGCGCATGCGCGCGAGAGATGTCACATTCGGCTACGCCCAGCGATTGCTGGGAAGTAGCCGATTTTGTGAATGGATTAACCCCATGAATGCGCCGTTGTCTACGGAGCGCATGCGCCGTAGACAGCGGCGCCTGTCATTTTTAGTAAATATCTCCTAAACCGTGTAGGTTTAGGAGATATTTCTTGCACCTACAGGTAAGCCTTAATCTAGGCTTACCTGTAGGTGCAAGTTGAAAAAGTGGGTTTACAACCACTTTAAACAGCAGCATTGTTAATATGGGGGCATCAAAGTGTTAAATGGCCTGGCAGATTTAGACACTAACAAAGACAAACCCCAGCTAACACTTTTAAGCAGTTAGAGCAACAGTTTCATTCTATTTGGAATAAAGGTTTTACATAAATAAAAGCTGATCATTGTAAGCACCCGTCAATGGTTCATCTCGTCCCTCTAACATCTGCAGGACACCTTGTTCTGTTGAAAAACAGAATTACTGGTCAGATCACCAGGTGAAATTCCATCCATTGTTTTGTGAAGGACTTAAAGTGGTTGTAAACCCACTTATGCAACTTGTACCTAGATTAGGGCTAACCTGTAGGTACCTAGATTAGGGCTAACCTGTAGGTACCTAGATTAGGGCTAACCTGTAGGTACCTAGATTAAGGCTAACCTGTAGGTACCTAGATTAAGGCTAACCTGTAGGTACCTAGATTAAGGCTAACCTGTAGGTACCTAGATTAAGGCTAACCTGTAGGTACCTAGATTAAGGCTAACCTGTAGGTACCTAGATTAAGGCTAACCTGTAGGTACCTAGATTAAGGCTAACCTGTAGGTACCTAGATTAAGGCTAACCTGTAGGTACCTAGATTAAGGCTAACCTGTAGGTACCTAGATTAAGGCTAACCTGTAGGTACCTAGATTAAGGCTAACCTGTAGGTACCTAGATTAAGGCTAACCTGTAGGTACCTAGATTAAGGCTAACCTGTAGGTGCAATAAATATCTCCTAAACCTACACGGTTTAGGAGATATTTGCTAAAAATTACATGCATCTGTGTCTACGGCGCATGCGCGCCGTAGACAATGGCGCATTCATAGGGTTAATCCCATTCACAAATCCGGCTTAGCCAGATTTGGCGGCTCCCGCGCACATGCGGAGTCACGTCTTCGCCGCTCCGGCCAATCACAGCACCGGAGCGGCGATACCCGGAAGTAACCTTCCGGCTATCGCAGCAGCGATGGCTGCGGCTGAAGAGGGAGACGAGGACGGCTAAGGTAAGTGATGCATAATGAGCTAGTATGCTAGTCATACTAGCTCATTATGCCTTTGTCTTGCAGGTTGTTTTTAAAAAAAAAAAAATTACAGGGTTTACAACCACTTTAAGCTAGAGACATGCTATACAGGTTTTCTTTAGGATTTACCAAACTCATAAAAAAGGTGTCAAACCTAAACACTTTCAATTGTATGAAATCAGGCAGGCCCTTGGACTACATATTTGAAGGTAAATCTAAGGGAAATTGAACAGCAAAAGTTGTATAGTGTGTATCCAGCTTAATTCCTTCCTAAAAGAAAGAATGCTTATAAAAAAGTAAACCAATGCAGCCATCACAGAATTGGCAAGAAGCAATATAATAAGTGGATTTGGGTTTAATACCCCCAAGTGATTTAAAACCTACATTAGACTTAATGGTAACTGTATTTCTACAAACCTTCCAGGGCGGCACACCTGAGGGATGAGGGCTCCTCCCCACAGGAAACACAATCAATTGACAGCTTGTTATAAGACCCCACCCTTCCCCTTGATCACCAGTATGTAATAAAGTAATCCTGAACTGGTTAACAAGGAACATAGCGCCATATAGGTACTTACCACCTAGCATTTAGCTTATCTTTCCCTTCACATGGGGCGGGAAGTAGGCCTGCCGTCCTGGAAGGTTCGTAGAAAAACCGTTACCGGTAAGTCGAACGTAGGTTTTCTCCTATCACCTTCCAGGATGGCACACCTGAGGGGATAATGAAGTAACCACAGGCCTACTTTAGGGTGGGACCCCTGCCTGCAAGGCCTTTCTGCCAAATGCCAGGCTTTTGACTTGAACTTTTTACCTCCACTCCCTAGAGCGTGATGAAGGTATCCTAGCTGGATAACGTAACTGATCTGCAGGTCTGCTCCACCTATGTCCCTGCCTTCTCTTTGGATGCAGGATCTAGGTGGCATGGGCTCTTAAAGATAAAATCTGAGAGTCTGTGAATTTTGTAAGTTAGAAAAATTTACTGTGTCAACCTTCTAGCAATCGTGGTCTATAATGTCTAACTATTGCACAAGACCACTAAAGAGACTAATCAGACTTGTTCTGTGAAAAACTGAACTACTTTGGTCAAAGAACATCTGGTTTTAAACCATTAGTCTGTTCAGGAGAATGATTTAGAAAAAAAGGCTCCCTGACAATCCTTGTGGGTCCCCTTTTTATTTATTTATTTGCCATAGCCATGGTGAAAAGGAAAAACCCACTTAAGGACAATAGATTAAGGGAAGCTTATTCCCTGGGCTCAGAGGACTGGACAGGTATGTAACCAAGCATACCCACTTCTGGCTTTCTTCCCATCTGAATGCTGACATGTCAGATGTAAAAAAGTGTTCTATATCCCCAGGCTCCTTATAACCCTGCGGGTAGATGCATTAAAACTAAGCAGAAAGGAGCCTGGTAAGAACTGATAGTAACAATTTCATAAATATCAGGTGTCCGAGACCGTAGTCCACACCAAGCACCAATGGGTGCCTCTTGGTACCAATGAGTGTCAAGTTAAGCAGATCCCTACTACAGGGAATTAATTCTATAGTATGAGTAAAAGACGAATATTGGCTAGCTAGATCCAGTTTGTCCAAGGGGGTCAGGTAAACAGGTCAGAAGTTTTGATGCTGCATCTTCAAGTCCAAAAAAAAAAAAAAAAAATCCTATGAACATAGAAGTTCTTGCAAAAAAATCATGATGGGTGATTTTATGACCTTCTTCCAGTGTCTTATAACCCTACTGGGTTCAAGCCTACGGAATGCCTCTGGCATGCCTGAATGTAAAGGACTGAATTTTTTGCAGTCAGAAATCCTGTTCCTTCCATGTGCATGGAAAATAAGGTCTGAAATAAAAGTGACAAATATATAATATCACAGATATACAGGCCATAAATCTTATATTTCTGAAGGGTAGCAAGCTAAAGCTTTATATGGAATACAAAACAGGAAGACACACCCAGTCTTCATTGTTGCATTTTCTGATATACAGTCACCTGTAGAACGGAGAAGACACAAACAAAAACGTAAAATGTTGTATATTTCTAATATGTATTAAGATACCATCTTATAACCTAAGCAAAGAGAAAGGACAAATTTCAAAATGTGTGCTTCTGATGCTCAACAAGTTAAGGTCATACATCCAACAGAAAGGACACTAACAAGTGCAAATGTGGTGTTTTTCTGAGCAATCAATATGAACAGAGAAGACACAGACACCTTTTACTGCTGTGTTTTTCTGATGTACAGCAAACTAAGGTAATAGATGCAAGACAGAAGGACAAGAAACACTTTGGTGTTGTGTATTCCTGATACCGAACGCAGTACGGTCATATAACCAACAGAAATTATACCAATACATATTGTGCATTTCTGATGATCAGGAAAATGCAATCGCATAGCCAATATGACAACAGAAAAGACACACGCGACCTACAGTTGTGCATTGCTGGACCACGTGCAGTCATAACCGGCAGAGAGTGACACTAAAAGACTTCTGATTAACAGGGTATAGACATAAAACCAACAGAAATGTCACCAACAATTCAATGCAGTCCATTTCATACTAGCATCACTGCACAGTCATATAACCGACAGAAACGTCACTAGCAAAAACTCAATGCTGTGCGTTTCTGAATAGCAAACTTGTACAGTCAAATAACCAACCGAAATGTCACTACCAATAATACAATGTTGTGCAATTCTTATTAACAAACTTGTACAGTCATATAACCAACAGAAAAGTCGCTATCAGTAACTCAATGTCGTGTGTTTCTGATTAGCAACAGTGTCCAGTCATATAGCCAACAGAAATGTCACTAATAATAGTTCAATGTTGTGCGTTTCTGAATAGCAACCTTGTACGGTTATATAACCAACAGAAAATGTCGCTGACAAATCAATGTTGTGCATTTCTGATTAGCAATAGTGTACGGTTATATAATAGAAGTGTCATTAACAATTCAATGTTGTGTTTTTTGATAAGCAACAGTGTACAGTCACAATCAATATTATGCATTTCTAGTGAGCCATAAGATAGTTACAAAACAGAAAAGACAAAACAAACTTCCAATGTTGTGTATTTCTGATGTGTGGTCAAACAATCTATCCTAGGCATAGCCTGAACTCCAGATACTAATCCTTCACTCACCAGTGAAGGAACATGGTAGTTCCAAATAATGGAAGTCTGAGGTGTGTGACTATACCACACTAGTGGTAGCTGTTACCCTACTACTGCATAAGTCTGAGTAGGTGTGGCTAGCCCACACACAGGCGGGAGCGAGTTCAAGCATCTAAGGTCTTAACGAGCACAGACCCAGAGATCAATTAAGTCTCTCAGAAAAAGAAGAGGTGATCACAATCTTAGCCTGGAGGCAATCCGACACCTGTAGGGCTTCACACTAAATACAGGCTAGTTTATATAGCTCTAGCATAGAGGTTTGCACCAGGAACCCATCAATTAAGGGTTGCAGGATAGCATTTTAGGCTTCTCGTACGGCCCACAGGTGGGTTGTAGCCCAAACCACAAGAGGTCTTGATTAACTCTTACACACCGATAGATATAGCAGCAGTGTAAGGAGGAAAGAATAGGTTGGAACTTGAGATGTTGCCCATAACAAGCAACCCCCTCAAGGATAATATGTTCGCAAGGGTGCCCCTTACTGTGCCACCCCACCCTATGGGTAAAAATTTAGGAGGCAGGTTTTTAAGAGCAAAAAAAAAAAAAAAACCCTCTAAATGCACCATCATGGAGCTACCTGCCAGATTCATAGCAGCTGGCCCTGATCCTTTAGGGATTGATTGAGTAGGAACACCCTGGATTTGAGCCTTGCTCAGCCACCTATATATATCTTGTCCTGTGCTGAGGTTACTCTAGGGCAGTGGTTCTCAACTCCTGTCCTCAGGACCCACTAACAGGCCAGATTTTAAGTATTACCTTGGTGAGATGCAGACTAGAATACTGCAATCCCTGAGCAGCAAATTATATCACCTGTGATGCATTTCAGTTATCTTGCAAACCTGGCCTGTTGGTGGGCCCTGAGGACTGGAGTTGAGAACCACTGCTCTAGGGGCTTCTGGAATCTCCTCAGTGGCATATATTGCCTGCAGGGGTCCATCCAGATCCACTAGGGTGAAAAGGTGTCTTCTTAACCTTGCATCCTCCTGAGTCTGGCTTAACAGGTCTAGATCCAACTCCCCCTCTGAGCTATGTTCTGACCTGGCCTTCCATATCCCCCCCCGTCCTCTTCTTCCTCTGCCTGGACTAGAGGGAGTGATTGTGAGGGTTGGAGACGGGCACTAGGTCCCCCTCCAAAGAGGCTCTCCTGGGAGGATGTGCCTTCTCTAGGGGCAAGTTCCTCTGTGTCAGGACCCTGGGTTGCTGACTGCCCGGCGGCTTCACGGAAAGCTTCAACTGTTGCCAGAATTTCCGTCTGCATTGATGACATTTTTTCATCTGTGTAGAAGCCTCTTTCCCTGCTAATTTATTGATACAGTTATAGTAAAAGGGCTTCAAATGGGACTTTGGGAGTTTATCCTTACATTACCCACATTTTTTATTTTTTTTGAGGAGCTATGCCCTGTTGCGGCAGGAGGTTGTTTATGTGAGGCCTCCTGGGCTCCGCTGGGGGATTCTGTAAGACAAGAGATATAACATAAATACATAACATTACTCCGTCTTCCCCTAGAACTGCGGGTTTGTACTGGGGAGGGGGGAAAGGGTAAGGTGAGTGGTGAAGCCCAGTCCTGTTCTGGCTGGCCCAGGGATTCTCAGACCCCTGGAAGCCAGGACCTCTCGCTCCCTTCCCCCTCCTCCCTTTCTTAGGGGGGTTTGTACTCACGGGCCCCGACCTGGATCTGCCCGCAGTTGTCGTTGCCTTCCCTTCCTCTTGTTCCATTAGGAGGTTGGCTGGGTCCTGGGCTGCTGGTACTGCTAGAAGGGCTGGTACAGCAAGCCGACCACTTCCCACCACCTTGCTCTGCTCCACGCCACTCTCCACGCTGTCTCCCGGCGTTTCTAGCACTTCCGGGTTGTGCTGCAACTCCGGCACCGCCCATTTCCAGTGATGCGGTCGTGTTCAGAATGAAGCTTGGAGTGCAGTGCTTCCTGTAATAGTAAACCCGGAAGTGAAGAGAGCGGCTAATTGCGGTGGTTTATGCAATGCAGCAATGGCACGCACTCCCTGCGGCCAGAGCGCTAGTGCACACTTGGGGCGACCTGTGAGAAGGACAAGGCCTACAGGTTAGTTTAACCCTCCCCGGCCTCCCTAAAACCTGTCTCAACAGGGGTACACCATCAGACCCTCCCCAGTCATTAGGTCTTTAAAACAAACATGTCGCTGTGTTCGGGAGAAACGCAATCAATACTGGGGGATCAAGGGGAAGGGTGGGGACTTATAACAAGCTGTCAATTGAATGTTTCCTGTGGGGAGGAGCCCTTATCTCTCAGGTGTGCCGTCCTGGAAGGCGATAGGAGAAAATAAGTTTTATTATACAGTTAGTATTTATTATTAAGATTGCATTCCAATATTTTTGCATTTTAACACTTATGTGGTAAAGTTACACAATGTGTACAGAACAGTTTATTTTTTGTTATACAGTAGAAAGCGCAGCAGAAAACTGCAGTTTGTCTAGAATAGGAAGTGAATGAAAATTTCCTCAGCTGGACACCGCAAAAACATTTGACAGGGTTATTAACAATTTCTTACTCTATCCAAAGCTAAAATACCAAATTTTCGGCTTTACTTTTAGGCCTCTTGCACACGATACTCCTGTTTGAGCATTTTTTTTTATTTATTTTTTTGTATGTATTTTCATGCATATGCAATTTTTGCACAAATTCGAGCTTTTGTTCTGCACAGTGTAAATGGGTATTTGCGCACATTTTGCACGAATGAGGCGTAAATTACTGACCAAAAAATAGGATTTTGTACTCTCCATAAAATCCTTTTCTCCTAAGTTCATTGACGAACACACGCACTTTAGTCCTGACCTTAGGGTTATAATCGCCACCTTTAGGAGAGGACTAGGCAGAACATGTTAAAAAACAGCAAACTTGTTTGTGTGCAGTCCTACTGGCTACAACCCCTCACACTGCATCCAGCAGCTCAGTTCGTCAAAAAGCAGTACAAACATAAAGAGGGGTGGGTGCTGTGTCCGTCAATGAACTTCGAGAAAAGGATTTTATGGCCAGTACAAAAATCCTATTTTCTCTTTCGTTCATTGACGGACACAGCACTTTAGTCTTGACTTTATGCCCTAAAAAAGCCTGAATCACGATCTGTCTGATCCACCGAGAAATGGTGGCCGACGAGACCGCCAGGCCCTTCTTTGGACCAACCGACACAAACAGTGAGTCTGACCTCCGAAACGGAGCTGTAGCAGACAGATACGCCCGCAGAGCTCGGACCACGACCATGGAATGCAAAGCAACCTCTTTGGGATGCGACGGCCGAGGACACAAGGATGGAAGCACAATGTCCTCATTTCAGATGAAAGGCCAAAACAACCTTGGGAAGAAATGAAGGCTGGGGGCGTAGCACCGCCTTATCCTTGTGGAGGATTAAGTAGGGAGACTTGCAAGACAAGGCCGCCATTTCAGAAACCTTCCTGGCAGAGGTAATAGCCACCAGAAAGGCTACTTTCTGAGAGAGTGTCAACAGGGAAATCTCTGTTTTCAAACGGTGGATTTTGAAGTACCGATAGCACCAGGTTCAAATCCCACGGAGGCAGCGGTGGTCGAACCCCCTGTACAAACGTACTCACCAGTGAATGAGCCGCCAAAAAGGTCGTTGAAAGACAGCCAAGGCTGATATCTGTCACTTAATGGTGCTTAAGGCAAGCTTTTGATCCACTCCACGCTGTAAAAACAGCAGGCTCCTGGAAACCGAATATGTACGTGGACGCAATCCCATATCCTCACACAGAAACGTAGGCCTTCCATGTGCGATGATAAATCTTCCGAGAAGACGACTTCCGCGCCCTCAGTATGGTGGATATTACCGAATCCGACAGGCCTCGGTCCTTCAGCACCTGACTTTCAACAGCCATGCCATTAAAGCCAGCGACTGTAAAGCGAGATGAAGTAAAAAAGGACCATGGAACAGAAGGTCCTCTCGCATCAGCAGTCACCAAGGAACATCCGCCACCAGGGGCGCTGAGGCAAATCTGGGGCAATAAGAATCATCGGAAACCCCTCGGTCTCCACTCTGTGAAGCAGACGAGGAAGAAGTTTTAGCAGGGGGGGGGGGGACAGGGAGGCATAAATTAGCCAATACTGTCTCCATGGAGCCACCAACGCGTCTGACCAAGGACTTGGGTAGTCCGCTAGCCAGTTTTCTACAGCCGGAATGTACACAGCCGATAGGGCCGGCACACGCCGCTCTGCCCACCGCAGGATAGGAGCGACCTCCAATGCTGCAGCAGAGCTCCTTGTTCCTCCTTGATGGTTGACATACGTCACCGCCGTGACGTTGTGGGACTGGATCCTGGCTGGGTGTCCCTTCAACCTCTGGCCATGTGGAGAGGCACCGCCTGATCGCTCGAAGTTTCAGCACATTGATCGGCAGGTGGGATTCTTCCTGCGTCCAGCGACCCTGTGTTGACTGTACGCCCCAGGCTGGCGTCCGTCGTGATCACCGTCCAGTGAAAAGGAAGGAACGACGTCCCGGACTGAAGGGCCGGAGACCTCAGCCACCAGATCAGGGAATCCCTGACTAGCCGGCCCACCCGAATTTGACAATCCAGAGACAATGGAGATTTGTCCCATTTGGACAGGATCTCCTTTTGCAGGACTCTAATGTGGAATTGCGCATACGGTACCGCCTCGAAAAGGTGGCTACCATGAGACCCAGGGACTCGCATGAAAAAGCGCAGCGACGACCACCTGCGGGACGCCAACAGCATCACCGCAGCCTGAAGAGTCTGCAACTTGTCCGAAGGGAGAAAAACTCGCCTCTGAGGAGTCCAAAATCAAGCCTAGGTATTCCAGGCGTTGAGTCGGCACCAACACCGACTTCTGGAGGTTCAGTACCTAACCAAACTCCCGAAGAGTGACTGCCGATCGCCACATACTCCTTTAAATCTGAGGAGGAAGCTGCTCTCAGAAGGAGGTCGTCCAGGTAGCCCACAATATATCGATCCCTCTCTGCCTCAGCAAAGCCAGAATCGGGGCGAGCACCTTGGTGAAAACACTTGGTGCCGACGCCAGGCCAAAAAGGGAGAGCTACAAATTGGTAGTGATCATCCCTGACTGCAAACCGCAAAAACCTCTGATGCCTGACGAATATGGGGACATGCAAGTATGCGTCCTGGATGTCCAATGACGCCAGAAAATCCTCCGGATGGAGTGCAGCGACCACAGAGCGAACTGATTCCATCCTGAACCTTTGTACTTTTACAAAGCAGTGGAGGGCCTTGAGATCCAGGATTGGACGGACCCCGTCCTTTTTTGGGACTACAGATTGGAGTAGAATCCCTGAAACCTTTCCGGCGACGGCACAGGTACTATCACCCCGAGCATCAGCAGGTCCTGCACTGCCCCAAACAAGGCGTCCCGACGAGCCGGAAGAAGATGAAGGTTGGAGGGAAAAAAAAAAATCTGTTTAGTGGACAAGAAAGAAACTCTTGTACCCTGATGAAACCACTTCGCAAACCCACTTGTCGGAAAGTAGAGAGGTTCAACGAGCTGCAAACTCTCCAAGGCGACCCCCCACCCGACAGTCGGGCGGGGGCAAACCTTCATGCTGTTGCAGATTCTCGCAGGCTTGCGAAACCAGGGACGCTTTTGTCCCTCAGCGGGCACCTTGTCGGCCTGGGAACACTTACCTGCGGGCCCGGACGGACAAAAAAAAAAAACTGCTTCTGAGAGGAGGAGGGCCCTGGCCTACGGCATGGCTCCTTACCTTTTCTGGATTGTGGGAGCAGCGTGCTCTTACCCCCAGTAACATTCTTAATAATGTCATCCAGTGAGGCTCCAAATAGCCTCTCTCCCTGGAAGGGCAAATCCGCCAGAGCCTTCTTGGATGTCTGGTCCGCGGACCAGCATTTTAGCCAAATCAGGCGACGTAGCACCACAGCAGATACTGAGGCTCTGGAAAGCAAGGGAGCTGTATCCAAGGCCGCATCGCAGACATACTTAAGGCCATGCACTAACTGGTCTGCCAGTTCTATGCAGACCGGGGAAGCATGTTGCTTTTCCAACTCACGGTGCAACAATTTTGCCCATTCTGTGTCTGACACCAGGGCCGTGGTCAACACTGGCCGTAATGCCGACCCCACTACTGTGAACATGGACCGGGCCACCGCCTCAGCCCTCCTGTCTGCAGGGTCCTTAAAAGCAGGGGTCCCCTCCACCAGAATTAGTGGTTACCTTATTTAACCTGGATACCGGGGGGTCCAAAATCGGGGGGGAAGATGTCCATTTTTTCAGAAAACTCTCCTCAAAGGGGTAACGGACCGCCATGCGTTTTGGGACCGAAAAGGCCCGCTGCGGCTGTTCCCATTCTTTGTATATAAAAACTTATCAAAAAAAGTTAGGTAGGGAAACACCTTAAGTGCGGATCAGCTTGTGGGACCCAAAAGGGACCGACACCTCAGTAGATGCCCCCGCCATATCCTCCAATTTTAGGGTATCCCGCACTGCGGTGATAAGTGCTCCAACAAGCGCCATTTCCTGAGCTGACCCGGAGTAATCCTCACTGTCCTAATGGTCCTGGTCCACATCCTCTGACAGGTCAGAACAGGGGTTGTTTGCCACAGCAAGGCCCGAGTCTGAATCAGAGCTGTCCCCAGAAGATGGTGGGGGGGGGTGTTTTTTACCCCCCCTTTGCGCCCGCACACCGCTTCCACCCTGACAACAAAGGACTCCAGGACCGCCGGCAAAGCGTCCATAGGCACCGCAGGTGCAGGGGAACCGGTTGCCACCACAGGGATGTCTGGGGAAGAAGCGCCAGCTTCTGACGCCATGCTGACCCACACTCGCCTGACACCCGTTAGGGACCCAAGGCAAGGTACACAAAAAGTCCACCCTCCTAGCTGCCACAGACTGAGGGGCCCCACCAGAGGACTCACCACCCCGACCCAGGCACTGCGCAGCACTGCCGTCCGCTCTCTCCTGTGTCTGAGGTGTTCTATGCCTTTCTCGCCATTCAGAAGAACATTCCCAGCGCTAGAGGTCAAACAAACAAGCTGAGCTACAAGAAAATGGCCACCTCAGAAAACAAGTGCGGGCTACAAGAAAATGGTTGCCGGGCTCCGCCAAAATGGCCGCCGGCCGTTTTCTGAGGTAAAAGATAATGGGCGTGACCACGCTGACCCTCCACGCGGAGGTAACCCACGTGAACAGACCGAGAACCCCCCACTATGGAGAGCGGACCCCCAACACCCAGCGCAGGCCCCAGCCAGGACTCGGAGGACCGCCCCATAAGACCCCCGGTCAGGTACACAGCAGGCCCAAGCCTGGGGAGGAGGGAAAGGACAGGGAGAGAAGGGAGTGTGAAAGACCCCCCAGGGAATGCCCAGCTGCTCCATCCTGCCGAGACAGGTGGAACCATACTTGCCCCTCCTGTGAGGACTGCTGGGCGCATTCCACGGACAGACTCATCACCCGAGCGGTACGAGGTGGCTGTCGGCCACGGCACACTGACTCGGACAGCAGTAGCCCGGTCATGTGTGCCCCGGAGCATGTAGCTCACCGGCCACCCCTGGAGCAGACGGGGCATGTCGTGGCAGACCCAGCGCATAGCTAAAGGTCTGCTCACGCTCGATGGCCGGGCTGGGGAGACCAAAAGGATCTATATTATCCAGCCTGTCACCCAGCACGGCTGTTGATAGTAGATCTCAGGATCAAAAAAAGTTGAAAAAAAAAAAAAGAAAAAATCTCAAGAACCAATGATCCCCACCGGGAGCCAGCTCCTTCTATGCTAGGCAGGAAAAAAAAAACTGAGCTGCTGGATGCAGTGTGAGAGGTTATAGCCAGTAAGACCGCCCCCTGGGCGGTACTGTGCAAGTTTGCTGTTTTTAACATGTTCTGCCTAGTCCTCTCCTGAAGGTGGCGATATAACCCTAAGGTCAAGACTAAAGTGCTGTGTCCGTCAATGAACGAAAGAGAAATTAAGATTTTTCTACTGAAGAAAGCATGGCTCTTGTTTACGTGCCTATGTGCATAGGCACATTACAATTAATGGGCTGTATATTAGCGCAGTGAAAAAAAATAAATAAATAAAAAAAAAGGGTTCTACTGCACTTATTCAAACTGCAGCGTGCAAGAGGCCTTACAAATCTTCTTACTTTAGTTAGGGATGAGTGTTTATATACTTTAAGAAGTTTGTAAAATCTACCTATTCTCAATCAACTCTAAAAAAGAAGGAGCAAGGGAGGAGCATCACGCCAATGTACCATAACCTCTGAAATTTCCTGACCACCTTTTGTTGTTTGAGTGTAGATTTCCATAAATCATGACAATGCTCATGTTTTCTACCCTGGATGGCTAAAGCCAATTTTCAGTTTTTATATGTACCAAGAAAACAGTTACAAGCCATACATTTTCTAAATGCAATGGTTGTACAGAATTAGAGACCGTATCCTTGTTTTTGCTTCTTACAATGGTGTCAGTTTATCAAGCGGCAGTAAATTACTGCTGCCGAGTTCTCGGACATTCTCAGAGATCACTTTGCCTGTTTATGAAGCGGGGTAGATTGCTTCTCACTTGTGAAGTGATCTAAAAACGCTTCAAAAACTGTGGAGAATGTCTCCTGTTACTGTATTCTCACAAGACATAGCAAGAATGCAGTAACAGGAGACAGTGATGTCCGTTTTTCCAGCAGTGGTGAATTCTCAGAGGAGACTGCTCTCCTCAATACCTCACAGTATACTGCATAATAAAGTTAAAGTCCCCCTACACAATACACACATTTTTGTAAATATTTTATTATATCTTTTCATGTGACAACACTGAAGAAATGACACTTTGCTACAATGTAAAGTAGTGAGTGTACAGCTTGTATAACAGTGTAAATTTGCTGTCCCCTCAAAATAACTCAGCCATTAATGTCTAAACTGCTGGCAACAAAAAAACCGTAAGTGAAGATTTCCAAATTGGGCCCAAAGTGTCAATTTTGTGTGGCCACCATTGTTTTGCAGCACTGCCTTAGCCCTCTTGGGCATGGAGTTTACCAGAGCTTCACAGGTTGCCACAGGAGTCCTCTTCCACTCCCATGACTAAATCATGGAGCTGGTGGATTTTAGAGACCTCGCGCTCCTCCACTTTCCGTTTAAGGATGCACCACTGATGCTCAATAGGGTTTAGGTCTGGAGACATGCTTGGCCAGTCCATCACCTTTCCTGTCAGCTTCTTTAGCAAGGCAGTGGAGGTGTGTTTGGGATCGTTATGTTGGAATACTGCCCTGCGGCCCTGTCTCTGAAGGGAGGGGGGGATCATGCTCTGCTTCAGTATGTCACAGTACATGTTGGCATTCGTGGTTCAATCAATGAACTGTAGCTCCCCAGTGCTGGCAGCACTCATGGCAGCCCCAGACAATGACACTCCCACCACCATGCTTGACTGTAGGCAAGACACACTTGTCTTTGCACTCCTCACCTGGTTGCCTCCACACACGTTGGACACCATCTGAACCAAATGGGTTTATCTTGGTTTCATCAGACCACAGGACATGGTCCAGAAATCCATGTTCTTAGTCTGCTTGTTTTCAGCAAACTGTTTGCGGGCTCTCTTGTGCATCATCTTTAGAAGAGGCTTCCTTCTGGGATGACAGCCATGCAGATCAATTTGATGCAGTGTGTGTCCTATGATCTAAGCACTGACAGCCTGACCCCCCAACCCCTTCAGCCTCTGCAGCAATGCTGGCAGCACCCATACGTCCATTTCCCAAAGACAACCTCTGGATATGACGCTGAGCACATGCACTCAACTTCTTGGTCGACCATGGTGAGGCCTGTTCCGAGTGAAACCTGTCCTGTTAAACCTCTGTATGGACTTGGCCACCGTGCTGCAGCTCAGTTTCAGGGTCTTGGCAATCTTATTATAGCCTAGGCCAGTGATGGCAAACCTTGGCACTTCAGGTGTTTTAGAACTACATTTCCCATGATGCTCATGCACTCTACAGTGTACTAGAGCATCAAAGGAAATGTAGTTGCAAAACATCTGGGGTGCCAAGGTTCACCATCACTGGCCTAGGCCATCTTTATGTAAAGCAACAAAAAGGAGTACTAGTTGGGCCCAATTTGGACATTTTCACTTAGGGGTGTACACACTTTTGTTGCCAGTGATTTAGACATTAATGGCTGTGTGTCGAGTTATTTTGAGGGGACAGCAATTTTAGTTATACAAGCTGTACACTCACTACTTTACATTGTAGCAAAGTGTCATTTTGTCACATGAAAAGATAAAAAAATATTTACAAAAATGTGAGGGGTGTGCTCACGATTGTGAGATATTGTAAATATAAGTATATGTATACACACGCTATTTTTGGGGGGGGGGGGCTCCGAGTGAGGAAGAAGAAAGTCCATCTCCCTTCGGAGTTCTCCGGCAATTCTCTTCTCTCCCAGATTCTCCACCTCTGAGCTGGAGAATCTGTCAGGGAGAATTTTCTCAGAGATCGCCAGTGAGGTGCTGAGATCACACCTTCATAAACTGGCAATGACAGATTCTCTGTGTGCTGAGATGATCAGCTTAGTTTCATAAACCGATAACAGATCTTTAGGATCGCAGCTCATCTCGGTTTCATAAACAGACACCAATGTATCCACAAACTGCTGGTTTACATTAAAAAAAAAAAAGGTTCTTGGCAGGCTGTCAGAAAAAACAAAGCCTAGTTCACATGGTGTGTATGCATCCAGGTCCTATGAGGGCCGTGTATATCCCGCATGGGAATGCACAGGCGTTTCATTCAACACGATAGCTGTCAATTGGACATGTCCATGCAGCTGTTTCATCCTAATGTGACATCAGTGTGGGTGTATGGCCCCAAATGCACCCAGATCAATAAGCTGATTTAATTTGTACAGCTAGCAACAGTGGGCATCTTATGTCTGCTAGCTAAACGGTTTATTTTAGTTTTGGATGGAATGGAGACATTCCATTACTGTTTTAATGCAGTCTGTGGTCTTGTTGGGGACATTTGTCCACACTTCCTCTCCAGTCAGAGGAACAGGAATTAATGGGAACTTTATCAAATGGAGACAGAAAAGAAAAAAAAAAAAAAACACACGAATACAGGTGGGAAAGTTTAGAATCTGTATTTCTGTGTGTGCCTTCCAGTATAACACGATCCCCGCTTCTCTCAGGGATGTCACAGACACAACAAAGGGGAAAAACTGCTCACTTGAATCAGACAGAAACAGGAGCTTCTCATCCTTCCTCGCTCTATCTGAAACTGAAAAAAAGATTGCTTTCACTAAAACAAAAAAAACACTTTACACACGTATTTCCTTATTCACTCAGCTGTTACAGTTCACATCATTTGTGAATTCCATGCATTGTTTTATAAATGACCAATTCCTTCTGAAAATAAACTGCCAAGCCGTCAGAGATGTTGTGCAATTCTAGTTTCATCACGGAGAGAATCAGAACTTATTTCACCACTTTAGAGAATCCCTACGTTACACCAGCTACACTTACACTGCATGTACCACGCTCGCCATATTGCATTGTTTAGACGGATTTTGTCTCTCCACTGTAGCTTCAGGCCCTTGAAGTTCTTCCATTTTGGAGACACCAGTTTACCACTGAAAAAAATAAAAATATTAGACTTTATAAGATAACGAGTACCAGATTGAAATACTTAAATTAGAAAGCTGCTGTAAACACCAACAACAATAAGGCCTCATGCCCACGGACATTTTTACAGCCGCGTTTTTTGAGAGTTTTTTACAGCTTAAAAACGCCTGTCCATGTTAGTCTATAGCTTCATGCCCAACTAAGCGTTTTTGAGCTGCAAATAGCATAGGCGTTTTTAAGCTGTAAAAAAAAACCCAGGACCAGTGCGTTCCGCAGCGTCGGCATTAGGCATAAAAAACGCGAAGCGTTAAAAAAACCGTGCAAAAACGCCGCGATTGAGTTTGAGCTCCAGCGGGTTTTTTTTTTTTTTTTTTTTTCCGAAAAAAAAATACGGTCTAAAAATGTATACAACAACATGGACAGGTGTTTTTAAGCTGTAAAAAAGTCAGTGGGCATGAGGCCTAAAAGATTTGACCATTTTAGATCTAGACAGACAACATACAGCTGGTAGAGAAGTAGAAGCATCAAGCTCTTGGATTTGTAATTAGTAATCAGAGCCAAAACCAAGGTCTGCACTAAAACCAGAATACAACTGCAAATCCAACGTAAAGCAAACTTTAGAATACCCACGGCTGCATTACATCGCATTCAAGCATTGACAGCAGCCTGCTATTTGCTTCTACTGCGATAAACCCAAGTTAGCATTCATGGCTTGAGCACAGACCTTGCTTCCATTATTTACTTTACAACATTGCAATATGGATAAACTTAAAGCAAAAATGTACCTATGGTGGCCTGTTCTAAGTGGAACCTGTCCTGAAACCGCTGTATGGTCATGGCCACTGTGCTGCAGAGTTTCAGGGTCTTGGCAATATTCTTTTTTTTTTTTTTTCAGATCCTCAGAGTTCTTTGCCACGAGGTGCGATGTTGAACTTCCAGTGACCAGTACGAGAGAGTGAGTGTTAACACACCTGCTCCGGGACCTTGCAACTCTGAGTCACATGACACTGGGTGGGAAAATGGCTAACTGTGCCAATTTGGACATTTTCACTTAGGGGTGTACTCCCTTTTGTTGCCAGCGGTTTAGACATTATTGGCAGTGTATCGAGTTATTTTGAGGGGACAGCAAATTTACACTGTTATACAAGCTGTACACTCACTACTTCACATTGTAGCAAAGTGTCATTTCTTCAGTGTTGTCACATGAAAAGATAATAAAATATTTTACAAAAATGTGAGGGGTGTACTCACTTGCGAGAAAAATAAAATACACACACACACACACACACACACACACACACACACTAGAACTTTGATGAAAATCAATATACACTTGTGATTTTTTTTATTTTATTTTTTATCTATGACATGTAATGGAATACATTTTGACCAAAAAAAAACTTAAGATTTTTTTTATTATTGGATAGGTTTTATAGCAGAAAGTAAAAAAATATTGTTTTTCAAGATATTTAGTTTATAATCGCAAAAAAAATAATAATAAACACAGTGGTGATCAAATACCAAAGAAAAGCTCCATTTGTGTGAAAAATATAACATAAAAAATTTAGTCTGGATACAGCGTTGCATGACCGCACAATTGCCAGCTAAAGTGCCGAATAACAAAAAATGGCCTGGCCATGAAGGGGGTAAAACCTTCCTGAGCTGAAGTGGTTGAAAGAAATAAAAAGACTGACAACTAAAACAGTTCCCATACTCCAACTGTGTATTTAGTGGTTTGCTTGAAGTTCAGCTTTAAAATAGAGCAATTGCCTTAAAATAGGTCAGTCATTATAGTCACTTATATGACTAAGCAGCCGCTATCACAAGCCGTGGGAGGGGATGTTCCCCCTCCCACCACGCCACCCAGGCTCTCCCGTCCCGAAATTTCGGTGCATCCCTATCTGTCACTGCCTATTACTGTGACAAGGGATGTTTACATTCCTTGTGACAGCAGTAAGAGTGATAAAAAACAAAAAA
The DNA here is from genome assembly GCA_029206835.1 of Rana muscosa. Classification (NCBI taxonomy): domain Eukaryota; kingdom Metazoa; phylum Chordata; class Amphibia; order Anura; family Ranidae; genus Rana; species Rana muscosa. The sequence goes on along the minus strand of CM055116.1, from coordinate 955,293,194 downwards.
CAAACTTTACATTTACAGAATATCGGCACCTGATATCGACCTACAAAAAGGTAGCCGAAAAAACGCCATCAGTCCTTAAAAAAAAAAAAAAGAATATTGGTTGATCTAGTTTTGGTAAATCTATAAATAAATAAAAATGTTTAATGAACTACCACAGTGCCGTGAGAGCCGTGGAAGTTCATTTATTTTTCCTGCCAGCATGTATCGGTTTCCTCGTACGAGCAAGCCTATACACCAGGGATCTTCAAACTACTACTACCAAGTCACATAGGGCATTGTAAAACTGGCATTCACAGACATGACTAGGCATGATGGAAATTGTAGTTCCTGAACTGGGAGGGACAGAGTTTGAGGACCCCTGCTATACACTGACAGATCTGCAGGAGTCCTGCATGGTATCAGATCTGCTGATCGTTGGAGCAATGCTTTACAGGCTCCTACAACAAAAAATAAAACACACAATTTGTTACCTGCAAAAAAAGTGCATTTATTTTTTCTGAAAAGGTGAAAAGGCAAAATTTCCCAAACCACTTGATGCGATTATCAAATTCTGATAGTGATAATGTCGAGGACATGGGGGTGCGTGTACCACAACAAAAACAAAGGATTTTCACACCAAGGCCATAGGTTTGGAACAATTTGAGAGAATCTGAGTATCAGCAGCTCTGACCTTGGCTGGGATCCTAGACACCATTTCTTAGAACGAAAAGACAGACACTTGTGAACACAGCGCCTGTTATCTGGCACAGTTTGGCACAATAACCCTCCAAGGAGGAGAATCCCCACATAACTACGCACACACAGACGCAGCATGGGAATGGTACGGGGCAAGCCAGCTGAAGCAACGATTGTTACCAATCTTCTGGAAACAGATATTTTTTTCTTGATGTATTCATTTCCCAATCTGAACAAAATGCGACAGACGTCAGAAATAATAGGATTTTTTACTCACCGTAAAATCCTTTTCTCTGAGTCCATGGACCGACACAGCTTCTCTATTGACAAAGTGGGTATTATCCGTTAATTAGGAGTGACTAGGCAGAAAAACTTGTAAAAAGTGTTGCATCACACCTTCTACAGTACCGCCCCGGGGGCGGACCCTCTGGGTATACCCTCTCAGTCTGCACATCGCAGATCAGTTCGTCAAAAAGCAGTACAAACTTAAAAGGAGGGGTGGGTGCTGTGTCGGTCCATGGACTCAGAGAAAAGGATTTTACGGTGAGTAAAAAATCCTATTTACTCTTTCGTCCATGGACCGACACAGCTTCTCTATTGACAAAGTGGGACGTCCCAAAGCAGTGTCAGAGAAAAAACGAGGGGGGGTAACAGCATAAAAACAAACTTCACCCCAAAACACAAAACAGCACTCCTCCAACGGAGGAGTTGCAACTCTAAACAGCCGCCTGCAAAACCTTGCGGCCGAAAGAGGCATCCGAAGATGCACCTACATCAACTTTGTAGAATTTTGTGAAAGTGTGAGCGGACGACCAAGTCGCCGCTTTACATAGTTGGGAAACAGACGCTTGATGTCGGAAAGCCCAAGAGGCACCTATTGCCCTGGTCGAATGCGCCGTGACAGGAAAGGGGGGCGCCTGACCCTTTAAGGCGTAAGCCTGGATTACTATCTGTCGGATCCACCTAGAGATGGTGGCCGATGAGACTGCTTGGCCCTTCTTGGGACCAGCCACCGAAACAAACAGTGAGTCTGACTTCCGGAACAGGGAAGTAGCAGATATGTATACTCTCAAAGCTCGGACAACGTCCAAGGAATGCAACGCCGACTCCTTAGGATTCGACGGCTGAGGACACAAGGATGGAAGTACAATGTCTTCGTTGAGATGAAAAGCCGAAACGACCTTCGGAAGAAAGGAAGGCTGCGGCCGCAGCACCACCTTATCCTTGTGGAAAATCAAATGGGGAGCCTTGCAGGACAAGGCTGCCAGCTCAGAGACTCGTCTGACGTAACAGCCACCAAAAAGACCACCTTCTGAGAAAGTGTCAACAGGGGAATATCTCTAATATTCTCAAACGGTGCCTTCTGAAGCACCGAGAGGACCAGGTTCAAGTCCCACGGAGGTAACGGGGGGCGGACCGGAGGGGCCACATGTCGAACCCCCTGCACAAATGTACTCACGAGAGAGTGAGTCGCCAGGGGTCGCTGAAAAAAGACAGCCAGGGCAGATATCTGTCCCTTAATCGTACTTAGGGCAAGCCTTTGGTCTACCCCATGCTGTAAAAACAGCAGGATTCTGGAAACCAAATAGGTACGCGGATGCCATTTCATTTCCTCACACATGGAGATGTAGGCCCTCCAAGTGCGGTGATAGACCTTCCTAGAGGACGGTTTCCGAGCACTTCTCATAGTAGAAATTACTGAGTCTGACAGGCCCCGGTCTCTCAGTACCTGGTTCTCAACAGCCATGCCGTTAAAGCCAATGACTGTAAAGCAGGATGGAATATGGGACCTTGCGACAGCAGGTCCTTCCGTAGTGGTAGGCGCCAGGGGACGTCTGCTACCAGACGTACTAGATCGGCGTACCAAGGACGCTGAGGCCAATCTGGAGCGATTAGGATCATTGGAATTCCCTCTGCCTCCACTCTGCGGAGCAGAAGAGGAAGAAGCCTTAAGGGAGGGAAGGCATAGATTAGCCGATACTGGCCCCACGATGCTACCAACGCGTCCGTTGCGTCTGCCCATGGGTCTCTTGACCGGGCCACAAACCTCAATACCTTCCGATTGAGTCGGGAAGCCAGAAGATCTACGTCTGGTGTGCCCCATCTTTGGCAGAGGAGTTGGAACACCTCCGGGTGTAAGGACCATTCTCCCTGGTCCAGCATCTGGCGGCTCAGGTAGTCCCCCTGCCAGTTTTCCACACCCGGAATGTACACGGCCGACAGTGCCGGTACGCTCCTCTCTGCCCACTTCAGGATGCGAGCGATCTCCGATGCTGCAGCTGAGCTTCTTGTTCCTCCTTGATGATTGACATATGCCACTGCTGTGGCGTTGTCTGACTGGATCCTGACTGGACGCCCTTGCAGTCTCTGAGACCATTTGAAGAGGCACAGCTTGATCGCCCGGATCTCCAGGACATTGATCGGCAGGAGGGCTTCCTCTGGGGTCCAGCGACCTTGCGCCGACTGGACACCCCAGACTCCCCCCCAACCTGTAAGGCTGGCGTCCGTCGTGATCACTATCCAGTAAACCGGAAGAAATGACTTCCCGGCCATTAGAGCCGGTGCTGTCAGCCACCATACCAGGGATCTCCTGACTAGGTGGCTCACTCGGATTTGATAATCCAGAGATGAAGGGCATCTGTTCCATCTGGACAGAACTTCCCTCTGTAACACACTCGTGTGGTATTGAGCATATGGGACCGCCTCGAAGGAGGCTACCATGAGGCCCAACACTCGCATGCAAAAACGGAGTGACGACCAATTCCTGGAAGTCAGCTGCCGTACTGCAGCCCGGAGGGTCTGCAACTTCTCCACAGGGAGGAATACCTTTGCCTCTGAGGAATCCAGAATCAACCCCAGGTACACTAGGCGTTGAGTGGGCACCAATACTGACTTTTGCGTGTTTAGTATCCAACCACAGTCTCGAAGAGTCTGACAGGTAATGGACACGCTTACCTCTAATTCTGAGCTTGAAGGGCCCTTCAGCAGAAGGTCGTCCAAGTAACCTGTGATAGCGATACCCCGCTGTCTTAGAAGTGCCAGAATCGGAGCGAGCACCTTGGTGAACGTCCTGGGTGCTGAGGCAAGGCCAAACGGGAGGGCCACAAACTGGTAGTGGTTCTTCCCGATAGCAAATCGCAGAAACCTCTGGTGTCTGGAGTATATGGGGACATGCAGGTATGCGTCCTTGATGTCCAAGGAGGCCAGAAAGTCCCCCGGATGGAGAGCCGTGACTACGGATCGAACCGACTCCATCCGAAATCTTTGTACCTTCACAAAGCAATTGAGGGCTCTGAGATCCAAGATTGGACGAACCCCCTCCTTCTTTGGCACAATGAACAGATTTGAGTAAAAACCCTGACCCCGTTCCTGTTCTGGAACTGGAATAACTACCCCGCGTTCCAGTAGACCCTGGACCGCCCCATACAGGGCCTCCCGACGGGTCGGTAGTAGCTGGAGATTGGAGGTGATGAATCTGTCTGGTGGACAAGAGAGAAATTCTATCTTGTAGCCTGAGGAGATTACTTCGCAAACCCACCTGTCGGAGACTAGAGCAGTCCACTGAGTCGCGAATTTGCGAAGACGTCCCCCCACCCGAGAGCTGGGTGGGGGCGGACCTTCATGTGGACGCAGATTTGTCCACAGGCTTGTTGGGTCTGCGGGACCAAGGACGCTTTTGTCCTTGGGCAGGCGCTTTATCGGCCTGGGGTCTTTTCCCTGTCGCCTTAAGAGGGCGAAAAAAACGCTTACGTGCAGTAAAGGAGGGCCCTTGCCCTTGGCGTGGTCCCCTACCCTTGCTAGTTTGGGGAAGCAAAGTGCTTTTACCTCCTGTAGCATCCTTGATGATGTCATCCAGAGAAGCCCCAAAAAGTCTGTCGCCCTTAAAAGGCAGATCCAATAGGGCTTTCTTGGAAGTCTGGTCCGCAGACCAGCCCTTTAGCCAGATCAGGCGGCGTATTGCTACTGCATAAACCGAAGCTCTTGACAGCAGGGGAATAGTATCCATGTCTGACTCGCAGACAAACTTAAGGCCCTGGACCAACTGGTCGGCCAAAGTTATCTCATTAGGAGGAGCATCTCGCTCCTTTAACCCCTGGAGTAGCAATTTTGCCCATTCAGTAAGTGTCTGAGACACTAGGGCCCCCGCCAATGCCGGGCGTACTGCTGAGCCTACCACTGAGTATAGGTAGCGAGCGAGTGCTTCAGCCTTCTTATCCACAGGGTCCTTGAAAACAGGAGCCCCTTCTACTGGAATAGTGGTGGCTCTATTAAGTCTGGACACCGAAGGGTCCACTATAGGGGGAGAGGTCCATATCTTCAGAAAACTCTCCTCAAAGGGGTACCGTACTGCAAACCTCTTTGGGGCTGTAAAGACCCTCAGTGGGTTCTCCCATTCCTTGTATAAGAGTTTGTCAAAATAAGACACACAAGGGAACACCTTAGCAGTGCGGGCAGGTTTACGAAACCCAAAGGGGACTGGAGTATCTGCTACTTCTTCAGTCCTTTCCAACTTTAGCGTATCCCGCACTGCAGTAATAAGGTCAGATACCAAAGCCGTCTCGCGTACTGACCTGGACTTGGAGTCCTCCTCACTGTCCGATCGGTCACGGTCTGCAGTCTCTGATGCATCAGAATCTGGGCCATGAGCCGTAGCTGGACCTGGTTCTGCATCAGAAATATCCCCAGAAGATTGCAGGGGACGGGGGCGTTTATTACCCCCTGTATTCCCGTGTGCTGCTTCCACCCTGGCAGCAAACGCCTCTAGGATTGCCGACATAGCGTCCATAGACACCTCAGGGACACCAGCTGCTAAATCTGGTGTTTCAGGGGAGAAGACATCTGGCTCAGATGCCATGCTGACCACACGCTGACACTCACAGGGCTCCAGGCAAGATATCAATAGGCCACCCTCCTGCGCTGCAGAGATGCTGGGTTACCCAGAGGACTCACCACCCTGGATAGGTACTGCTATGCTGCGCCTATGATGCTGTCCCCTTGCTGCTGTGTCAGTCTGCTTCTTTTATCAGCACTTCCTGTGTGAATTTTCGCGCCAGTGTAATGCACCCTAGAGGCCGGAGGCTCTCGCAAAATGGTTGCCAAAACCGTCTGTATGGAAGATAATGTGGGCTCTAAGAAAATGGCCGCCGACAGAAGATAGAGGTCAGGCAGCCATAGCCCACAAAAAAGATGGCCGCCGAACGGCAATATCTGCATACAGGGTGGACAAACATGGCCGCCGATCACCTGATAGGGGCCAGTGGGTGTGGCCGAACTACAGGAAGATGGCCGCCAGGCAGTTACAAGAGGCCAAACTTGGCATGGACCACCTCAAAATGGCCGCCGACAGCATGGAGACACAGAAACACAGGTAAGCAAAAATGACATTTCTTTTAAATGTTAGTTACAGCCAGCCCCGCTCCAGTGGGACCCCCTAGGTGACCCCCAGCACCCAGCAACCTTTAGCTAGAAGCCCAGGGAGGAGGGAAAGGCAGGGAGAGAGGGAAGAAAGGGGCCACAACCACTTACTTGATCTCTCCAGGAATGTCCAGCTAAATCACCCAGCCGAGGCAGGGGAGTTTTACTTACCTATCCTGCATGTATTCTGCTGGAAGACATTCCAAACAGATCATCGTCCGCGCACGGAAGGTGACTGTTGGCCAGGCATGCTGTGATTGGACCCAGAAGGGACGATCATATGTATGCCCTGGAGCATGACGCTCACCGGACAGGCTGCTGCGACTCGGCCGTAAGGTCAGCCGAAGCTGAGCGGTCCGATGCAAGCCTTGGAGCGTAAGCTCACCGGCCAGGCTGCTGCGACTCGGCCGTAAGGTCAGCCGAAGCTGAGCGGTCCGATGCAGGCCCTGGAGCGTAAGCTCACCGGCCACCCGTGGAGCGACGGGCATGTCGTGGAAAACCCAGCGCGTAGCTAGGGTCGGCACACGCTCGATGGCCGAAACTGGGGAGACTACAAGGATCGAGGATCCAGCCTGTCACCCAGTCGGCAGTTGATCGAAGATCGCAGGAAACAACAAATGTAGCAAAAAAATAAAAAATATATATATCTTTTTTCCCCGGACCAATGAGCCCGAAGGGAGCCATGTCCTACTCCTTGCTAGACAGAAAAAAACTGATCTGCGATGTGCAGACTGAGAGGGTATACCCAGAGGGTCCGCCCCCGGGGCGGTACTGTAGAAGGTGTGATGCAACACTTTTTACAAGTTTTTCTGCCTAGTCACTCCTAATTAACGGATAATACCCACTTTGTCAATAGAGAAGCTGTGTCGGTCCATGGACGAAAGAGTAACAAAGTTTGTTCGTAAGTGTACAATAAAAATCTGAATTGGCTGATCAGTATAATAAAACCTGTAATAGATAATAACCAAAAAACATTTTAAAATGATCAGTAAAAATCATCAGGTTATGTGTACATATAACCCCCCAGGATTAGAACCTTTTCCATGTTTTATTGCCATCTGTACCTCAGTGTGGAACGTCCCCCTTACTGCCTGTGCAAGACAACCACACAACAGGAAACCCTTCATATGGTTACAGTAGAGCTGCACGATTCTGGATAAAACGAGAATCAGGATTTTTTTTTTGCTTTGAAAATTACGATTTTCTCCCGATTCTCATCGTAACATCTTTCACATTGTACAAAAAAAAAAATTGTACTAACTTTAGTTATTTTTTTTTATTGAAGTGCATTTTTTTGAATGACCGCTGTGCAAATACAGTGTGCCATAAAATATATATATATATATATATATATATACATACATACACACATATACACATATACACACACACACACACGGTGCAACGGATCGGATCGGTGGTGATCCGTACGGGTCACCCTGTTCGGATCACCACGCGATCCGGAGCCTCGGCCATGGGAAAAGCCGCGGCTTCGGCCTAGCTCTGGAGCGGCGGCCATCTTGGTACACCCGGCAGCGCCGCCGTAATGACGGTTAGTCGCCGCCATCTTGCTCCACTCACACTCCTGCACAGTAATGATAGTAAGAAGGGGCCAAGCGGACATCTTGTTACACCCAACGGAGTTTTAAATTTCAGTTATTTTAAACACAAAATGGAGTTTATTTGCTTAAATACATTATTTGGAAATCCAAACAGACTGTTTACATGTTACATTTTAAAAGCAGCAGCAAACCTGCTGACCTTACATGGTTGCTAATGTGACAGAACACGTCTGATTTTCACATTTAACATTTAGTTAAATGTGAAAATCAGAGGTGTTCTGTCACATTAACAACCATGTAACATGTAAACAGTCCGTTGGATTTACAAATAATGTATTTAAGCATATAAGCTCAGTTTTTGTGTTGAAAATAACAGAAATCTAAAACTCCGGTGGGGGCAACAAGATTTGTGGGTTTTTTTTTCTTTGCCGATCCGAAAACGATCCGTGACCCCTGATCCGAGGATCGATCCGATGCACCCCTAATGTGTGTGTGTGTGTGTGTGTGTGTGTGTGTGTGTGTGTGTGTGTGTGTGTGTGTGTGTGTGTGTGTGTGTGTGTGTGTGTGTGTGTGTGTGTGTGTATATATATATATATATATATATATATATATATACATATACACACATATACACACATTATATATACAGGTCCTTCTCAAAAAATTAGCATATTGTGATAAAGTTCATTATTTTCTGTAATGTACTGATAAACATTAGACTTTCATATATTTTAGAATCATTACACACAACTGAAGTAGTTCAAGCCTTTTCTTGTTTTAATATTGATGATTTTGGCATACAGCTCATGAAAACCCAAAAATCCTATCTCAAAAAATTAGCATATTTCATCCGACCAATAAAAGAAAAGTGTTTTTAATACAAAAAAAGTCAACCTTCAAATAATTATGTTCAGTTATGCACTCAATACTTGGTCGGGAATCCTTTTGCAGAAATGACTGCTTCAATGCGGCGTGGCATGGAGGCAACCAGCCTGTGGCACTGCTTTGGTGTTATGGAGGCCCAGGATGCTTCGATAGCGGCCTTAAGCTCATCCAGAGTGTTGGGTCTTGCGTCTCTCAACTTTCTCTTCCCAATATCCCACAGATTCTCTATGGGGTTCAGGTCAGGAGAGTTGGCAGGCCAATTGAGCACAGTAATACCATGGTCAGTAAACCATTTACGAGTGGTTTTGGCACTGTGAGCAGGTGCCAGGTCGTGCTGAAAAATGAAATCTTCATCTCCATAAAGCTTTTCAGCAGATGGAAGCATGAAGTGCTCCAAAATCTCCTGATAGCTAGCTGCATTGACCCTGCCCTTGATAAAACACAGTGGACCAACACCAGCAGCTGACATGGCACCCCAGACCATCACTGACTGTGGGTACTTGACACTGGACTTCAGGCATTTTGGCATTTCCCTCTCCCCAGTCTTCCTCCAGACTCTGGCACCTTGATTTCCGAATGTACTTTGGACCACTGAGCAACAGTCCAGTGCTGCTTCTCTGTAGCCCAGGTCAGGCGCTTCTGCCGCTGTTTCTGGTTCAAAAGTGGCTTGACCTGGGGAATGCGGCACCTGTAGCCCATTTCCTGCACACGCCTGTTCACGGTGGCTCTGGATGTTTCTACTCCAGACTCAGTCCACTGCTTCCGCAGGTCCTCCAAGGTCTGGAATCGGTCCTTCTCCACAATCTTCTTCAGGGTCCGGTCACCTCTTCTCGTTGTGCAGCGTTTTCTGCCACACTTTTTCCTTCCCACAGACTTCCCACTGAGGTGCCTTGATACAGCACTCTGGGAACAGCCTATTCGTTCAGAAATTTCTTTGTGTCTTACCCTCTTGCTTGAGGGTGTCAATGATGGCCTTCTGGACAGCAGTCAGGTCGGCAGTCTTACCCATGATTGCGGTTTTGAGTAATGAACCAGGCTGGGAGTTTTTAAAAGCCTCAGGAATCTTTTGCAGGTGTTTAGAGTTAATTAGTTGATTCAGATGATTAGGTTAATAGCTCGTTTAGAGAACCTTTTCATGATATGCTAATTTTTTGAGATCGGATTTTTGGGTTTTCATGAGCTGTATGCCAAAATCATCAATATTAAAACAAGAAAAGGCTTGAACTACTTCAGTTGTGTGTAATGAATCTAAAATATATGAAAGTCTAATGTTTATCAGTACATTACAGAAAATAATGAACTTTATCACAATATGCTAATTTTTTGAGAAGGACCTGTATGTGTATATATATATATATATATATATATATATATACACACACACACACACACACACACACTCTCTCTCTCGGGTATAAGCAGAGTTTTTCAGCCCTTTTTAGGGCTGAAAGTACACCCCTCGGCTTATACTCGAGTCAGTACCTGAAAATCTTTTATACTGCGGCTGGCGTCCATTGTTTAAATATCGCGTCTTTCTCCTGGTCCCTTCTGTGATAGGCGTTTCCAGCAAACACTGTGTTGAGTGTTCCGCCTATCACCCTCTCATTCTCCGACTCCGTTTCCCAGCAGACACTGTTCCGCCTATCATGGACGTTCTCTTGTCTGAGGATGAAAAAAGACGTCCGATAGGCGTTTCCAGCAGCACTGTGTTCAGCCAATAACGGAAGGGACCAGGAGAAAGGCGTGATATTTATATATATGGACGCCGGCCGCAGTATAAGAAGATTTTCAGGTACACTCGGGCACATTCTCCCCCCCCCCCCCAGGCTTATACCCGAGTCAATACGTTTTCCCAGTTTATTGGGGTAATATTAGAGGAGAGGGAGGGAGGGAGGGGGAGGGGGGGGGAGAGAGAGAGAGAGAGAGAGAGAGAGAGAGAGAGAGAGAGAGAGAGAGAGAGAGAGAGAGAGAGAGAGAGAGAGAGAGAGAGAGAGAGAGAGAGAGAGAGACTTAAATTTTTCACTGTTATATTGCAGCCATTTGCTAAAATCATTTAAGTTCATTTTTTTCCTCATTAATGTACACACAGCACCCCATATTGACAGAAAAACACAGAATTGTTGACATTTTTGCAGATTTATTAAAAAAGAAAAACTGAAATATCACATGGTCCTAAGTATTCAGACCCTTTGCTCAGTATTTAGTATTTAGCATGGGCGTCCACTGAATTTTTCAGGGGGGGGGGGCATCATTTTAAGGTCATCCATGCTTCTTTGGGGCAGTGGAGCAGCGCTGTATACACCACTCCTCCACCGCCCATTGAAATAAATGGGCACCGCTGCCGAAGCGCCTGCAAAGCGATACACAGTTGCATTTAACCCTGTCTTTGACCGCTAGCTGGGGTTATTGCAACACAGGGGGAAAGTGTCTTCACTCTGACTTAAACACTCTTACGATTCCAGGGGGGGGGGCAGATGACCCTCCTTGCCCTATGGAGCGGACGCCCATGGCCATGAGTCCTTTTGGGAAAGATGCAACAAGTTTTTCACACCTGGATTTGGGGATTCTCTGCCATTCCTCCTTGCAGATCCTCTCCAGTTCTGTCAGGTTGGATGGTAAACGTTGGTGGACAGCCATTTTTAGGTCTCTCCAGAGATGCTCAATTGTCTTTAAGTCAGGGCTCTGGCTGGGCCATTCAAGAACAGTCATGGAGTTGTTGTGAAGCCACTCCATTATTTTAGCTGTGTGCTTAGGGTTATTGTCTTGTTGGAAGGTAAACCTTTGGCCCAGTCTGAGGTCCTGAGCACTCTGGAGAAGGTTTTTGTCCGGGATATCCCTGTACTTGGCCGCATTCATCTTTCCCTCAATTGCAACCAGTCATCCTGTCCCTGCAGCTGAAAAACACCCCCACAGCATGATGCTGCCACCACCAGGCTTCACTGTTGGGACTGTATTGGACAGGTGATGAGCAGTGTCTGGTTTTCTCCGCACATACCGCTTAGAATTAAGGCCAAAAAGTTCCATCTTGGTCTCATCAGACCAGAGAATCTTATTTCTCACCATCTTGGAGTCCTTCAGGTGTTTTTTAGCAAACTTTAGCGGGCTTTCATGTGTCTTGCACTGAGGAGAGGCTTCCGTCGGGCCACTCTGCCATAAAGCCCCGACTGGTGAAGGGCTGCAGTGATGGTTGACTTTCTACAACTTTCTCCCATCTCCCGACTGCATCTCTGGAGCTCAGCCACAGTGATCTTTGGGTTCTTCTTTACCTCTCTCACCAAGGCTCTTCCCCCCCGATAGCTCAGTTTGGCCGGACGGCCAGCTCTAGGAAGGGTTCTGGTCGTCCCAAACATCTTCCATTTAAGGATTATGGAGGCCACTGTGCTCTTAGGAACCTTAAGTGCAGCAGAAATTTTTTTGTAACCTTGGCCAGATCTGTGCCTTGCCACAATTCTGTCTCTGAACTCTTCAGACAGTTCCTTTGACCTCATGATTCTCATTTGCTCTGACATGCACTGTGAGCTGTAAGGTCTTATATAGACAGGTGTGTGGCTTTCCTAATCAAGTCCAATCAGTATAATCAAACACAGCTGGACTCAAATGAAGGTGTAGAACCATCTCAAGGATGATCAGGAGAAATGGACAGCAACTGAGTTAAATATGAGTGTCAGAGCAAAGGGTCTGAATACTTAGGACAGGGCTCGAAAAACCCCGGGCGCCAGGTCGCCATTGCAACTAGAATTAGCGACCTGGCGCCTGGGGCAGCACAGCTGGGGTATCCTGTGTCTCCGTGACCCCCCCCCCTCCGCGCTGTGGGATCGCGTCGGGCCGCGCCAGCTGGTAATTGAGGCCGCGGCTTTGCGGCCTTCTGCAGGCCTATGCTTCCTTCTGTGAACTAGCGCCATCTTGTGGTGGCAGTTGATATGACAACCAGCAATGCTAATGGAGTTTCCCTGTCTGTTTTCCCTGCCATCTCCTTCCCTCTAATTAGAACCCCCAAACATTATATATATTTTTTTATTCTAACACCCTAGAGAATAAAATGGCGGTCGTTGCAATACTTTGTCACACCGTATTTGCGCAGCGGTCTTACAAGCGCACTTTTTGGGAAAAAATACACTTTTTTTTTTAATTAAAAAATAAGACAATAAAGTTAGCCCAATTTTTTTTTTATATTGTGAAAGATAATGTTACGCTGAGTAAATTGATACCCAACATGTCACGCTTCAAAATTGCGTCCGCTCGTGGAATGGCGACTAACTTTCACCCTTTAAATACTCCATAGGCGACGTTTAAAAAATTCTACAGGTTGCATGTTTTGAGTTACAGAGGAGGTCTAGGGCTACAATTATAGCTCTCGCTCTACCGATCGCGGTGATACCTCACATATGGTTTGAACACCGCTTTCATATGCGGGCGCTAATTACGTATGCGTTCGCTTCTGCGCGCGAGCTCGGCGGGACAGGGCGCGTTCCTGGCTCCTAACTTTTTTAGCTGGCTCCTAGATTCCAAGCAAATTTGTCAAGCCCTGACCTAGGACCATGTTATAGTTCAGTTTTTCTTTTTTAATAAATCTGCAAAAATGTCAACAAGTCTGTGTTTTTCTGTCAATATGGGGTGTTGTGTGTACATTGAGGAAAAAATGAACTTACCCACTTGCCTACAGGGCACTTTCACCCCCTTCCTGCCCAAGCCATTTTTCAGCGCTCAAACTTTGAATGACAATTGCGCGACGCTGTACCCAAAACAAAATTTGTGTCTCTTTTTTCCCACAAATAGAGCTTTCTTTTGGTGGTATTTGATCACCTCTGCGTTTTTTTTTTTTGCGCTATAAACAAAAGAGCGACAAGTTTGGAAAAAAAAAAAAAAACACAATATTTTTTACTATAATAAATATCCACTTTGATTATTATATTTTAAAAAAAATTCCTCAGTTTAGGCCGATATGTATTCTTCTACATATTTTTGGTAAAAAAAATAAAAAAATAAATAAAAACTTGCAATAAGCATATATTGATTGGTTTGCACAGTTATAGCAGCTACAAAATAGAGGATAGGATTTAGTTTTTTTTACTAGTAATGGCGGCAATGAGGGATTTTTATCGTGACTGCGATATTGCGTCGGACACTTGACACATTTTTGAGACCATTCACATTTATACAGCGATCTGTGCTATAAAAATGCATTGATTACTGTATAAACATGACTGGCAGGGAAGGGGTTAACACTAGGGGGCGATCAAGGGGTTAAATGTGTTCCCTGGAAGTGATTCTTACTGTGGGGGGGGGGGGGGACTGACTGGTGGAGGTGACCGATGGTTTTCCCTATGTACAAAGAACACACCAGCGGTCTCCTCTCCCTGACAGGACGTGGATCTGTGTTTACACACACAGATCCACGGTCCTGCTCGGTTACTGGGCAATCGCAGGTGCCCGGCGGCCATCGGGTCCCCAGTGACACGGTGGGCGCGCGCCCTCAGTGGCTTTGAAAGGCGCAATGTCCTATGACGTCCGCCCAGAACAACAGGGTCTTCTGCCCGCCGTCATTTGACGGTGGGCGGTTCACAAGTGGTTAAATGTTTTTAGCAAATGGCTGCAATACAACAAAATGAAAAATTTAAGGGGGTCTGAATACTTTCCGTACCCAATATATATATGTGTGTGTGTGTGTGTGTGTGTGTGTGTGTGTGTGTGTGTGTGTGTGTGTGTGTGTGTGTCCACTTCCTGCCTGGTGTATTGTAATATGACGTCCGCAGGAACCTCTCGTCCCTCTGGGCGGACATCATATGACGTCCGGGCATTCCCGGCCGTCTAGGGGGTGCATGCCCCCGCCGCATTGCTTGAGACCCGGTGCGTGTGCCCTGCGGCCACGATGTCTGCCGGGCACCCACGATAACAGCAGGACCGTGGATCTGTGAGTGTCCTGTCAGTGGTGAGGAGACCTATGGTGTGTTCCCAGTACAGAGGAACACGCATCGGTCGTCTCCTCTTGCGAGTCCCCTCCCCCTACAGTTAGAATCACTCACTAGGGAACATATTAACCCCTTGATTGTCCCCAAGTGTTAACCCCTTCCCTGCCAGTCACATTTACACAGTAATCAGTGCAGTTTTATAGCACTAATCGCTGTATAGATGTGAATGGTCCCAAAAACGTGTCAAAAGTGTCCGATATGTCCGTCGCAAAATCACTAATATATATATATATATATATAAATAAATAAAGAAATAAAATATACGCAGATTGCCGCCATTACTAGTAAAAAAATAAAAATGCCATATAACTATCCCCTATTTTGTTAGATGTTGAACTTTTGCTGCAAACCGAACAAATGCGCTTATTGCTAATTGCTATTTTTTTTTTTACCAAAAATATGTAGAATACGGATTACCCTAAACTGAGGAAAAATATATTTTTTTTTTAAAGTGATATTTATTAAATCAAAAAGTTAGATTTTTTTTTCAAAATTGTCGCTCTTGTATATAGCACAAAAAAAAACGCAGAGATGATCAAATACCACCAAACGAAAGCTCTATTTGTGGGGGGGGGGGGGAAAGCTTATTTGGGTACAGTGTTGCATGACCGCGCAATTGTCAAAGTGCAACAGCGCTGAAAACTAAAAATTGGTCTGGGCTAGGGCTGGGCGATTTTCCCCAAAAAAAAAATCTGCGATTTTTTTATAAAAAACTCGATTTACGATTCGATTTTTTTTTTTTATTATATTAAAGTGCATCAAACAAAATTGCAAAGGCAAACCCTTTCTCTAACTGCAAAGTCAGTGTGCAACAAACACAATATATTCCAGCGCTCATGGAACATACATTATTAACTATTGAAAACTCTTGAAACTCTGTGTGATTCCTTCTGTCCCAGCCTTGCTGCGATCCTGGCTCTGCATCCTTTTGGGTTGGAGGGCCCTCCACACGCTGGTCTGCCTGTTGTCCATCATTCAAGGTACTGTGCTCACACGGAGATCATGCCACAGGCTTTGTTTTGACTTTTTTAACCCCTCCTTGCTCCACGGATGTCACTGCAAGTTTAACAAGTTTGTCACCACTGGCAACTGGAGAGTTAAGATTCATTTGCCCTCTGCACATTTGGGATTGGATCCCTCTCTTTATTGTGATAAATGGACTAAGCTTTTTTATCAATTCTTCAAGAGTTGTCAATAGTTAATAATGTATGTTCCATGAGCGCTGGATTATATTGTGTGCATGTTGTGTATTTTGTACTTCTGGGTACGGATTTTTTCTTGCTGCGCTGGATCCTGTTTTTTCCCCCTTTTGGATACTTTGTACTTCCCAAAATATTTGGGATTTTTTTCTTATTATCATCCATTATATTTTTTTCTTTATCCACCAATTTAGCGCTTGTGACCTTTTGTTGTTTTTTGCAGTGTGCAACAAAGATTGTTAAGCATCCAAATTATTAATACTGTATTTGGATTTAGCTAATAAAACAACAAAAACTCCTGAGGTTACTCTTAGTTGAATTGAACTGTGTCCATGCCTCACTGTGCCCGTGCCTGATGCAGATTTTCATGGTATACGGATTTTACTGCTACACCGGTGGCCATTCCAGTATTCAAAAGCCGCGCCTCCTTCTCGTCTGTGATAGGCGGAACACTCAATTTCCCAGCATTCAGTGTTCCCCCTATCATGGTCATCCTCATAACACAGACGAGGATGAGAGGATGTCCGTGATAGGCTGAATACTGCCTGCTGTGAAATTGAGTGTTCCGCCTATCACAGACGACGAGGACTCGGGAGGCGCGGCTTTTGAACACTGCAATGGCCGCCGTCTGTCTGCATGACACGCTGATCAGGTAGGCAGACGGCGGCTGCAGCGAGTAGATGTAATTGGGGTAACGCTGCCCAGTGCCATTCCGGATACGCCCCCTGCAGTCCTGCTACGGAAACTTTGAAGGGAAGGGAAAAAAAATAAAAAATTTGTTTTGTTTTTTTTTTCAAAAAAAATAAATAAAAAATCTAAAAAAATCGATTTTCTTCAAAACTGAATCGATTTGAGCTCAAAACTCGATTCAAGATTAAAATCGATTTTTTTCCCAGCCCTAGTCTGGGCAGGAAGGGGATGAAAATGCCCTGTATGGAAGTGATTAAACTTGTAAGCCAACAAGTGTCAGAGAAAAGCTAGGTCTTCAAGTGGTTAAAGCGGAGGTCCGCCCGCCCCTTTAAAAATTAAGTCACCAGCTACACATAATGAATCTGCCGACTTAACATTAGGACACTTGCCTGTCCTGGAGTCCAGCAATGTCAGCACCGCAGCCGATGTTTACATGGGCTGGTCGGGTGCTACCTTCGCCATTGTGGGTAAGGGAATCCAGCAGTGTAGTTTTTCGGCTTCGCGGCCGGGTCCCTACTGCGGATGCGCAAAGCACACTGCGCTCTCTCACGGGCCCGGCAGAAGGTGGAGGAGGGGGGCCGAGCTGCTGACGTAATTCACTGCGGCCCGGTCTCCCGGAAGTGTCAAATGTGGCACCTGAGGGGGGAGGAATCAGATAAGCAGAAGTTCCTCTTTTGGGTGGAACTCCGCTTTAAACAGACCTATTATATGACCGAAGTTCATCCCTTTGATCTAAATGAACCAAATGCTACAACGTTTGCGATTTTTAAACTCAATAAAAGCGCACACACACACACACACACACACACACACACACACACACACACACACACTTTTGGCAAAGTTGCATGAAACCCTTTCGGTGACCATCGTTTTTGGCACACGTTTAAAGAAAGAAAAAAAATTTAGGCCTGAATATTACACAAAACCCACAAATATATATTTTTCTGAAAGCAGACACCCTAGAGAATAAAATAGTGGTAGTTGCAATTTATGTCACACGATGTTACCGTAGTAAATAACACCCTACTAGGTATCAGTTTAGTGTTACGGAGGTGATCTGGGTTTTAAAATGATTGCTCACTCTGGCGTACGCGGCAATATGCAACATGTGTTTCGCAAGTGGCGTTTTCACGCGTAGGCGCCCTGACGCATGCGTTACATTTGTGAGTGTATATATGTGGGGGGGGGGGTGGCTTTGATTGGGTGTAACTTTTTATTTTTTTGGCAAAAAAAAATTATACATCTTTCCATCACATAAGAGACAAACCGTCCCCTATGTGATGATTTTTAGGTGACAGGTTCTCATTGAGATATGCAGCCACCAGATTGTGCAAGATACCCCAGCCGTTGGGTCGGTACGATGTACGGACCTGGCAGCAAAAGGGTTAAGAGCTTTGCCAAAAAAGAAACCCAAAAACTCCTAAACATGAGTTTAGGTTCAACCAATGTACGTGAAGCCTTAAGCCTCGTACACACTAGTCTTTTTAATGCTGTACAATGCAGATCAATCTTTTGACAAATTGGCCCATATAGAGGCCAGCAGATATCCCATTACATGGAATGGTTAGGATGATATGTCCTAGACACACCAGTATGTGTTTCTAGCAACCCAAAGTAGGTTTAGCCGAGCAGCTTTATTAAAACTCAGACTGCAAAAAAATAAAAATAAAAAAGGCAAATGAGCATAACAAGTGCATATGCAAGGCATAGATTAGCAGGCAATATACTGTCATTTTCAATCCCCCTTACCCCCATACATAGATGTAATGCATACCGTATATTAAAAAATAAAAAAATGGACTTTTAAATAAGAAAGCATGCATTTTAACCACTTGCGGATCGCCCGCCATCGTTTTACATTGGTCCTCGTAGTCGAATACTGGGGTTATGGCAGCAGATTGCTGCCATAACCCCAGTATATTCTTAAATGGCGGACGGTCCTCTTTCTAATAAAAGTGGTCTGCGCGGCAGATTCACCGCAAGATCAATTTAAAAATCAGGGGAGAGGGCCCCCCCCACCTCTTCTGCCTACGGAGCCGATCGGGTCCTCTCCCCTGAGAGTGGGAGAAAGATGGCCCCCGTTCAGCTCCATAACATTGGATGATGTCATGTCACTTCCGCCCAATGGTTTTAAAAGGGGTAACTTTTTTGGGGGAAAATTGCATTTAAGTGTAAATGTGAGATCTTTTTGACCCCAGATCTCACATTTAAGAGGTCCTGCCATGCTTTTTTCTATTACAAGGGATGTTTACATTCATAGTAATAGGCATAAAAGTGGCCCAAATTTTTATTTTTATTTTTTAAAAGGACAGTGTAGAATATTTTTTTAAAAGCACCCCGTCCCACCGAGCTTGCGCGCAGAAGCGTAAGCATACCCAAGTTGCGCCCGCATATGAAAATCGGTGTTCAAACCACACGTGAGGCATCACCGCGATCGTTAGAATTATTGCTCTCGCTCCAACAAAATACCTACTCAACTCAAAACTGGTAACCTGTAGAAAATTTAAAAAAAAAGTTGCCTATGGAGATTAAGGGTCAATGTTTGTTGCCATTCCACGAGCGGGCACAATTTTGAAGCATGACATGTTGAGTATCAAGTTACTCGGCATAACATTATCTTTCACAATATAAAAAAATTGCGCTTGCAAGACTGCTGCGCAAATACGGTGCGACAAAGTATTGCAACAATGCCATTTTATTCTCTAGGGTGTCTGAAAAAAAAAATAGGATTTTTATAACCGCTTACCTGTAAAATCCTTTTCTTGGAGTACATCACGGGACACAGAGCGACAGTCATTACTATGTGGGTTATATAGATACCTTCAGGTGCTGGCACTGGCAACTTCCAAAACCGGAAGTACCCTCCCCTATATAAGCCCCTCCCATCCGGGAGCACCTCAGTTTTGTAGCAAAGCAATAAGTGTCCCCAAAAGAGGGGTGGGAGCTGTGTCCCGTGATGTACTCCAAGAAAAGGATTTTACAGGTAAGCTGTTATAAAAATCCTATTTTCTTTCTCGTACATCACGGGACACAGAGCGACATAGTCATTACTGTGTAGGATGTCCTAAAGCAATGCCCAATGAGGGGGGGGATACACCATACATAAGCTGAGCGGTTTTTAGACATGAGGATCTTTTGCGGCCTGCAACACACTGCGCCCAAAGGCGACCTCCTCCTGACTTCTAACGTCCACCTGGTAGAACCAATAAACGTGTGTACTGAAGACCATGTTGCGGCCTTACAGACCTGAGCCAGGGAGGCCCGGTGATGCACTGCCCATGAAGTTCCAACTGCTCTCGTGGAGTGCGCCCTAACTTTGAACGGAGGCGGTCTCCTTCTCAAGCCATAGGCTTGCATTATGACCTGTCGAATCCACTTGGCTAAAGTAGATTTTGACGCTGCCTGACCCTTTCTGGGGCCCTCCGGCAGTATAAACAAAGTATCCGTTCTGCGAATCTGAGCAGTGGCTTTTAGATAAGCTTTAACTGCTCTTACTACATCCAAAGAATGCAATAACTTTTCCTCTACCGAACTAGGTTTGGGGAAAAAAAAGGAAGAACCACATCTTGGTTCAAATGAAACCTCTATATCACCTTAGGAAGAAAGGCTGGATGAGGACGTAACACTACTCTGTCCTTATGGATAACCAGATATGGCTCCTTACAGGACATAGCTGCTAATTCCGACACTCTTTTAGCCGAACGAATGGCTACTAGAAAGATCAATTTCCTGGTGAGAAGAACCAGGGAAATATGCTGTGATGGTTCAAATGGTTGTTTCTGTAGAACCGACAGAACCAGGTTTAGATCCCATGGACATATGGGAATATTAACCGGAGGGCTAATACGCATCACTCCTTGTATAAAGGCTTTGACTAGTGAATGCGAAGCCAAGGGCCTTTGAAAAAATATTGACAAGGCCGAAATCTGACCCTTGATAGTACTCAAGGCAAGCTTCCCATCTACAGCCCACTGTAGGAAGTCCAGAATCCTACCTATTACGTACTTACGTGGATGCCATTTCTTGGCCTCACACCACGCGATGTACGCCTTCCAGATTCTATAGTAGATCTGCCTGGATACCGGCTTCCTGGCATTGATCATGGTAGATACCACAGGATTAGAGAGCCCTCTCTTTTTTAGAATGTGAGCTTCAATAGCCAGGCCGTCAAACCTAGGGCTAGTAAGGAAGGGTGGTATATCGGTCCTTGCGAAAGCAGGTCCGGACGACGTGGGAGAGTCCAAGGACTCCCCACTGACATTTTTACAATCTCCGCATATCCATGCTCTTCGGGGCCACGCTGGAGCCACCAGAATCACTGGTTTCTTTTCTACCCTGATTCTGCGGAGTAATCGAGGTAACAATTGTGGCGGTGGGAATGCATATATCAGCTTGAACTGATCCCAAGGGAACACTAGGGCATCCGAGCCGCAAGCTAGGGGATCCCTTGTCCGAGAGAAAAACCTGTCCCCTTTGCGTTGAATCTGGATGCTAGCATATCTACATCCGGTGTTCCCCACCGCTGACATATTGTCCGGAAAACCTCGGGGTGAAGGGACCATTCCCTTGGGCATAATTGTTGGCGACTTAGAAGTCCGCCTTCCAATTCTCCACTCCTGGAATGAATACCGCGGATATGGCCGGGACATATCTTTCTGCCCATTTCAGGATGTAATTTCCCTCTGGGCTGCACGACTCCTGGTGCCACCCTGATGCTTGATATATGCCACTGCTGTGGCATTGTCTCTTTGAATTCTGACAGGGGACCCTTGGAGTTTGGATGTCCATGCTACTAGGGCATACCGGGCTGCTCGTATCTCTAAGAGATTGATGGGCAGGGCTTTTTCTGCATCCGACCATCTGCCCTGGAGAGACCATTGCTCCAGTACTGCTCCCCAGCCTATAAGGCTGGCATCTGTAGTGACCACCTTCCAAGAAATCGGACTGAAGGATTTTCCTTTTTCCAGATTCTGGGGAACCCACCACCAACGGAGGCTCTTGCGAACGGAAGGGGACAAGGACATTGGTAAGTCTAGGGCCTGAACTTTTTTGTTCCAGGCTGACAGTATGGCCCTTTGCAAATTCCTTGAATGGAATTGACCGTAGGGTACTGCTTCGAATGATGCCACCATTTTTCCCAGCAGCCTCATGCCCAGGCGTATGGACGGCTGTCTTTTTGTACCCACTAGGTGGATCAAATCTCCCAAAGACAACACCTTTCCTCGAGGCAAGAATATTTTTCTCTGGCCTGAATCCAGCCTTAGCCCCAAGTATTCCAGACTTTTGACTGGTTTTAGGGCTGACTTGTCTCGGTTGATAATCCAACCGTGAGATTCCAGATACTTGATTGTCTTGTGAACGACCACTTCTAGTTTTTTCACTGAGTGGTCTATCAGCAACAAGTCATCGAGATATGCCATTATCATTGCACCTTGTATTCTTAGATTGGCCAATAAAGGGCCAGAATCTTTGTAAACACTCGTGGTGCTGTGGCCAGACCGAAGGGTAAGGCTCTGAACTGAAAATGGCGCCCTTCTACTGCAAAGCGTAGAAATTTTTGGTGGACTGGAAAGATGGGAATGTGCAAATAAGCATCTTTGATGTCGATCTCGGCTAACCATTCCTCCCCTTGTAGGGCAGTGGCCACCGATAGGATCGACTCCATCGGAAAGTCCTGATATACAGGAATTTGTTTAGCCCTTTTAGAATTAATATGGGCCTCCCGTCCCCGTTTGCTTCGGGACTGTAAAGAGGTTTGAGTAAAACCCGAACCCCCATTCTTCCAGGGGAACCTCCATAATTACTCCTTGGAGCAATAGTTGTTCTAGTGCCAACAGGAGGGACTCTCTCTTCCGGGGATCCCTTGGCACATTTGACCTCAAAAAATGGGAAGGAGGAGAGTCTTAACTCCAATCTGTATCCCAAACATACTGCGGAGAGCACCTATCTGTTCTGATCGTGTCCCGCCAGGTCTCTGCGAACAACTGGAGTCTTCCCCCCACCCGACTGAGTGGGGGCAACCCTTCAATGAATTTAACTTTGGGGGAGGTTTTGTACCTCTCCTGACCCAGGGTTTCTCATTACCCTGCGATTGTCCCTGATTTTTACGCCCGGGATTTGACCGAGGAGGCCGTCGGAACTGTTTCACAGCCGATGCCCCAGGGACTGGAGAAGCAGGCCTCTTAAAAGAGTGACCTCTAACTCTGTTTTTAACCGGCAAGAGTGTATTTTTACCGCTGGAAATTTTCTGGATATATTTGTCCAGGTCTTCCCATGAAAATGGGACGCTAACCAGCCATTTTTTACAGGGAGCTTCAGCAGACCAGTTTTTGAGCCATAGAAGCCTACGCATATGTACTACAGACAGCGTAAGGCGGGAGGCCTGATGGATTGAATCCTTTATGGCGTCAACCGCAAAGCCTAAGGCTCTAGGTAGATCAGCTAGGGCAAGGGCCTGCTGATCTGGCAAGTCCTTTAAGACCCGTTTCAACTGATCCTTCACTGCTTAGCAGACCCCACTGCTGGTTGTGTCACCAAGCTTGCTGTAGAAAGAAGCAGATTTTCATAAGGACTCCAATTTTTTATCTATGGGGTTCTTGAACATTTGGACATTATCCACTGGACATGTCAGTGATTTATACACACAAGAGATGGCTGCGTCCACTGTAGGGACCTTCCATTTTTTGATGAACTTATCCTCCATGGGATAGACCACCGGAAATCTCTTGGGGGGAATATATATATTTTCTCAGGATGTTCCCAATCCTGGTAAATGAGCCCTTCAGTAAAGGGTGAAGTGGAAAAGAACAGACAGAAAGTCTGGGGGCTTCTAGCGACCCCAACGAGGATGCAGTAGTGGTTGATGGTTCCGCAAGGTGCATTTTAAATGCTGATCGGACCATGTTAGTCAGAGACTGAACCCATAATCTTTCAGCTTGAGATGCTGAGAAAGGTTCCTCCACTGTTGATTCCTCTATAACAGAATCAACCTCATTCTGATCCCCTTCAGGCAGGTCGATCCCTGTATGGGACTGTTGCTCTGCTAACAGGCACTCTGAAGGAGGAGACGGAGATCGGGCGTGCTTTCCCTGACAGGGAGGCAGCGATCAATGTTGACAATCTCTCTCTAATCCTCCCAGAGCTGAGGAAAAAACCTCCTCTGTTACATACACAGGAGCAGGTGAACTGAGGACAGCCACAGTACCAAGTGCCCCTGCGGGGTCTCTACGGTCACTTACCTCTGAATTTTCAGGGGAGACTGGTGCAGCAGAAGCATGCCCAAGATCCTCAGAGCCCGATGAGACCCCCTTCGCTTCCTGGAAGATTCAGTTCCGGAGCTTCTGGACGGCATATTCCTAAGCCTAAAGCTGAGGTATTCCAGCCGTAAAACACCACTTTTACTGAGAATAGTCTAGCACAATTGCTGCTATATAACAGTTGGTGTCTACTAAAGTGCCTTTCTAGGGGATGCCTGCATCAACCGCCTCTGTGTGCCTTTTTACTGTTGCTAGCTCTGTCTGTGCACGTCAATAGCCAGCTGTGATTGTGCTCTAAAACACGCTGGACGCCCGCACATGCGCAGTAGCGCCGCACACCGAGCGTCATCCACCCGCTCCGCCCCTTTTTCCAGATCGCCTCTATATATAGAGGCGCGGGCACGTGCGCCTTTTTTGAAAAAAATAAGGAGCTAGATGGGAGCCAGGGTCCCTGCCGCAGGGCCCGGGGATGGATGAGCGCAGCAACAGGGCAGAGGAGACAGCTTCCCAGCAGAGAAGAAGAAGTGATCTGGACTGCCGCACTCTGGTTAAACGTTTTATTTAATGAAGAAAATTAAAATTGCCAAAAAAAATCAAAAAATAAATAAACAATCCATCCAAAGACAATCGAAGGTGAAGGGACATGCAGGGTGACAGCTAACGCGTTTCACATCAGGGTGTGATGCTATGAGTAAGCATCACACCCTGATGTGAAACGCGTTAGCTGTCACCCTGCATGTCCCTTCACCTTCGATTGTCTTTGGATGGATTGTTTATTTATTTATTTTTTGATTTTTTTTTGGCAATTTTAATTTTCTTCATTAAATAAAACGTTTAACCAGAGTGCGGCAGTCCAGATCACTTCTCCTCAAGCATCAGAGCATAGCCAGCACCTGTAAGTGGAGCAGGGCGGGAGCTAATTGAATGAACCTGGAACCTTCGAGCGGTACATTTTCCCTTCCCAGCAGAGAACTTACCAACTGCCTGGATTTGATTTTGGAAGAAAAAAAATCCACATTACAAGAAAAAGAACCATAGCGGCCTCTAGTGTCTAACACAGGTACCGCGGTCTTACATTTTTTTATTTTTTTTTTCTTGCCTACTATTAAAATTTTTTAATTTTCTCAGTAGTAACAGGCATGCACAGAATATTAGCGGGAATACCTTAGGTAACAGGCAGGAAGACAAAATAGGCTTGGGGGTCCCCCAATAGAACCAAGTTCCTGAGGGCCCCCACTTACCTTTTCCTCGCCGCAGGACTCTGTTTGGTCCACAGAAGCCCAAACTTCACCTATCACGGCAGGCATTGTAATTAAACCTTCAGGGACCGGGTTCCCAAGGATTCCACTCCCCTGGACCTGTATAGCACCCTGCACAGAAAACATCTTGGTCGTGGGTATGACCAGAGCTCTGGATCCCAGGGTCCAGCCCTCCTAAGAGAGGCATTACAGGCAAAACCTTGCTCTTCTCTTTGCAAGGCCCGGGTACCGACCGTTAAGCTATGAAGCTTTTTTGGTCGGATCCGGAATAGCTTACTGGAGGCCCAAAAGAACCTGTACGCAAGCTTAGTGAAAAACACATGTTACTTCTTGGCCAACACCTTAGACACTGGCAAAAAACTGAGGTGCTCCCGGATGGGAGGGGCTTATATAGGGGAGGGTGCTTCCGGTTTTGGAAGTTGCCAGTGCCAGCACCTGAAGGTATCTATATAACCCACATAGTAATGACTATGCCGCTCTGTGTCCCGTGATGTACGAGAAAGAAATATATATAAAAATCATACATAAATAAAATGGGGTTCCAAGTAATTTTCTAGCAAAAAAATTAAGATTTTTAACTTGTAAACAAAAAAATATTAAAAGCCAGCAGCTACAAATACTGCAGCTGCTGACTTTTAATATTTGGACACTTACCTGTCCTGGAGTCCAGCGATGTCGGCAGCAGAAGACGAGCAATCGCGCATCACTCCGCTGCCCCCACCACCATCCTCGGTGAGGGAACCAGGAAGCGAAGCCTTGCGGCTTCACTGCCCGGTTCCCTACGGCACATACGCGAGTAGCGCTGCGCCGTTCTCACTGGTCCCTGTTGTGTTTTGGGAGCCTAGTGTCTCCCAGAACACAACGGGTATTCTGCAGGAAGTGACGTACTACCCGCAGAGAGGACTCCCGGAAGTGTGTGCAAATACTCGCACCCTCCTCCCCCCTGAAAGGTGCCAAATATGACACCGGAGGGGGGGAGGTTTCCGATGAGTGGAAGTTCCACTTTAGGGTGGAGCTCCGCTTTAAGTGGTTAAAAGGTACCAATAAAGTATATAGTTAAACTTCGTGGTAGTTTGGAAATAATAGGTTTGTTTTTCTGGCACTATGTTGGAGAAAAAAAAAAAAAAAGCTCTCATTTCACAATAGTATGTTGCAATGTTACATGTTCCTAGCAGAACATCATGATGTGTTTCAGAAGGAAAACCCAAGAAATCGTCACATCTTTAGGCAGTAATTTAAAAAGGAATTCCACATATGGATATTTTAAATATTGTTACATTAGTCACACTTGGGCCAATGCAGCTGTATGCACTATACCTTGCACATGCCCTTAGAAGCTGGATATTGCTTCTGGGTCCAGTGCCGGGTGGCTGCCCTGCTGCATTCTGAACAAAGGTGGTCGCTTGGCACCAGCGCCATTCAGAGAATGCATTCATTCAGAAAAAAAAAAAGAAGCAAAGTGTTGAACAAGGTGGATACGTGGGGCAGTGAAATCATGCTCTCAACCTCATACAATCAGAGAACGATTTGCATTTATTCACAAAGAACAAAGCATTACCTGAATAGTGCCCAATGCCGAGCAGTCAACCTGCTGTGTTCAAAAAGCAGCAGGGCAGCCACTTTGCACAGGACCCGGGAAGCAAATGGAGAGCACGGCAGCAGAGGTGTAATAATTTTAGTAAACAACCTGCTAAATGCTTTTTCTCGTCAGCAGTATATAGCAGTCTTGTGACTTCTATTAGTGTGCAGCAGAGCACCGGTTAAAGCTTGTAGGAGTTTATTCTCCTGCCTGTCCTATGAGGCTGCAGGACCCCTGACCCTCTATCTGGACAATGCTGATGGGGGGGGGGGGGGATATGTGATCAGCACAGGACCAAAGAAGAAAAAAAATCTCTAGCAATACACACCAAAATGAGCATGTGCAGAGTGCCCCCGACTCTGTACCATCAGGAGATGGGTTGGGGGAAAAAAGGATCAGAAGACAGGATCAGTCTTTTTACACAATGCAGAAGATTAACCCCTTAGGTTCAACAGCGAGTATAAAAAGCATGCTTTACTGCATATACAGACTGATTTTACTGTTGTCTGTTTAGAAACACCAACTTCTTGCACTCATACAATAATAGCACATATGATACTGCCTCCTGGTGTGCTAAAAACAGACCACTTAATGGCATTTTTGCGAGCTGGCCCACCTCATACCTTATTAGACCCATTCTTTATTATGGGTGGCTTTGCTGGCCAAGACTGATCTCTCTATAACATCAAGAAGTGTCAAAATATTCACATTGCAATTCCAAAACCTAGGAGTCTGTAAAGCCCCATACACACGGTCGGACTTCCATCGGACTTTTCCATGGTTTTTTGTCCGAACGGAGTTGGTCGGGAACACCCATAGCATACACACCACAGGACTTTTCTGCAAACTTTCCCAAAACTTTTTGCAACATCACGTGGTTTTTCTGCTCTTTACCGCCACCCTTGGGTCAACTTCTGCTATTGTTGGTTGATTTTAACATTAGTTGTTTTGTCCATCGGACAAAAGTCCTATGGTTTTTTTTGTACACACGGTCAGACTTTGCTCCATTGGACTTTTGTTGGGCAAAAGTTTGTCTGTTTGCAGACCCAACTTTTGTCGTCCGACGAAAACAAGAAAAAAGCAAAAAAAGTTTGTCCGATGGAGCGTACACACGGTCGGATTGTTGGTCCAACTTGCTCAAAATGAAGTTTGTTGGCCAAAAGTCCGACCGTGTGTACGGGGCTTAAAGCAGTTGTAAAGGTACATTTTTTATTTTCTAAATAGGTTCCTTTAAGCTAGTGCATTGTTGGTTCACTTAACTTTTCCTTTGATTTACCTTCTAAAGGTTTGTTTTCTTTGTCAGAATTTCTCACTTCCTGTTTCTCCTCACTGAACTCCACACCATCATCCGAGTGGTGTGGAGTCATCCAGAACAGCTTACTGAACAGCTTACTGAGGATAAACAGGAAGTGAGAAATTCAGACAAAGAAAACAAAGAAAAAAAATATTTAGAAGGGAAATCTAAGGAAAAGGTAAGTGAAGCAACAATGCACTAGCTTAAAGGAACCTATTTAGAAAATAAAAAATGTACCTTTACAACTCCTTTAAGGGTATCTAAAATTACAGTGCCTGCTCACTACCATCAGGATACTGACAGGGCCGGTCATAAGAGACTTTTACAAAAGGGGGAAGAGAAGGAAATGAAGAACAGATCCTCTCAAAATTCTTCAACAAGGAACTGCTGAAAACGTATAGACTTTAAAATTAGTAAACCGCAATAATTATTGTACAAAATTCATGATAGAAAAAACACCACACCTTCCTCCACCTCAATGGTAAAATAAGACTAGTCTAAACTCTAAACATGAGTGGCCACCCAATCGGTCATACACATCCATCCAATACCAATCACAGATCAAAAGGCAATGTGAGCTGAAAAGTCCTCATTGATACTTGAGGCAAGTTAAAGCTGGCCCAATGATTAGAAAGAGGTAAAAGGTATAATTGCA
The DNA here is from genome assembly GCA_029206835.1 of Rana muscosa. NCBI lineage: Eukaryota > Metazoa > Chordata > Amphibia > Anura > Ranidae > Rana > Rana muscosa. The sequence continues at coordinate 955,264,753 of CM055116.1, read as the reverse complement.
CACTCAATCACTAGTATTACTTGAATTATATCGGTGAAGACATCAGGATGCTGTTCATGTATACAAGATAGGGGTTCAACAAACCGCGGGCGCCAGGTCGCAATTGCGACTAGAATTAGCGACCTGGGGCGGCAAAGCTGGGGTATTCCGTCTCCGTGCGGACCCCCGCTGCGCGTTTGCGTCGGGCCACGCCAGCTGGTAATTGAGGCCGCGGCTTTGCGGCCTTCTGCAGTCCTGATTCCTTCTGGAATCTGGCGCCCTCTTGGGGTGGCTGTTGGTATGACAAGACAACCAGCAATGCTAATGGAGCATCCCCTGCCTGTTTTTCCCGATTTCAAATTAATATTTTCACTAGAAAATTACTTAGAACCCCCAAACATAACATAATATATATGTAGAGATATATATATATATATATATATATATATATATATATATATATATATATATCTCTACATATCTACATATCTACATATCTCTATATCTAGCAGAGACCCTACAGAATAAAATGGTGGTTGTTGCAATATTTTATGCAACAGTATTTGCGCAGCGGTCTTTTAAACGCATTTTTTTTTTTTAAATACACTGATGAATTAAAAAACAAAAAAACAAAAACTAAAACAAACAAAACAAACAAAAACAAAAACTAAACAGTAAAGTCTATGTCCTCTGATAAAGCCCTGTGTACCATCAACCATTACCACTCTTTATGTGCAGCTGGGCTCCAGTACTTCACAGTGACCAAAATAAAATAAAAAATCACCAGAGCAATTAAAAGTCACCGTGGGGGGGGGGGGGGCACACACACGTGGGCAGGAAGTGGCTGCAAAGAGGCAGCAGAAGATCAGCAGCACTGGAATACTTATTTCACCTTTTATTTTGTATTTTATTTAAAGTGTCACCAAGGCTTCAGTTAGATGTGCAGTTGGGTGGTAAAAATGTGCAGTAGAGACATGTTTTTGCCACCCACCAACGGCCACCCTTAAGCTCCATTAGGCAGCAGATGAGGGCGTTTTACATGCCACAGTCACGATGCATTAGGCATAATAAGGAGTTTCTCCCTTATAACAGGTTATTGACTGGCTGCTCTGTTGTGAGTAAGTTAAGGGGCGCAAATTACTTGCCTTACCCCCGGCGCTGACAACCCACACTACACAAAAAAAAAAAAAAGCCTGGCTCCTAGATTCAAAGCAAATTTGTCAAGCCCCGATATAAGGTCACTTCAAGCACTCTTATATTCAAATGCTGGGTAGGACCCACTCAAAAACTGAAAATGGACATGGCAAAAAACGAAAACCACCATTCAGAGCAGGTATCCCGCTATGATAGCATGGGAATGAAAGCAAATTTGATTGCAGCTCACCGCCTGACGTTTTCAGAAGCCGAGCAGCCCTTCAGTTGTGCATCCTAGAGTGTTGGAAAAGTTCCTTCCCAAGAAAAAGTAGTTCCCAGTCTCATAGGGATAGATAAAATAACTTCCTGCTGGAACCTGTTTGGCGTTGATCTGCTCAGAACAGCAGATCAACAACATTGCACGCCAAACAACTTCCTGCTGGAACCTATCTCATCTATCCCAGAGGAACTGGTAAATGGGATTATTCTGGTTCACAGAAATCTCCCATTATTTTTTGAAAATGTTGCCTGGATAGGGGGGACTACATGCACTTCAGTAGTGCATCCCTACATGGTAACTAATATAGTGGATGAGCTTGCTATATACCTACCTCCCTTTTTGTTTTTGTATGTTTTTCATTAGGCCCCTTTCACACGGGACAGATCAGTAATGATCCGCCCCGTGAACCTCCACTTGCTCAGCAGGGATCGCCGGCGGATAACAGGGCGGTACCCGCACACTGTGCAGGGACCGCCCTGTCAGATCTCTGCTCTCCCCTTTGGGGGGGATCAGATGAACACGGACCGTCTGTCCGTGTTCATCCGATCCGCAGACGGATAGAAAAAATAGGATTTTTTACTCACCGTAAAATCCTTTTCTCTGAGTCCATGGACCGACACAGCTTCTCTATTGACAAAGTGGGTATTATCCGTTAATTAGGAGTGACTAGGCAGAAAAACTTGTAAAAAGTGTTGCATCACACCTTCTACAGTACCGCCCAGGGGGCGGACCCTCTGGGTATACCCTCTCAGTCTGCATCTTCGCAGATCAGTTCGTCAAAAAGCAGTACAAACTTAAAAGGAGGGGTGGGTGCTGTGTCGGTCCATGGACTCAGAGAAAAGGATTTTACGGTGAGTAAAAAATCCTATTTACTCTTTCGTCCATGGACCGACACAGCTTCTCTATTGACAAAGTGGGACGTCCCAAAGCAGTGTCAGAGAAAAAACGAGGGGTGGTAACAGCATAAAAATAAACTTCACCCCAAACACAAAACAGCACTCCAACGGAGGAGTTGCAACTCTAAACAGCCGCTTGCAAAACCTTGCGGCCAAAAGAGGCATCCGAAGATGCACCTACATCAATTTTGTAGAATTTTGTGAAAGTGTGAGCGGACGACCAAGTCGCCGCTTTACATAATTGGGAAACAGACGCTTGATGTCGGAAAGCCCAAGAGGCACCTATTGCCCTGGTCAAATGCGCCGTGACCGGAAATGGGGGCGATTGACCCTTTAAGGCGTAAGCCTGGATTACTGTCCGTCAGATCCACCTAGAGATGGTGGCCGATGAGACTGCTTGGCCCTTCTTGGGACCAGCCACCGAAACAAACAGAGAGTCTGACTTCCGGAACAGGGAAGTAGCAGATAGGTATACTCTCAAAGCTCGGACAACGTCCAAGAAATGCAACGCCGACTCCTTAGGATTCGACGGATGAGGACACAAGGATGGAAGTACAATGTCTTCGTTGAGATGAAAAGCCGAAACGACTTTCGGAAGAAAGGAAGGCTGCGGCCGCAGCACCACCTTATCCTTGTGGAAAATCAAATAGGGAGCCTTGCAGGACAAGGCTGCCAGCTCAGAGACTCGTCTGACGTAACAGCCACCAAAAAGACCACCTTCTGAGAAAGTGTCAACAGGGGAATATCTCTAATATTCTCGAACGGCGCCTTCTGAAGCACCGAGAGGACCAGGTTCAAGTCCCACTAAAGGTAGCGGGGGACGGACAGGAGGGGCCATATGTTGAACCCCCTGCACAATGTACTCACGAGAGAGTGAGTCGCCAGGGGTCGCTGAAAAAAAAAGACAGCCAGGGCAGATATCTGTCCCTTAAAATCGTACTTAAGGCAAGCCTTTGGTCCACCCCATGCTGTAAAAACAGCAGGATTCTGGAAACCAAATAAGTACGCGGATGCCATTTCATTTCCTCACACCTGGAGATGTAGGCCTTCCAAGTGCGGTGATAAATCTTCCTAGAGGACGGTTTCCGAGCACTTCTCATAGTAGAGATTACTGAATGACAGGCCCCGGTCTCTCAGTACCTGGTTTCTCAACAGCCATGCCGTTAAAGCCAATGACTGTAAAGCAGGATGGATTATGGGACCTTGCGATAGCAGGTCCTTCTGCAGTGGTAGGCGCCAGGGGACGTCTGCTACCAGACGTACTAGATCGGCGTACCAAGGACGCTGAGGCCAATCTGGAGCGATTAGGATCATTGGAATTCCCTCTGTCTCCACCCTGCGGAGCAGAAGAGGAAGAAGCCTTAAGGGAGGGAAGGCATAGATTAGCCGATACTGACCCCACAATGCCACCAACGCGTCCGTTGCGTCTGCCCATGGGTCTCTTGACCGGGCCACAAACCACAATACCTTAAGATTGAGTCGGGAAGCCAGAAGATCTACGTCTGGTGTGCCCCATCTTTGGCAGAGGAGTTGGAACACCTCCGGGTGTAAGGACCATTCGCCCTGGTCCAGCATCTGGCGGCTCAGGTAGTCCGCCTGCCAGTTTTCCACACCCGGAATGTACACGGCCGACAGTGCCGGTACGCTCATCTCTGCCCACTTCAGGATGCGAGCGATCTCCGATGCTGCAGCTGCGCTTCTTGTTCCTCCCCGATGATTGACATATGCCACTGCTGTGGCGTTGTCTGACTGGATCCTGACTGGACGCCCTTGCAGCCTCTGAGACCATTTGAAGAAGCACAGCCTGATCGCCCGGATTACCAGGACATTGATCGGCAGGAGGGCTTCCTCTGGGGTCCAGCGACCTTGCGCCGACTGAACACCCCAGACTCCCCCCCAACCTGTAAGGCTGGCGTCAGTCGTGATCACTATCCAGTAAACCGGAAGAAATGACTTCCCGGCCATTAGAGCCGGTGCTGTCAGCCACCATACCAGGGATCTCCTGACTATGTGGCTCACTCGGATTTGATAATCCAGAGATGATGGACATCTGTTCCATCTGGACAGAACTTCCTTCTGTAACACTCGTGTGGTATTGAGCATATGGGACCGCCTCGAAGGAGGCTACCCTGAGGCCCAACACTCGCATGCAAAAAACGGAGTGACGACCAATTCCTGGAAGTCAGCTGCCGTACTGCAGCCCGGAGGGTCTGCATCTTCTCCACAGGGAGGAATACCTTTGCCTCTGAGGAATCCAGAATCAACCCCAGGTACACTAGGCGTTGAGTGGGCACCAATACTGACTTTTGCGTGTTTAGTATCCAACCATAGTCTCGAAGAGTCTGACAGGTAATGGACACGCTTGCCTCTAATTCTGAGCTTGAATGGGCCTTCAGCAGAAGGTCGTCCAAGTAGCCTGTGATAGCGATACCCCGCTGTCTTAGAAGTGCCAGAATCGGAGCGAGCACCTTGGTGAACGTCCTGGGTGCTGAGGCAAGGCCCAACGGGAGGGCCACAACTGGTAGTGGTCCTTCCCGATCGAAAATCGCAGAAACCTCTGGTGTCTGGAGTATATGGGGACATGCAGGTATGCGTCCTTGATGTCCAAGGAGGCCAGAAAGTCCCCCGGATGGAGAGCCGTGACTACAGATCGAACCGACTCCATCCGAAAACTTTGTACCTTCACAAAGCAATTGAGGGCTCTGAGATCCAAGCTTGGACGAACCCCCTCCTTCGGCACAATGAACAGATTTGAGTAAAAACCCCGGTCCAGTTCTGGAACTGGAATAACTACCCCGCGTTCCAGTAGACCCTGGACCGCCCCATACAAGGCCTCCCGACGGGTCGGTAGTAGCTGGAGATTGGAGGTGTTGAATTTGTCCGGTGGACAAGAGAGAAACTATCTTGTAGCCTGAGGAGATTTACTTCGCAAACCCACCTGTCGGAGATTAGTGCTGTCCACTGAGTCGCGAATTTGCGGAGACGTCTCCCCACCCGAGAGCTGGGTGGGGGTGGACCTTCATGCGGACGCAAATTTGTCCGCAGGCTTATTGGGTATGCGGGACCAGGGACGCTTTTGTCCTTGGGCAGGTGCTTTATCGGCCTGGGGTCTTTTCCCTGTCGCTCTAGGGGGACGAAAAAAACACTTGTGTGCAGTAAAGGAGGGCCCTTGCCCTTGGCGTGGCCCCTTACCCTTGCTAATTTGGGGAAGCAAAGTGCTTTTTACTTCCTGTGGCATCCTTCATGATGTCATCCAGAGAAGCCCCAAAAAGTCTGTCGCCCTTAAAAGGCAGATCCAACAGGGCTTTCTTGGAAGTCTGGTCCGCAGACCAGCCTTTTAGCCAGATCAGGCGGCGTATTGCTACTGCATAAACCGAAGTTTTAGACAGCAGGGGAATAGTATTCATGTCTGACTCGCAGACAAACCTAAGGCCCTGGACCAACAGGTCGGCCAATGTTATCATCAGGAGGAGCATCTCGCTCCTTAACCCCTGGAGTAGCAATCTTGCCCATTCAGTAAGTGTGTGAGACACTAGGGCCCCCGCCAATGCCGGGCGTACTGCCGAGCCTACCACTGAGTATAGGTAGCAAGCGAGTGCTTCAGCCTTCTTATCCACAGGGTCCTAGAAAACAGGAGCCCCTTCTACAGGAATTGTGGTGGCTCTATTAAGTCTGGACACCGGAGGGTCCACTATAGGGGGGAGAGGTCCATTTCTTCAGAAAACTCTCCTCAAAAGGGGTACCGTACCGCAAACCTCTTTGGGGCTGTAAAGACCCTCAGTGGGTTCTCCCATTCCTTGTATAAGAGTTTATCAAAAGACACACAAGGGAACACCTTAGCAGTGCGGGCAGGTCTATGAAACCCAAGTGGACCGGAGTCTCTGCTGCTTCTGCAGTATTTTCCAATTTTAGCATATCCCGCACTGCAGTAATAAGGTCAGATACCAAAGCCGTCTCGCGTACTGACCTGGACTTTGAGTCATTCTCACTGTCCGGTCACGGTCTGCAGTCTCTGATGCGTCAGAATCTGGGCCCCGAGCCGTAGCTGGACCTGGTTCTGCACCAGAATTATCCCCAGAAGCTTGCAGGGGATGGGGCATTTACTACCCCCTGTATTCCCGTGTGCTGCTTCCACCCTGGCAGCAAACGCCTTTAGGATTGCAGTCATACCGTTCATAGACACCTCAGGGGCACCAGCTGCTAAATCTGGTGTTTCAGGGGAGAAGACATCTGGCTCAGATGCCATGCTGACCACACGCTGACACTCACAGGGCTCCAGGCAAGATATCAATAGGCATTCCCTCCTGTGCTGCAGAGAGGCCGGGTCACCCAGAGGACTCACCACCCTGGATAGGTACTGCTATGCTGCGCCTGTGATGCTGTCCCACTGCTGCTGTGTCAGTCTGCTTCTTTTATCAGCACTTCCTGTGTGAATTTTCGCGCCAGTGTAATGCACCCTAGAGGCCGGAGGCTCTCGAAAAATGGTTGCCAAAAACGTCTGTATGGAAGATAATGTGGGCTCTAAGAAAATGGCCGCCGACAGAAGATAGAGGTCAAACAGCCATAGCCCACAAAAAGATGGCCGCCGAACGGCAATATCTGCATACAGGGTGGACAAACATGGCCGCCGATCAGCTGATAGGGGCCAGTGGGTGTGGCCGAACCACAGGAAGATGGCCGCCGGGCAGTCACAAGAGGCCAAACTTGGCATGGACCACCTCAAAATGGCCGCCGACAGCATGGAGGAGGAAGGACACAAACACAGGTAAGAAAAAATGACATTTCTTTTAAATGTTAGTTACAGCCAGCCCCGCTCCAGTGGGACCCCCTAGGTGACCCCCAGCACCCTTTAGCTAGAAGCCCAGGGAGGAGGGAAAGGCAGGGAGAGAGAGGGAAGAAAGGGGCCACAACCACTTACTTGATCTCTCCAGGAATGTCCAGCTAAATCACCCAGCCGAGGCAGGGGAGTTTTACTTACCTATCCTGCATGTATTCTGCTGGAAGACATTCCAAACAGATCATCGTCCGCGCACGGAAGGTGACTGTTGGCCAGGCATGCCGTGATTGGACCCAGAAGGGACGATCATATGTATGCCCTGGAGCATGACGCTCACCGGACAGGCTGCTGCGACTCGGCCGTAAGGTCAGCCGAAGCTGAGCGGTCCGATGCAGGCCCTGGAGCGTAAGCTCACCGGCCACCCGTGGAGCGACGGGCATGTCGTGGAAAACCCAGCGCGTAGCTAGGGTCGGCACACGCTCGATGGCCGAAACTGGGGAGACTACAAGGATCGAGGATCCAGCCTGTCACCCAGTCGATCGAAGGAAACAACAAATGTAGCAAAAAAAAATTAGAGATAGAGATAGAGATAGAGATAGAGATAGAGATAGAGATATATATATATATATATCTCTATCTATCTATCTTTTTTCCCCGGACCAATGGGCCCGAAGGGAGCCATGTCCTACTCCTTGCTAGACAGAAAAAAAACTGATCTGCGAAGATGCAGACTGAGAGGGTATACCCAGAGGGTCCGCCCCCTGGGCGGTACTGTAGAAGGTGTGATGCAACACTTTTTACAAGTTTTTTTGCCTAGTCACTCCTAATTAACGGATAATACCCACTTTGTCAATAGAGAAGCTGTGTCGGTCCATTGACGAAAGAGTAATAGGAATTTTTCTATCCAGAAAAACGGAGCATTCTTTTATAGACAGGTGTGTGGCTTTCCTAATCAAGTCTAATCAGTATAATCAAACACAGCTGGACTCAAATGAAGGTAGAACCATCTCAAGGATGATCAGAAGAAATGGACAGCACCTGAGTTTTAGGCCCCATGCACACAGGGCGTTTTTACAGCCGCGTTTTTTACAGCTTAAAAAACGCCTGTCCATGTTTTGTAAAAAATTTTTGACCTTTTTAAAAAAAAAAAAAATCCTGGAGCTCAAAAACGCAAATCGCTGCGTTTTTGCGGGTTTTCGCTGCATTTATGCAGCTCAAACCTGGAGCTCCAGAACGCACTGGAATTGGGTTTTTTTTGCAGCTGGAAAACACCTATGCCACTTGGAGCTCATAAAAAGCTCTATGTGTGCATGACACAATAGAACAACATGGATGGGCGTTTCGCAGCTGTAAAAAAAAAAAAAACAAAAAAAAAAAACACGTCTAACGCTGCTGTTAGCAGCTGCAAAAAACGCCCTGTGTGCATGGGGCCAAAGGGGTTGTAAAGGTTCGTTTTTTATTTTCTAAATAGGTTCCTTTAAGCTAGTGCATTGTTGGTTCACTTACCTTTTCCTTAGATTTCCCTTTTAAATAATTGTTTTCTTTGTTTTCTTTGTCTGAATTTCTGACTTCCTGTTCCTCCTCAGTAAGCTGTTCAGTAAGCTGTTCTGGCTGACTAAACACCACTCGGATGATGGTGTGAAGTTTAGGGAGGAGGAACAGGAAGTGAGAAATTTAGACAAAGAAAAACATTTAGAAGGGAAATCTAAGGAAAAGGTAAGTGAAGCAACAATGCACTAGCTTAAAGGAACCTATTTAGAAAATAAAAAACGAACCTTTACAACCCCTTTAAATATATGAGTGTCACAGCAAAGGGTCTGAATACTTAGGACCATGTGATATTTCAGTTTTTATTTTTTTAATAAATCTGCAAAAATGTCAACAATTCTGTGTTTCTCTGTCAATATGGGGTGCTGTGTGTATATTAATGAGGAAAAAAAATGAAATTATTTAAACAAATGGCTGCAATATAACAAAGTGAAAAATTTAAGGGGGTCTGAATACTTTCCATACCGTGTGTGTATATGTATGTATGTGTGTATGTGTGTATATGTATGTATGTGTGTATATGTGTGTATGTATGTGTGTATGTGTATGTGTATGTGTGCATGCATGTATGCGTGTATGTATGCATGTATGCATGTATGTATGTGTATGCGTTTTTTTTCCCTCATATAACGTTTTTAAACATGGATTATGTTGTTTTCACATTAGTGCAACTAAACGTTTTTTTTCCCGCCCCTTTGAGGACGTGGCTTTGACACAGTTTTCAAATCCACCATTTCCTATAAAAGCTCTTGCCCATGGTGTGCGAGACTAGCCTAGTTCTGAGGAAGGGGGCGCGCCCCCGAAACGCGTTAGCTGTACCCCATGTTCTTTGCATGTCCATGCACTGTGTTTATGGCCTTTTGTCAGTTGCATTTTGGGAGTACCCACTTAAGCTAAAAAATATTATTAAATTATCTCTGGTAGTGCACTAGGTGTGCGCGCCTTCCATTTCTGTTTTTCTTGTAGTTCCTTTCGGATTACCCCATCTGAGGAAGGCAGCATCCACCTAGCTTTGGGATACCATATATACCTTTAACACCACCATTTTATCTGATATCTGTTACATCACACCTTGGAAGACCTATTCGCGCCGGAAGTGACTTTTTTGGTATGCAAGATTTGCCTGTTTAAATATTTGGAAAGGGTCAATTTCCATGGTACGTACAGTTTCACATGACATACATATACATATAACAAAAGATGATGTACAAACATCAGTTCTAGAAATGTTTCTGTAAAAATCATCAGTACAAAAAAAAAAAAAAAAAAAAAAATTGCTTCAGGATTGTGTATAGAAAAAAACATGCATACCAAATAGATTTTATAACCATTTTTAAGGTGTGACACTCTGAAAGTTCACACGCTTATGACACATAGCAATACACATTATGCTCATAAACCACAACATTGCTTAAGTACACTACTCAAAAAAATGAAAGGAACACTTTGAAAACACATCAGATCTCAGCAGGGCAAAATCTCATGCTGGATATCTATACTGATATGGACTGGGTAATGTGTTAGGAATGAAAGGATGGCACATCAATTGATGGAAATGAAGATCCACCTACAGAGGGCTGAATTCAAAGACACCCCGAAAATCAAAGTGAAAAAATTATTATGCAGCAAGCTAGTCCATTTTTGCTGAACTTTTATTGCAACAACTCAAAATGGTCCTCAGTAGCTTGTATGCATACCTGACAACATCAGGGCATGCTCCTAATGAGACGACAGATGGTGTCCTGGGGTATTTCCTCCCAGGATCTGGACCAGAGCATCACTGAGCTCCTGAACAGACTGAGGTGCAACCTGGCGGCACCGGATGGACCAAAACATAATGTCCCAGAGGTGTTATGGATTTAGGTCAGGTAAGCGTGGGGGCCAGTCAATGGTATCAATTTCTACATCCTCCATGAACTGGCTGCATGCTCTCGCCACATGAGGCCGGGCATTGTTCTGCACCAGGAGGAACCCAGGACCCACTGCACCAGCGTAGGGTCTGACAATGGGTCCAAGGATTTCATCCCGATACCTAATGGCAGTCAGGGTGCCATTGTGTAGCCTGTAGAGGTGTCTGTGCGTCCCTCCATGGATATGCCTCTTCAGACCATCACTGACCCACCACCAAACCGGTCATGCTGAACGATGTTACAGGCAGCATAAAGTTCTCCGCGGTCTCTCCAGACCCTTTCATGTCTGTCACATATGCTCAGGGGTGAACCTGCTCTCATCTGTGAAAAGCATGGGGCACCAGTGGCGGACCTGCCAATTCTGGTGTTCAATGGAAAATGCCAATCGAGCTCCACAGTGTCCGGCATTGACCACAGAGCACACTAGAGGAAGTCGGGCCCTCAGGCCACCCCCATGAAGTCTGTTTCTGATTGTTTGGTCAGAGACATTCACACCAGTGGCCTGCTGGAGTTCATTTTGTAGGGCTCTGGCAGTACTCATCCTGTTCCTCCTTGCACAAAGGAGCAAAGGAGCAGATACCAGTCCTGCTGATGGGTAAGGACCTTCTACGGCTCTGTCCAGCTCTCCTAGAGTAACTGCCTGTCTCCTGGAATCTCCTCCATACTCTTGAGACTGTGCTGGGAGACACGGCAAACCTTGTGGCAATGACACGTATTGATGTGCCATCCTGGAGGAGTTTAACTGCCTGTGCAAACTTTATAGGGTCCAAGTATCGCCTCGTGCTACCAATAGTGACACTGACCCTAGCCAAATGCAAAACTAGTGAAAAACATTCAGAAAAGATGAGTAGGGAAAAAAAATGGCAGACACCTCCACCTGAAAAACCATTCCTGTTTTGGAGGTCGTCTCATTGTTGCCCATCTAGTGCACCTGTTAATTACAATTAACAGCAAAGCAGCTGAAACTGATTAACAACCCCTCCCCCTCTGCTACTTAACTGACCAGATCAGGAGTTCCCAGAAGTGTTCCTTTAATTTTTTTGAGCAGTGTATATAGTGCTGATCATTTGGTAAAAATGCACTCATCTAAACCACAGTGAGCGGCTTCCAAATACTACAGGGCCCTTTCTTTAAAAGGGTTGGTTCACCTGTACCAAAAAACTGCAGATAAGAGCATCTGTAGATAAAAACAAAACCGTGCCGCTTTGACCAAAGTTGAATAATGCCCTTGCAATAGGTGTAGGCCATTTACATACCTCGCGAAGCATGACTGGAAAACTCGCAGGACGTTACCAAGTGAGGCGCAGCTGTTCCTGTTCAGTCACAGGAGTGAGCTCAAATGCTGAGCTCAACGCTACTGCGTCAGGGGAGTGAATGTGAGGGGGTTTAAAAAAGTGAAAAAGCGCACTCCTGTAATGGTGAAGGTGAAAAGTAACTGCTGGTACTCTTAGTAACGTCCTGGAAGTTTTCCATTTAGGCTTCATGAGGAACATAAAATGGCCTACAGCTATAGCAAGGGCATTATTTAATTTTGGTCAAAAGGTGGTTTGTTTTTATCTACAGGACATTCCTCATCTGCAGAGACAGTTTTGGTAGTGGTAAACTAAGCCTTTAAAAGAGAAGGTCACCTTTCCTAACATGTTACACACGTATTTCAGGGTGCAACGTGCAAGTGCTGCTTTAAAAATTTAGGTGCAACCCTTCACAAACTCAAGTCAGGTGCCAGCCCAGCTGACCAACAATCCACTTTATTCGGTATAAACTTTAAAAACAAAAATGACAGATGGAACAAATACAGTGGGGGACAAGTAGGTGGATGAGTTTGACTAAATTCATTGCTTGCTTTAGCATGAAAAACGCGTCTACCTGCTTGTCCCCCACTGTATTTGTTGACATCTGTCATTTGGTTTTAATGTTTATACCGAATAAAGTAGATTGTTGGAGTGCAGCCATTCGGATCTTCCTGGTCTTCCATGTTAGTGCTGCAGCTGCCCACACCCGCCCCCCCCCCCCCCCCGCGCCCCGATCCCTGCTGTGACAGCAGACCGGGGGGGATCTTTTTCCCTTGTCACCTGCCTCAATTAAAAAAAAAAAAAAGCGCCACTCATTCAGTGTTCTTTGAATGTAAAAAATTACAAGACCCGACAGACTTAGCGGCTGTCAGCTTGTAGTGCTCAATTAACTACAACGGTGCTGTGAGCACTGTAGTAGCTCGTTGGATTCTTCCGGTCAGTATCGGCTTGTCCGTACGAGGTACGAGCAAGCAGATACACCGACAGGTCTGCAGGAGACCTGCAAGGCACCAGCGATCTACTGGAGGTATTGGGGGGGTGAACTTATCTTTGAAAGCATGGTAATGTCAAAACACATGTATTGGTGATTTTTATCTACAGGTAAGCCTATAATAAGGCTTACCGATAGGTAAAAAGAATATCTCCTAAACCTGCAAGGTTTAGGAGATATTGACCATGCATGCAGCTGCTGATGTCAGTGGCACATGTGCCCTGCTGGTCTGGTGTGTCCTGCCAGAACGAATAGCTCCTGTGTGAAGGATGTCATTGCGGCTCTGGCCACTCACAGCACCGGAGCCAGCGATCCTGGAAGAAACCATGTCAGCTCCCTCAGCAGTGACCGGGCATGCTGCGGGAGCTACGTTCTAAAAGGTAAGTATTTCATATTTGTGCTAGTATGCAATGCATTATGGCAAAAACAGCTGCTCGGGCCCTCCATAAACAAAGAGAAATATGAAGGATTTTTCCTTGCTGGAGGGTCCAGGATAGGGCATTTTAGCACATTATGCTATTGTCTTTCCTTCAGCAGGTTACTACCGCTTTAACTACTCTCCTTTACTCCAACTTGTACAGCACCTTTCACATAGCAGAAAGTAAAAAAATATATTTAAAAATTGTAGTTTACTTTTTTTTTTTTTTTAAGATGCTCTATCCTGGACCCTCCAGCAAGGAAAAATCCTACATATTTCTCTTTATGTTTATGGAGGGCCCTAGCAGCTGTCTTTGCCATAATTAACCCTGCCCGTACTGTGCCAGGGAATGTGTCATATCACTTAGGTTAGGAAATCATGATTTACAGGCTCATCAGGGAATCTTTTGTGTTATGTGATTTCCGGAGTGACACAAGAGATTTTTAATTGCTTAGTAGCATTTCTCTGCAAATTCAGCGTGTCAAATAAGCTTCACATGTTTCGAAATAAATCTATATTTAGCATTGGTGACAATGCGTTTTATATGCGCGCACAAACCACATTACACATTTGCCATGATAGAATTATGACTGCCATTGATTAGTACTTAACATTGCATTACAAATGTTAGTATTTTTACGGTTAGGAGTTAGTTCAACTTGAGCGTTTGGGTAGCGTTAAAGGTAGGACATGTTGAAGCTGATGTAAAGTACCGTATATACTCAAGTATAAGCTGACCCGAATTTAAGCCGAGGCACCCAATTTTACCACAAAAAAACTGGGAAAACTTGACGCGCATATAAGCCTAGGGTGTCCATCTGCATGCCTCACTGTGCCCATGCCTAGAAAAAAATAAAATAAAAATAAAAAATGAGTGCTCCCCGGTCGTAGGTCCTCCAGACAACAAACTTTGCACACTTGTAGAGGTTAAATGGGGCTACATGTGTGCCCAGTTCTGGGTCCAGGGGACCTACCACCGGCCAGTACCGGGTCCCCAAAGTCACCGGAAAAATTACCATTTAACATGGGAGTCTATGGAAGGGGTGCCCGGCTTTGAAAAATCGGTGCTCCCCAGCCGGAGGTCCCCCGGACAACAAACTTTGCACACTTGTAGAGGAAGAGTGGGGCTACGTGTGAGACCTACGGCCGGCCAGTACCGGGTCCCCAAAGTCCAGGAGATCAGGTGCAAAAAAGGTGACTCGAGTATAAGCCGAGGGGGGCATTTTCAGCACACAAAAAATGTGCTGAAAAACTTGGCTTATACTCGAGTATATAGTACGGTAACCATTTCTTTTTTGGGTGTGATAAAATTAGTGTTTCACATACAGCAAGTGAAGACAAAGTAAAAATGTGTATAGTAGCTTCCATCAAGTTTAATTTTCAAAAGCCCAAAACTGCAGTCACTAAATCAGGGGTAGGCAACCTAGGGCCCTCCAGCTGTTGTGGAACTACATTTCCCATGAGGCATTGCCAGGCTGGCAGTTACAATTACTCCCAGAGGCATGATGGTACTTTTAGTTCTGCAAAAGCTGGAGGGCCCCAGATTGCCTACCCCTGCACTAGATCATGAATGTGTAAGTAGTTGTACAAAAAAGCAAGTACCTTAGCAAACAATCTGCAATATATTTTACTGCACTAAACTGCAGCATCTATATTGATGCATGAAGAAAAAAAAAATAGAAAGAAAAAAAAAAAAAACACACACACACACACACACACACACACACACACACTTCGGACTGTTAAAGCGGTTGTATAGTCTTTTTTAACTCTTACCTGTAGGTAAAAGAAATATCTCCTAAACCTACACGGTTTAGGAGATATTTGCAAAAAAACGACAAGCACCGATGTCTAGACAACGGTGCATTCACAGGGTTAATCCCATTCAGAATTCCGGCGCTGCCGGAATAGAAAGCTCCAGCACGCATGCGCGGAGTGACGTCTTCGCTGCTCCGGCCAATCACAGCGCCGGAGCGGCGCTGTGATTGGCTGGAGCGGCGATACCCGGAAGTAACGTTCCGGGTATCTGAGGAGCGATGGCTGCGGTAGGAGCGGGGGACGAGGATGGCTTTGGGGGTCCCGATCTAAGGTAAGTGATTCATAATGAGCTAGTATGCTAGTCATACTAGCTCATTATGGCTTTTTCTTGCAGGGGATTTGAAAAAAAAAAAAATTTTGTCTGGGTTTACAACCGCTTTAACCCCAGGTTGTCAGCAACATAGTTCTTTATCTTGGGTCAAGCTTTGTTTAAACAAAGGTAAACCCAAATAGGTTGTTGCCTAATCAGGGGGCTTAGAACAGTTTAACCTTTATCCAAGTTGGAGTGAGTTCAGACTCCTCCTCCCAACATGCTCCCAGCACACATCTTTCAGCGGATCGTTGCATTTCTACCACAGACTACTGCTGGCTATGATCTACTTTATTTCTTACTAACCACGTGACTGGTCTGAGCAGAACTACCACAAACTAGCACAGTAGGAATCCCCCCACAGAAAAGGAACCATCCTTTGTGAAAAGTAAAATTAAAGGTTGTGTCATCTTTGCTCCTTCACACCGACTGCCTTTGACAGCCATCATAATCTATCAGTGGAATTTTCTTTATGATCAATAGAATCTTCTGCATGACACACTGTTGGTGCAGGCCCATTTACAGACACCTGCATTTTGCATCAGCCCAGACAGGCTTGCAGGGATGACAACATACAGGCACTCAACAAATGCGTGGGTAATTTTATTGATTACTACAAGAGAAGAATGGGAATTTTTTTTTTTTTTTAATCATACTTGCCTAGGTGGATGCAGCATCGGTCCGATGCTGCATCTGTCCCCCGCCAGCTCTAAGGCTGAGAACCGAGCGATCGGTTCTCACAGCTCCATTAATAGAGAGTTGAAGACTCTCTGCTCTGCCTCTCCCTGCTCACTGGAGAGCTGGGCCGTGGAGGTGCAGCTCAGGCTCTCAGCAGCTTTCTAAGAAGCTGAGCCGGGTGTCTGTCCAGGCACGCGGGAGGATCCTGACCATATATGGGCGCAATTTTTTCCAAGCCTGGGCCGGCTCTGGCATCAGCCGACCGGGGGCTTTGACCTGCTGTCTGCTGAAAATGGGTCACAGGAGTGCATAATGGACTGCACTCCTGTGATTCACAGAAGTACAGCCAAACAAGTTTTGGCTGTACTTCTTTAAAAGGAGTTGTAAAGGCACAAGGTTTTTTATCTTAATGCACCCACTAATTACTTACCTGAGCTCCATCTTCCTCCAGTGATGTCCAGGAATGTCTAAGCCATCCTGGACACTCATCCTGATTGGCTGAGACACAGCAGCGGCACCCCCGGTTCCCGTGGCTGTCAAAGTCAGCCAGCCAATCAGGGGAGAGCGGGGCTCTGTGTCTGAATGGACACACGGAGTTCTGACTCGGCTCAGGTGCCCCCATAGGAAGCTACTGACTGTGGGGGCACTCGATAGGAGGGAGGGGCCAGGAGACAAAGAGGGACCTGAGAAGAGGGGGATCCGGGCTGCTATGTGCAAAACCAACTATACAGAGGAGGCAAGCATAACTTTTTTTTTGTTTATTTTTATTTTTTTTCAAACGAGACTTTACAATCACTTTAAAGAAAAAATAAATCAAATAATAAAAAAAAAAAACACAAGGGAAAAAGTACTTTTGTTCAATGAGAAGTGTCCCTAAATCTTCAGTCCTCTGCACTCCCTCCCCATACCCCTTCAGTGGTAATCTGTGCAGTGCTGAGGGGGTGACAGGTATTAGATCTGTCATAGGCACTCAAAGCAAGCAGACTATGCCTGCCCTTTCCACTCTCCTCCCCCATGCATAGAAGTTGTACTATACAATGAATGGAGTTAGTCGGACCTACTCAAGCTTCTATGAATGGAGAAGAGGAGATGAAAGAATGGGCATAGTCAGGACTCTCCACAAGTGCCCATGACAGGTCCAGCAGCTGTACAAGTCCTTCAGCACTGGAAGACTACCACTGCAGAGATATGGGGGCAGGGGCAGCGGATGAAAGATTTTAACTAAAAGCAGGCTCCAGCACAATAGACACTTCTTATGCAATGCAAGTACCGTACCTTGTGATAATTATTTTTTTTTATTTAAAGTGGAACGCTAGTCACAACCCAACTACTCTTAAAAGTGTTTGTTAACCTAACATTTCATATTCCTGATATGCGCCTGCCGTACATTGTACCGTATATACTCGAGTATAAGCCAAGTTTTTAAGCACAATTTTTTTGTGCTGAAACTGCCCCCCTCGGCTTATACTCGAGTCACCTTTTTGCGTCTGATCTCCCGGACTTTGGGGAGCCGGTACCGGTCGGTCGTAGGTCCCCTGGACCCCAAACCCTGGCACACATATAGCCCCACTCTTCCTCTACAAGTGTGCAAAGTTTCTTGTCCGGGGGACCTACGGCCGGGGAGCACCGATTTTTCAAAACCGGGCACCATTTCCATAGACTCCCATGTTAAAACGGTAATTTCTCTAGTGACTTTGGGGACCCAGTACCGGCCGGGGAGCACCGATTTTTCAAAGCCGGGCTCCCCTTTCTTAGACTCCCATGTTAAACATCAGTCTAGTCATGGACACAGTGAGGCAAAGTGAGGCACACCCTAGGCTTATACTCGAGTCAATACGTTTTCCCAATTTTTGTGGTAAAATTAGGGGCCTCGGCTTATATTCGGGTCGGCTTATACTCGAGTATATACGGTATGTATGAAAAAGTTTCCTGTTCTCTTTGTATTGCATCCTTTGTATGAAATTCCTAGTGTTCCTGCCAGTTCCTCTTAATAACGGACCACACTAAGCAGGAGAACACACCGTGTTCAGTTCTCGAGCTGTGCTGTGAACTCTCCTCCAATGATTAGACTTGTCGTGACACGCCTATCCTGCACAGCCATTCACTGGGAAGCTCAGTGTACAGTTGCTTCTCCTCCTGCAGCTAAGAACGGAAGGAACATGATCACAAAAAAAAAAAAAAAAGAAGAAGAAAAAGTGTATTGTGGTTTAATAGCTATAAACAAATGTTTGCCTCATTTCCATTTTAAAACTGAATGGATTGTTTCACAAGGTGATCGTTTATAAATCACTTCAATACAGGGCACTCGCCCCTTCCTGTCCAGGCCAATTTTCAGCCTTCAGTAAAAAAAATGCAGCGCTCTACAAGGAAATATCCTAGGCATCAGTTGCAGTCCACAGGAGGGTGCTCAGGCTACAATGTCCTCACAACAGCAAGTAATCAGCAAATTCCAATAGAAGCAGCCGGCACTCCAAATCTTTAGTAAATGGTTTATTAGGTACACATAAGAGTACAAGGGGCTATTGTTGGCCCCTTGTACTCTGTGTACCTAATAAACCATTTACTAAGGATTTGGAGTGTCGGTTGCTTCTATTGGAATTTTCAGCTTTTGGCGCTGTCGCATTTGAAATAATTACGCGGCCATGCAACACTGTACCCCAACAAAATTTGTATAATTTTGTTCCCACAAATTGAGATTTATTTTGGTGGTATTTGATCACAACTGGGGTTTTTATTTTTTTGCTAAACAAATAAAAAAAAAAAAAAGACCGAAAATTGTGAAAAAAGAAAAAGAAAAAAAAAAAAAAAAAAAGAGTCCGTTATAAAATTTGTAAATATGTATGTTTTCTCCTTCACTGATGAGGCTGCACCGACGAGGCACTGATAAGGTGGCACTAATATGCAGCATTTATGGAGGAGTCACCGATTGGCATCTCTGGTGAGCCTGCACTGATGATCAGCGCAAATCCCCCCCCCCCCCCCCCCATCAGGAGAGCCGCCGATCGGCTCTACTCGCATCTGTCAGTGTGAGTGGAGGGAAAGACGATAAACGGCTCTTCCCGTTCACACTGATGGTAAAGAGCCTAGGTCAGAGGCTCTTTACCGAGATCGGAGATGCGGTGTGACAGACTAACACCACAGCAAAACGATCGCTACGCTGCGGGCGTGGCTTATCCTGCTGGACATCATCTATGTCCAGTCAGGATAATTAAACCACTTTCCAGCCTTCATTCTGCTATATGGCAGGCGGGAAGTAGTTAATGCTCCCTCCCCCCTCCTAACATATACTGACTTTTCTTTTCCTCTTAACAGAACAACCACACACCACCATACTCATCTGTCTTCGGCAGCTCCAGTCCGGTCACATGATCATCCCCTGTCAGCCAGCACCAGGTCAGAGGAAGGAATGCCAACAAACCAACCATGGGTGACGTCACCACTCAAGCATTCCCAGTCCCATTCCCCTGCAGCCGACATACGAGGGAGATCATGTGGCTGGAGTGGCCTGAAAAAGGGGAAGTATACAGATCTTTTTCTTCCACAGGATAGACAGAATACGTCGATGTTAGGAGGGGGGAGTGAGCATCTTTAAGAGTAGTAAGGTTGCAACGGAATTTCAATTCAATTTAGGATTCAACATGGCTTCAAAATAAATAAAAAATATGTAGTATAAATAATCACACAAAAAAAAAAAAAAAAAAAAAGGGAAGATAATTCACCTTTACATAAAACAGATGAAAGAACTGCCCCTGTAATGCCAGCCAAAGGATGCTTATTTGGGCTAGTGCAGTTAATAAAAAGACCACATAAAATAAATTCCCATTGGTTGCTAAGGGCTAATGCACTTTGCACATAGAGGGTTATTGAAAGTTAATTACAGTGAAATGACTGACATGCCACAATGAAGCCTACATAAAAGGAAATATACCAACAAGTGTATTAGGTGGTGTGCTTTAAATCCCAACAAAAAGGGCAATATGCCTTTAACCAGTAATGGCGCAGCCAGTAAATCCCGAAGAAGTGTGCCGACCCAGGAAAGTCCCTCTAACGCATTATTCTGCAGGCTACAAGGAGAGGGGTGGCCATCTAATTTTAGTACTGAACACTGGCAGGATAATCTTCCAAGCTTACGATGCAGCCAACTCTCCCCATGGATCATGTTCTTCAAACCTCCTGTCCAATTCCAAAAATATCCAGAATGTGTAATCCCAAAATACAAAGGCCTTGGATGAGCTTCAGGGAATACGTACACCGTTCTGATTGTCATGTATAAAAGTAAGCATCAGAATTTAAACCATCAGCAGTTTCCTTTCTTTGCTACAGACATGATGACCCCGTTCTAATTTGTCAGTAGACAGCCCCAAACAGCAGCAATTGATTCTTCATATAGTGCTGGAGGTGAGGGTATCGAGAAATGCTCCTCTTCAATAGTATGTAAACTCAAGAATGGAGTATGGTTTATGCAATCTTTTCAATAACTTGGGCTCCATGCACACTGGGCTTAAAAAAAACGCTCATATAGAGCATTTTTTGTACAAAGTTTAGACAAGTTTGAGAGTTTTACGTTTTTTTTCTGCCAGTAAGCTCCAATCAGGAACGAACCAGAAGGTTTTTTTTTTTCCTGCCTCTAAAAGTTGAGCTGCGTCTACAGGCAGAATATAAAACTCCTGTAGAACGTCGAAGCAATGTTTTTTAAACCAGTGTGCATGGAGCCTAATGCTGCGTACACACTATCAAAATTCCCGCTCAAGCTTGGCTTGCATACACACGGTCACACAAAAGTTCAGAACTTTTGACCGTCAAGAACGCGGTGACGTACAACACTACGATGAGCCGATAAAATGAAGTTCAATGCTTCCGTGCATTCGTTGAATTGTTTGAGCATGCGTAGGAATTTTGCATGTCGACGATCGGAATTTCCGATCGGAACTTTTTCCCGTCTGAAAAATAAAGAACCTGCTCTCAAACTTGGCGGAAATTCCGACAGCAAAAGTCGGATGCAGCATACACACGGTCGGACTTTCCGACCAAAAGCTCACATCGGACTTTTGTAGGAAATTACGACCGTGTGTACGTGTCATAAGTGTTCAGCTGCTGGATTGAATAGGGAGTAGTTCAATCAGATAACACAAAAGCCATTCATTTTTAAATATGCTGCTCATCTATCTGCAGAACACGAGACCCTACTCTTATATGAAACTTGAAACCTGCAAAGAGCATTCTTCATATTACATTTTTAAGCCTGTGAGCTACAATTAAAAAAAAATATAAAAAAAAAAAAAGGGAGAAAATCAAAGTTTGCACAGATTTTCTAATATTTTGAATATCT
Organism: Rana muscosa; assembly: GCA_029206835.1. Lineage (NCBI taxonomy): Eukaryota > Metazoa > Chordata > Amphibia > Anura > Ranidae > Rana > Rana muscosa. Next base: position 955,243,393 of record CM055116.1, on the reverse strand, counting down.
TGACTTACAAAGCAGGATTTATAACATCCAAGTTGCCATTTCCCTTGTTATTTGTCTTCTGCACTGCCAAGTCCTTGTGACCGAAAACCCAGACCAGCAAAAAATCAGTTGGTATTTGGCCTGAATTACACCTGTCAGTTTAGGCATTATGAAAAACTTGCTGTCTAACTGCAACATGCCAAAATCTATATAGATACTTGTGTTCAAACTTCACTGTCAAATGCAACAGATCCATTTTAGTATTCCATGATTTGTCCTGCCTCTGCCTAACTCCAGCTGACATTTGCTCTCACAAGAGAGACTCTGGTGCCACCGTGGAGCTCAATCCAAAAATGCGTTGAATCTGTACACTCAAACAATTGCCATCATCCTATCCAGTGTAGTATCACTCTTGACATTGGGCACTTCTCTCCCCATTTAAATAAGATTTGTCATTTGTGACTACAGCAACTTTTCAGTCCACAAGATCTTCTGAAGATAAAGACGGACCAACTTTGTGGAGATGCTAGTTCTCTTTGAGAGCAAACACAGACCAACAGCCTTGGCATACAACACTCTTTTGGGACTCGTGTACAGATACCACCAGCTCCTACTGTGGTGGCCCAATGTTGAAACATTGTAGATTACTGTAACTTCTCTGTAGTATTGAAACAGGACTGAGCGCAGTGGGAACTAGTTACACAACTGATTATACATATTTTAAAAGCACAATTGTATGTATATCTGCAGTGCAAATGAAGTCCCACGTAAAAAGTCTAAAAGTATAATTGTTCTATTATAGCAAACCTAGGAGGCACACACTATATAAAATGTAAAAATTGCATTAATAAATGAAAATAACCAAAAAAGGTAGGCCAACTATGCTGCCGGTACTGTTCTCACACTCATAAATGTGGCAAGTATATTACAAATTTAAATAGTCCCGTGCCAAGTAATGGAACGATTATAAGGCTTCATGCCCACAGACGTTTTTAACAGCTGCGTTTTTTACAGCTTAAAAACGCCTGTCCTTGTTATTGTAAATTTTTGTTTTTTTAAAAAAAAAAAAACGTCGGAGCTAAAAAACGCGACCGCGCGTCAGTGCGCGTTTTTTGACGCTTGCGTTTTTTTCTGCTTAACTCCGACGCTGAGGAACGCACTGGTCCGTTTTTTTTTTTACAGCTTAAAAACGCCTATGCTATTTGCAGCTCAAAAACGTCTAGGTGGGCATGAAGCCATAGACTAACATGGACAGGCGTTTTTAAGCTGTAAAAAAACCGCTCAAAAACGCGGCTGTAAAAACGTCCGTGGGCATGAGGCCTAATAGTGAAAAATGTAGGATTACAGTGCTCGACAAACCAAAATATACATAAATTAATCAAATATCAGTGGATAATTTAAATCCGTGCAGACAATGAATAGTCCATGCAAACTGAATAAGGTGAAACAGCAATGAAAAAACAAAGACGCAGCCCCTCATTGAAGAGATTGTAAGTAAATCATATAATAATAAAAAAAAAAAAAAAAAAAAAACCCACACCCCACCTGCAAGACAAAGGCACAATGAGCCAATTTACCTTAGTATGGTGCCCTGAATCGGTGCCCGCACACCGCTGACCGGGCCAAAATCTTTCCCTGCGTTACATTCTGGTTCGCGGGCTCCGGCGCTGTGATTGGCCAGAGCCACGAAGAAGCCACTCCCACGCAGGAGCTGCCTCTCACAGCACGGGCCCTAAAGAAATGGCACAAGTGGGCCGTTCCTTCAGTGCGCATTCGCCCATGTTGATAGCAGGGTATATAGTAAATATCTCCTAAACTGTGCAAATATTTTCAGTACCTACAGGTAAGCCTCATTATAGGCTTACCTGTAGGTACAAAGAGGAAGACATTACTTTGAAATCCCTTGCTGTTGTCCTCTCAGATATGGCTCATGGTGATTCGTAGTATCCAAAGTGCATATATAAAAATAAGAAAATAGCGCTTATATCCGCCAAAAAACTTCAATTCAAAATAAGTCCACTCCAGGTTACTCACATTTCTCAGGTGCTTCCAGCGTACCAGGCTCTGACAAGCATTAAAATCCATGTTTTGAACACACTTCTCTCTGCACAAGCCTTGCAGACAACGATCTGACTCACAGCTCCATGCTCATTGCAGATGTCGTCACCGTCCTGGCACCTCCCATACGTGTGTCGACACATGGCCATGCGTCTTTCTTAGGGGGATTATCTCTAGGGGAGCACTCTACTTGCATCAGCCATAACCACTGGTTAAACAGAGGTTTTCATCTACAGTCTCAGCATCTTGGTCACGCCCCTCTGATAGGTTACGACTAAGGCCATTGCCGAAACGCGTCAGTTTGTTTTATTGTCACTCTGATGTACCAATAAATGACACTTTAAGGATTACAGTATTGCCAGCTCTTCTTACTACTATTGCATTGAAGTGTGTTGGGACACATCGAGCCTCGGCACCTGTGAGTGGACCTGGTGTATGGATTGAGTTGTCCCTGCAGAGAGCGCCGCTATCTTTCTTCTTTTCCTCCGATAGGTTTCAACCTGACTGGGTTTGGCTCTAGAAGTAGCTCCTCTGTTACCTGTGCGACCAAGCCAAATCAGGGTGAAACGCATTAGTGGGGCATGGCTGAGATGCAGGGACTGTAGCTGAAGTCTTTGTGTTTTAACCAATGGTTATGGCCGATTCAAATGGAGTGCACCCCTATGTCTGTATTGTGGTTGTCTCCTAGTGTGAACATGCTGGCACCTACAATGGAAGAAGAACCGACAAATGGATGTGCAAGAGGCTTTTAAGTGGCATTAACTTTTTTTCTTTTTATAGGGTCACATAAAAATTCTATTGTTCTACAAATAGAATAGGCAGTAAAAGAATATACAAGAAAAAAAGAAAAACAAACACTGGTGTCCTCAGTTACAGGAACACCAATTTACAGACTACATTTTTAAAGCAAAGAACACAAGGCCAAAATGTGCGCACTGAAGGAGATTACAAGTAGCAAACAACAGATAAGCACTCTTAAAACATGTAATAACCTTGAACGCTGAAGACCAATATACAGGGTAAACTCCTGAAGGTAGACGCATAGGGGAAGTGGTGTTTCCTGATGTAGGCCACCCTTGTTTTTATAAATTGAAATTTCAGTTTTGTAAAACACCTGAAAACTTTGGCCGGTTGCTACATAGTTCAATGGATGAAGAGAAACTGCATATCTCCACCCAGTTACTTGAACAGGGACATGCAAGTGGGTCACGGGTGACTTAAAAGAGACCATCACCTTTGTCCTGAATAGGACCTACAAGCCTATGGAAATAGGATTTGGAGAGGAGTCTTTTATAGGTTACAGAATCACAAAAGCACTTATGCAGGAACCTTGCTAAACATTTATAGGCTATAATGCAAAAGGTGAACAAGTCTTACATTTTGTTGACAATATCTAGCATACACATCAAACCGTGCACGATAAATTATGGCCAGTAAAAAGCTGTAAAGCCTGCCTACAGAACATTTTAGTTGTGGACAGAGCAGGGGACATGGTAGATAATATGCCAAGTTTGCTGTCTGGGTCCCCCCCACAGGGGAAATTTACCTAGTTTGTCCTGATGACCACTGTCAAATTTTAAATGGCTATCACAGGAAAAGATGGAGGGGACGTTTCCCAATTAGGGACATTTGTTCCTGCGACAACTAAAGGGGAATTTTTCCTCTCTTGAAAAATTTCCATGGTTTTACTTTTGCATTTCTGGGGCAGAAAGTAACACAAAGCTTAAAGTGAAGAAAAAAATAAAATAAAAAATAAAAGATTTAGAATGTGTCTAGTTCTCATTTATATCCTATGACAATCTGAAGGGTTCAGTTGAAGGAAGCCATTTCTCCATACACTTGCCAAACACTTTTTCCATACTAAAATAGAGCATTACAGAAAGCTTTGTGACTTTTGGATGGACTAGAAATCTCTTGCTTTGACTTGTTGGAATGGCTATGAGACCATCAGCTTTCCTTTGTTTTGAATTTTGGACACAAGAAAATAGTCCACCTAAAGCCCTTTATTTTCAGCTCTGTTTTTGGTGCCAAGACCAGTAATGAGCAATAAAAAGCCAATTTTCCCATTTGACAAAAAAAAAAAAAAACACACAGATTCTCCACCTGAACCGACAAAGACGTAAAGTATATGTACACTAAAGCAGGTCATACATGGATCAAAATTCAGTTGTTCAGCAGGAAACCGCTTAATTGGGATCAGTGTATGGGCATTGTGGTTGTACAGAAGTTGGTCTACCGGTCGACTTCTGTACAACCGCCCTGTGAGGTTTTCCCCACCCGTTCAGCACTGTAAGCTATAGCCTGCAGCAGGGATCAGTGTGTTCTGATGGTGGGGCAGTCTCCCCACTGTCAGAATACAATAGCTCAGTGGCAGTGTTACCAAAAATCTGTAAATTCACAGTTTGTAAAAATCAGTCAGTCATTTTTACAACGGTCTGTGAGAATGTTCATTATGGACATAGAATGTTCGTAAAAAAATAATTAAAATGAAATCTAAAAAATAAAAAATACAAAACACTGCTTCTAGATGAGGTGCATCATTTGAGTGGGAGGGATGGCCGACGAGTTGTGCCGCCTCCTTAGCCCATCGGCACACCCCTGTAACCTGCCCCTCACCCAACCCACCACATTTGACTCAGAAAAGAAGATGCTGGCGGCTGGATGGTGTTAAAGTATAGGCTCCCTGCTGGAAGAAGGTATGACATTTAGATCAAACAAATCACACCATCCACACACGGGACTCTACACAAATAGCTTCATAGAAACAGCTGAAGATCATAACGAACAACGTGTCACACACACTCGTAATGCCAGCTGCAGCATCTTCTAGAAGTACAATCATCATCCATGTGTTCACCCGCCCGGTGTGCAGATTAGGCAACATACTGATTAGAGAATGACTCCACCTCGCTCTCACGCTTTATCTACACTAGCACACAGGCGAACATACGGACAATGATGATTAGACTTCCTGAAGACGCTGCTGTTGGCATTACATGCGAGTGACTTTAGAGATGATCTTCAGTTGTTACTATAAACCCATTGAGTACTGTGTGAGCCCTCCGTGGTTTTCCTTTTGTTTTTGCAGGATTTTGGACTGGTCAGCTTCTCTTTAGCAGACCATTAAAAGTGGATCCTTTACCACAAAGGCCTCTAACAAATGCTGAAGTCCCTACCACCTCTTTATATAGCAATCCCACGGTGGACTGCTTTGCAGAGACAGTTTGCCGGCATTTGGGGAGGCAATACTGCTGGCTCCTGAAGGTCTTTCCAGCCAAATGGTAATTTTGCATTGAAGCATTGTGTTACAAGCGCAAGCCAATCCTTTAAAGGTTGCTGTAGAATTGAATGCCTTTTGCGAAGGAGCTCAAAAACAACAAAATTAACATGTTGACCTATTTGAACAGACAAAATAAAAAATTTGCATATGCAGCATTTTTGGCAGAGCACCCCAATTAGTGTTTAGTCTGTCACCGAGTATTGGGGTGGCAAGCCGGAAAAGTGGTAATACTTTGCACCAAGGCATGTGACATGGATTGCTGTACATTACTATATTGCAATAGTATGAATGGAGAAAATGCTAAGAAGTCTATATTAAAATCCCATGCTTCTGGAAAAGCCTTCTTTGAACCCAATTCTTGAACAGGGTATTTTCAACCGGGGATCTCTTGGTCATGCATACTGCCATACCCCCTATATTATATTTTTTTATACATACATACACTGCGCTAATATTCAATAAACCTGCAAATGAGGTGAAACAACTGTCAATGTGAAAAAGACAATTCCACAGTAGCACACTAGTCTAAAAATCTATTAACATTGTGATAAAAAGGCCATAATAAAAAATAAATAAAAAAAAAGTGGCCATGTAGCATATACAAAAAATATATACCAACATATGCAAATCAATATGGTAAATATACTCCAACCTAGTGATGAAAAAATTGTGTGAAATAGTGAAACAAAATCTCGATCCACCAAAATCCTTCAAAGTGAGGTGTGCCACTTCCACTCCTTAGTAATAAAGCTCACCAAATGCTGTTGCCAGTTGTTTCTGGCAAAAATCGCCTTAAAAGGTTATTGAAGAGTCGCTTAAACAGGCCAATCTCCATCCAGATCAATAGACAGACACTCTCCACATGTGAGGATAGAAATTGAGACAGAGCCTCCAATAGTGTAAAAACACCTTAAAAAGGTAATTGTTTTCTTAAAAGTAATGCACTTGCATCATAAAATCGCCTTGTTAAAATTCCAAACATGCCAGGTGACTCAGTGTTGTGATCTTCTCATAGCTGCCTTCACATACATGGAGTCACCGTCTCAGCGTTGGGGTGTAGCCACGCACCAACTTCATCATATGTGGTGGACCAACGAGATTGTGTTTCACCATTGTTTCTCACTATTTTTCATCACCAAGTTAGACTGTATTACCATATTGATTTACATATATTTTTGGATATGCTATTATTGACACTTCTTTAAAAAAAATTTATGTATGGGCCTTTTCTGTTGCTTTTATCACAATGTTAATATTTAGGAGATTTTTAGATTAAATAGTGCACTATGGTGGATTTTTTTGTCTCACATTGAGTTTTACCTCATTTGCATAGCAATTTTAACTGCTTTATAGATGATTGCCCTTTTTAAGTTTTACACTAACAAACCAGGAAAAAACAAACACACACAAAAAATAAAATCTGGACCTTGCACAACGTTAAGTGGTTTGTAGCCTTGAACTTATTTCCACAGGGGAAAGCTGGAGATTTAGCCTTCGGAAAGTTTCCCCAGCATAGACACAGTTGGCATCTGAAGGAAGGGCATACATGAAATTTTCACAAGGGACAAAACACATGCAGGGTAGGACTATATACATCCTTTGCTTCCTTCCTGAGGATGCATTCGTCAGTCAGCTTTACTTTCTACCATTTTCATCTACAGCTTAATAACAGATTTGACCAAAAAAACAAACACACCTAAAGCTGAACTACAAACCAATATCCCAAATACAGGACTCCTATCATCCCCTGAAGAGCAGCATTCAGACAAATGTGTTGCTGATCCTTCACTGTCCATCACAAAACATGGGGATGACATCCCCTAACAGAGGAAGTTGCGTCAATCTTTTGGCGTTATCTTGTCAGTCACCAGTACAGAATAGTAATCAAGGCTTGTATGTTAAAATAGCAGCAGGGGCGCCTAACCCATGTCCAAATGTGCTGGTTGCTTTTTGGCCATTTCCGGGTGTCTCTACATAAGCAATGGCTCCATCCTGTTGTCTTCAGATGCATCTCCTTGGGAAACATTCATATCATAAATACCAGTTCAATATCTTTTGGTATTTCTGCAAAGATCAAGAGCAGGTTCCAATGTATTACCATCATTTCTTCACATGTTCTCCTAAAGGAGGATTTCCAAAAAGCGTCATACCTATATGTGAATTGTGCTTGGAATCTATAATTGGAGAGCATTTTAAATGTGTTTTGTAAATGATTTAAATGGAATTAAATTGTTTTTGCAATGCTCAGGCTTCTTATGTGTCCACAAATTTCTAGGACTACAAATGGTACAGAAGATGTTAAGGGACTTGGAAAGCACACACAGTCTGGCCTTTCAACTGCTTATAGACATAATTTAAATAGGAAGTCTTGCGGAGGAGCAAGAAATTTGAGATCAGCAAGGAACCTGGTCTATGATGACCAAGCAAGAGATCAAAAAGGACACCATTGCAAATTTCAGGTAGCTCAGCATGTGGAGCCGCAGCCAGGAACAGAGGACTCCTTGGATTAAAATCTTGACACCACTGGTAGAGAAGACTATTCACATATCTCCACTTGAAGCCCAGGCCAATTCTGACACTTGTAAATGTCATGTAAAAATGATAATTTTTTTGCTAGAAAATTACATAGAACCCCCAAAAACTATATATGTTTTTTTTAGCAAAGACCCTAGAGAATACAATGGAGGTCATTGCAACTTTTCATCTCGCATAGTATTTGCACAGCAATTTTTCAAACACGTTTTTTTTGCATAATGTGAAAGATGAAGTTACGCCGAGTAGATAGATACCCAACATGTCACGCTTCAAAATGGCACACGCTCGTGGAATGGCGCCAAAGTTCAGTACTTGAAAATCCCCATAGGCAACGTTTTAAAATTTTTACTGGTTACATGTTTTCAGTTACAGAGGAGGTCTAGGGCCAGAATTATTGCTCTCGTTCTAACGTTCGCGGCAACACCTCATGTGTGGTTTGAACACTGTTTTCATATGTGGGCGGGACTCACGTATGCGTTCGCTTCTGCGTGTGAGCACACGGGGACAGGGGCACTTTAAAAAAAAATTTTTTTTTTTTTTATTACTTTAAAAAAAATGACACTTTAAAAAAAAAAATAAAAATGCGATCACTTTTATTCCTATTACAAGGAATGTAAAAATCCCACATCCCTTGTAATAGGAATATGGCATGACAGGTCCTCTTTACAGTGAGATATGGGGTCAATAAGACCCCACATCTCACCACTAGGCTGGGAAGCCCAAAAAAAAAAAAAGGACCACTTGCTAGCCAAAGCAGCGCCGTGTTTTTTTTTTTTTTTAATGCAGAGGCCGGGCGTGACGTTATAACATCGCGCCCGGCCTCCGACGATCATAGAGACACCGGCGACCATCTGGTCCGCCGGAAATCTCTGATCAGTATCCGGGGCGGGCGGATCCTGTCATCGTTCTTATGGTGTAGGGAATCGCCGGCTGCAGGCATCATTCAGATATACCCCCACAAAGTCCAGGACATCATATGACGTCCTCTGGGCCTCAAGTGGATATGCAGTTCAGCAACAATGAGAAAAGGTCTGGAAATCTAATGTTTGTCAGCTTAGTTCATTTTAGTTTAGCACTTACCCACTAGCGAGAGTAAATCCCTTTAAAGTGATGGGACCCTGGGGTGTTACCCTGAACTAGTGTTGCCATTGGAAGATTTCCCCTTTAGTACTGTTCTGATGTCTACCCACTATGAGATTTATCTTTCACTTTTAGCCCTGGTTCACACTGGTGCGATTTGAAATTTAAAATTTGCGGCATTTTTCCGGCAATGGCACCGTCCTAATCAATGTGACGCCGCATCTGTGGCGCGGCACTGATTTCAAAAAGTAGTTTCTGTATTACTTTTTGCGATTTTGGCCCGCAATTTACATCTGTGCAAAAACCTGCACAGAGGTTTCTGTAATTGCAACCGAAATCAGGACCGACAGGCAGGAGTGAAATCGCACGCCTTCACTACCGCAGCCCAGTGTAAACCTGGGCTTAATGATAATTGTAAACAGGTATTCTAAGCCCTCTCCACTCTTCAAAGCTGAAAAAGACGAAGTTTAGACCCCTTTCACACTGAGGGCATTTTGCAGGCGCTATAGTGTTAAAAATAGCGTCTGCAATTCACCCTAAAACAGCTGCTCTATTCACTCCAGTGTGAAAGCCCGAGGGCTGTGCCGCCGTACCACCGGCAATACGCCGCTGTAGAGGTGCATTCCTGGCAGTATTAACCCTTTCTCGGCCGCTAGCGGGGGTTAAAAGCGCCCCGCTAGCAGCCGAAAATGCGCTGCAAATCCGACGGTAAAATAGCAGCATTTTCCGCCAATGCTATAGGTGGCACCAGTATGAAAAGGGTCTTTGGTTACACTTTGGAACAGGAGTGGCTGCATATAGTTACATGGGCCTCAACCAAATTCAAGATAAAACAATAGTGTAACACAACAGTGTCTACATGTATTTTAAAAATCTGTGACCCAATCCATAACGACTTCACAACTGACGCTGACGAGTGTTCAAGTGGCCTTCCAGATATCAGAGTGAACTTGCAGTGTGGAAGCTTAGAAACAATTCGTTCATCACTCACCACTCCAAACCACAGCCAAGTTTCCACTGTGTACAGTACACCAATGCTACATACAGTCCAGGGAGAAAATAAATAAAATCACAGCACATCTGCTTGAGGCACAATTTTCAATGGAGGAACACAAGTCTGCATATTCCACATACAAATCGGGGAGACCCCAATCTATAAAGCTATATCTACATTAGTTTGTGTGTCATAGTGGAGCAACAATAAATCCCAATAAACTCAATGTGGTGACCTATATAAGGCCCCTTTCACACTGGAGGCGTTTTTACTGCGTTTTCGCGGTAAAAATAGCGCTGTAAAAATGCCTGAAATAATCCTGCCCCATCATTCTCAATGTGAAAGCCCTGAGGGCTTTCACACTGGAGGCGCTTTGCTGGCTGTGCATTGGAAAAAATCCTGCAAACAGCTTTTTTGGAGCATCTTTAGGGCGCTAAAAATAGCGCTGTAAAAACGCCCATCTCCATTGAAATGAATGAGTAACGCGGTAAAACGCATAGGCGTTAGCGCTATTTTTACCACGAACGCGGTAAAATCGCGGGGAAAAAAAATCTCATAATTTTTTGGCGTTTTTTCAACGCCTCAGTGTGAAAGGGGCCCAAGGAAGCTTGGAGTGCTACTATAAAATTCACTGGTGTCTCACACAGCTGGTGGGTGCCAGACGCTAAGGACTCATGCACACTGCATAAAAAAAAAAAGCTGTTTCAGACATTTCAGCTTTTATTTCTCTGTCCAAGCTTGTAATTTAATTTTTTTTAGGCACTTTTGCACATTTTATATTGAGCTTCTTTGAGCATAAGCATTTTTTCCCCACAAACCCCCCCTTAGGTACCGGTAATTCTTCCTCGTTTGCGAGCTTGAGCGCCTTTGAGCTTTTTTGCGTGTTTTTTGGGCACCAATGAGTCCTTTCTGCTTAAAAGCCCCTCTCAAAAACTTGAGTTTGGTGAGGGGTATGTCTGCTTGTAAGAGCATAAACCTGTAAACTCCTGAAAAAGCCATAGTGTGCATACACATTGGCCAACATGGAGGGGAGTTTCCAGGCAGAAAAAAACAAAAAAAACAACCTCAAAAGACTGTAGGAGCAGCTTCTTTGAGATGCATTGTGCATGAGCCCCAAGGAGCTACTCCAAGCTCCCAACTGCACACCTGAAACACAGCCCAAATATAAAAAAGGAGGTAAAAATGTGGCTTTAGCCTGTCTCCTCCCAAACACCCCTCTGATGTGGTTGCCCCGCCCACAGGGCTAAGCCATACAGATGACTAGGCTCCATGGATGGAACACCACATGTCAGAGGGGTGTTGTCTGGGAGGAGCCAGGTTAAGCTGCGGGCTGCGTTTCCGGTGTCCCATTGGTTGCTTTTGGATAAACATTGCGATCAGAGACAAACACACACACACACACACACACACACACACACACACACACACAATTACTCCTGATCACTGATGGAGTCCTAAAAACTGCTCAAAGACTCTAAAGGCCCATACACACGATCGGATTATCCAACGAGAATTGTGTGAGGACAGGCTGTTGTCGGAAAATGCGACAGTTTGTCTGCTCCATCGGCCAATTGTTGTCGGATTTTGCGCCATGCTTTAAAATTGTCTGCCAACAAATGTGTTTTGCCAGATTAACCAATCTTGTGTACACAAGTCTTTCGGACAAAACTCCAAAGTACAAACGCGCATGCTCTGAACCAATGCTAACCATAACACAACATAAGCAGAAGTTGCCCAAAGGGTGGCGCTAAAGAGCTGAAAAACCACGTAGTTTCGTGTTTGTTGGCCGACAATTCTTTGCCGTTTGTATGGAATACAAGTTCCTGGCCAACACCCTTCGGACAAAAGTCCTACGCTTTGACCGCAGAAAATCCGATCGTGTACACTAGATTCGACACCACCCTTCTTCGGATCTGATGTGCATTTGCCCCCCCTCCCTCTTTTGTCTCTCCTCATTTCTTTCCTCTCCACTTTTTCCTCTGATAATCTCAGATTCTGTTTCTTTGACTTTTTTTTCCCCCCTTAATGCTATTCTTTTTCAGTCTCCGTTCATAATCCATCAGGCCAGCGGCCCTGGAAGAGTTGGCTGCATGGCTAGATACCCAGGGCTGTTCACAGTTCGGCTCCTGGTGAGATGGACCTTTTAAACATTTGCTAAATAGCGGACAATCCCCTATGGGCATTCCTGGGTCCTGAGTATCTTTGTTCATCTTTATATGTCCAATTTACTGGCATTTTTATTTTTTCCCCCCCTTTTTGAAATGCTACTCTATTCTTTTTTTTCCGGTTATGATCATTTATGATGTATTCTTCTCAATGGTTAAAGCTGAAAAGTTGCAATGGTTAATAAAATTCTTTGTAAAAGAAAATCTGATCGTGCGTATGAGGCTTTAGGCTCCATGTACACAGAAGCTGATAAACTGCAGTTTATTGGCGTTTTTTTAAAAAGCCCATTAACTGCACTCTATGTTAGCCTATGTGTTCATGTACACATAACGTTTTTTAGCTTTAATGAGCAGTGGAGTTAATGGGCTTTTTTCTGAACGCAAGAAATTTGCGTTCAAAGTGCCATTTTTCGGCAGAAAAAAAAAAAAAACGCAAAACGCTCAAACGCTGGCAGCGAGCGTTATCGTTTTTTGGTCCATTGAAAAAAAAAAAAAAAATGAAAAACGCAACACTGAAAAACGCTAATAAAAGCTAGTAAAAAAAAACGCTGATAAAAGCTGGCTTTTTCTGCTGCTTTAAAAAACGACCGTTTTTGAGCTCCTGTGTACATGGAGCCTTAGGCTGCATTCACACCTGGGAACAAAAAGTGTAGCGCTAATCAAAATAAATGAATACCAGAAACCATAAATTAATATGGTGCTCAAATGTCACAAAAGGAAAAAATTATGAATGAATGAATGTCCACATAAATGCAAATTAAATGTCCATATGTAGAAGATTCAAAAAGTGCAAAAATTACACAAATGTCTATCCTTAGAGTGATCAAACTTGAGTAGTGACAATCTAAAACTTAGTGATAAATTCAAGATTGAAGTGCCGAAACTGAACAATTAAGTGACTTAAAGTGAAAAAAAAAAAAAAAAAAAAAAAAAAAACACCACCGATAGGTAAGGGGCTTACCAGAATGTTTGAACCCAGGAAAGCAAAACGCTCAAATGGGTCAAACGGCCTTTATGTGGTGGAACCACGATGGAACCAGGACAATCCTGTGTGTTTCACCAATTGCTGTATCGAGAGTGACCAAACGCCAACAGGTGATCTCGCAGAACATGATGGTCCAGGAAATCCCAGGTCCATATGGGAGGGTATATATCATGGATAGGAAGAAAAAAAGTGGCCACATAGCATAACTCTGTATTAAAGGGGTTGTAAAGGTTCGGTTATTTTATAAATAGGTTCCTTTAAGCTAGTGCATTGTTGGTTCACTTACCTTTTCCTTAGATTTCCCTTCTAAATGTTTCCCCCCCCCCCTTTTCTGAATTTATCATCACTTCCTGTTTCTCCTCAGTAAACTTCACACCATCATCCGAGCCGTGTTTAGTCAGCCAGAACAGCTTACTGAGGAGCATCAGGAATGGAGAAATTCAGACGAAAGAAAAAAAAAAACGTTTAGAAGGGAAATCGAAGGAAAGGGTAAGTGAACCAACAACGCACTAGCTTAAAGGAACCCATTTAGAAAATAAACAAACCTTTAGGCTCCATGTACACAGAAGCTCAAAAACGGTCGTTTTGAATGCCAGATTTCTGGCAGAAAAAGCGGCTTTAAAATATAGCTTTTATCAGCATTTTTTACTAGCGTTTTGTTAGCTTTTTTTCCCCCCTTTTTCAATGGATCAAAAAAAAAAAAGCTGGCGACCAGCATTTTTCAGCGTTTTTTCACGCCGAAAAACGGCACTTTGAACGCAAATTTCTTGCGTTCAGAAAAAAGCCCATTAACTCCCCTGTTCATTAAAGTGGAGTTCCACCCTCTTTTACAAGTTTTTGTCATCCTATGTATTTATGTCCCCTAAAGACTAATTGGCATATTATTTTTTTTAAACTGTTTTATAGTGGTTTATTTTTCGCGCCGCGGCCGCAACAGGTCTCCTCGCGTCATCCACTGACTGCTATGCCTCCTGGGAGAGGTTTGTCATCAATCCCAGGAGGCCCTGTGCCGTCGCATCTCCTTCCCATTGAATTCAAGACACGCCCATCCTGCCCTACCTTGGTGTGTTTGTGTGTTGTATGTCCTTCTTCCTCCGCTCCTCCCTACACAGCTAGCCTCAACCTATGATGATCTGACGTGATGCCCTCCCTCTCCTTGCAAGATTCGGAACAGGTGCGGGCGGGGGTGGGCGATTGGTTGATTGTACGGCAGCACACAACCCCCCCCCCCCGCCCAACTGTACAGTGATAAACAAACAAAACCCGACACGCGGCACCCAGCCCCCCTCCCCCCGCTCATCAACTGTAAAGTGTGAAAAAAAAAACCCGTCCCGCGGCAACCCACCCCCCCCCATCAACTGTACTGACTACCCCCCTCTACAACTGTGAAGTGAAAAAAAAAAAAAAAACGTCCCGCGGCAGCCATGCGATTCGATGTGCTGGGGGTGTTGCAATGTGCTGTGAGTGATGCGATTCGATGTGCTGGGGGTGTTGCAATGTGCTGTGGGCCATGCGATTCGATGTGCTGGGGCGATGCAATCTAGATGCATAAATGAATGTTGTTGCTGAGATTAGTATTTTTTAAAATGAAAAGCTGTACAGAAAAAAGTAGCGCGTGTGTGTGTGTGTGTGTGTGTGTGTGTGTGTGTGTGTGTGTGTGTGTGTGTGTGTGTGTGTGTCTAATCTACCAAAACGGACCTCAGTTTACAGACTAACTTTACTAGAATACATTAAGCTTGTGTATTAGAGGTAATTTCGGGCCGGAACACCTCTAACGCTAAAAAAACGCTATGTGTACATGAACACATAGGTTAACAGAGTGCAGTTAATGGGCTTTTTAAAAAAAATAAATAAAATAAAAGCCAATAAACTGCAGTTTATCAACTTCTGTGTACATGGAGCCTAAGTGTCAAGATTTTAATGTAGCAAAAACACTTACATTTAAGATGATAAACAACCGCTTTGTGCAAAAGATGTGGCATCAATAGTCATCCCGACGTGTTTCGTCCCTAGGACATCTGGAAGGAGCCATGGTTGTCACCCTAGGCTGCACTCTCAATTTACACTAGAAACATGTCTATCTCTTGCAGAAGCAAGAACCCAACACCATTTCCAGAACACAAATTACAGCAAATCAAGTTTGATTGAGAGAAAAAAAGTAAAAGTAAAGGAATACATAATAACAAAATAAAATTTATAAATTATGCAGAGCGTCACGCATATAGCAGGATATTAAAAGCAGTACACATTGTGGTTTGTAAAACTTTATTTAAAATAGGTTTTCTTATACCCTTCACCAGAAATATGGCAACACTGCATGGTTATATCACATACTTGTACTCTACATTCAAAATAAATCAACTGATACTATACCTGCCAAACAGCTCTCGCTGATTAATTAGGAATATCAACTTCTCATAAAGAAAAAGTAAACAGCTACAAGGCCACATCTAGAAAACCTTAACTATATCACAGCAGCAGGAAATATAGGGATTGCTCAATAGAACACCTATAACAAGTTCAGCGACTATTGCTAGTTCTGAGATTTTAAAACACAGCTATTAACTGTACATTATAGAGCACAAGCATACTCCTTGGCTTTTTACAAAAGTGGTTCTCACAAAGCCTTCAACAGTATAGAAAGCATAGGAAGTTAAAGCAGACCAGGAACCACTTTCTCTGGTCTAGGAGTGCTGCTCTTCCTAAGGCCGGGTTCACACTACTCCAACAGAGAAGTCGGGCGAATTACGATCAGACTTTGCTCTACTACTTAATGTCTGACTTCCATGCGACTTCAATGAACATGATCAAACCGAGTCTGGTATCAATCTTAAGGGGGGGGGGGTGTGGACGCCAAAATTGAGGGAAAAAAAAGGCAGCATAGGGTCCCCCCAAAATCCATACCAGACCCTTAGAGCACGCAGCCCACCCCAAAGCACCTTGTTTCCATGTTGATGGTGACAAGGGCCTCTTCTCAACAACCGTGTGCAATGGTTTTGGGGGTCTGCGGGTAGTTGGGATACATTGTACCCTTACTCATTCACCCCAAAGAAAGGGTCAAAAACCTGTGTACTGGTTTTATGAGAGTCCTTTAATAAAGGCAGAAGAACCAGGAGGGAGAATACTGGAGGGAGAAAACACATTGGAGCTACTTTAAATAAAAGGACTTTGTGTGCTGGTTTTATGTGACACTTTTTTGGGGTAAATGCTTTTTCTGACCTGCCAGGCTGCATGCTCAGATAAGGGTCTGGTATGGATTTTGGGGGGGGGGGGCCCTGCTTTTTTTGGCATGGGGTTTCCCCTCAAAACCCATACCAGACAAGCTTTTTTTCCCCCGCACCAATTTTGGTGTGGGGTTCCCCCCTCAAGATCCTCAGAGCACAAGTCTTATGCCACAAGTCGGATCAGTTAAGACGATGATCAGACTTCCATTCAAATCAATGGACTGAAATCATGCCAAAGTAGTCCAGGAACCTTTTTCAAAGTCAAACCAGTTAAGACGGCTCTCATAGGAAACCATTTATACACGTCATGCGACGTGCTCCCAAAGTGGGAGCTCATGTCGACACCAGTGTGAATCGGGCCGAAGCTACCATCACCAGAGCCCGTTGTGTGAATATGCCATGTGACACACACACACACACACACACTTTCCAACTCGTGGTGTTTTCCTGCACTGTCTTGTCTAATGCGACCACATTAAACAAATTGGGGTGCGGGCATAAAAACCAAGCTATGCCACATTGTTACCACCCCCCTCAATTACTTCCCCTAAGCTACAAAGGCAGCAGCACAGGGGTACACATACATGCCATGGCCCCGATGCTTGCATCAGAACCCGGCAAAAATTATCTCTGCCGTGCGACGTGACCCTATTTACTTGAAAGGGCTGTGTTCAGCAGGCAGTACAAACACGACCCTTTCAAGTGAATAGGGTAATGCTGCACAGTTGTGGGGAATTTTAGGTTAAAACAGGCAGTGCGGAGGTGACATAATGGATCATTCAGAGGGCGATGCATGTATAAAATGATCCCCCAGTTTTCCTTCCAAAGCAGCCATAGCCTGTCCCACAGCCAGCAGCTGCACAGTGGGACCCCTGCTCTTTGTGGTGAAGCAGTGGTCTCGCTGAAGAGGTCCGACACTCCCCTTCAATCAGGCACAGTGCTTTCACTCTTAATGCTATGCGACTTTTTCCATTGGTCAAATTCAGAGAGAGAGAGATTAAAGTTTCACCTGTTTTCCTGTTCCCAACCATGCTTCCAATATTGTGACAGCGTGTAAAGAAACCAAAAAATGATTCTATGCATAACGAAGGATTGGGGGGGGGGGGGGGGGGTGGATGCGTGTGAGCCTAATTTTGAAAAGGCCAATCTAGGTCTATCCATACAGACGCACAGAAAATTATTGCAATACTATCCAAACAAATTTTTCCAAAGAACTGGCCAGGTTTTATTATGATCTCAAATTCTGCCTTTATTGCATCCACACTAGGAAGCTGGCATTTACCCAACATAAATACATAATTCTTAAAACGGCCAATATTTACAATTGTGCTCAATAAAAGCGCTCACATTGTTGTGGCACATAATTATGAAAACCACTGACTGTCAGTATTCAATATGCAGGGTTTCTAGTACTGTTGTGTACCAAGAATGAATGGATTACATACCAACATGCGTACCCGCCAAACAGCCATCCTATTTAAAAACACAAAGCCCAACACACTCCAGCCATTTGTAGTAGTATATATACACCAACCACGCTTGCTTAGAGAGCAATGACTACTGCTGGTCATACACGGCTCAAATTGTAGTGGATTCCTGCTGAATCAAAATTCAAGCCATTGTGGCCCTGAGAGCACCATTGGGAAGGCTGTCCACAAGGTTTAGGAGTCTGTCTCTAGGAATGTTTGACCATTCTTCCAGAAAACGCATTTGTGAGGTCAGGCACTGATGTGAACGAGAAGGCATGGCTTGTAGAGCTGCACAATTAATCGTTAAAAAATCGTGATCTCGATTCAACCCCCTGATGCTCTCCAATGCAGAGACTTTCATATAACAATACTTCTCAGCTGCCAAAAGAAAATATCTGGGCAGTCTGCCAAGTTTTTAACAGGAAACATTGTAACTAATGCTTCCTTGTTAGATCAAAAGGGATAAACGTACGTACGTGCGTGCGTGCGTGCGTGTGTAGAAAGAATCCGGCCAGTCTGCCAAGTTTGTAACATGAAACATTGTAACTAAGGGCTTCCTTCTTAGATCAAACTTCTGTGTGTAAATACAGGAAGTTTGACCACTTAAAGTCCAAATCTTTTTCTGCCACATGTTTAAGTTACAAATCAATATTTTTTGCTACAAAATTACCTGAAACCCCCAAACATTATATATATTTTAGCAGAGACCCTAGGGCAGTGGTTCTCAACCTTTCTAGTGCCATGGTCCCTTGATAAAATTTCCCAAGTTGTGGGGACCCCCAACAGTAAAATTACCTTGCCTTGGGTTGTTAGCACCCAAGACAAGTAATTTGCGCCCCTAACCCATGGACATTTTAGCGCTCCCTGAGTCCCTTCCACTCGTACAGTATTAAAACCCCTTATGGTACATTTTAGGATGTACCACTCTTTGTTCTCCTTTCGCTCCCTTTTATCGCTCTCTATCCTAATTTCTTTAATATTTCCCCCCCCCCCCCCATCCCTTTACCCATCTTTCTTGTTCTCTTATTCTTCCTCTCCCTTTTTCTTTGTTCCTCCCACTCTTTATTCTATGAATTCTCTGTTTTTGTTCCTTCTCTTACTCCTTGGAATAGAATCAGTGGCAGTGCTGGGGGGAGTTCTGATCAGCCAACTTAGGTGCTCCTGATCAAGGTCATCCGCTGATCTGAGAACTGTAATGGGGACTTTTAATGGCAACTCTAATCACAGGTAGTGTTACTCACCGTGTCTCCAGCTCTGTGGTGTCTCGCAGCAGTGACACCTATGCCAAAATCAGGAGATAGGGTCTCCTCCAGCCCCTCCCAATTCACATTCCTCACCAGTCAGCTGACCTCTAGTCTCTGCCCCCCACCCATGCAGTGAACTGAATGCGCGGCTGTAAAGAGGCTAAGTGGGCGGCTCCAGGGACAGCCCAGTCGGGCGGCCACAGGCTCCAGGGACAGCCCTGCTGGACAGCTGCGAAAAGGCTGGGAGAGTGGTGCAGGCTTGAGGAACAGCCCAGGATTTGGTGACCCCTGGCAAATTGTCATTCGACCCCCGAGGGGGTCCCGACCCCCACGTTGAGAACCACTGCCCTAGGGAATAAAATGGCAATTGCAATATTTTATGTCACATTGTATTTGCCCGGCAGTCTTTCAAATGCAATTTTTTGGGAAAAATGCACTTCAATTAAATAATAGAAAAAAAAAAAAAATGAAACAGTAAAGATAGCCCAATTTTTTTTGTTTTAATGTGAAAGATGTTACGCCGCGAGAATCGTAATCTCCTAAGCAAAAAAAATAAAAAATGTTCTCATTTTAACTAGAATCATACAGCTCTAATGGATTGCAGTCTCCGCTCTAATGGGCAGCACAGTGGTGTAGTGGTTAGCATTTTCGCCTGGCAGCAAAAAAAAAAAAAAAACAAGAAGTGGGGGGGGGGGGGGGGGTCACTGGTTAGAGTCCCAACCACGGCACCACCTGCCTGGAGTTTGCATGTTCTTCCTGTGCGGGTTTCCTCTCACAGTCCAAAGACATGCTTGTAGGTTAATTGGATGCTGTCTAAATTGGCCCTAGTATATGTATGATGGTGATAAGTGAGTTAAGGACCTTAGGATGGTAAGCTCCTTGAGGGCATGGACTGCGTTGTATAAATTGACGGTGCTATAGAAGTACCGTATATACTCGAGTATAAGCCGAGGGACAACAAATCATCACTGGTCCCTATCCTCACTGGTCCCTATCCTCACTGGTCAAATTTTACATGTAAATAGTACCTGGAAAAAAGCTGCGGCGTCCATCGTTCAAATCCCGCGGTCTCTTCCTGGTTAATTCCGTGATAGGCGGAGAGTGTCTGATAAGAATAGCCTATCACGAACGTTCTCTCATCCTCAGTTTCCCAGCAGACACTGTTGGGTGTTCCGCCAATCACAGACGTCTGCTGGGAAACTGAGGATGAGAGAACGTTCGTGATAGGCAGAGAGTGTCTGATGAGAATCGCCTATCACGGAAGGGACCAGGAAGAGACCGCGGGATTTGAACGATGGACGCCGGAGCTTTTTTTCCCCAGGTACTATTTTTTTTTTTTTTTTTTTTTGAGAAAAAAAGTTTTTTATTGAACAATTTACATTTGGAACATAATTCTGCAAGTTACAAGGCAATACTGGAGAAATGCATAAAACAAGAAATGTGGCTTATACATATATATAGGCACAGTAGATCAAAAAACTTGTTCAGATTGAACACTGGATTCAGTGACTATCAATAAGTGGAAAACCCTATGTCCACGCTATTCATGGAATTGCACGCTAGAAGGATGTATAGTATTACGGACCATCAGTGCATGTGTCTGCGGACTCAAGCCATCGATCCCAGATTTTGTAGTACTTATCTGGACAACCTCTGTTGATGTATATGAACTTTTTGTAGGGAAGAGTGTTATTTATATCTAGTTTCCAATCGTTGAAGCTGGGGGGAGTGGGTCTCATCCACTGTCTGGCTATAATTTTTCTAGCATTAAACAATGTTTCATGCAAGAATGTTTTAGTGAATTTGTCCATCTCAGAGTCGGGGAATATCCCCAGTAAGCATTGTTTGGGGTCCAGGGTCAATGGGGATCCCATGTCATCATGGAGGAAGTCAACAATCTGCTTCCACAGACCCTGAAGGACCGGGCACGCCCAGAGTAGATGGAAGAATGTGCCCGTCGTTTGGTTACACATTGTGCACAAGGTAGAAAACTGTCGTCTAAAGCGGGCGATTCTTAGGGGGGTGAGATACGCTCGGTGCACCACGTATAACTGGGTCAGCCTGTCAGAGAGCTTGGGGGATACAGTCTTGCACGAGTCTAGGGCTTCACTCCACTCCTCATCCTCCAGTGGGCCCTCCCCAGGTACTATTTACATGTAAAAACTTTCGCTGACTCGAGTAAAAGGCGAGGGGGGTGACTTTCAGCCCAAAAAAAAAAGGGCTGAAAATCTCGGCTTATACTCGAGTATATACGGTACCTGAAATAAATAAATTCATCCTAAATATGCTCTATCGGGTTGAGGTCAGGAATCTGTGCAGGTCAGTCAAGTTCCTCCACCCTAAACTCGCTCATCCAGGTCTTTATGGACCTTGTTTGTACACTTTGTAGAATGAGGAAAATAATGAATTGAATAAATTTGGAATAAGGATGTAACAACAATGTGGAAAAAAAGTGTGGCGCTGTGAATACTTTCCGGATGCAAAGTATATGGCACGATTCTTGTTGGGCTTTGCAAATAAATGGGAATTACAGTAACGTATTGTAAAAATAGAAAAGATTTATATTTTAGAATATGCATTTCTAGGGAAACCAACTCCAAAAGCACTTGGCAATGTTCTAATCAATCATAATCAAAGCCTATTAATTACAACTTGTTCTCCACTTGATTTAAAAGTTCTGTGTCCCAGTCAAGAGGTCAACAGTCTCTGCACATTACACATCTGACTCAGCAGACCTGAGAGTATGTTAAATCCTGAAAATGCTGACTCCGGGTCATGTGACAAACGCACAAAAGCACCTGTTAACAGTGCGTAAAATGTTTAGGGCACTACGGTTAATCAATTTAGAATGGCAGAAAGACATATACGGATTATACATTATGCCATTCTCGAAGATATAAAATTACCAACATATTTAAAAAGGGCACAAAAATTGTATTATAATATAAAATATTATACAGGATTTATATAGCGCTGACAGTTTACGCAGTGCTTTACAACATGAGGGTAGACATTACAGCAACAATTACAATTTAATACAGTAGGAATCAGATAAGCACGTAAGCCATCACATTTCTGATCGTAAAACATTTAGGTGTGGTTTCAAATAGGACTGTACACACGGTACTGTATATCCCCAAAAAATTGATAAATATACTCTAAGGGCCAGTTCACACCAGACGCAGTTCCGTAC
The DNA here is from genome assembly GCA_029206835.1 of Rana muscosa. Taxonomy (NCBI): domain Eukaryota; kingdom Metazoa; phylum Chordata; class Amphibia; order Anura; family Ranidae; genus Rana; species Rana muscosa. Next base: position 955,221,187 of record CM055116.1, on the reverse strand, counting down.
AGTTTTGTGCGCATTTTTTCTGCACTAAAAATGCATGCAAAGTGTTTTCCATGTATTCCAATGGCTCTTGTCGGCTCTAGTTCAGACCATGCAGTCAGTTTCCGGTCAGTTTCTGGTGCAGAAACTGACTGCATGGTGTGAACTAGAGCCCTTGGAATACATGGAAAACACTGCATGCATTTTGTGCAGAAAAAAAAAGCACACAGAACTGCGTCTGGTGTGAACTGGCCCTTAAAAAAGGGAATATGTACATCAAGTAAGAATTTGGCAATCTGCAAGTAACAGTAGGGACTAGCCGGAGAGCAATCACTGACAAAAGCAGGCCAGCTTAACCACCAGAAGGCTTTACCCCCCCTGCATGACCAGGAAATGGGTTTGCTATTCAGCACTGTGCTACTTTAAAGTGGTTGTAAACCCACTTTATAAACAAAGACCTACAGGTAAGCCTAGATTAAGGCTTACCTGTAGGTGCATGAAATATATCTCCTTAACCTACACGGTTAAGGAGATATTTGCATTTAAATGCGGCGACGCTGACGTCACGCGCATGAGGTTGACCCCATTCACAAATTCGGCTAGGTCGCAACATTCGACGGCTCACGCGCGGAGTCACGTCTACGCCGCTCCGGCCAATCACAGCGCCGGAGCGGCGCTGCGATTGGCTGCAGCGGCGATACCCGGAAGTAACCTTCCGGCTATCGCCGCAGCGATGGATGCGGCTGAAGAGGGAGACGAGGACGGCTTTGGGGGCCCCGATCTAAGGTAAGTGATGCATAATGAGCTATTATGCTAGTCATAATAGCCCATTATGCCTTTCTCTTGCAGCTAGTTATTAAAAAAAAAAATTAGGAGGGTTTACAACCACTTTAACTGGAAATTGTGCAGTTATGCATTACTGTACAAATACAAATTTTTACAACTTTTTTTTTTTTTTTTTTTTTTTACACAAAAATAGGAGCTTTCTTTTGGTGGCATTTGATTACCACTGGGTTTATTATTTGTGATGTAAATTAAAAAAAAAAAAATATATAAAAAAAAAAAAAAAACACGAAAAATATTTAACAAAATAGAGTAGAAAAATCTTGTTACAAAATAGATCCAAAATAAAAAGTTCATAAATTTAGGCCAAAATGTATTCCACGACAGGTCTTTGTTTTTTTTTTTTTTTTTTTTTTTTTTAGCAAACAATACAAAAAAAGTATAGACTAACTGGCTTGTGTGAAAGTTATAGGGTCTCCAAACTGATACATACTGGAATTCACACAGCTATAGACACTATACTGTAAATGGCAGTGAACAGCGAGTTATAGTGTGACCGATAGTGTCCCTTAGTGTCAGATTACCCGCCACCCTATCTGGGAGCATAACTGACATGGACATCACTAGTGACACCAATACAGTGATCACACTGTACAATGACACTGTATTGGCAGCAAAGGGGTTAACATCTAGGGGGAATTAAGGGGTTAAATATGTGCCTGCTTTGCAAGGAAAACAAACAGCCAGATCGCTGATCAGTTTAGAGAGGGCTCTGTGCTGTGATTGGACACAGCCAATCAGCAGGTCTCAGCCCTGAACGATTGGCCAGGAGCTGATAAAAAAAGCACACTGACCAACCACAGTGCGGTCAGCAGCGAGTACGCACATGTGCACTCGTGAACCCGGATGTCCCCATCAACGTACATGATCCAGCAGGGCTGTGCTGCTTGCCCGCAGTATAACTACTGTGGGCGGCCGGTAAAAAGTTAAACATATACTATATACACACTATATTACCAAAAGTATTGAGACACCTGCCTTTACATGCACACGAACTTACATGGCATCCCAGTCTTATAGCTGCAAAGGGTGGGCAAACTCAATGAACCCTACAGGTTTCAACTCTTCTGGAAAGGCTGCCCAGAATGTTTAGGAGTGTGTCTATGGGAATGTTTGACCATTCTTCCAGAAGTGCATTTGTGAGGTCAGGCACTGTTGGACGAGAAGGCCTGGCTCCCAGTCTCTGCTCTAATTAATCCCAAAGGTGTTATATTGGGTTGAGGTCAGGGCTCTGTGCAGGCAAGTCAGGTTCCTCTACGCTAAACTCACTCACCCATGTCTTTATGGACTTTGCTTTGTGCACTGGTGGCCAGTCATGTTGGAACAGGAAGGGACCCCCAAAATGTTTCCACAAAGTTGGGAGCATGAACTTGTCCAAAATGTCTTGGTATGCCGATGCTTTAAAAGCTCCCTTCACTGGAACTAAGGGGCCAAGCCCAACCCTTGAAAAAACACTCCACACCATAATCCCCCCCCACTAAATGATTTGGACCAGTGCACAAAGCAAGGTCCATCAAGAGATGGATGAGCGAGTTTGGGGTGGAGGAACTTGACTGGCCTGCACAGAGTCCTGACCTCAACCAAATTTAACACGTTTGGTGAATTACAGCAGAGACTCCCTGAAGCGCATTTGTGAGGTCAGGCACTGATGTGCACGAGAAGGCCTGGCTTCAGGAAGAATGGTCAAACATTCCCATAGGACACACGCCTAACCCTTGTGTACAGCCTTCCCAGAAGAGTTGAAACTGTTCTAGCTGAAACGGATGGGTCAACTCAATATTGAACCCTACAGGCCAAGACTGGGATGCCAGGGGGTGCAGTATATGTGTATATATATATATATATATATATATATATATATATATATATATGTGTGTGTGTATATATATGTATATGTGTGTGTGTGTGTATATATATATGTGTATGTGTGTATGTGTGTGTGTGTGTATATATATGTGTATGTGTATATATATGTGTGTATGTGTGTGTGTATGTATATATATATATATATATATGTGTATGTGTGTATGTATATATATATATATGTGTGTGTGTGTATGTGTGTATGTGTGTATGTGTGTATGTGTGTATGTGTGTATGTGTGTATGTGTGTATGTGTGTATGTGTGTATGTGTGTATGTGTGTATGTATATATATATATATATATATATATATATATATATATATATATATATATATATATATATATATATATATATATATATATATATATCTCACACAGAGCATTTTTACATCACAAGAATGCAAGATTCTTTTGAATTGTTTTTATCTACAACCACCCCTTTACCTGCATAGGCTGTTAGGTGAGCCAACCCTTTAAAAATATGATACAACACCATACCAAATTCATTAACAGTAATTGTCACATTCCGAAAAATGGCCTAGTAATGAAGGGGTATTACAGGATAGTAATTGAGTGGTTAAAGAATAACTCCCCTGAGCACCAACTAGTGAAAAAGGTAGATCATTGTTTATTGGGTCCTTATACCGCAAGAGTCAGCCATGTGTAAAAGGCTGTGCAGCTGCCCCCATTAAAGTCTGAAAACTGATGTCCCAGCCCCGCATTACTACCGTATTTTTCGGACCATAAGGCGCACTTAAAATCCTTTTACTTTCTCAAAAATCGCCAGTGCGCCTTATACTGCGGTGCGCCTAATGTATGGATGGATTCGTAGTCGGGAGGTACGGCCATCGTAGTCAGGAGGTGTGTGTAGAGGTGTGCACATTCATTCGTTCATTTTCTATACCCGCTGCCCCAAAAATGGCTCCTGGTAAGAGACATGCTTACGAAGCGGATTTCAAACTCAATGCTGTCAGTCACGCAGTACAACATGGAAATAGAGCAGCTGCGAGAGAATTCAACATTAATGAATCTATGGTACGGAAGTGGAGGAAGCAAGAAGACGCCCTGCGCCAGGTAAAGAAGACCAAACTGAGTTTCCGAGGGCACAAAGCAAGGTGGCCACAGTTGGAGGACAAAATCGAACAGTGGGTTATTGAACAGAGAACCGCAGGTAGAAGCGTCTCTACTGTCTCTATTCGACTCAAAGCAACAGCGATAGCAAGCGACATGAAGATCAACGACTTTCGAGGAGGTCCTTCTTGGTGCTTCCGTTTTATGAAAAGGCGTAATCTCTCCATCCGCACAAGAACTACTGTCTCGCAGCAACTGCCAAAGGATTACAAAGAAAAGCTGGCCATTTTCCGCACCTACTGCACGAACAAGATCAACGAAAAGAAGATTCGGCCAGAACACATCACCAACATGGACGAGGTCCCCCTCACGTTTGATATCCCTGTAAACCGTACTGTCGAGAAAACAGGGACCAGTACGGTATCTATTCGCACTACAGGAAACGAGAAGTCGTCCTTCACTGTCGTTCTCGGTTGCCAGGCTAATGGCCAGAAACTGCCACCCATGGGCATTTTCAAGAGGAAGACTTTGCCAAAAGAAAAAAGTTTCCGGTTGGCGTCATCATTAAGGCTAACCCAAAGGGCTGGATGGACGAGGAGAAGATGAGTGAGTGGCTTAGAGAGGTTTACGTCAAGCGACCGAATGGCTTTTTCCACCAATCTCCGTCCCTATTGATCTACGACTCCATGCGCGCCCATCTGACCGATTCTGTCAAAGCCCAAGTGAAGAAAGCAAATTCGTTGCTTGCCGTCATTCCGGGTGGATTAACCAAAGAACTCCAGCCGCTAGATATTGGTGTCAACAGGTCGTTTAAAGTTAAATTGCGAGCTGCGTGGGAGCATTGGATGACAGAAGGCGAACACACATTCACCAAGACAGGAAGGCAACGCTGGGCGAGTTACGCCACTATCTGCCAGTGGATCGTGGATGCCTGGGCGAAGGTATCAGTCTCCAGTGTCATCCGAGCTTTCAGGAAGGCCGGAATCATCACCGAACAGCTAGGTAACAGCAACGAGACTGACTCGGATAATGATAACGATGATAACGACGAGAGGGATCCGTGCATGCTTGATGCCGAAATCGCCCAACTGTTAAACTCAGACACCGAAGATGAAGAATTTGATGGATTTGAGGTAGAGGAATAAACTGAAAAAGTGAGTGTATTGTTTTGTATTTTATATAACTGAACAATGTTGAGAGTTATTGTTATTGTGAAAGTTGAATAAAGTTTGACTTATCAGAGTTTTGTTTCATTTAATGCGCCTTATAACCCGGTGCGTCTTATGTACGAACATAAACCCGTTACCAGTCGATCATTGTTGTTGCGCCTTATAACCCGGTGCGCCTTATGGTCCGAAAAATACGGTATTCTAGGTCAGCTACACATTTAGATAGAAAAGCCCTTTATAACCCAGACCTAAAATTTAAAAATATATATATATATATATATATATATATATATATATATATATATATATATATATATAAAAAATTGGTAAAGTGAGGCACCATTCCTGAGATCTGGGTGGATCCTACATGCTGCAGTCCCTTATTGGTTCCCATCGATGAGTCTGTACTTGTTTTCCCCCAAACTGAAAAACAGAGCCAAAAGTACAATTCTGCCATACACGGTATCCTCTGCAACATGGCGTATTAAAAGAAAAAAAATTAGGGTTGCACCGATACCACTTTAAGAACAAGTACCAATATTTCTTTTTTTTCCCCCCAGTACAGTACTCGCCTATGCTTTTTTGTCATGTGACAGCGGCACTGAAAGGCAGCACTAATTGGCATAATTAGACAATAGTTAAGGATTCAAGTATAAAAGGATAAGTCTAGGTTCACATCAGTCTAGGCTTATGACATGCACAGCTCTCTCCCTCACTCTTGTGAAAGTTTGCCAGGAAGGGAGGGATGAGTCATAAAAGGGCCAATGAAAGCTGCAGGGCTGCAGAGCTGGAGGTGTGTGTCTGTGTAAATCCAGGAAGTGAACAGGCAGCAGCTTCAGTTGCCCACAGTTAAAATGGTTGCAGCCAGACTCAGTGGAGGGAGATTTCTGCAGCCTATTTGGCAAGTACAGAATCACAGCATATATATATATATATATATATATATATATGACATACAAAGTGGTTGGAGGGAAGCTTCAGAATGGCAAAGATATTATTACAAATGTGAGCAGACTGCAGTCCCTCTAAACATACTGTAAAACATACTGTATATAGCCAATTGCTATAAGCCAGACGCCGTGTCCTTAACCGATGAGTCGACAGCTGTCAGCAGGCTTCTATTTGTGTGTGTGGGGGGGGGGGGGATCAAACTTTGTTTGGCTACAACCGCGCAATTGTCAGTTATAGCGACGCAGTGCCATATCGCAAAAAATTGCCTGGTCAAGAAGGGGGCAAATCCTTCCGGGGCTGAAGTGGTTAATTGGCCCATCTAAATTGGTCCTAGTATGTGTATGTATAAAATGAGTTAGGGACCTTAGACTGTAAGCTCCTTGGAGGGCAGGGAGTAATAAATATTTGTGTAATTTCTATTACACACACACACACCTCAAAAAAATAATAAAAGGAACACTTTTGAATCAGAACTCCTGGGATATTGATCTGGTCAGTTAAGTAGCAGAGGGGGAGGGGTGTATACAGAGGGGGTTGTTAATTTCAATTAACAGCAAAGCAGCTGAAACTAATTAACAACAGGTGCACAAGATGGGCAACAATGAGACGACCTCCAAAACAGGAATGGTTTTTCAGGTGGAGGTGTCTGACATTTTTTTTCCCTACTCATCTTTTCTGAATGTTTTTCACTAGTTTTCCATTTGGCTAGGGTCAGTGTCACTACTGGTAGCACAAGGCGATACTTGGGCCCTATAAAGGTTGCACAGGCAGTCAAACGCGTGTCATTGCCAGAAGGTTTGCCGTGTCTCCCAGCACAGTCTCTAGAGCACCGGTTCTCAACTCCAGTCCTCAGGGCCCACCAACAGGCCAGGTTTGCAAGATAACTGAAATGCATCACAGGTGATATAATTTGCTGCTCAGGGATTGCAGTATTCTAGTCTGCATCTCACCAAGGTAATACTTAAAATCTGGCCTGTTAGTGGGTCCTGAGGACAGGAGTTGAGAACCACTGCTCTAGAGCATGGGAGGAGATTCCAGGAGACAGGCAGTTACTCTAGGAGAGCTGGACAGGGCCGTAGAAGGTCCTCAACCCATCAGCAGGACCGGTATCTGCTCCTTTGTGCAAGGAGGAACAGGATGAGCACATTGCGCATTTTCTGTTAATCCAATAAACCCAATTTCACTACTGAAATATTACTGTGTCCTTCAGTTATTTGATAGATCAAAATGACATTTCTGATCCAAAACACCCAAATATTTATAAATGACAATCATGGAAATTGTCAGGGGTTGTTAAACTTTTGCATACAACTATATCTATCTCGATATAGACACACACAGCACGCTGTAGATTGACAACGCTATAGATGTACCTGAAATAAAAATGTCAAATGTCAGAGCCAGCCACCACTGACAAAGATTCTCTGATCTATCAGGTAAGTACACACGGACAGCAATGATTCCGCTAGCTGTCTGCAAGGGGGCGTTCTTCCCATCACCAAATTCACACTGGGACTCTTGCGTTTAGATTTTCTAAACATAGAACTCATCTGGAAAGAATAAAAACGTCTAAGCTTCCCAGATCTCTTTTTCTTGTGGTTAGATGTTCTTACTTTGAAGCAGGCTTAGACTCGCATGCATTTAGCAGTGTTGAGCGTCCAATCGGATCCCAGACGCACAGAATTCTATTTTTATTAAAACCCAAAGTGTCAAAGGCACGGTTCAAAACGTATCACATGCACTTAGAAATGTTCTTTAAACACAGATTGGACCAATGTAAGGGAGATTCTTCCTGCCAATGGTCAATCTGTTCTCTGAAAATTGTGCTGTATACTGTTTTGTACATTCATACCACCAAGTACAGCCACAGACAGAGCAATGTTTATTTCCTGCATCAAAAGAAAAGTCGCTCGATTCCCCCATCAACACTGTCTGCGTTGATTGGGGAATCAGTCATGTGGAGCCATGGTCTACTCCAGGAGAACACAATGGCTCAGCATGAGGGATTCCCCCCCCCAACACTGAAGCAAGAATGTTGGGAGATATTTGACAGATCAAACGAAAAAAAAAAAAAAAAAAAACTGTTTGACATTCAGCCCGTGTGTATGTCGGTTTGGCTGGCTTCTGTCAGACAAGCATGCTGGAAAACCAGCAGCTGACCGATTCCCGATCAGCGCTCTCAGCCAATGAGGGGGAAGAGCGTTGATCGCAGTGTTCTGATGGGGGAGCCATCCCCCTGTCAGAACACAGCAACTCAGCGAGATCACTGTACTAATATTGGATGGTTAGTACAGAACCTGTTAGTGTGTACCAGGCTTGACTGTTTTTTCTTTACTGCAAAGTGTGGTTGCAGGAAAGAAACAGACATCGCTCCACCTTTGGCCACACACAGTGACTATTGCTTGCTGCTACAACAGTCGCTAGTAATATTACATGTAAAAATCCAACAGGCTGGCTGTACCCATCTATCAACTTGGGTACATTCGGCCTGCCCATACACGATTCGAATCTCAGCCGGTTCCTGCTGTGCAATGCGCTGTGATTGGCGAATGGGAACTGCAGTCATCTCTCTGCATCACACCAAACACCAGCCCCTGCATTGTAACAGTGTGAATAGATGCCAATGGTTTTCTTTTTTTTTTTCCTTTTCAATTTTATCCCGACCAGCCAAAAGAAACACTTGATAGCAAATCGTATCCGGATTGGCAGTTGCTATTAAACATTGCACACAGCCAAGTATCCAGAATTCACCATAGATGGGAAAGCCTCTTTGTGAAAATCTCCAATTCTACATGATGGAATTCCTGAATGGGTCATGACCCCAGAGCAGAGGGAAGGAGAGGTGAGAGCAGGCGGCATGGGGCAGCATCAAGCTTAGTATATCCCCTGGGGGAAGGATTTATACAGTCACAGATATGGGAAAACCTTTTTAATAGGAGAGCCGGAGCGACAGATCACTAATCCCTAAAGACATGCCTGGCGCACGCTGCTAGTTTATGCTAAAGCTATAGCAATACGCAGTTTAGAACCGTGTCAAGAAACAGTGCCTGGGCTCTGTAAAGTAAACAAATGTTAGTCTGCGTATAAAAGTGCGGCTTTTATTAGAGCTGGAAATGCATTAAGGCCTCTTGTACAGGGATGTATCATCTCTACTGATGTTTACATGCAGGATCTGCCTGACAATAACGCACAAAATTCTTCGACTTCTAGCTGCCAGTGTTTCAATATATGTACGTACCAGTGTATATGCGGAAATTACTGCTCAACTCTAAGACTTACTATTTTTCTTTTTACAGGGCTGAACACGTCGCTGCATTACTGATCTTTATGGAGCCGTAGACAACCATGTATATCTTTTTAAAACATAAATTTAAAAAAAAAACGCTATTGGCTACAAAAATGGCTTTTCGTTCCTGTACAGGAGGCCTCATTTCTAAGCAGCTGCTCCTTCAGTTTTTAGAAATCTTACAGGCGTCCTCTGTGCAAGAACGTTTAACCATAATCAGATTTTAATCGACTATTTCTGAGACAGTCCACCAGACAGAAATCTTGCCATAAAATCTAGTTTGCTCTTCTGCTGGAAAGGCTAGGTGTATCTCCTCTGCAAATTCTTTCTAGTATTTAATTTCCTTCTGCTGCAGTTTGTAGGAGGAAGTTACGAAATCCATAGAACCTTTGTTAGGACACTCGGCAATGATAGAAAAAAAAAAAAAAGGGAGGAAAGAAAAAAACATCCACCTCTCAGCACAGATAAACATCACATGTTCTGATGTCATGTCTTAAAAAAAAAAAAAAAAAAGCAGAAGTAGGAGAAAAACATTACGTAGATCATGTTTAATCAGAAGCTTTTAACCAAACACTAACAAACAAGGATTTAAAGGTCTGCAGAGTGCAAGCAATATAACAGGGAGCGCTACCCAAGACTATTACAAACAAAGCATACTGAATCCCCCTTCCTACAACCGGAGTATGCTTTCATTTTATAGATACATTGGCAAGTGAGAACCACTGACAGATTTTTATTGCCACGTGTCCTGTTGGGGAGATCCATCCTCCATTTGTCCTAGTGACCACTGTCACAGACTAAAGCCTCATACACGATTGGATTTTCCGCAGACAAAGCGTAGGACTTTTCTCCGAAGGGCGTTGGCCAGGAATTTGTCTTGCATACAAAAAATGGCACACAATTGTCGGCCAGCAAACACAAAACATGTTTTTTCAGCTCTTTAGCGCCACCCTTTGGGCACCTTCTGCTAATGAGTTTGGTGAGCATCGATTTCGAGCATGCGTACTTAGGACTTTTGCCCGACGGACTTGTGTACACGCTCGGAAAATCCGACAGACAATTGTCCACGGAAAAGTTTAAAGCATGCCATCCAACATTTGTTTTGAGCAACAATTGTCCGATGGAGCATACAAAACGGTTGGATTTTCTGCCAACAGCCTGTCATGACACAATTCCCTTTGGGAAATCCGATCGTGTGTATATGAGGCATTTAGTCAGAGAGAAACCAAAGTTTGAGTCGTCACCAAAACAGAGGAAACCTATGACCATCTAAATTTGAGAAATTTCCTTTTGTGTTTATTGAACAGGAAGCAAAGGGAAATATAAAAATGGGACAGTACAAACACGCATGCTCGGATAAAAAACAAAAAAGTTTTAAAGCTGGCCAGACTGTTCGAATTTTGACCAGTTCAGCAGTGTCTGTCTGAGATTCAAACCATGTATGGGCAGGCTGGCTGTACCAAAGTCGACCCATCAATTGACTTGGGTACAACCAGCATGTCAGATTTTTTGCATGAGATTATAGCCGCTAGCAATAATCACCGTTCTCCTGGCAGGGACGGCTCCCTACGCACCAACTTGATGGGGGAAAAAAAATCAAGTGATTTTCGTTCCTGCAATCTGTGGTTGCAGGAAAGAAAACTGCACCATCTATGTCCGGTTTAACCAATACTTTTTTATCTCTATATATGAAATATTTTGAACTGTATGTAAACCCCAAAAGGTCTTTAAAACAGGCAGCCAGGAGGGTGGTAAACACAGCCAGCTGGACGACCTCCCACCCGCCATTCACCCATATGCCAATATTACAGTCTAAAAGGCGTGTACACATGCTGTGGCCAAGAAGCTTTGCTTTATTGCATGCCAATTTTTAACGTGGGCTGCAAAGTTGGACAAACCGCACATGAGAACGTTACCATGAGCCAAATGTTTGGCTCGCAGCTGAAGTGCGATTTTATTTACAACAATATCCTCCTTGGGATGTGGGGGGGGGGGGGGGGGGGGTTAGCAAACATTCAGGAGGCCCACTGCTATACACAGATTCACAGCAACTCACTTTTCATTACCACCTGTCTGGTTTTGCGCATGTGCCCTAAGCCCAAGACAGCCCATTAATTTCATTAGGCTGCCCTATTTTTGAGCATAACTGTTTTTATTAACGTGCGTTTTGCCCAAAAAATAATTAGCGTGTAAAAATATACGTCTTGCGTGCCACATTTCAGATGCCATTAACAATGAACGACACAAGCAGCACGATTCATTGGGGGTTATTTACAAAAGCTGGGAATGTAAAATCTGGTGCAACTCTGCAAAGAAACCAATCAGCTTCCAGTTTTATAGCCAAAGCTTCACTGAACAAGTTGAAAATGAGATTGTCCTTCCTACACAGCTGCACCAGATTTAGTAAATCTCCCCCACTGTTCTTGCACATTTCATGAACATATGCATAATTGCACGCTGACACGCTATACCAGTATGGTTGCAGCCTTATGGTCTCAGTGATTTTTTCACTTTACAAAGCATGTCCAGGACGGCCGAGGGAATCGCTGGACAGAGATGGGGCTCAGGTAAGTATTAGGGGGGGCGGGCTGCTGCACACAGGTTTTTATTATCTTAATGCATTAAGAAAAAAATAAATTCTACCTTTAGGTAATATTCAGACATCTTTTAGTACAGAGGGAAGGGGGATAATATAGGATCTATAAACTTTTCATAGCGGACCGCCATGAGCAATGTGTAAACAAACAGCTGCTGACAGAGGCTCTTTAAATACTGACATGGCTGGTAAGATATCACTGGATCACAGCTCAGAGCTTTATTTAGAGCTGCCAAAGATGCTTAGGCTGGGAAATACCCTCTCTTGGTAATCATGTGTAAACCTGCAATATCTGCAGCCAAACATGCAGTTGGCTCAGTCCCAGAACTTACAGGGTTCCAGTTCAGATCCACATGTCTGAGATCCATCTGCCCGTCATCAATATATTAAAATGTTCTGGATGGATGAGAGATGAAGAAGACAGCCACCTTATGGCAATGCACACAACTGACTGAAGGTCTCACCTCATTTACTGCCACTAGACAGGGCTCGCTGTCCCCAACAGGGGCACTCAGACATTATAAATACCCATCACTACAACACTTGTTCCATTTTCAAACAAAATGACAAAAGCAAAACCTCCAACACTGAGCAAGTCCATTAACCGGGCTACAAGTCAGCAAATTACTTGCGGTTTCACAATGAGAAAGTGTCAATATGCACTGCACAGATTACACTGACCTTACAAACTGCACAAGGGAATGTGTGGGGGGTAATAAATGCATATCTAAAATCATTTTAGAAATTTGAAATGGTGCTTTGTTTTTGCTCTCTGCAACCCACTGGGGAAATTTTACTTCACTTTCTATTAACACACTTCCCTCCTGAAACAACCGTCCCCAACTAAAAGGTTTCCCCTGTATTCCTGTTCCAGGGACAACTCTAAATTCTGTCAACAGCAGTCAAGACAAGTGGGGGACAGCAATAAAAGCCTTACAGGAGTTCCAACTCTTTCCTACATTATACAAAATTTACACCAAATTTTTACAAAATTGCCTTTAGATACACTTTAAAGGGGGTTGTAAAGGTTTGTTTATTTCATTTTCTAAATAGGTTCCTTTAAGCTAGTGCATTGTTGGTTCACTTACCTTTTCCTTCGATTTCCCTTCTAAATGTTTTTTTTCTTTGTCTGAATTTCTCACTTCCCGTTCCTCAGTAAGCTGTTCTGGCTGACTCCACACCACTCGGATGATGGTGTGAAGTTTAGTGAGGAGAAACAGGAAGTGAGAAATTCAGACAAAGAAAAAAAACATTTAGAAGGTAAATCAAAAGGAAAAGGCAAGTGAACCAACAATGCACTAGCTTAAAGGAACCTATTTAGAAAATAAAAAAAATGAACCTTTACAACCCCTTTAAGGCCTCATGCACACTGGGCGTTATAAAAATGCTAGTAGCGTTAACTGAAGAAAGCTGTAGTTGTAGAAGGAATTTTGCAGTAGCGATGTTTTGCATATACTTCCACAAAAAGGTATAACTCAAAAACACTGAAAAGCTGTGTCTTTTCGTGTTTTTAAGCTCTTTCCAGAGTTGGAGTATTTTTACAGCTAAAAACACTTCTCTTAAAACCCACTAGTCCTGGGGGTTTTTCTGGCTGCAAAAAAAATATGCCTGAAGCCAAAAACAGCAGCTGTAAAACGTCAAGAGGCCTAAAGCTCCGTTCACACTAGTGCAAGCTCAAAAACGCAGACAACAGAAAGCTCATTCTTTTCATTGGTACCCGATTACATCAATGCAGCACAGCACGATTTTGGAAGAGAATCCTGTACTAATTTGGTACAATTCCAGTGCAATTTTGGCCCCATAGCATATACAAATCACATCCAAGCTGCACTAAAAATCGGATCAAAGTCGGGATCGCAGCAGTGTGAACCTAGCCTTAGCCCAGGTTCACACTGGGCTGCGGGAGTGAAGCCGTGCGAGTTCAGCTGAACTCGCATCATTTCACTATCGCTGGCAGTCCCGATTTCAGCCACGATTACAAAGACATGTCAAATCGCACCAGTGTGAACCAGGGCTAAGCCCTGGTGCGATTTGGCATGTCAAATCGGCGATATTTGCCGCAAATTGCGGGCAATGGCACCGTCCTAATCGCGCAACGCCGCATCTGCGGCGCTGCACCAATTTCAAAAAGTAGTTTCTGTACTACTTTTTACGATTTCGGCCGCGATTTACATTGACATCTGTGTCAGATGTCTTTGTAATCGCGGCTGAAATCAGGACTGCCAGCGAGAGTGAAATCGTGCAAGTTCAGCTGAACTCGCACGGCTTCACTCCCGCAGCCCAGTGTGAACCTAGGCTAAACCACATTTGACAGTTTATGATCTTTGTATTATTACCAGCTGTAGAACTATTAACTACAAGCAGCTTATCTAGAGTCTGGAAACGTTAATTTATGAACAGAGAATGTTAGATTTCTGTCTTTTAGAATAATGCATATGTCCAGATGTAATAAAGATCTTTCCACAGATAGTTTGTTAATATATGGTGACTAATAACAATAAGAATAAAATTACAGAAAATTTAATCTAGGCCTCATGCCCACGGATGTTTTTACAGCCGCGTTTGAGCGTTTTTTTACAGCTTAAAAACACCTGTCCATGTTATTGTATAAATTTTGACCGTATTTTTTTCCGAAAAAGAAAAAACGCCAGAGCTCAAAAACGCAATCGCAGCGTTTAACGCTTTGCGTTTTTTTATGCCTAACGCCGCAGAATGCACTGGTCCTGGGTTTTTACAGCTTAAAAACGCCTAGGTGGGCATGAAGCTATAGACTAACATGGACAGGCGTTTTTAAGCTGTAAAAAAACGTGGCTGTGGGCATGAAGCCTTAATCACAAACCCAGCAATCTATGGAGAAATCTGTGTTTTGTTAGCAAATGCAAAGTTTGTCATGAATGGGCACATTACCTAGTTTAAATGTTTATTTTGGCTTTTAAACAGCCCAATGTCTACGGATGAGATATACAGCAATGTTTCAACATGGCATACGTGAGCATTCTTTTGTGTTTTAAGGAGCTGGACCAGCAACAGCTCTGGAAAGCAGGCTCCTATAGGTAACTGCAATCATGCTTGCATGTCTTGTGAAATAAACCAGGAGCCCTAAAACCCTGATTACTCGATAATACAAATTTCAACCAGCCACTTTGAGAGCCCTGGTCTGCCTTCTCCTGCAACTCACTAACAGCCCATAATTATGATGGTGGCCCCAGTGATGCGCAAAAGATTGCTCTGCGATTCACCATAGAAGCCATTTATGAGCCCCGGCCTGCTTATGAACGATACGGTGTATCGTTGCAAATTTTAGGGCTTCTGGGTGGTTTAAACAAGGTATTGGGGGGGGGGGGGGGGGGGAGTATATGCAGATTCCCCCAGATAGCAGGTTTTAACTGATGTAGCTTTTCTTCTTCCATAGTGACCACAGGCAATTTAAAGGCCCAGATCATGTTGGCGATATAAAATGTGTCATAGTATGACACTCCCCATGGCTTTTTTTTTTTTTTAATTTAGGAAGACTGACAATTATTAGCACAGTATTTTATTAGCTACAGTTGAGAACATTTGCACTGCAGCCGGTGAGGACTGTTCTTCCATCTGCCTTATGTGTTCCAATTTGCAGCTTCAATATAATGGCAAGTAGTGTATATGAAAATAAAAATCAAAGAAAGGATGAAAATCAGATAAAACTAGTCAAAAATTGTATAAGGTTAATAAAGTAACCTCTTAAGCTGTACACAATTTAGAAGTCAGCAAATCGTGTTGAGTGGCCAGACTTCCTAACCTCACAGGGCAACTACCTAGACCCAAAAATTCATTATAGCCGATTAGCTGCAGTCAGATACCGAACATAGGCCAAGTCACTTTATTTTTAAGACAGCCATTCTCAGCCAGTTCTGTAAAATTCTTGGGGTTGCTCGAGATGTTAGGGATTCTTTAAGCTGTGGTTGAATGACACCCCCCATGTTATGGCATCGGGAAAAGTTCCAGGGCCAATACCACTTGGCAGAGTCACCTGCAGGGTTATCAAACTATTTAGCAGCCTGTAAGAGTGGCATTGATTACCACCATAAGGAAGGGGTTCTTCCCACTTACCACCAACGTGAGGGAAATTATTCCCCGCTGACCTTTGATGAACTGTTTTTAGCAGGGGTTCTCTGGATCGTAAAATTATTTCAAGGCTTCCTCCAAATTAGCTTAAATGGCTAACTTTGCTGAACCGCTTGGCCTCATATCAAAGTTTTGGCTTATAACATGACCTGGAAATTAGAAATATGGGTAGAATATCAATGAATTTTAAAGAGCTAAAACTCATGAAGATTCCACTACAGAACAGTGTTTACCTTTGTTCTACCTGAATAATTTGTCAAATACTATGGCCACCTAGAGGCTATTCCAACAAAAGATACTAGACCATTTCTCGGTACAAAGGCGGTGTCCAGAAACATGAAAGGCATATCTAATAACTTCAACTATAAGCACCTGCACACAGGAATAAAGGGGTCTTGAATCTTCCTAAACAAAAAGGGGCCAATTTACGGGCCTTCAGACTTTATAGGGGCAATTACAAAATGCCCTACGGTTGGCATCAGTGCAGGGGGTAATAGTGGCCCCCACGGTTGGCATCAGCGCGGAGAATAGTGGCTCATCATTGGTGTCAGTGTGGGGATTGGAGCCTTGTAGTGGGAGAAATAGTGGTCATGGGCTAGATCAGGCCTCGACAAACCCCGGGCGCCAGGTCGCCATTGCGACTAGAATTAGCGACCTGGCGCCTGGGGCAGCACAGCTGGGGAATCCTGTCTCTCCGTGCCCCCCCCCCTCCGCGCCGCGGGATCGCGTCGGGCCGCGCCGGCCGGTAATTGAGGCCGCGGCTTTGCGGCCTTCTGCAGGCATATGCTTCCTTCTGCGGTCTAGCGCCATCTTGTGGTGGCCGTTAGTATTGCAACCAGCAATGCTAATGGAGTTTCCCTGTCTGTTTTTCCCTGCCATCTCCTTCCCTCTAATTAGAACCCCCAAACATTATATATATTTTTTATTCTAACACCCTAGAGAATAAAATGGCGGTCGTTGCAATACTTTGTCACACCGTATTTGCGCAGTGGTCTTACAAGCGCACTTTTTTGGGAAAAAATAAAAAAAAAAAAATGTATAAAAAAATAAAACAGTAAAGTTAGCCCAGTTTTTTTTAATATTGTGAAAGATAATGTTACGCTGAGTAAATTGATACCCAACATGTCAAGTTTCAAAATTGCGTCCGCTCGTGGAATGGCGACTAACTTTTACCCTTTAAAATCTCCATAGGCGACGTTTCAAAAATTCTACAGGTTGCATGTTTTGAGTTAGAGGAGGTCTAGGGCTAGAATTATTGCTCTCGCTCTACCGATCGCGGCGATACCTCACGTGTGGTTTGAACACCGCTTTCATATGCGGGCGATACTCACGTATGCGTTCGCTTCTGCGCGCAAGCTCGGCGGGACAGGGCGCGTTCCTGGCGCCTAACTTTTTTAGCTGGCTCCTAGATTCCAAGCAAATTTGTCAAGCCCTGGGCTAGATAAAAGCAAGCATAGGACTGCAGTTCGGAGACCACTGCACTAATGAATAGAAAGCTATAAGACAAACTGATCCACACTTCGTAAGATGCCATTAGGAACACTTTTCAATACTCTGCAGACTAAAGCCCTTAAAGTGGAAGTCAATGCAAAAACTAAAATCCCTGCATCTATAGGACACCACAGATCTAACACTAACCTCTCTACCACTGTAAAGAAAAAATTAGTATACATACCTTTTTGGGAGCCGATCTGACCCACTCCGGCCAGATTCCATGCCGAGCTGTCAGCCACGGCTTCATTGTGGAGGCGGGTGCAGAGGAGACGGATGACACGTGAAGCCCCATAGTAACTATTGGTGATGTCACTTCTGAATTATTTCACAGCCGGTTTCGGCCGTGTCCTCTGCAGAGCTTTCGCCGCTGGAGAATGGGTCAGATCAGCTTCCAAAAAAAAAAAAAAAAAGATATGTATACTCATTTTTTTATTTACAGGGATAGAGCGGTTAGCGTTCGACCTGTGGTGTCTATAGATGCAGGGATTTTAGTTTTTGCATGGACAAAATACGATATATTGTATCGTATTTTGACTGAAAGTGTGCAAAAAAAATTATACAAATGGTCTTTGGTGATAAAATTCCTACAGAATACAAAAACAAATCCCATGCCACCTGGTACCCTACCACCCCCTCCACAATGCAGCAACGGGTCGGCTAGAGAGTGGTAAACAGTTCTTTGTCCCAGATCTCCAAAAACGACATCCTATAGAGCAGCCGCCATTAAAGGGCAGCCCGAACACGGACCGAACAACACTCCTGTCCGGACCGTTAGGCCGCCAGTGTGTTGCTGCATTTCAGCACTCATTTGTTGCTGACAGGAAGATGTGAGGTATCATCGTGTCGCACGTCACGTATGCATCCCGTGTAAAATTATAAAATAAAGACCAAGGCGCTATACGTGTTCATGTAAAAAAAAAATGGCACAAAGAAATAGGGGTGTGCATCTTCGGTGGTCTCACGATTCGATTACGATCATGTCAACAATTCGATTTGATTCCGCGATGCATCACGATTAGAAAGATGGAGTCTGGAGATAGGGAAGGAGGAATCCATGAATAGGAAAGGAAGGATGGAGTAGTCTGGAGATGGGAACTAAAGGATGGAAGAGTCCAGGGATAGAACTGAAGGATGGAAGGGATAAGAATTGAAAGATGGTGAAATCCATGGAGAAAGAATGGAAGAGTCTAGGGATAGGGAAATAGGAATCCATGAATAAGGAAAAAAGGATGGAAGAAGCGGAGGATAGGAATGGAAGGCTGGAAGAGTCCAGGAATATTATTCGATGGAAGAGTCTGGGGGGGTGATAGGAACTGAAGGATGGAGGGGTCGGGCCAGAGATAATTGTGTTATTATATAATTATTGTTTAGGGCTGCATGGGGTGGGGGTTGGAGCCTGTGAATGGAGGTGAGTACTATGCGGTGGCCATTGGTTTGAATGGGGAGATGGAAGAGGAATGGGCTGGGAGCCATATCCATCTGATGTGTAGTTTGAGTGATAGGGAGTAGTTTGAGACTACTGGGCGAGAGATAGTGAGACCTGCGGGGGAGGAAGGGGCTGTGAAGGACATTAGGCAGTTTGACAGCCAGCTGGGGAACATGCTGTCATATCTGCATTAAAAAACAAAATAAAGTGGGCGCTGTATGATTAGTTGGCAGCTAGCACATGGTGATAGTGAATATACAACTTTTAATACAGGGCTTGACAAATTTGCTGGGAATCTAGGAGCCAGCTAAAAAAGTTAGGAGCCAGGTTTTTTTTTTTTTTAACGACCAATGCGTGCAGAAGCAAACGCATACGCGAGTAGTGCCCGCATATGAAAGCAGTGTTTAAACCACACATGTGAGGTATTGCCGCGATTGGTAGATCGAGAGCAATAATTCTAGCCCTAGACATCCTCTAACTCAAAACATGCAACCTGTAGAATTTTTTAAATGTCGCCTATGGAGATTTTAAAGGGTAAAAGTTTGTCGCCATTCCACGAGCGGATGCAATTTTGAAGCGTGACATGTTGGCTATCAAATTTACTCAGCGTAACATTAGCTTTCACAATATAAAAAAAAAAAAAATTGGGCTAACTTTACTGTTGTCTTATTTTTTAATTTAAAAGTGTATTTTTTTCCTCAAAAAAGTGCGCTTGTAAGACCGCTGCGCAAATACGGTGTGACAGAAAGTATTGCAACGACCGCCATTTTATTCTCTAGGGTGTTAGAATAATATATACATACATAATGTTTGGGGGTTAACTTCTAAGTAAAGGGAAGGAGATGGGCGGGCAGTGAAACAGGCAAGCATTGCTGGTTGACTTGTCATACCAACGGCCACCACAAGATGGCGCCAGAGTACAGAATGAAGCCTAGGCCTGCAAAAGGCCGCTGCCTAAATTAACGGCCGGCGCGGCCCGACGAGATCACGCGATCGCGGAGGGGAGGCGTACGGAGATTCAGGTAACCTCAGCTGTGCTGCTCCAGGCGCCAGGTCGCTAATTCTAGTCGCATTTGCGACCTGGCGCCCGGGGATTGTCGAGCCCTGTTTTAATAGACCATAAAACAAAAAAGGTGTGCAGTGCTTTGCGGTGATAAATGTACAAAAAAAGTCTTATTAAGTACTGAACAAATATAGTCCTGAAATATATTTATATATAAATCTGTGATCTGATTGAATACACAGAAGTTTTCTTTAAATCAGATCACAGATTTATATATAAATATATTTCAGGACTATATTTGTTCACTACTTAATAAGACTATTTTTTGTACATTTATCACCGCAAAGCACTGCACACCTTTTTTGGTTTTATTGCCCTATCTGCATTCTGCATACAGTCTGGCACAGCACCTCCCTTACCATGTCAGTCCTCTCAGTGTCCTCCCCGCGGCCCCCTCACCTGGCTCTACCGCTCTTCTGGCTCTCCTCCATCACACCTCCAGCTGGATACGGCCACCCTGAAACATTCCGGGACCAAAAGCACTGATGGCTCCACTCTCCTCCGAGCGCCATAAGCCGGCCGCGGCCACCCTTAGCAGCAGGGACAGCTCAAGCCACCACAAACTCCGGCCACAGCACTCAATGTTCCTGCCAACCTGCACACAGCATGGACTCCACACTTCGGCATTACGCCGCCTGGG
Source organism: Rana muscosa (assembly GCA_029206835.1). Classification (NCBI taxonomy): domain Eukaryota; kingdom Metazoa; phylum Chordata; class Amphibia; order Anura; family Ranidae; genus Rana; species Rana muscosa. The sequence continues at coordinate 955,200,704 of CM055116.1, read as the reverse complement.
ATCACTTTCTATTGGCTAATGAGGGGAGAGGGAAGGGGATTGATGGAAGGCCTCCACTCCTCTCCTCGCGACACAGGGGGAGGCGGAAAAAAAAAAAAGGCACTTAAACTTCGGCTGCTTTCCGCTCCACTTGGAGGCAGAGCATTGTGCGGCGGCACGGCGTGAGGATGACGTCATCCTCCATAAATCGATTACTTAAAGCTACAGCATCGATGCCGCATCGTGGACGGTCGAATCCCGATGCATCGATGCGACGATTAAATTCAACACCCCTAGAAAGAAAACACTGCATCAAACTTAAAATGTGCACATTCATGAAGAAAAAAAAAAAAAACACACGCAAGCATAAAGTCCATAAGTGAATAACTCCCAACACCAAAACGGAATGCTTGGAGAGAAAAACTTCTAGATATAGACATATGCGCCCCGCCACTGGGACGCCTTTGCGTGTCCGCCCCCTGCCGCAGCTCTCGCTCGTGGCTCTTAATTTCGGCCGGGACATGAGTTGGGGCGTGATGCCACGTGCGCGTCCCGCCTCTCTCCTGCTCCCGGCTCGTCTCTCACTCCTTGCGAGGTATGATACCTCAAAGCTTCCTCACCCTGCAGCTTGCCACATGTGCAGAATCCTGCCCTCTCAAGGTATGTTGTTGTGCCCATCAGTATGCCTCTTATTTTATGTTAAGGGATACTCTCATGGGCACATTTTATGTTAAGGGGCCCACTGATGGGCACAAAAAAATGTGCCCGTCAGCATGCCCCTCAATATAAATGTACCCATCAGTGTCCCTAACATTAAAGGAGGCACTGTGGTGGGGACACCCAATCTAAGGGGGTCTTCTGATGAAGAAAGCTGATGTAAGTGGGCACTGACAGGAATACCTGATGTATAGGGGCAATCTGATGGGGACCCCTGATATAAGGGGGTACTCTGACAGTGGCAACTGATTTATGGGGGTAGTCTGATGGGGCACCCAATAAAATCAATTACTCTGGTAGGGGCACCTGATGTAAGGGGAACACTATTGGGGACATTTACAGAGTATTGCCGTGTGTGTAGAGGAAACGCACCAAAAAAAAAAAGAAAAAAAAAAGGGGGGGGGGGAGAAGATGCGCACAATCCTTCATGGCACAGACTTGTAATTTGGACCTTGGCCTGAATTTTTTTTTTTTTTTTTTTTTTTAGTGACCAGACCTCCTTGAATTTTAAACTCACTACCCCTGCTATAGAGAGAGTGTTATATAAAACATGATTTTTTTTTTATAAAGAAACTGAAAAGCATATGAGGTAGGAAGTATGAGGCAGATTTACTGAAAGATCTGCATCTATCTACACAATAAAATGTGTGAAGATCCACTTCAATTATCCAATAATTTGAAAAGATAATCTGTATTTACATATTTCCTCTGCACACGATTGGATAATTGAATTATCACACAATTTATAGTGTGAACATGCTCAAACCCTTTAGTAAATTACCCTGTATGCAGCCAATGCTCCAGATGATATAAATTATATATGAGAATTGATCAGCAACATTATACACAGAACACATAAAAACCATGAGGTTTTAAGTCTAGTAGATGCAGGTCATGGAAATTTGTAACATACATGATTTGACTCTACTGAACCTAACCACTGTATACTAGGCTGTAATAAATGCTATACCTGCAGTTCTGGGTGCTCAGCGTGTCCAGGGGTATAAAGAAGAAAAACATATGGTAAATGGTATACACACAAACAACCCACTACAAAACAAAGAAACTGCACCAACTCACAAATTGCACTACAGAGCAGCGGTGGTGAACTTTCTCAAATGTGGCCCCTGACACCAAAGAGCCACACATAATATTGAGTGGATGTAATGCAACAAGAAGCTGCCAGACGGCAGACATGCGACAGGAGATAGTTGAAGATCATGGACTTGCTACAAAATATAAAGGTGGCCAAACACCGATCAAAGTTCAACCAGTCCCTACTGAACTCCAATTCATGTGGGGGCTTCCCTGCTCGATAAAACGTGATTGTTTAATCAACTTCTGTTAAAGGGATATGTTGGAAACTTTTCCAGTGATAAGCAGCTGCTGTTAGAATACAATGTCCTAGTGTGGGGGAGGGGGCGCTCCATTCAACTTGTGTTTAAGCTGGGGGGGACGACACACAACTAACTGTGTATGACCAGCTATAGACAGAGTGCAGAAACTGAGAATATGCGGTATAGCAGTTGCTGGAGACATGCTTCAGGAGAAGAAGACAGGAGACTGATAGAAATCATTGTTATTACAGGGCAATAAGAAACAAGCTACTGTCTGCAAGGGCCCCTGGGGGGGGGGCACAAATCCCAAAAGGCACGTGTCCCCCAAGTTACAGGTTTGGCACTAAAGCTATAGAGATGAAAAAACAGGGGGATCTAAAAGCATAGTACAGCCTGGCCCCCCAAGATCTCATTTTTTATACCTGTATAGCAGAATCCTTGAAATAACTTTCCAATCTCAGGGAACCCCTGATGATTGTTACTATATAAACAACTCACTGTAGATTAGTGCAATAGTCAGTGGGAAGAATGCTCCTCACATTGGTGGTCTTTACAGACAGCTAAAAAGATCATGGGTGTCAGTGGTTACTCATGTTCCATACATCAGTGGTCTTACAGATAACTAAAAAGATCATGGGTGTCACTGGTTACTAATGCCTTTTACATTGGTGGTCTTAGAGAACGAAAAGATCATGGGTGTTAGTGGTTACTCAGATTATTGGTGTCGGCGGTTATTCATTGGAGGCAAAAAAAAAAAAAAATGGCTCAATGAAACCCCCAACAACCTTTGGAAGAAACCTGAAATATAGAGACAGTAAGAGCTTGAATATACAGTATGCTGGGTGCAAAATTCCATGCGTTTTCCAGCATCCAAGGAGCCACATACAGTCTGCCATACTCTTCTCAACATTTACCTGTGTTGGGGAGTACGACATATTTCCTAAACAGCTATTCTCTTGTATGGCAGGCTGTACACGGCACCCCAGGCAAAGGAAAATGCCCAGAATGTTACACCCACTGTCTGTGTGCATGAGAACCAAATACTAGCTTGTCCAGTAAAATACAACATACTTTTAGATTGCAATCTCTGGTGAGCAGAGCCCTCTTAACCCTCTGGTCTTAGATTGTAAGCTCTTCTGAGTAGGGTTACTCTTGTCTAATGGTAGCCATACATGCTTTGTTTTCATTGAATCATGTATGGATTGGATAAAAAAAAAAAAAAAAAGTCTATTACATTTACAAACAAATGAATAGCTAATATCATTTTAGACCCCATTTATTTAGATTTGATAGGCCAGGGTGGAAAAAATGATTGATTATTTTGTATTGATCGGCAGCACTGAGACACTTTGTTCATGAACACAATCGTATTTTGATCGGATTATGAGAATATATGGTGCAAACCGATGCGATTGATAATTTCCAATCAGAAGTTATCTTAAAATGGTAGTAAAGTCCCAATGGGTACGCTTATAATAAAGCATGGTATACAATTTGTTTTGTTTAACCAAGAGGGTTGAACAAATAACAAAAACTGTCAGTTCCGGTCGGAACCACTGTACTCACTATGTGAAATTAGTGCAGCAATCTCCCCCGCTGAGCTGTTATTTTCTGACAGTGGGGCGCGGGGACTTCGCCCTGCCAGAACACACCGATCAGCACTCTCTGCTATTGGCTGCTGGTTTTCCAGCATGCTTATCTGAGAGACCGACATACACACGGGCCAAATGTCAGCCTGTTTGTTTTGAACCAGCCGATGTCTCCTGACATTTGGCCCGTGCGTACAGGGCTTTATTCTTACCTACAGGTACTGTCAGCCTGGACTCATATCTGCGGGGCGGCACATCGCATGTAACTTGCACAGGAGTAATAAAATAAATAACACTGCAGAGGGCCATGTAAAAAATACAGTTAGTAGAGTTCACTACCACTTTAAAGCAGAAGTCCAGCCTAACACCAAAATCTCAACATCCATGATCTAAGACTAACCCATCTAACGCTGTAAAGAAGAAATCAGTATACATACATGTTTTGAAGCCGATCCGAGCTCCAGAGGACACGGCCGACAACAGCAGGGAAGTGATGTCACCCATAGACTTACATTGGGGCTTCCGTTGTCAGACATGTCCTCTGCACCCACCTCCACAGTGAAGCCACAGCTGACAGCTCAGCGTGAGATCGGCTTAAAAAAAAAAAAAAAAAATTGTATACCAATTTCTCCTTTACAGGGCTACATAGGTTAGTGTTAGATCGGGGGTGGTGGGTGTCCGTAGATGTAGAGATTCTAGTGTTAGGGTGGACTTCTCCTTTGAGCATCAAACAAAATCCACGTGTGTGACGCATTGATGAAATGTGTTATTGTTATAGATTGAAAATAAACTGATTTTGTTATTAGCGTGTATGGCCACCATTAGATTGTAAGCTCTTATGCACAGTGCCTCTGGTGAAGAACTAGAAACTAAATTGATGAGGACAGCCGCACTCCACTCCAACGTAGTTTTATTAAAAGGAAACAGGCACTACAAATAACAGCATGAACCAAGGACATGAACCTGAGTACACACTGAATAGAGTGAAACGCGCCAGCTCTCCTAGGTTCATGCTGTTATTTGTAGTGCCTGTTTCCTTTTAATAAAACTACGTTGGAGTGAAGTGCAGCTGTACTCACCAAATTTTGTTTCTACTGCCATGTGCATTGCCGGCACCCTCGGTAAGACCTTACCAAGCCATATGTGCCTTGAGCGGCAATTTTTGTTTATTTGGTGATGAACTGTATGAGTGCGGCCCCCCAGCTATGAGTAAACACTGAATTGGTGTGAAACGCATCAGCTGTCCTGATTTCTGCTGGTTTTTGTAGTGCCTGTTTCGCCTGAATAAATATACGTTGGATTGGAGTGCGGCTGTCCTCAGTAATTTTCTTCATGTGCGGCCCCCCAGTATATAAACAGGACCACCAATCACGAGTTTCCAATCCACTGATTGGTGTGATCTCCCCCAATGACAGCTTCACACCCATGTCTGGGGGCAGCCAATCACATGATGCTGGGAAGATGTGTGGGTTACCTGTACGCCAGGGTCATACACTCCAGCAGCTTGGTGAGGGAGGCGTCTATGGAAAGGTGACATGTGCTGGTCTTGCCGCTGTACGTCTGGCAGGCCTTCTCATTGACCGTATCGAAGTCGTAGCCTTTCTTGGGCGGGTGCTCGCTGTGCGGGGAGGACACCATGAAGTGGCCGCTGTGGATGATCTGCGGCTCGGCGCTGTCTGACTTCTTGAGCAGTAAGTTGGGCTCGTCCGTGTCCGAGTCATCGTCCGGCTCTTGCTTCACCATGGCGCAGGCGGCGTGAGACAAGCGCATCGGCATCGCCTTCATCATCCTTGCGGCTCCGAACACCGGCGGGACATTCCTGTCCGCGGAGCCGATTTCCCTCTGCGTTATTGTCGCGGACGAGCCGGGGGAGGGGCCGAGACTCCAGCTCCTCACGTGATCTCCGGCCTATCTGCGGCGACATCTCTCCCAAACAGAGGAAGTGAGGCGGGGCCATGCGCTTGATTGGCTGTTAGGCAGACCGGCCCTCGACGACGCCCATTGAGTGACGTGGGCTGGAGGTGTTGTAGGCTGAGAGGAGAAATGCTTCCACTTTCTTTTGTTCCCTCAGACTAGTGTGAGGAGAATGGACTGTCTTCCATTGCTGGGAGCCTGAGGAGCTCAGTGCGGGCCACAGCTACAGCGACCTTCTACAACGGGAGCCTCTATAACACAACAACCTCTCCTTGTTACTCCAGTCAGCTGCAGGCGGGTTATCACTTATCATAACACACAACAGTGGCGGCTGGTGCTCACATTTTTTTTTTGGGGGGGGGGGGGCACAAATAAACTGAAAACTACTGAAACAAAAACATTAATTGCAGCCTCACTGTGCCCATCATTTGCAGCCTCACTGTGCCCATCATATGCAGCCGACTGTGCCCATCATATGCAGCCGACTGTGCCCATCATTTGCAGCCACTCTGCCCATCATTTGCAGCCACTCTGCCCATCATTTGCAGCCACTCTGCCCAAAATATGCAGCCGACTGTGCCCATCATATGCAGCCGACTGTGCCCATCATATGCAGCCACTCTGCCCATCATTTGCAGCCACTCTGCCCATCATTTGCAGCCACTCTGCCCATCATTTGCAGCCACTCTGCCCATCATATGCAGACACTCTACGCATCATATGCAGCCACTCTGCCCAAAATATGCAGCCGACTGTGCCCATCATATGCAGCCACTCTGCCCATCATATGCAGCCACTCTGCCCATCATTTGCAGCCACTCTGCCCATCATTTGCAGCCACTCTGCCCATCATATGCAGACACTCTACCCATCATATGCAGCCACTCTGCCCAAAATATGCAGCCGACTGTGCCCATCATATGCAGCCACTCTGCCCATCATATGCAGCCACCCTGCCCATCATATGCAGCCAACTGCACCCATCATATGCAGACACTCTGCCCATAATATGCAGCCAACTCTGCCCATCATTTGCAGCCACTCTGCCCATCATATGTAGCCACTCTGCCCATCATATGCAGCCAACTGCACCCATCTAATGCAGACACTCTGCCCATCATATGCAGCCAACTCTGTCCATCATTTGCAGCCACTCTGCCCATCATATGCACCCATCATATGCAGACACTCTGCCCATAATATGCAGTTAACTGTACCCATCATATGCAGACACTCTGCCCATAATATGCAGTTAACTGTACCCATCATATGCAGCCACTCTGCCCATAATATGCAGCCGACTGTGCCCACCATATGCAGTCAACTCTGCCCATCATTTGCAGCCACTCTGCCCATCATATGCAGCCACTCTGCCCATCATATGCAACCACTCTGCCCATCATATGCAGCCAACTGCACCCATCATATGCAGACACTCTGCCCATAATATGCAGTTAACTGTACCCATCATATGCAGCCACTCTGCCCATAATATGCAGCCAACTCTGCCCATCATTTGCAGCCACTCTGCCCATCATATGCAGCCACTCTGCCCATCATATGCAGCCGACTGTGCCCATCATATGCAGCCGACTGTGCCCGTCATATGCAGTCAAATGTGCCCATCATATGCAGCCACTCTGACCATCATATGCAGCCGACTGTGCCCATCATATGCAGCCAACTTTGCCCATCATATGCAGCCAACTTTGCCCATCATTTGCAGCCACTCTGCCCATCCTATGTAGCCACTCTGCCCATCATATGCAACCACTGTGCCCCTCATATGCAGCCAACTGCACCCATCATATGCAGACACTCTGCCCATAATATGCAGTTAACTGTGCCCATCATATGCAGCCACTCTGCCCATAATATGCAGCCGACTGTGCCCATCATATGCAGCCAACTCTGCCCATCATTTGCAGCCACTCTGCCCATCATATGCAGCCACTGTGCTCATCATATGCAGTCACTGTGCCCATATTATGCAGACAACTGTGCCCATCATATGCTTTCTTTCGAAAAAATATATTAGATGCCTGGATCAACCGTATAAATTATAATAGTTATAAATTCAATAAATGTAGTTTATCAATCATTCAACTCAAGGAATAACCCTGAGCTGCAGTCCTAGCGACCCTAAAATCGCTTATACCAAAAAAGAGAGAGAATAGTTCTCCCAAGAGGGCCAATTAGGACACTAACATTGATTTAATAATTTATTAAGTAGAAAAAACACACAACAAAACGGAACGGACCAATTTTGTACCTCACAAATAGATTAACCACTTAAGCCCCCGACCATTTGGCTGGCCAAAGACCAGGCCACTTTTTGCAATTCGGCACTGCGTCGCTTTAACTGACAATTGCGCAGTCATGCAACGTAACTCCCAAACAAAATTGACGTCCTTTTTTTCCCACAAATAGAGCTTTCTTTTGGTGGTATTTGATCACCTCTGCGTTTGTATTTTTTGCGCTATAAACAGCATGGAGCGACAATTTTGAAAAAAATGCTATCTTTTTTACCGTTTGCTATAATAAAAATGCACAAAAAATATATATAAAAAAAATTGTTTTCCTCAGTTTAGGACGATACGTATTCTTCTACATATTTTTGGTAAAAAAAAATTAAAAAAAATCGCAATAAGCGTTTATTGATTGGTTTGCGCAAAAGTTATAGCGTCTACAAAATAGGGCATAGTTTTATGGCATTTTTAATAATATTTTTTTTTTTTTTTTACTAGTAATGGCGGCGATCAGCGATTTTTATTGTGACTGCGACATTATGGCGGACACATCGAACACTTTTGACACCATTTTGGGACTATTGTCGATCAGTGCTATGATGCACTGATATAAATATATATATACATTTATACTGATATAAATGCACTGATTACTGTAAAATGACACTGGCAGTGAAGGGGTTAACCTGTAGGGGGCGTTGAAGGGGTTAAGTGTGTCCTAGGGAGTGATTCTAACTGTTAGGGGGCGTGGCTACGAGTAACACGTCACTGATCTCTGTTTTCCGGTGACAAGGAACAGACAATCAGTGACATAAAAGGGGGGGGGTAATACTGCGCCAACCTCAAGTGATAATAAATGTGAAAAATAAATGTGAAAAACTAGCAGCCGACACAACAACCAGACAAGATGTGTAAAGCCCCATACACACGGTCGGACTTTTGGCCAACAAACTTCATTTTGAGCAAGTTGGACCAACAATCCGACCGTGTGTACGCTCCATCGGACAAACTTTTTTTGTTTTTTGTTTTCATCGGACAAAAGTTGGGTCTGCAAACGGACAAACTTTTGGCCAACAAAAGTCCGATGGAGCAAAGTCCGACCGTGCGTACAGAAAACTATAGGACTTTTGTCCGATGGACAAAACAACTAATGTTAAAATCAACCAACAATAGCAGAAGTTGACCAAAGGGTGGCGGTAAAGAGCAGAAAAGAGCAGTAAAACCCCGTGATGTTGCAAAAACTTTTGGAAAGTTTGCAGAAAAGTCCTGTGGTGTGTATGCTATGGGTGTTCCCGGCCAACTCCGTTCGGACAAAAATCCAGGGAAAAGTCCAATGGAAGTCCGACCGTGTGTATGGGGCTTTAGAATAATATATGTAAAAAGTGTGGCGCTAAAGTAAATATGAATCCTATCCTATTATAGGTGGACTCAAAAGAGTGCCATACATCAAGCTGAAAAGCTCAATGTTAGAGTGTGGACTTCAATAATGAAAAAATGTCATCCATTCATGGTGAAATATAAACATAAAGTCATAAACTGAATACAGACGTATTCTATAAGTAATCTTGCATTCTGTGAAACAACAGATAAATAATGAAAATAACTCAAAGTGAAAAAATCATGATAATAAATCATCTAGAGAAAAAAACATATAAATAAAAGTCCGCAGAGTTCAGTAATGCTTGACTCTGAAAAGTCTTTCAATGGGCACCAAAGCTAAAAACCACATCTAATACACATCACATATATAGATTAGTGGAGATCTTGTCCCAAATAATTCTTTGGAGTGGACACAATAGGATATACGTTCTGGATACAACACCGGGGAGTGCCTTCACCGTTGGATCAGTGGGGAAAGAAATGAATACTCTTACCGAGCGTTGTGGACCCAGCTCACCATATGGCGGTGGATCTATCGAGCTTGTGTCCACTTTCAGGGACTCACAAATGGAAATCCAAGGCTGTTGTCCTCTCCCGACGGGCAACGCTTTTCAGCCGTGACACCCGCTCCAAATATGAAGAAGTCACCATATAGAAACCAAATCTCCAAATGTGGATAGCATCAAACATGGAAATAAAAAACGGGAAGAGAACCTCCACATAGTGTAAATCCAAAATATGGAATTTATTTAAAAATTCAATAAAAAAGTTCAAACAAACGAACCAAAAAAGCATCAGAAATAGTAGGTTCAAAAGTGCGTGGGATGAGCAGCAGGGGCTGGCATGTAAACCAACGCGTTTCGTCTGCAAAAGACATCAACTGGGGTACACTTCAGTGACATGTCACTAGGAAGAACGGGGAGATGTTGTATTTACACTGACATCTCCCCATTCTTCAGCTCTGTAACACGATCGCGGGACACCGGCAGACATCGAGTCCGCGGGTCCCACGGGCACGGAGCTCGCGGCAGGGTCGCGAGCGCAGCGGCGTGTGCGCGACCACAAGGCGGCAAAATAAAGGGGACGTATATATACGCCCATTTACCTGTCCGTGCCCTTCTGTCGACGTACATGTTTGTGCGGCGGTCGGCAAGTGGTTAAAAAAGACAACGTTGTCATATTTAAAAAGGGGGTCACAGCTGCAGCATGCTTTCTTTTGGTGGTATTTAAAGCGGAGTTCCACCCAAAAAAGGAGCTCTCACTTATATGATTTCTCTTCCCCCCATCCGGTGTCACATTTGGCACCTTTCAGGGGGAGGGGGGGACCTGTTTTTGCCCCCTTCTCCTTCCCCTGCTCCTGGGCCAATTAGAAAGCACAGCGAGCTTTGCGCATGCGTAGTAGGGAACCAGGAGTGGAGCCGAAAGTCTTTACTGTCTGGTTCCCTTACCTGGAATGGTGGCGGCGGCAGCAGCACCGGGAGTCGATCCAAAGATCGGCTGGGGTGCTTTAATCGTGGGCTCCCTGGACAGGTAAGTGTCCTAATATTAAACTTTTAAAAAAAAATCTAAAAAAAATTGTTTTTCTTTGTTTCGGTTAGAAAAATTTGTAAATAAGTAATTTTTCTCCTTAACCAATGTGTGCTGATGAGGAGGCACTAATATGTGGCACTGATGAGCAGGTACTGACTGGCATCACTGATGGGCACCGATTGGCTGAGGAGGCACTAATATGCAGCACTGATGGCTACTGGTAGGTGGCGCTGATGTGAAGCACTGACTTGCATCATTGATGGGCACTGTTGGGGCTGCCCTAATTATCTGTGCAAATCTCCCCTGTGAGAAAAAGCAGCTGATCGTCTCTCCTCACATGCTTGTGAATGTGAGGAGAAGAAAGCTAATAACCGGCATTACCTTGTTTACATGTGATCAGCTTTGATTGGACACAGCTGATTGCATGTGTAAACAGCCTCGTCATTGGCTCTTTACCAAGATCGTGTCCCAGGAACACAGTGCGCCACCAATCGCTGTGCTTGCGCGCCTGCAGAGAGTAGGACAACGTCATATGATGTCGTCCTAGAGCAAGAGAGCCTCCCTCCCGCTGTCATTTGTCTATACTTCATGCAGGAGGTGATTAAAGTGGTTGTAAAACCCTTACACACCGCTATTACCTACAGGTAAGCCTATAATAAGGCTTACCTGTAGGTACCGTGAATATCTCCTAAACGTGCACCTTTTAGGAGATATTCACTGTATCAGCATCACTCCCTGAAAGACAATGCACAAGGTCTTCCAGGCCTGTGCTATGGTCAGTTTGGCAGATATAAAAAGATAAGAAGCCAGCTTCTGCTAGGATGCTTATAGGCCAAGAATCAGGCAATGGAGTAGGGCCAACTTTGCGTCCCTGCGGACCGTTATATGGAAGAGGGTCTGGAGCAGGCCAAGAACCATGGACCAGAGCCCCAACAGTCTCAAGCAGAACCACCAGGTGTCCACAGTTATGAAAGAATTTGTCACTACTCCCCAGGTAAGCATGGGCTACCCGGGCAGGGACCCAGTATCACCTAAAAAAAAAAACTTTTACGCAGCTTTGAGCGTGTTTGTATTGAAAGAACATTTTGCAATTGTTTTCAAAGCCTTACTCCAGTCCTCTAAATCTATTGGGGTCTGGAGGTCCCGCTCCCATTGAGACATGTAGGAGAGGGATGCTGATGATGTGTGTCTGTTCAAAGATTCGTAGATGGCCGGAGATAAGGCCAGGGGCCCCTGGGGCATGCTGGTACGCATGTTCGAAGAAGGTTTTTCGATAGGGGTAGGTGGACATGCCGTCTCAGGCCTCTTTCACACAAGTGGACTGATCGGGTCCACCTGTCTGTTTTTCAGGTGGACCCGATCGGACCACCCATTGTTCTCTATGGAGCTGCAGATGTCAGCGGACACGTGTCCGCTGACACCCGCCGGCATTCGGTCCTCTAAAAACCCATCCGTCCAGTAGATCGGATCAGATGACAGCTCCATAGAGAACAGCGGGCTGTGTCCGTGTCCGCTCTACATAGCGGGGCAGACACAAATCTGTCATCCGCTTGCTCAGCGGGGATGAGCAGACAGACCCACTTAACGGATTCCGCTCCATCTGAAACGGGCTTAACAGTGAGGATGCCACACATACACAATTTCTGTTCTTTATAATTCCATTCTTCAGCTAATTATAAATGTGCAGACTTGTCTAATCTGAGAAGAATCTAATAGTTTGTGAGTCACAATTAACTATATGGCTAAATTGTGCCATTCTCTGCACAACAGGAAGATCTGAATGAATACGTTAGGCAAATCAGATTTTATTCAAAATTAAAGTGCAGCACCTCAGAAATTATATAGATCATATAAATCAAAAAACATAATAAATGACAATGTACAGTTAGGTCCATATATATTTGGACGCAGGCACAATTTGCATACTTTTGGCTCTGTGTGCCACCAGAATAAATTTAAAACGAAACAATCCAAATGAATTTGAAGTGCAGACGTTTAACTTTAATTCAAGGGGTTGAACATAAGTATCAAGTACAAGTTTTAATAACTGCAACCATTTTTATACACAGTCCCCCATTTTCAGGGGCTAAAATGTAATTGGACAAATGAATATAATCATAAATTAAATTTTCATTTTTAATATTTTGTTGAGAATCCTTCGCCTTTCAATGGCTGCCTGAAGTTTGGAACCCATGGATATTACCAAAGACTGGGTTTCCTCCTTTCTGATGCTTTGCCAGTTGTTCTTTGTTTGTGGGTCTTTCTGCTTTAAGTTTTGCCTTCACCACATGAAATGCATGCTCAATTGGGTTGAGATCAGGGGATTGACTCGACCATTGCAGAATATTCCACTTCTTTTCCTTCAAAAGCTCCTGGGTTGCTGTTGCAGTGTGTTTTGGATCATTGTCCATCTGTACTGTGAAGCGCCATCTAATCAACTTTGCTGCACTTGACTAAATCTGGGCTGACAGTATATCTCTAAACACTGCAGAATATATCCAGCTGCTTCTGTCCTCTGTCACGTCATCAATAAACACCAATGACCCAGTGCCATTGAAAGCCATGCATGCCCATGCCATCACACTGCCTCCACCATGTTTTACAGATGACGTTGTGTGCTTTGGATCATGAGCTATTCCAAGCCTTCTGCACACTTTTTTCTTCCCGTCATTCTGGTACAGATTATTCTTAGTTTCATCCGTCCATAGAATGCTTTTCCAGAACTGGTTTGGCTTTTTTTAGATGTTTTTTGGCAAAGTCTAATATGGCTTTTCTATTCTTCAGGCTTATGAATGGTTTGCACCTCATGGTCAACCCTCTGTATTTTCTCTCGTGAAGTCTTCTCTTGATTGTAGACTTTGACAATGATACGCCCACCTCCTGGAGAGTGTCCTTCACTTGTCTGGATGTTGTGAATGGGTTTTTCTTTACCATAGAGAGGATCCTGCAATCATCCACCACTGTTGTCTTCCTTGGACATCCAGGCCTTTTTATGTTGCTGAGCTCACTAGTGCGTTCTTCTTTCTTCAGAAAGTACCAAACAGTTGATTTGGCCACTCTTAATGTTGCTGCTATCTCTCTGATGGATCTGTTTAGTTTTTGAAGCCTTACAATGGCCTGTTTCACTTTCATGGACAGCTCCTTTGAGCGCACGATGTAGGTTCACAGCAATAGATTCCAAATGCAAATACCACACTTAAGCCCCGTACACACGGTCGGACTTTTGGCCAACAAACTTCATTTTGAGTAAGTTGGACCAACAATCCGACCGTGTGTACGCTCCATCGGACAAACTTTTTTTGCATTTTTCTTGTTTTCATCGGACAAAAGTTGGGTCTGCAAACGGACAAACTTTTGCCCAATAAAAGTCCGATGGAGCAAAGTCCGACCGTGTGTACAGGAAACCATCGGACTTTTGTCCGATGGACTAATGTTAAAATCAACCAACAATAGAAGTTGACCAAAGGGTGGCGGTAAAGAGCAGAAAAACCACGTGATGTTGCCAAAAGTTTTGTGAAAGTTTGCAGAAAAGTCCGAGCGTGTGTATGCTATGGGTGTTCCCGACCAACTCTGTTCGGACAAAAAACCACGGAAAAGTCAGATGGAAGTCCGACCGTGTGTACGAGGCTTAAGAATCAACTCCAGACCTTTTAATTGCTTAATTGATGCAGAAATAACAAAGGAGTAGCCCACACCAGGCCATGAAATAAATGGCTTTTTGATTCAATTGTCCAATTACTTTTGGCCCCTTAAAAAATGGGGAATGGCTATTCTTAAGAGCTGTAATTCCTAAACCCTTCCTCCAATTTGTATGTGCATACCCTCAAATTAAACCTGAGAGTGTGCACTTTCAGCCGATATCCATTATATAACTAAAGCTTCAATATGTTTTGGTAAATACCTGAAAAAAACTAAAATTGTACCGGTGTCCAAATATATATGGACCTAACTGTAAGTCCAAAATAAAAGGTTGAAATCCCAATGTAGTGTCCAATAATGTGCAAAATGCAAAACAGCAGCACCATAATAACAATAATAATTCTTCTTAGGAGTCTTTCCAGTGGCTTCTCCAGCTTTTATATTTAGGGGGGGGGGAGAGACAGGAACAAAAGAAGGGGGGACAACCATAAAACACAAATATAGAGATATATACAGTATATATATATATATATTTCAAGAAGCCCATCAATGCAGCCTCACCAGTGCCCATCAATGCAGCCTGTTCGTGCATTGTAATTAGTGAGAGGAGAGCCGCTGGATTTCACAGAGTGGGCATATCCCCTTACCTGGCGTGGCCGCTGTCATATGAAGTCCCGCCTCCTGGATCGGCTTCTAAGATAGACTGCACACTGGTGACGTCTATCACAGGAGCCCATCCAAGAGGCGGGATTTCGTATGATAGTGGCTGCCGGGTAAGTGAGAGATCCCCGCTCTGTGTAATCCGGCAGTGCTCGCCCCCTTGCCCTCCAAGGCAGCCCAATGGGCCCAGTAGGATCCATGGTAGGGGCGGCCCTGTTGGCCCCCCTCTGCCCCAGCTTGCGGGGACAGACTTGGTCCAGGGACAGTGTCCTCAGTCTGGGGACTTCTAGTCATCCTAGGCTAGTGGCCAGCAGGATCCATAGGCCATGACCAGCTCCCAGCAGGACCTACAGGCCAGTGACCAACAGGACCCACAGGTCCGTGGCCAGCTCCCAGCAGGAATGGAACAGACGTGGTGTCGCATACTGTTTGACGGAAAATGTCTGTTCGAGGAAAAGCTGGATGCGGGAATTACCAGAGTAAATGGCTGAAAGAGTGGGTTAATACCCCAGGACAAGACCAGGAGGAAAAACTATTCCACAAAGAGTCCTTTCAAACAAAAGCCGAGGGATTATCATCCTAGTAGGGAGTATAAGAAAAGTTACCAGTCAACTTTCCTAAAGCTGGCCAAAGCCAAATCATCCGCCTCACCGCAGGAGAACCTGAAAGTCCTTTTGACTCCTCGCCCACTCACGCCTGCCCAGTGGGTGCTTGTTTAAAAAGCATTCGCTCAGGTGTGGGTGGAGAACTGTAGATCGGTGGGCGGTTTCCACCATACAGCTAGGTAATTTCTAGAAGTTCAAACGATAACCTCCTCAGTTATCCTTCCTTCCCACCAGGATTCCCAGATCAGTAGAAAAGTCAGAGATACTACGACAGTATGTGCAAAGATTAATTCTACTCTGGCTTTTATTCTCCAGTTTTTCTTGTGGGCAAAAAAACATAAGGATGGAGGCCGGTGCTGGATCTGAAGAGATTGAACAAATTCATTTTCGTGGAACACTTCAAGATGGAGTCGCTAAGCATGGTTATTCTGGCAGGCCAGCCAGGCAACTGGATGGTCTCCATAGACCTCCAGAACCCATATTTGTGCATACCCATCCCCCACCATTTTCAGGCCTATCTAAGATTCAAAGTGGAGGACATCCACTTGAGTTCCATTGTCTCTCATTCGGCATATCTACGGTATTAATAAACTTTACGAAAGTCCTAGTGGCAATCCTAGCACCACTCAGAGAACAGGGGATCAGAGTCCTGCACTATCTGGATGAAATCTTGATATTGTCTTAGTGCAGAGAGATGCTAATAGCACACTTACAGGAGGCAACGGACGTCCTGACCAGTTTCGGTTGAATAATGAACCAGTCCAAGAACCAGCTCGCTCCTACACAGAATATGATATATCTCAGCCCTCTGTTCAACACCCAGAACCAGTCAGTAGCGCTCCTGCTGGCAAAATTCTTGGTCATCCAAGAGAAGGTGAGGTGGGCCTTGTCGAGTCAATCTATGTTGGCATTGAGATCCTGCACCCTCTTGAGGACGTTTCGGATGGTCAACATACCTATTAATACTAACACTCCTGCCACTTCCACACTTCTCAGCCTAACCTCCTCCTTTGACCTGAAGCAGTGGATACTCACTCTGAAGGCAATACCCTTGACCTCGTTTTCTCTAACCTTTGCACTCCATGCAACCTCTCCAACTATCCTTACCCTCTCTCTGATCACTACCTTATTAGTTTCACACTCTCCCTCTCCTCCACCTCCTCTCCCTCCAACCGCCTTAAAGTTACCCGCAGAAACCTACGTCATCTTAACCCTTCTCTTCTCTACTCTGCTACCAATGACCTCTATGACAAAATCTCACCCCTATCCTGCACCGATCTTGCCACTTCTGTCTACAATGCTTCACTTCTAGCCTCACTGGCCCCCCTCACTACACACAGAATCAGGCCCCGACCCTTTCAACCTTGGCAAACAGATGATACTAGAAGTCTGAAAAAACATAGTCGTGCTCATGAGCACCTGTGGTGTAAGACTAAGTCTCAGATAGATTTCAACCAATATAAATCTGCCCTCCAAAAATACAATTCCAGCCTCCTCACTGCCAAACAGAACTATGTTATCACTCTCATTAGCAACTTATCATCCTGTCCCAGTCAACTCTTCTCAACCTTCAACTCTCTACTTCGTCCTCCACCCGCCAGCTTGCTCACTGCCCAGGAGATCGTTAATCACTTTCCAGAAGATTTATACAATTCACGAGGAGATCTCTACTGTTCAGATACCCTCCACTTATTACACTTCATGCCCACAGTTACATTACTTCCCTCTTTCAACCCCACCACTATAGAGGAGGTTGCTAAACTACTTGCTAATGTCCACCTTACCACCTGCCCTCTGGATCCTGTTCCCTCGCAAATGCTACATTCACCCTCTGGCTCTATTCTACGCTCTCTAACCCACATCTTCAATCGCTCCCTCTCTTCTGGCATCTTCCCCAACTCTCTAAAACATGCACTTGTCAGCCCCATACTTAAAAAGCCCTCACTGGACCCATCCAATCTTAACAACCTACGCCCCATCTCCTTGCTCCCCTTCTTATCCAAACTCCTTGAACATCTGGTCTACAACCGGCTGAGCGTCCACCTTGCTAATAATAGCCTTCTTGATCCCCTTAAGTCTGGATTTCGTCCTCAACACTCCACAGAAACTGCTCTCCTAAAACTAACAAACGATCTAACAGCCAAAAATAATGGACACCATTCTGTTCTCCTACTCCTGGACCTCTCTGCTGCCTTTGATACGGTTGACCACTCCTCAAAAAACTCCACGACGTTGGTCTCCGTGACTACTCTTCGCTGGTTCTCTTCCTACTTCTCCAACCGCACCTTTAGCGTTTCTTACAACTCTACTTCCTTCTCCCCTCTTCTTTTCTCTGTTGGGGTCCCCCCAGGTTCTGTTCTTGGACCTCTCCTATTTTCAATCTACAGCTCCTCCTTGGGTCAGCTGAAAGCCTCCCATGGCTTCCAATACCACCTCAGTGCTGACAACACCCAAATCTATTTCTCTACCCCTCAGCTCACTCCCTGTCTCCTCACGTATCACTAATTTACTATCAGATATATCAGTCTGGATGTCACACCACTTCCTCAAACTCAATCTTTCCAAAACCAAACTTATAATTCTTCCTCCCCCATGTGTCCCTTCCCCTGACCTCTCTGTCAAAAACAATGGTACAACTATAAGCCCACCCCCACATGCCAAGGTTCTAGGTGTAGTCCTGGACTCTGAACTGTCCTTTAAGCACCACGTCCAATCACTGTTCAAATCTTGCCGCCTCGACCTGTGCAACATCTCCAAAATACGCCCCTTTCTAACCAATGACACAACAAAGCTCTTGATTCACTCCCTGGTCATCTCTCGCCTTGATTACTGCAACTCCCTCCTCATTGGCTTACCTCTACATAGTCTATCCCCCTTCAATCCATCATGAATGCTGCTGCCAGACTCATCCACCTTACCAATTGCTCTGTGTCTGCTACTCCTCTCTGTCAATCCCTCCACTGGCTTCCACTCTCCAATAAATTAAATTCAAAATACTAACAGCTACTTACAAAGCCATCCCCAATTTAGCTCCCAGCTACATCAGTAGCCTAGTCTCTAAATACCAACCTACTCGTTCTCTTCGTTCCTCTCAAGACCTCCTGCTCTCTAGCTCCCTCTTCACCTCCTCCCATGCTCGCCTCCAGAACTTTTCCAAAGCCTCTCCTATCCAATCCAAGACTCACTCCAATCTGTCCATCTATCTCCTTCACTATTAGCTTTTAGACGATCCCTGAAAACCCTCCTCTTTAGAGAAGCCTATCCTACCCACACGTAACAACTGTATTTTAATTTTCTCCATCAGCTCACCCCCCCCAGTTATTACCTTTTGTTCCACTTGACCCCCCCTTCTAGATTGTAAGCTCTAACGAGCAGGGTCCTCTGATCCCTCCTGTATTGATTTGTATTGTAACTGTACTGTCTGCCCTCATGTTGCAAAGCACTGCGCAAACTGTTGGCGCTATATAAATCCTGTATAATAATAATGTCAGCATCGAGATCCTGCACCCTCTTCGGGACGTTTCGGATGGTCAAGTGGGCTTGCTGGCACCTCCATACTTTTCAGCAGGAGTTTTTTATTCCAGTGGAGGAAGTCACTGTCCCAGAAAATAGTTGTTACTCTGAAT
This sequence comes from Rana muscosa, assembly GCA_029206835.1. Classification (NCBI taxonomy): domain Eukaryota; kingdom Metazoa; phylum Chordata; class Amphibia; order Anura; family Ranidae; genus Rana; species Rana muscosa. The sequence continues at coordinate 955,181,479 of CM055116.1, read as the reverse complement.
ATGAAGTCCAAGTTCTGGTGGTGGACAAGGCCCCAAAGCCTCCAGAAACAACTGCTATATTGGTCCCATCTCCTGGACAAGTCTTACGTCTGGCATGAGATGGTTAGGCTGGGGCGCCCAACACCAGCAACGTAGTGTCCAACCAGCTGGAGCTGAGAGCAGCCTGGATGACCATAACTTATTTGGCCCCTTCTTTCAGGGGAAAATCGCTTCTGATACACATGGACAACAGGGCTGCGGTGGCCTATGTGCAAAATCAGGGCAGCACGCACAGCAGATCCCTAATTGAGGAAGTTATGCCGATCTTATCTTGGACGGAGAAGAACCTGCTGAACCTCAGAGCAGCCTACATCCCAGGTTTCCTAAATCGCCAAGCAGACTCATTGTCCAGGAATCTGGTCAACAACGAGTGGTCACTGAACCAGAAATTGTTCAAGTGGGCCTGTCAGCAATGAGTCACCCCCAGATAGACCTTTTCACCTCACCTCTGAACACCAAAACGCTTCTTCTTTTCTCAAGATGTGTGCCAGACATCAGCGGGGGTGGACACACTAGCTTAGTCATGGACCTTACGCTTTGTGATATGCCCCCCCCCCCCCAGTCCCTCTGATCCTAGGTTTTCTCCAACGACTCGGCAAGAAGAAAGTGATCATGCTGACAAAAATTATTAGCCGTGGAGGCCATGGTTCAACCGGTTGATGCATCTGTCCCTCTACAAACCCCTCTCTCTCCCACATCTTCGGGACCTTCTGTCTCAGGGAGACTTTGTACACCCGTATCCAGAGACTCTGAATTTGAGGGTCTGGATGTTGAGAAGAGGAGATTGGAAGTAGTAGTGTTCCAGCCAAGTTATCAAGACTGTGCTTCAGGCAAGGTAGGCCTCCACAAGCAAAACCTACTACGAGATTTGGCAGAAATTCCTCAAATTAGCACATGGGGAACAGTTCGACCCACTAAAAACGTGATTCAATTTCTCCAACCAGGCTTAGATTTAGGCCTTAATACCGTGAAAATGCATGTTTCAGCCCTTTCAGCTCTCACAGACACCAGATGGGCCCTAAATCCTCTGGTAGAATGCTTTCTAAGAGTAGTACGAAGGCTAAAACCGCCAAGAAGAAATCTGTACCCCAAATGGGACTTACAATTAGTGCTGAACTTCCTTGCAGAAAAGCATGCAAAGAAAGCTGCTCTTTGGAAGACATCACACTTAAGGCAGCCTTCCTAGTAGCTGTTGCCTTAGGGTACAGAGTCTCAGAAATCAAAGCCTTAGGCTCTCGAGATTCCTATATCATTTTCTATCCGGACAGGGTAGTCCTTCAGCCTATCCATCAATTAGTACCTAAAGGTTCCTTCCACATATCACTCCAATCAAGGATGGGTTCTGTTGGCATTCCCAGCAGAACAGAATTCATCAAATTGCACAAACTGGATGTGGCAAGAGCCTTAAAGTCCTAAATCTTCGCTACACTACACCTCCAGAAAGATGAGATATTATTTGTGGTACCTAATGGGAGCGAGAAAGGGGCAAGCAGCATCGAAATGCACAATAGCTGGATGGATTGTGTGGATTATACACAGGGCTCAACGGCTAGAGGGCTTTCTTGTTCATACATCACGGGACAAAGAGCAGCATAGTCATTACTATGTGGGTTATATAGAATTACCTTCAGGTGCTGGCACTGGCAACTTCCAAAACAGGAAGTACCCTCCCCTATATAAGCCCCTCCCATCCGGGAGTACCTCAGTTTTTTTGCCAGTGTCTAAGGTGTTGGCCAAGGTTAACATGTATTCATCTGGGCTTGTGTACAGGTTCTCTGGGCCTTAGCAAGCTATTCCGGATCCGACCAAAAAAGCTTCATAGCTAAACGGTCGGTACCCGGGCCTTGCAGAGAAGAGCAGGGTTTTGCCTGTAATGCCTCTCTTAGGAGGGCTGGACCCTGGGATCCAGAGCTCTGGTCATACCCAAAACCAAGAGGCTATCTGTGCAGGGTGCTATACAGGTCCAGGGGAGTGGAATCCTTGGGAACCCGGTCCCTGAAGGTCTAGTACAATGCCTGCCGTGAGAGGTGAAGTTTGGGCTTCTGTGGACCAAACAAAGTCCTGCGGCGGGGAAAAGGTAAGTGGGGGCCCCTCAGGAACTTGGTTCTATTGAGGGGACCCCCAAGCCTAATATGTCTTTCTGCCTGTTACCTAAAGGGTATTCCCGCTAATAGCTGTATATGCCTAAGAAATCCTAGAAATGTTTTTTCATAAGGGAAGTTTTAAAAAAACTGTAAACCTGGAAATGTTTTTTCATAAAGGAGGTTTTAAAAAAAAAAACAAAAAAAAAAGACAAAAGTGCGGTACCTGTGTTTGTCCACTAGAGGCCGCTGTGGAACGTCTTTTTTCTTGGGACTATTCCTTCCATGGTGAAAGTCCAGGCAGATGAGTGAGCTCTCTATCAGGGAAGCTGCATTCCTCTGTCATGCTGCCAAGTAGTTTCCTTCCATCCCCGAGTCCTGGTGAAACAGGGACCCTGGCTCCTCTCCCTACATGGCGCCAAGAGCGCACACGTGCACGCGCGCGCGCACACATGCTTTCCTTTTATAAGGTTTAGCTTCAAAAAAGGGGGCCGGAGCCTGGCGGATGACGCGCTCTGTGCGCCCAGCGCTTCTGCGCATGTGCGGGCGTCCCAGCAAGATAAAAGGACTCAGTCCACGCTGCTTGCTATGGACACAGAGCATGAAAAGGAGCTGGTAGCATGGTATAGGGGCTTACAGCGGGCGGTTGATACAGGCATCCCCAGAAAGACGCATTAGTAGACACCCACTGATGTACATAGCAGCAAATTGCATTAGACTATTTCAGTAAGGGGTGTATTGCGGCTGGAATACCTCAGCTTTGAACTAAGGAATATGCCGCCTAAAAAACTCAGAGATATACCTCTCAGGAAGTGTAGGGGGTCTCCATCGGGCTCTGAGGATCTGGAGCAGTCATCTGCACCTTCCTCCCCTGAGAAATCAGAGGTTAATACCCATAAGGAACCCCCGGGAGTGCCAGGTACTGCGGCTGTCCTCAGTCCACCTGCTCCTGCATATATAACAGAGGAGGTTTTTTCCTCAACTCTGGAGGGATTGGAGCAGAGATTGGCTGCATTGATCGCTTCTTCTCTACAGGAAAGAAAGCGCGCCAGATCTCCATCACCTCCATTAGAGTGCCTGTTGGCAGAGCAACAGTCCCAGGAAGGGACCGACCTACCTGAAGGGGATCAGGAGGAGGTTAGCTCTGTTTTTGAGGAATCGACAGTAGATGAACCATTTTCAGCATCACAGACTGAAAGATTGTGGGTCCAGACCCTAACTGACATGGTTCAATCTGCATTTAAAATGCCTCTTGTTGAACCATCAACTACTGCTGTCTCCTCATTGGGGTCGCTAAAAGCTCCCCAGGTTAATTGCTCCTTTCCAATACATCCATTATTGGAAGGACTTATATACCAGGACTGGGAACATCCTGATAAACTATTTGTTCCGCCTAAGAGGTTTCCGGTGATCTATCCCATGGAGGAAAAGTTCACCCAGAGATGGAATGTTCCTACGGTGAATGCAGCCATCTCTTCTGTGAACAAATCACTGACATGTCCAGTAGATAATGTTCAAATGTTCAAAGATCCAGTGGATAAAAAATTGGAATCTTTATTAAAATCTGCTTTTTCCACAGCAGGGGCTGTTACACAGCCAGCAGTGGCAGCTATTGGGGTCTGCCAAGCTTTAAAGGATCAAATGAAAATGGTCCTGAGGGATTTGCCAGACCAGCAGGCCCAGGCTCTGGCTGATCTGCCTAGAGCATTATGCTTTGCGGTTGACGCCATCAAGGATTCTATCCATCAGGCCTCCCGCCTCACGCTGTCTTTGGTACATATGCGTAGGCTTCTGTGGCTCAAAAACTGGTCTGCTGAAGCTCCCTGTAAGAAGCTCTTAGTTAGCTTCCCATTTCATGGGGAACGCCTTTTTGGCGAAGACCTGGATAAGTATATCCAGAAGATTTCCAGTGGTAAAAGTACTCTCTTACCGAGTAAAAAGAGGTCTAGGGGTCCATCTTTTAAGAGGACTACCTCTCCTATCCCTGCGACGTCTGCTACTAAGCAGTTCCGACGGCCTCCTCGGTCAAACTCAGGAGGTAAAAATCAGGGACAGCCACAGGGTAATAAAAAGCCCTGGATCCGAAGAGGTACTAAACCAGCCTCCAAGTCAAGCCTATGAAGGGCTGCCCCCACTCAAACGGGTGGGGGGAAGACTTCAGTTGTTCGCAGAGACCTGGCGGGAGACGATCAAAGACAGATGGGTGCTCTCCGCAGTAACTCTGGGATACAAGTTGGAGTTAAAAGAGTCTCCTCCGTCCCATTTTATGTGGTCAGGCATGCCAAGAGACCCTCTGAAAAGAGGGTCTCTCCTATTGGCGTTAGAACAACTATTGCTCCAAGGAGTAATTATGGAGGTTCCTATGGAAGAGTGGGGGTTGGGTTTCTACTCAAACCTTTTCACAGTCCCGAAGCCAAACGGGGACATAAGACCCATATTGGACCTAAAGAGTCTAAACAAATTTCTAAACGTCCGGTCTTTCCGGATGGAGTCGATCCGATCGGTCACCGCTGCCCTACAAGGGGAGGAATGGTTAGCCTCGATCGACATCAAAGATGCTTACTTGCATGTTCCCATCTTTCCAGGTCATCAAAAATTCCTACGCTTTGCAGTAGAAGGGCGCCATTTTCAGTTCAGAGCCTTACCATTCGGTCTGGCCACAGCACCACGAGTGTTCACAAAAATTCTGGCCCCACTGTTGGCCGATCTAAGAACACGGGGTGTAACGATAATGGCATACCTAGACGACCTGTTGTTGATGGACCACTCAGTTGCCAAGTGTGAGGGGGTTAGCTCGGCAGCGGGTGTGTGTGACCCCCGGGATGGGCTCCCCAGACAAAAACAGGCCCAGCAAACGGAGGTTGTGGTTTTCAAAATCAAAAAGGTGCGGTTTATTTTCTATTTACAGTGACAAAACACAGCAAAGCAAAAGAAACATAAATAAAATAAATCCTGGTCAACTTGACCTCTGACTAAACATACAGGTTTCCTAACTAACAACTGGGATCAGCCTAGTGCTGTCCTAGTCCCTAAGTCCCTGGTTTTAAATGTCCAAGCAAATAGCCACACAGGCTTTGTCTCACCGCACAGGGGTTCACTCTCCCTAGACAGTCCACACAGGTCTGGTTCCAGGCATGAGCTAACATCTAATGAAGCTGGGAGTTCTTATAGAGGCCTAAATGAGCTGACAAGCTTCAGCTGGCCTCATCAACTCCCTGTCTGTACGACGCCCCACACTCTCCCTAGAGGTATGAGTCATCCATGAGCCCACTAGCCTTATACAACTCTCCACCTAGTTGTATAAGTCGGCGTAAAGCCTGAATCTGGGCGAAATATATCTACCCCCCTGGATGCAACCAGGTGACTTTACCTTCCTGCTGTCACATACCCCCCCCTCTTGTTTTAACCTTGGGGTTGGAACACCAGCAATCAGGCATTCATGTACTCGAGACAAAGCATCCACATTCCCCATTTGAACGCCAGGGCGATGCTTTACTGTGAAGTTGAATTCCTGGAGGGCCAGGAACCACCTATTCACTCTTCTATTTGTTTCCTTGTTTTGAGCCATCCACTTTAACGGAGCGTGATCCGTAACCATGTCAAAGTGCCTACCTAGCAGGTAGTACCGAAGGGAATCTAGAGCCCACTTCACCGCTAAACACTCCTTTTCAACGGTGGCGTAATTTACCTCATGGGACTTCAACTTCCTGCTGAGGTAAATGACTGGGTGCTCTTCCCCGTTCCAGACCTGGGACAATACTGCTCCTAACCCCACATCTGACGCATCACTTTGTACGACAAAGTCTTTAGAGAAGTCGGGTGAGTACAACACTGGCTGGCTACATAAGGCTTGTTTCAAGAATTGGAATGCTGCCTCAGCCTCGGGGGTCCATTTAATCATGACCGACCCTTTCCCCTTCGTCAGGTTGGTTAGGGGCACAGCCTTAGAAGCAAAGTGGGGAATGAATCGCCGATAATACCCAGCGATTCCCAGAAAGGCTCGTACCTGCTTCTTGCTGTTGGGACGTGGCCAACTCTGGATGGCCTCGACTTTGTTGAGTTGGGGTTTTATTACTCCCCTCCCAATGGTGTACCCAAGATATTTGGCCTCCTCCTGCCCAATGGTACACTTCTTGGGGTTAGCCGTAAACCCCGCTTCCCGAACAGAGTCCAGGACTGCTTGCACTTTTGGCAGATGTGAGGCCCAATCTGTGCTATGGACAATTACGTCATCCAGGTAAGCCGCAGCATACTTCCGATGGGGCCTCAGCATCTGGTCCATTTTCCGCTGGAATGTGGCCGGCGCATTCTGTAACCCGAACGGCATTCTTTTATATTGGAACGCCCCGTCTGGGGTTACAAATGCGGTTTTCTCTTTGGCCGACTTGGCCAGGGGGATTTGCCAATACCCTTTTGTGAGGTCAAGAGTCGTCATGTATCGGGCTGTTCCCAGCCGGTCGATCAACTCATCTATACGTGGCATGGGGTAGGTGTCAAATTTTGTAACTTTGTTCAACTGACGAAAATCGTTACAAAATCGCCAGCTCCCATCCGGTTTAGGCACCAACACAATGGGACTAGACCAATCACTTTGGGACTCCTCTATCACCCCTAAGTTCAGCATTTTCTGTACTTCCTCCCGTATTGCCTCCCGTCGGGCCTCTGGGATCCGATAGGGTTTTAACTTCACCCTTTCACCGGGCGGGGTAATGATGTCATGCTCTACCCCAGATGTTTGTCCCGGCAGCTCAGAGAATACCTCCTTGTTGCGAAGCACAAACTCCTTAACCTCCTGTTGTTGGGGTTGTGACAAGGTGGCTGCTATTCCAACCTCAGGAATCACGCAACCAGTTTGAGCTGGTGACCAAGTGTCTGCGACTAGGGACTCTCTATCCCTCCAGGCTTTCAACAGATTAACGTGATAGATCTGTTCGGGCTTTCGCCTTCCTGGTTGTCTGACCTTGTAATTCACTTCGCTCACTTTTTCCATTATCTCATAGGGGCCTTGCCATTTGGCAAGGAATTTACTTTCAACCGTAGGGACAAGTACCAGTATCCTATCCCCCGGGGAAAAGGTACGGGTCTTGGCTCCACGGTTGTACACTCTCTGCTGTGCTAACTGCGCTTGGGCCAAATGTTCCTTCACGATGGGCATTACCTGTGCAATTCGGTCTTGCATCAGGGCGACATGCTCAATCACACTCCTGTGGGGAGAACTCTCACTTTCCCAAGTTTCCTTGGCAATATCCAACAGCCCTCTTGGGTGTCTCCCATACAGTAACTCAAAGGGGGAGAATCCCGTAGAGGATTGGGGCACCTCCCTAATAGCAAACATCAGATAAGGAAGTAGACAGTCCCAATCCTTTCCATCTCTATCCACCACTTTCTTCAACATTTGTTTTAGGGTTTTGTTGAATCTTTCAACCAGCCCATCGGTTTGGGGGTGATACACAGATGTACGTAATTGCGTCACTTTGAACAATTTACACAGCTCCTTCATAACCCGGGACATAAAGGGTGTACCTTGGTCCGTAAGCAGTTCTTTACAAATACCCACCCGGCTAAACACAAGAGATAGCTCTTTGGCTATGGTTTTGGCCGAGGTATTTCGGAGAGGGATCGCTTCTGGATAACGGGTGGCATAGTCCATTATAACTAATATGTACTGGTGCCCCCTAGCGGACTTGATTATAGGCCCTACCAAATCCATGGCGATCCTCTCAAACGGGACCTCAATGATGGGTAGAGGGACCAGCGGGCTACGGAAATGTGGCATCGGGGCCGACCTCTGACACACAGGGCAGGAGGAACAATAATTTTCTATGTCCTTCATCACCCCCGGCCAATAGAATCTCTGTAATACCCTCTCTCGGGTTTTCTCTGTCCCCAGATGACCTCCAAGAATGTGCCCATGGGCCAACTCCAACACCAACTTCCTGTAAGGTTTGGGCACCAGAAGCTGCTCAACGGTTTCTTCTGCCCTTTTTGCCACCCGATACAGTAGGTCCTTCTCTACGCTGAAGTATGGGTAAGTGCAGGTATTATCTGGGTTCACTAACTCGCCATCTATTTTCACTACGTTTTCCCGTGCCTTTATTAGGGCGGGGTCTTTCAACTGTTCTGTGGCAAAGTTTTCCCTGTGAACCTCAAGATCAGAAAACTCCACAGACGGTAGGTTTTCGTCTGAGGAGGTGGGCTCCTCTCCAGTTTCTTGAGTCTCCCCTGCCAATACTGATAAGGGAAATTCCGGAGAGTCCTCACCACTCTCAGGGGAGTTCTGGCTATCACATTCCTGGTACATAGGGGCACCAGTGGGGGGCTCAGGATCATCCCACAGTTCCCAGAACTTCGGAAAATCCCTTCCCACAATGGCGTCATGCGGTAACTGAGATACTAAGCCCACTGGATGAGAGAGGGTACCTTTGGGGGTCTCGAAACACACTGTAGTCACTGGATACTCTCGGGTGTCCCCATGCACACAAATAACAGCTACCTTGCTATTCCCAAAGACCTCTGTTTTAACTAACTCAGCCTTTATCAGGGTCACAAGGCTACCTGAATCCAGCAATACCACAACATTTCTACCATTAACACACATTTTGCATAAATGTTTCTCAGTTCCTCGAATGGCAGTGCATGCGACTGTCGCACACAGCGACTGACGTCTGCCCGTCAGAAATTCACACTGCATGGGTTCCTCCACAACCGGGCAATTGGCTGCAATATGTCCCGCTTGCCGGCAGCGGTAGCAAACGATCCTTCTTGCCGCCTCTTGAGCCGCTGATTTCCCAGGCTGTTCTCGCCAAACTTGGGGTAGAGCTCCCACCCTCTCACTCTCTCCACCCTCACCCCTTGGAATCCTCTTATCCGCCCCTGGGGATGGTCTGGTCTTAGGGTGGAAAGTCCGAGTGTCTCTGGAAGAGGCCGTCAGGTTCTCTGTAGCCAAGTATTTCTCCACACGATCCACAAGACCATCGGCCGTCTCTGGGTCTCCATGGCTTACCCACTTTTGGATGGCAGTAGGAAGAGCTCTCAAAAACCGATCCATTACAACACGTTCCACAATCTTTGGTGCGGACAAAGTCTCTGGCTGTAGCCACTTTCTGCTCAGGTGAATGAGATCATACATTTGAGACCTGGGGGGTTTTCCAAGCTGGAAAGTCCAGTTATGCACACGCTGAGCCCGGACAGCCTGGGTGACACCCAGCCTTGCCAAAATTTCAGCTTTTAGCATCACATAGTCTTTTGCTTGGTTAGGCTCTAGGTCATAGTAAGCTTTCTGCGATTCACCAGTTAACAGAGGAGCCACCAGTCCAGCCCACTGCTCCTCAGGCCACTTTTCTCTTTCCGCGGTCCTTTCAAATGTGGTCAAAAATACCTCTGGATCATCCTCTCCAGTCATTTTTGTCAATAAACGACTCACCCCAAAGGACGCGGTATTAGTGGGACGGCTTTCCTCACTGGTCTGCGGACGTTGCTGCATTACTGCTTCCATTTGTTGTAGTCTCTGCTCTTGCTTCTGTAACAGGTCTATGAAGCGGGCCTCAGATTGCTGCTGGGCTTGTTGCTGAGCTTCCAGACTCTGTTGGTGAGCTTGCTGCTGGGCTGCAAGGCTCTGTTGATGAGCTTGCTGCTGGGCTGCAAGGCTCCTTTGCAAACCTGCATTTGTCTGCTGTTGATTGGCATTTGCTAGAGCCAGCTGTTTCAGTATCTCCTCCATGCTGGCTTAAAAAAAAACTGCCACTGGTTCTCCACCAACTGTGAGGGGGTTAGCTCGGCAGCGGGTGTGTGTGACCCCCGGGATGGGCTCCCCAGACAAAAACAGGCCCAGCAAACGGAGGTTGTGGTTTTCAAAATCAAAAAGGTGCGGTTTATTTTCTATTTACAGTGACAAAACACAGCAAAGCAAAAGAAACATAAATAAAATAAATCCTGGTCAACTTGACCTCTGACTAAACATACAGGTTTCCTAACTAACAACTGGGATCAGCCTAGTGCTGTCCTAGTCCCTAAGTCCCTGGTTTTAAATGTCCAAGCAAATAGCCACACAGGCTTTGTCTCACCGCACAGGGGTTCACTCTCCCTAGACAGTCCACACAGGTCTGGTTCCAGGCATGAGCTAACATCTAATGAAGCTGGGAGTTCTTATAGAGGCCTAAATGAGCTGACAAGCTTCAGCTGGCCTCATCAACTCCCTGTCTGTACGACGCCCCACACTCTCCCTAGAGGTATGAGTCATCCATGAGCCCACTAGCCTTATACAACTCTCCACCTAGTTGTATAAGTCGGCGTAAAGCCTGAATCTGGGCGAAATATATCTACCCCCCTGGATGCAACCAGGTGACTTTACCTTCCTGCTGTCACACAAGCTAGAAGTGGTAATTGTCGATACAATCAAGTATCTAGAGTCTCACGGTTGGGTCATCAACCTGGACAAGTCAGCTCTACAGCCAGTGAAAAACCTGGTATATCTAGGGCTACGGCTGGATTCAGACCAGAGGAAGATTTTCTTACCTCTAGACAAGGTATCCCCTTTGAGGGCCTTGGTCCGCCTGCTTTGTGCAAAAAGACAGCCGTCCATACGCCTGTGCATGAGGCTGCTAGGAAAGATGGTAGCATCATTCGAAGCTGTGCCATACGCCCAATTCCACTCAAGGAATTTACAAAGGGCCATATTGTCAGCCTGGAACGGAAAAGTTCAGGCTCTAGACTTCCCGATGGCTTTGTCCCCTTCCGTTCGGAAGAGTCTCTGCTGGTGGTTGATCCCCCAGAATCTCCAGAAGGGAAAACCCTTCAGCCCGATATCTTGGAAGGTGGTCACTACAGATGCCAGCCTTATAGGCTGGGGGGCAGTACTGGAGCAATGGTCTCTCCAGGGCAGATGGTCAAATGTAGTAAAAACCCTGCCCATCAATCTCTTAGAGATACGAGCAGCCCGGTACGCCCTAGTAGCCTGGACATCCAGACTCCAAGGGTCCCCTGTCAGAATTCAATCAGACAATGCCACAGCAGTGGCATATATCAATCATCAGGGAGGCACCAGAAGTCGTGCAGCCCAGAGGGAAGTAAGTCACATCCTGGAATGGGCAGAAAAGCATGTCCCATGTATATCAGCTGTCTTCATTCCAGGGGTGGAGAATTGGAAGGCGGACTTTCTGAGTCGCCAACAGTTATGCCCAGGGGAATGGTCCCTTCATCCCGAGGTCTTCCGAGCAATATGTCAGCGGTGGGGAACACCGGATGTAGATCTGCTAGCATCCAGATTCAACGCAAAGGTGGACAGATTTGTCTCCCGGACAAGGGATCCCCTCGCTTGCGGCTCGGATGCTCTGGTGTTCCCTTGGGATCAGTTCAGACTGATATATGCATTCCCTCCGCTACAATTGTTGCCTCGACTCCTTCGCAGAGTCAGGTTGGAGAAGAAGCCGGTGATCCTGGTGGCTCCAGCGTGGCCCCGAAGGGCCTGGTACGCGGAGATCATCAAAATGTCTGTGGGGAGTCCTTGGACCATTCCACGTCGTCCGGACCTGCTTTCGCAAGGACCGATATACCACCCTTCCTTACTAACTCTAAGTTTAACGGCCTGGCTATTGAATCCCACATCCTAAAGAAGAGAGGTCTCTCTAACTCTGTGGTATCAACTATAATCAATGCCAGGAAGCCTGTATCCAGGCAGATCTACTATAGAGTTTGGAAGGCGTACATCACTTGGTGCGAGGCCAGAAAATGGCATCCACGTAAGTACGTTATAGGCAGAATTCTGGACTTCCTGCAGTGGGCTGTAGACAGGAAGTTTGCCTTAAGTACTATCAAGGGCCAGGTTTCGGCCTTGTCAATACTATTTCAAAGGCCCCTGGCTATGCATTCACTTGTCAAATCCTTTATGCAAGGTGTGACTCGTATTATTCCACCGATTAAGGCTCCCATATGCCCATGGGATCTAAATTTGGTTCTGTCGGTTCTGCAGAAGCAGCCATTTGAACCTTTGCGGCACATTTCCTTGGTTCTACTCACCAGGAAATTGATATTTTTAGTAGCCATATGCTCGGCTAGAAGAGTGTCGGAATTAGCCGCCATGTCCTGTAAAGAGCCATATCTGGTTATCCATAAGGACAGAGTAGTATTACGTCCTCACCCAGCCTTTCTTCCTAAGGTGGTATCGAGGTTTCACTTGAACCAGGATGTGGTTCTTCCTTCTTTTTTCCCCAAACCAAGCTCGGTAGAGGAAAAGTTATTGCATTCTTTGGATGTAGTAAGAGCAGTTAAAGCTTATCTAAAAGCCACTGCTCAGATTCGTAGAACGGATTCTTTGTTTGTTCTGCCGGAAGGCCCCAGAAAGGGTCAGGCAGCATCAAAATCTACTTTAGCCAAGTGGATTCGACAGGTCATAATACAAGCCTATGGCTTGAGAAGTAGACCGCCTCCGTTCAAAGTTAGGGCGCACTCCACGAGAGCAGTTGGAACTTCATGGGCAGTGCATCACCAGGCCTCCCTGGCGCAAATTTGTAAGGCCGCAACATGGTCTTCAGTACACACGTTTACTAGGTTCTACCAGGTGGACGTTAGAAGTCAGGAGGATGTCGCCTTTGGGCGCAGTGTGTTGCAGGCCGCAAAAGATCCTCATGCCTGATGGCGCCCAGCTTATGTATGGTGTATCCCCCCCCTCATGTGGCATTGCTTTGGGACGTCCCACATAGTAATGACTATGCTGCTCTGTGTCCCGTGATGTATGAACAAGAAAGTAGGATTTTTAAAACAGCTTACCTGTAAAATCCTTTTCTTGGAGTACATCACGGGACACAGAGCTCCCACCCCTCTTTTGGGGACACGTATTGCTTTGCTACAAAACTGAGGTACTCCCGGATGGGAGGGGCTTATATAGGGGAGGGTACTTCCTGTTTTGGAAGTTGCCAGTGCCAGCACCTGAAGGTAATTCTATATAACCCACATAGTAATGACTATGCTGCTCTGTGTCCCGTGATGTACTCCAAGAAAAGGATTTTACAGGTAAGCTGTTTTAAAAATCCTACTTTCTGTTCCTCAGTGAATGTGCACTGGACTAGAAGGATTTCATCATCTTGGGCAGCCTTGGCAAAGGTCTCCCCAGAAATAAATTTGCAAGGAAGCAAGCTGGTCCTTGCTCTCCATGTTTATGGCTCACTACAGCCTAGATCCAGCTAGTCTCACCTCCCAGGATTTTGTCCTTACAGTTTTCTGCTTCATGACAATTAAAAAAAAAATTTCATCAGCATTCCCTCCCTGGTAGCGAGTTATTTACCATGCGTATATGCTGCCATGAAGGCACCAGGAAAATTGAATATTTACCTTTCCGTAATTATCCTTTCCTGGTGCCTATCAATGGCAGTATATTTCCCTACCTCATTCTTATCCCTGTGGCTGGTTTGAGTCTAGTTATGAGAATGGGGTCATCGCTATCTTTTATAGCATTATGGTCCTGTGGGTTGGACAGGGGCAGAGCAACCATCAAGCATATGCTGCCATGGATAGGCACCAGGAAAGGAAAATGACAGAAAGGTAAGTATTCAATTTTCCATTATCTGTGAAAAAGATATCCCATTCGATCCCACAATCCTCTCCATGGTGGAATCCTTTTTGTATCATGTTTGATTGCATTCTTTGCAATGCAGAACTGTATTCACGTCCCATCCTCCCTTTGAGGCATTTTGTCTGGTTTCCCCAGTGTGGAATGCCCTGGAGACCTTGTCTAAAAAAGAATAGTGTTCTAGATTCTTGCAGTATCTGCCAAGGCAAGATTTATATAATCTACACTCCTTATGTATAACAAGTCTTTTGCATTTACAGTACCTTTATAGGGGATTGAGAAAGAAATCCTTCCCATATCATTCCTTGAGACTTTTCAATTCTCCAGAGTTAAAGAATCAGGGATTTGGGCAAAGCACAAAACTGTCCTTTGACCAGTTAATCCTATTTGCCAGAATCTGGTTAAGGTGGGAATTATTCCTTTTCTTTTTTCTCATTTTTATGGGTGGATGGACTTACTACTTGAAGCTTAGTGAGTGAGTGAGTGAGTAACTTGTATAGCGCTGCAATTGCGAACTAAATCGCCTCAAGGCGCTTTGCATCCAGTGTCGTTGAGATCGTTAGAAGAGATGGGTCTTTAGTATTTTCCGGAAGGCCCGATGGTTTTCTTCCATGCGGATATTCGTGGGTAGCGCATTCCATAGCCTTGGTCCTTGGACAGCAAACCTTCGTTCTCCCTTGGCTTTGTAGCGGGTCTTGGGGATGTGGAGGAGGTTTTGGTTAGTTGATCGAAGGTCACGAGTAGTGATGTAGTGTTTTATTTTCTCGCATAAGTATTCAGGAGCGTTTCCTTGTGCGCATTTGTGGGTGAGGCAGAGGGTCTTGAATGTGATCCGATCCTTTACGGCTAGCCAATGGAGGCTTTTCAGGGATGGTGCGATTGATTCCCAGGGTTTTTTCCCTGTTACCAGTCTGGCCGCTGTGTTTTGGATGACTTGTAGACGTGCAACTTGGTATTTGGGTAGTCCTAGGTAAAGTGAGTTAGCGTAGTCAAGCCGTGAATTGATAATGGTTCCGACTACTACTGCTCTGTCTTTTTCCGGGATGAACGGGATGAGTCTTCGTAGCAGGCGGAGAAGGTGGTGGGATCCACTGACTACTGATCCTATTTGTGCGTCCATAGTCATGTCTGAGTCAAAGATAACTCCCAGGCTTTTAACTTTGGTGCTATGTTTTGTCCCAGGATGGTGGGTGGCGTCCATGTGGTCCTGGCGTTTTTCTTTCGGTTAGCGTGGAAAATGAGCAGTTCTGTTTTGGATCCATTAAGCTTGAGGGAGCTCTCTGTCATCCAATTGTTGATCAATGTAAGGCATTTTTCCAGTCCGTAATATTGATCTTTTTTGTTGTTGATGCGAAAGTATAGTTGAGTGTCATCTGCATAGGAGTGATAACGCATGTCCTGTTCACTGATGATTTTGAGGAGTGGCCGAAGGTAGATGTTGAAGAGTACCGGTGACAGGGGTGATCCTTGAGGTACTCCGCATGTATTTGTGCGTGGTGCCGAGGTAAAGGCTCCCAGTTTCACTGTCTGGGATCGGTTTTCTAAGAAGGATGCGAACCATGGTAGGTCCGTGTCTGCGACTCCTGCTACTTCGGTGAGACGCGCAAGTAGGATTTTGTGATCTACTGTGTCAAAGGCTGCACTGAGGTCCAGCAGCACCAGGAGACATGATTCTCCGTCATCTGCTGCTTCTAGTACGTCGTCCCATATTTTGAGAAGTGCCGTTTCCGTCCCATGGCCTGGGCGGAACCCCGATTGAAGTGGGTCCAGGAGATTGTGGGTATCCAAATGAAGTTGTAGCTGTTGTGTTACAACTTTCTCGATAATCTTGGAGATGGTGTTCAGGCTTGTTACCGGTCTTCTAAAATTTGGGTCATTCGGGTCAAGGTTAGGTTTCTTTAGGAGGGGTTTGATTATTCCTTGTTTAAGGGAAGTCGGCACAATACCTTCTTTGAACGATTGGTTGATGAAGTGTGTTATGTGGGGTGCCAAGATGTCGGTACATTCTTTCAGCAGTTTTGCCGGAATGATGTCGTTCGGTGAAGTGCTATCTCGGAGGCTTCTGATGATGTTTTTAGTAGTGTCGATTGTAATTGGGACCAGAGTAAATTTCTTTGATTGCAGAATATTTATCTGGTTCTTTTCTTCCTTTGGCTGTGTGGGGTTGTTTGATTTTTCCTGCTGAATTATTTTCCTAATGTTATCAATTTTGTCGATAAAAAAATTGGATAGTTCATTGCAGAATTCCTGTGTTTCGTTTGCTGAAGACTCCAAACAGGTGGGATTCATGGTCTGAGCTACTAGTTTGAAGAGTTCGCGGGGGCGGTTTAGGGCTTTTGCGATGGTGTTTGCGAAATGGTCTCTTTTTGCTTTGAAGATTGCTTTATGATATTTCCTAGCGAGTGCTTTGTAGATTGTGT
Organism: Rana muscosa; assembly: GCA_029206835.1. NCBI lineage: Eukaryota > Metazoa > Chordata > Amphibia > Anura > Ranidae > Rana > Rana muscosa. The sequence goes on along the minus strand of CM055116.1, from coordinate 955,165,376 downwards.
AGTTCTCCTTTGTTGCATTTCTTCTCCAGGCTCCTTCTGCTCTTCTGCGTTCTTGTTTCAGTAAAGTAAGAGCGTCATTGAACCAGCCTGCATTGTTTTTGCGGATGAGTGCTCTGCGTCTTGGAGCAACCGTATCTGCTGTCTGTAGCAAAGCATTGTTCAGGAAGTTGAGTGTTTCTTCTGTTGAGTGGTTTTGGTTTAGCATTTCCATATTGTTCAATAGCGTGGTTTTGAAAAGCTCAGAGTATAGTTTCTTCTGTGATCTTGTCCAGTGTGTTGTTGCTGATTGTATTGATTTTTGGAGGGCCGTGTTGGTCGTTATAGTAAACTTGATGGCATGATGGTCTGTCCATGGTAGAGGCTGGTTGTCCAGTGTGTTGATGTCCATATCTTGTTTGAAGATTAGGTCAAGAGTGTGACCTGATACATGAGTAGGAGTATTTATCAATTGTTGCAAGCCTAGTTTTTCTAGTTGGTCGATGCAGGCAGTGGCGATAGGGTCTTCGGGGGAGTTGGCCCAAAGGTTGAAGTCTCCAAGTAGCAGCAGATTTTTGGTTTTCATGGTGTATGTCGAGAAAAATTCATTTAAATGTGTGAGGAGGTGTGTCTTGGGTCCCGGTGGTCTGTAGCAGAGCAGTATGTGGATGGTATCCTGGGGTGTAGTTTGTAGTTGCAGAGTGAGTGTTTCCATGAAAGGCAATGAGTTCTGTAGAGTTGGTTTGATGAACGTAAGGTGGTCTTTGTAAATTACTGCTAGGCCCTCTCCTCTTTGTCCTGTTCTATGCTCCGTTAGGATGCGGTAGTTCTCCGGCACTAGTTCTGCTAGGATTGTATTGCAGTCGGGTGTTAGCCAGCTTTCCGTGATGAAGAGGCAGTCTATGTTGTGTTGGGTTATGAAATCATGGATTTCCTGTCTGTGTTTGACTGCAGATCTGGTGTTGATTAGGGCACTTGATAGATGTTGTAGATGCCATGGTGCTCTGTTTTTTCCTGTTGATAGTCGACTGATTCTTACGATTCGTTCTTTTTGTAATTTTTTCTGGATGGGTGTTGGTAGTGTTGTGGCAAAGTTCTTTAGGCTTTGGATGGTGTCGGCTGAGTATATAATGTTAACCATGTTGAAAAAGTGCTGATAATGATGAGGCGATGAGATGATGTTGATAACGATGATGATCCTGATGTTGATGATGATGAGCGATGCGATGAGAGAGCTGCTGAGGTGTGCTAATGCTTGAAGTTGGTGTTTGATGTTGACAAGGATGATGATCCGATAGTGATGAATGATCCGATAGTGATGAATGATCCGATAGTGATGATGATCCGATAGTGATGATGATCCGATAGTGATGATGATCCGATAGTGATGATGATCCGATAGTGATGATGATCCAATGCTGATGATGATCCAATGCTGATGATGATCCTAGTGATGATGATTCCTTCCTAATCCCTGGAGGCGGTTGGAGCTACCCTAACCTTCCCGCTAATGGAAGGAGTCCGATATACTTACCTGGTTATCAGGTTTGATGGACGACTGATGATGATGATGATGATGATCCTGGTGTAGACGGCGCTGCTCCCCAACTATCTAATCCCCCCGTTGATCCAGAGGAAGGCGAAAAACCCCAGCCAAGCACGGGCCAATAGTGCTAGAGCGGGGGAAAAAATTCCTTCCTGATCTCTCTAGAGGCGATCGGGTCTGCCCTGGATCAGCTAGCTAATGGAGGAGCCCGGTATACTTACCTAGTTGTCAGGTTTGCCAGGACAACTGGTGGTGATGCTGAGAGGAGGATGAGGATGATGATGTGAATGAGGATGATGATGAGGAAGATGCTGCTGATGAGGATACCGATGAGGATGATGATGATGATGAGGGTGAAGATGATGGTGCTGAGAATGAGTATTGTCATGAGAATGAGGATAAGGATGAAGATGATAGTATTTGCAGAGTATATTTCCTGCTATACTTTTCTTGGTACTGTCAGGGTCCTGATAGATATGGGCCCAGGTGTACCAAGATGGCCACTGGTGCCTAGATTGAGTCAGGAAGTGCTGAGGCCGGGCGGGTGTACCAAGATGGCCACCGCGGCTGGAAGTTAGGCCGGAGCCGCGGACTGTCCTAAAAAGGACAGGCGGTGGTGGTTGCGGCTTCGGGCCGCTTGGGGGAGCTCCAATGCGAGAGACACGGCTTGCCCGCTAAGGATGGGGGAGAGGGGGGACGATGCTGGGCTGGAGGAGGCCGGAACTAGGCCTCAGCCACGGACTATCTTGCCGGCAGTTGCCGGTCAATGGCGAATGGCGGCCCGGATGGCATCTTCCGATGGCGAGTGGACGAGCAGTGCTCCGCTCTGGGAGCAGCTGTGGAAGGATAGGGCCGGGTGCCAGGGGCCGTGGCCTGTTAGGCAGCCCCTGTATGGGAGGAAGAACCGCGGAATGTGCCCTGGAAGGCAGACGGCAGGAGCTCCTGCAACACACGTCCGTTCTCAACTGACAGGTAACTGACTGCATGTGTCAGTTCTACAACTCTTCATCTGGGGGATGCAAACTCTTCACCTCAAAGAAAACATTGAGAACCCCTTCTGTAAATAGAGCCTAGTACACATGGGGCGATTCAATAGAAACCATATGACATTTGGCCCATGTGTACTGCAGCCAGTCCAACAGAAACCGGCTGTTTGGCTGGCTTCTGACCAAAAAAAGGTCTGTCGAGGTTGAACAAAAAAAAATCCAAGCATGTGTACTAGGCTTAGGTCACAGTTTCCCTCCCATAGTGTATGTTGTGCCAACAGTTGCCTTTTTAGACCAGTATTGTTTCCATATTCCTACACCTGATGTTTCCAATTTTGTTTCTTGCAAGGAAATATCCATCTTTTGTAAGTCCTGTCGTTTTCTGCCTGGTCAGCCAGGTCACCGTTACCCAGCTACAGAGTTCCCCTAACTGTGATAGTCTAAGTTCAGATGCCTTCTTGGGGTCTTAATTGTTGAAAGATAGATCTTCCTTCTACTCTGCATCAGGTTTATAGTGCTAGTACATGAATACCTGCTCCTATGTAGGGATTTTCTGTTACAGGGCCAAGTACATACATATAGATTACGAGCATAATCCGTTCCAGGAGAATGCTCTTAATCCAAAGTACTCGCATATCGAAGAGAGAGTTTCCCCATTGAAGTCAATGAAAACTAAAATAATTTGTTCCGCATTGACTTCAATGGCATGCAATACCGCATGCGGCCAGAGGCGGCGTGCCGGAAAACCTCTGAAACGGCCGAAAAAATTAAAGGAGCACTTTGAAAGCACATCAGATCTCAACAGGCAAAAATCTCATGCTGGATATCTATACCGATATGGACTGGGTAATGTGTTAGGAATGAAAGGATGGCACATCATTTGATGGAAATGAAAATTATCCACCTACAGAGGGCTGAATTCAAAGACACCCCGGAAATCAAAGTGAAAAAATTATGCAGCATTTTGCTGAACTTTCATTGCAACAACTCAAAATGGTCCTCAGTAGATTGTATGGCCCCCAAGTGCTTGTATGCATGCCTGACAACATTAGGGCATACTCCTAATGAGACATCGGATGATGTCCTGGGGTATTTCCTCCCAGATCTGGACCAGAGCATCACTGAGCTCCTGAACAGACTGAGGTGCAACCTGGCGGCACCGGATGGACCGAAACAGAATGTCCCAGATGTGTTCTTTTGGATTTAGGTCAAGTGAGCGTGGGGGGCCATTCAATGGTATCAATTTCTTCATCCTCCATGAACTGGCTGCATGCTCTCGCCACATGAGGCCGCGCATTGTTCTGCACCAGGAGGAACCCAGGACCCACTGCACCAGCATAGGGTCTGACAATGGGTCCAAGGATTTCATCCCGATACCTAATGGCAGTCATGGTGCCATTGTGTAGCCTGTAGAGGTCTGTGCGTCCCTCCATGGATATGCCTCCTCAGACCATCACTGACCCACCACCAAACCGGTCATGCTGAACGATGTTACAGGCAGCATAAAGTTCTCCATGGCTTCTCCAGACCCTTTCACGTCTGTCATATATGCTCAGGGTGAACCTGCTCTCATCTGTGAAAAGCATGGGGCACCAGTGGCGGACCTGCCAATTCTGGTGTTCAATGGAAAATGCCAATCGAGCTCCACAGTGTCCGGCAGTGAGCACAGAGCACACTAGAGGACGTCGGGCCCTCAGGCCACCCCCATGAAGTCGGTTTCTGATTGTTTGGTCAGACATTCACACCAGTGGCCTGCTGGAGGTAATTTTGTAGGGCTCTGGCAGTGCTCATCCTGTTCCTCCTTGCACAAAGGAGCAGATACCGGTCCTACTGATGGGTTAAGGACCTTCTACGGCTCTGTCCAGCTCTCCTAGAATAACTGCCTGTCTCCTGGAATCTCCTCTATGCTCTCTCCTTCTGGTAATGACACGTATTGATGTGCCATCCTGGAGGAGTTGGACTGCCTGTGCAACCTTTATAGGGTTCAAGTATCGCCTTGTGCTACCAGTAGTGACACTGACCCTAGCCAACAGTCAGAAAAGAGGAGTAGGGAAAAAAAATGTCAGACATCTCCATCTAAAAAAACATTCCTGTTTTGGAGGTCGTCTCATTGTTGCCCATCTACTGCACCTGTTTTTAATTTAAATTAACAGCAAAGCAGCTGAAACTGATTAACAACCCCCTATGTATACACCCCTCCCCTCTGCTACTCAACTGACCAGATCAATATCCCAGGAGTTCTGATTCAAAAGTGTTGCTTTAATTTTTTGAGCAGTGTGTGTGTGTGTGTGTGTGTGTGTGTGTGTGTGCGTGTGTGTGTGTATATGTGTGTATATATATATATATATATATATATATATATATAGTCACAGGCAAAATGTTAGTTTTTTTTCAGGTATTTGCCAAAACATATTCAAGCTATAGTTATATAATGGATATGGGCTGAAAGCACACACGCTCAGGTTTAATTTGAGGGTATGTACATCCAAATCAGAGGAAGGGTTTAGGTAATACAGCTCTTAATAGCCACCCCCCTTTTTCAAGGGACCAAAAGTAATTAGACAATTGAATCAAAAGCTGGTTCATGGCCAGGTGTGGGCTACTCCATCATTTCTTCATCAATTAAGCAGGTAAAAGGTCTGGAGTTGATGCTAAGTGTTGTATTTGCATTTGAAATCTATTGCTGTGAACCTACATCATGTGTTCAATGGAGCTGTCCATGCAAGTGAAACAGGCCATTGTAAGGCCTCAAAAACTGAACAAATCCATCAGAGAGATAGCAGCAACATTAGGAGTGGCCAAATCAACAGGTACATTCTGAGAAAAGAATAACGCACTGGTGAGCTCAGCAACATAAAAAGGCCTGGACGTCCACAGAAGACAACAGTGGTGGACGATCGCAGGATCCTCTCAATGGTAAATAAAAACCCATTCACAACATCCAGAAAAGTAAAGGATACTCTCCAGGAGGTGGGCGTATCATTGTCAAAGTCTACAATCAAGAGAAGACTTCACAAGAGCAAATACAGGTGTTCACCACAAGGTGCAAACCATTCAGAAGCCTGAAGAATAGAAAAGCCATATTATTTGACAAAAAAAAAAAAACATTTAAAAAAGCTCAACCAGTTCTGGAAAAGCTTTCTTTGGACAGATGAAACTAAGTGTGAGGGGGTTAACTCGGTAGCGGGTGTGTGTGACCCCCTGGTTGGGCTCCCCACACAAAAACAGGGCCAGCAGACGGAGGTTGTGGTTTTCAAAATCAAAAGGTGCGGTTTATTTCTCTATGTACAGTGACAAAAACACAGCAAAGCCAAAAAGAAACATAAACAAAATAAATCCTGGTCAGTTTGACCTCTGACTAAACATGCAGGTTTCCTAAACTAACAACTGGGATCAGCCTGGTGCTGTCCTAGTCCCTAAGTCCCTGGTTTAGTAAAAGTCCAAACAAATAGCCACACAGGCTTTGCCTCACCGCACAGGGGTTCACTCTCCCTAGACAGTCCACACAGGTCTGGTTCCAGGCATGAGCAAACACCTAATGAATCTGGGAGTTTTTATAGAGGCCTTAAACGAACTGACAGGCTTCAGCTGGTCTCATCAACTCCCTGCCTCACGACGCCCAGCACTCTCCCTAGAGGTATGAGTCATTCATGAGCCCACTAGCCTCAGCTGGGCTTCATCAACTCCCTAGTTGTATAAGTCGGCATAAAGCCTGAATCTGGGAGAAATATATCTACCCCCCTGGATGCAACCAGGTGACTTTACCTTCCTGCTGTCACATACCCCCCCCTCTTGTTTTAACCTTGGGGTTGGAACACCAGCAATCAGGCATTCATGTACTCGAGACAAAGCATCCACATTCCCCATTTGAACGCCAGGGCGATGCTTTACTGTGAAGTTGAATTCCTGTAGGGCCAGGAACCACCTATTCACTCTTCTATTTGTCTCCTTGTTTTGAGCCATCCACTTTAACGGAGCGTGATCCGTAACCATGTCAAAGTGCCTACCTAGCAGATAGTACCGAAGGGAATCTAGAGCCCACTTCACCGCTAAACACTCCTTTTCAACCGTGGCGTAATTTACCTCATGGGACTTCAACTTCCTGCTGAGGTAAATGACTGGGTGCTCTTCCCCGTTCCAGACCTGGGACAATACTGCTCCTAACCCCACATCTGACGCATCACTTTGTACGACAAAGTCTTTAGAGAAGTCGGGTGAGTACAACACTGGCTGGCTACATAAGGCTTGTTTCAAGAATTGGAATGCTGCCTCAGCCTCGGGGGTCCATTTAATCATGACCGACCCTTTCCCTTTCGTCAGGTTGGTTAGGGGCACAGCCTTAGAAGCAAAGTGGGGAATGAAGCGCCGATAATAACCCGCGATTCCCAGAAAGGCTCGTACCTGCTTCTTGCTGTTGGGACGTGGCCAACTCTGGATGGCCTCGACTTTGTTGAGTTGGGGTTTTATTACTCCCCTGCCAATGGTGTACCCAAGATATTTGGCCTCCTCCTGCCCAATGGTACACTTCTTGGGGTTAGCCGTAAACCCCGCTTCCCGAACAGAGTCCAGGACTGCTTGCACTTTTGGCAGATGTGAGGCCCAATCTGTGCTATGGACAATTATGTCATCCAGGTAAGCTGCAGCATACTTCCGATGGGGCCTCAGCATCTGGTCCATTTTCCGCTGGAATGTGGCCGGCGCATTCTGTAACCCGAACGGCATTCTCTTATATTGGAACGCCCCGTCTGGGGTTACAAATGCGGTTTTCTCTTTGGCCGACTTGGCCAGGGGAATTTGCCAATACCCTTTTGTGAGGTCAAGAGTCGTCATGTATCGGGCTGTTCCCAGCCGGTCGATCAACTCATCTATACGTGGCATGGGGTAGGTGTCAAATTTTGTAACTTTGTTCAACTGACGAAAATCGTTACAAAATCGCCAGCTCCCATCCGGTTTAGGCACCAACACAATGGGACTAGACCAATCACTTTGAGACTCCTCTATCACCCCTAAGTTCAGCATTTTCTGTACTTCCTCCCGTATTGCCTCCCGTCGGGCCTCTGGGATCCGATAGGGTTTTAACTTCACCCTTTCACCGGGCGGGGTAATAATATCATGCTCTACCCCAGATGTTTGTCCCGGCAGCTCCGAGAACACCTCCTTGTTGCGAAGCACAAACTCCTTAACCTCCTGTTGTTGGGGTTGTGACAAGGTGGCTGCTATTCCAACCTCCGGAATCACGCAACCAGTTTGAGCTGGTGACCAAGTTTCTGCGACTAGGGACTCTCTATCCCTCCAGGCTTTCAACAGATTAACGTGATATATCTGTTCGGGCTTTCGCCTTCCTGGTTGTCTGACCTTGTAATTCACTTCGCTCACTTTTTCCATTATCTCGTAGGGGCCTTGCCATTTGGCAAGGAATTTACTTTCAACCGTAGGGACAAGTACCAATATCCTATCCCCCGGGGAAAAGGTACGGGTCTTTGCTCCACGGTTGTACACTCTCTGCTGTGCCAACTGCGCTTGGGCCAAATGTTCCTTCACGATGGGCATTACCTGTGCAATTCGATCTTGCATCAGGGCGACATGCTCAATCACACTCCTGTGGGGAGAACTCTCACTTTCCCAAGTTTCCTTGGCAATATCCAACAGCCCTCTTGGGTGTCTCCCATACAGTAACTCAAAGGGGGAGAATCCCGTAGAGGATTGGGGCACCTCCCTAATAGCAAACATCAAATAAGGAAGTAGACAGTCCCAATCCTTTCCATCTCTATCCACCACTTTCTTCAACATTTGTTTTAGGGTTTTGTTGAATCTTTCAACCAGCCCATCGGTTTGGGGGTGATACACAGATGTACGCAATTGCGTCACTTTGAACAATTTACACAGCTCTTTCATAACCCGGGACATAAAGGGTGTACCTTGGTCCGTAAGCAGTTCTTTACAAATACCCACCCGGCTAAAAACAAGAGATAGCTCTTTGGCTATGGTTTTGGCCGAGGTATTTCTGAGAGGGATCGCTTCTGGATAACGGGTGGCATAGTCCATTATAACCAATATGTACTGGTGCCCCCTAGCGGACTTGATTATAGGACCTACCAAATCCATTGCGATTCTCTCAAACGGGACCTCAATGATGGGTAGAGGGACCAGCGGGCTACGGAAATGTGGCATCGGGGCCGACCTCTGACACACAGGGCAGGAGGAACAATAATTTTCTATGTCCTTCATCACCCCAGGCCAATAGAATCTCTGTAATACCCTCTCTCGGGTTTTCTCTGTCCCCAGATGACCTCCAAGAATGTGCCCATGGGCCAACTCCAACACCAACTTCCTGTAAGGTTTGGGCACCACCAGCTGCTCAACGGTTTCTTCTGCCCTTTTTGCCACCCGATACAGTAGGTCCTTCTCTACGCTGAAGTATGGGTAAGTGCAGGTATTATCTGGGTTCACTAACTCGCCATCTATTTCCACTACGTTTTCCCGTGCCTTTATTAGGGCGGGGTCTTTTAACTGTTCTGTGGCAAAATTTTCCCTGTGAACCTCCAGATCAGAAAACTCCACAGACGGTAGGTTTTCGTCTGAGGAGGTGGGCTCCTCTCCAGTTTCTTGAGTCTCTGCTCTTGCTTCTGTAACAGGTCTATGAAGCGGGCCTCAGATTGCTGCTGGGCTTGTTGATGAGCTTGCTGCTGGGCTGCAAGGCTCCTTTGCAAACCTGCATTTGTCTGCTGTTGATTGGCATTTGCTAGAGCCAGCTGTTTCAGTATCTCCTCCATGCTGGCTTAAAAAAAACTGCCACTGGTTCTCCACCAACTGTGAGGGGGTTAACTCGGTAGCGGGTGTGTGTGACCCCCTGGTTGGGCTCCCCACACAAAAACAGGGCCAGCAGACGGAGGTTGTGGTTTTCAAAATCAAAAGGTGCGGTTTATTTCTCTATGTACAGTGACAAAAACACAGCAAAGCCAAAAAGAAACATAAACAAAATAAATCCTGGTCAGTTTGACCTCTGACTAAACATGCAGGTTTCCTAAACTAACAACTGGGATCAGCCTGGTGCTGTCCTAGTCCCTAAGTCCCTGGTTTAGTAAAAGTCCAAACAAATAGCCACACAGGCTTTGCCTCACCGCACAGGGGTTCACTCTCCCTAGACAGTCCACACAGGTCTGGTTCCAGGCATGAGCAAACACCTAATGAATCTGGGAGTTTTTATAGAGGCCTTAAACGAACTGACAGGCTTCAGCTGGTCTCATCAACTCCCTGCCTCACGACGCCCAGCACTCTCCCTAGAGGTATGAGTCATTCATGAGCCCACTAGCCTCAGCTGGGCTTCATCAACTCCCTAGTTGTATAAGTCGGCATAAAGCCTGAATCTGGGAGAAATATATCTACCCCCCTGGATGCAACCAGGTGACTTTACCTTCCTGCTGTCACATAAGATTAATCAGTACCAGAATGACAGGAGAAGAAAAGAAAAAAAAAAAAAAAAAAGTGTGGTGGCGGCTTGGAACAGCTCATGATCCAAACCACAACGTCATCTATTGTCCTCTAATGGACTTGAAAAAGGATATTTATGGGAAGTACAAAAAAATAAAAATAATCTAATAAGGCTTTCTTGTATTACTAATCTCTCCACCTTCCATGTAATGAAGATAAACAAAGCAGACATGAGTGACAAATATGACTCCCTCCATAGGTATAGTGGAGCAGTTAGTGTAGCCACACAGGGACAGATCATATGTTATTTGCAGGATTACCAAAAGGGGGGGAGGGACGACCCCTGAATAATGAAAATTAATACAGTCACCACATCAAGGCACTACGGAGCAGGATATTAAATTTATGGTTTTCCGTTAACATAGATTTTTAGGACTTCTACTACAAATGTATTAGCTTAGCTTAGTTACGTCAGCCATAGGTTAAATTTACTGTGCCTTGAAAAAGTATTCATACCCCTTGCAATTTTCCTGTTTGTCATGTTACAACCAAAAACGTAAATGTATTTTATTGGGATTTTATGTGATAGACCAACACAACACATCATTGTAAAGTAGAATGCTAAAAAAAAAAAAAAAAAAAAAAAAAAAAGGTTTTCACATTTTTTTTTACAAATAAAAGATCTTAAAAGCGTGGTGTGCATTTGTATTCAGCCCCCTTTGCTCTGATACCCCTAACAAAAATCTAGTGGAATCAATTGCCTTCAGAAGTCACCTAATTAGTAAAGAGTCCACCTGTGTGTAATTTAATCTCAGTATAAAATACAGCTGTTCTGTGAAGCCATCTGAGGTTTGTTAGATAACATACAGCATGGATATGCAATTAGCGGACCTCCAGCTGTTGCAAAACTACAAGTCCCATCATGCCTCTGCCTCTGGGTGTCATGCTTGCTGCTGTCAGAGTCTCGCTATGCCTCATGGGACTTCTAGTTTGGCAACAGCTGGAGGTCCGCTAATTGCATATCCCTGACATACAGCATCATAAAAGCTCAAGGAACACACCAGACAGGGTCAGGGATAAAGTTGTGGCGAAGTTTAAAGCAGGGTTAGGTTATAAAAAATGATCCCAAGCTTTGAACATCTCACGGAGCACTGTTCAATCCATCATCCAAAACAAATGTAATGAGTAGGGCACAACTGCAGTGCAAACCTACCAAGACATGGCTGTCCACCTAAACTGAGCAAGGAGAGCATTAATCAGAGAAGCAGCCAAGACGTACATAGTAACTCTGCAGTTACCATGCTGCAGAAACCATGCTGCGCTGCAGAGATCCACAGCTCAGGTGGGAGAATCTGTCAACAGGACAACTATTAGTCATGCACTCCACAAAACTGGCCTTTATGAAAGAATAGCAAGAAGAAAGCCATAATAATTCCCATTTGCGAGAAACCATGTGGGGGACACAGCAAGCATGTGGAAGAAGGTGCTCTGGTCAAATGAGACCAAAATTGAACTTTTTGGCCTAAAAGCAAAATGCACTGTGAAACATGGTAGTGGCAGCATCATGTTGTGGGGATGCTTTTCTTCAGCAGGAACAGGGAAGCTGGTCAGAGTTGATGGGAATATAGATGGAGCCAAATACAGGGCAATCTTAGAAGACAACCTGTTAGAGTTGGCAAAACACTTGAGACTAGGGCAGAGGTTCACCTTCCAGCAGGACAATGACCCTAAACATACAGCCAGAGCTACAATGGAATGTTTTAGAAAGGCCCAGTCAAAGTCCAGACCTAAATCCAATTGAGAATCTGTGGCAAGACTTGAAAATTGCTGTTCAGACACTCTCCATCCAAACTGATAGACTTACCCAAAAAGACTTGTAGCTGTAATTGCAGCCAAAAGGTGGTTCTACAACGTATTGACTCAGGGGGGCTGAATACAAATGCATGTTACATTTTTCATATATTTATTTGTAAAAGATTGTGAAAACCATTTATCATTTTCCTTCCACTTCACAGTTATGTGCCACTTTGTGTTGGGCTATCACATAAATACCCAATAAAATAAGTTTTTGGTTGCAACATGACAAAATGTGGAAAATGTCAAGGGGTATGAATACTTTTACAAGGAGCTGTACGTTTTTACAATTGTCTGTACAATCTCCTTTAGATTTACATTCAACTAGCGCAAGGGCCTGCCTGATTGTATACAATTAAAAGTGTATTTTTTAGGTTTGACCTCATATTATATGGTTTTTGATAAATCTAAAGAAGAATTGTACAAGAAAGTTGTATAATGTATGGCCACCCGGCTTTAAAGCATAAATAAAGCAATTAAAACATTTACAGTTTCACAAAACATCTACTTTTAAGGCATGTTGTGAATGATAACTTTCACAGTTGCTTGTGCTCTCAACCAAACTGTCAAGCCAAAGGGCTGGTGTCATAACTGATCACATGTGCAGCACCACGGCAACTGCAGATCAAACAGAAACCATGATGGGAGAGTTAGGGGGGGATGTCCCTGCAGCCTTCTCTTTTTTGCCAATGTCTAGTCACCTGAAGGTAGATGCTTATAACCCAGTTGTTATGATTAAAGAGCCTGTGTCCTGTATTTTATGTCTAAGAAAACTCATTTTATTTTGTGATAAATTAAAGTGGAAATACATAAACAAGGTTCTGAAATTTTATTTCCAAAATAAATTGTACACTGTACAAACCCATAACTACCAATGGAATAAATACATGAGAAAAAAAAAAAAGTTACAAATATCAGAATGTTAGCCAGTTAAATGTCCAGAACATGGAGGCATTGGTGATCAATCTACAGATGACGGTGAGCTCAAGCATTCATATTTTCCTAAATGTACAGAGGGTGAAAATTACTATTACAGTTACGGTATGCACCAAGAAAAAAGTAAAAGTACTCTTAAAAAAAAAGTTACCTCAAAACGATGCATTAATACAAGCAAGCAGATTCATTGGCTTGTGAAATGAATGGATACAAGAATCCAATTTATCGGTCGCCATATCCCTATGACTGGTTACATACAATAAACCTATTTTCAGTCATTACTGTGGCTTTTATATTACAAAGGATAAAAACTGCATTTTTATTTTTCACTTCATTATGCAGGCTTCCTGTTTTAGGAGTCAGTCGGCATCATTTACTTTCTATTCTTATGCTTTGACAGAGCCTAGAACAATACGATGGTTTTCATAATATGTGGGAATGTGTGACTCTTCCTGCCTCTCCACAATGTATGCACAATTGTATTTCCAGTTGGTGTTTGCGACCATCATCATAACTAGGGGTGCACCGAAATTTCGGCAGCCGAAACAGATGGGCCGAAATTTTTGTTTTAGAAGAAAAAGGTGCCAATAATTGTGCCAAAAACGCATGTGATTTTGCTGTATATATTTCATAGGTCATGTGACTCAAAAACCGCATCAAAAACATAACTGGCGCGTTATTGCTGCGGTTTTAATGCATTTCAACGAGGAGGTGCGTTTTTTTTTTTTAACTGACCAAAAATGCAGCCAGAAAGATTTTTTAACACCACAAAGGATGCGCAACGGACCAGTGTGAAGACCTACATAGAATTTAAAGGGTTGCATTTGTCTTAAGCTTTTCTTGCGCTAAATGTGCAGATAATGGTCGACAATAAATCCATATTCATTTAAATTCATGATTAAATTATGTTAAAAAGTCAAATATAATGCAATTATATATTAAAAAAAAAAAACTGTCATTTTCGGTCAAGCGCATCCTGCATTTTCACTTTCAGTACCAAAATTTCCATTTAGTGCACCTCTAATCATAAATGAGCACCGTCAAATGGGGAGCAGAGGCACAAAACTAGGCTAGTGGAGAAGCATAGGAAGTTAAACCTTCAGACACTGCCTTTTGTAAATTGAACTAGCTACTTTGCTACTTTGAACAAAACAATTAAACCCTTGTGTATCTTCCAGTTTCTACCCCTTTTCATGTTGACCTTTACAGCGCAGATGACAAACTCTGGTTTCCTTAAGACCTGGTAGGCATGCTTGCAAAGTCACTTAGGTACTTGTAATAAAATTCGATAAAAGGCATGTCTGACAATGCAGGAAATGCACATTTCAAGCTCCACATGGGAACACATTGCCTTCTGCAAATGCGGGTTCGTTCATACCCAAACTGCATGGTACCCCACATCACCATGCAGTTTGGTTCAACTCAATTTAAAAAAAATCACACCTCTGTACTTAGTGCATTCAGCAGCTCTTTTGGATTAATGGGCCACGAGGATGTGCAAAACTGCACAAGTGCTCCGGCACAACTTTTATGATGTAAACTCGCCCTGAAAGAGCACTTTTTTACATGCGGGTAATCTACTGCGAAAGCTTTCTATAAACTACCGCTGCTGATAATCGGCAGGGTACGAGTTACTGTTGCATATTCCGCCTTGTAGTTATAAGTTTGGCAATAGTCTCAGGATAATGGAAAATGTGATCATTTGCAACCCACGTAGGCATGGGGCTGCTGCTCTCAAATATTAGTTTCAATTGCTCCCTACACAATCTGTGCAATTTGGACATACCTGAATGGCAGCACATGTAAGATCTGACTATCACCAAAGTTGGCCAAATTGTAAATTGGATTGACCACTTCGGAAAGGGAGACCTAATCTGCAGGTATATTTGCAGTGCACCTGTAGTGGATTTGAATTTTTAAACTACCTCCAAGAGGCTTCAGCTGCTTATTACATCTGGAAGTTCATCATAATGCTAAATTATGACAGATGTTGGAACAATGAAAACTGTCTCACGAAGGCAGCATATGAACGTAAAGATCAAGCCACGTGAACTGCTTTACGCATCCTACTCTATCAGTATCGTCAAAGAATAAAGATTGCAGGACAAATCTCACAAATGGCTCAGTTAACCGAACATTTGGCCTATAATGCGCAAGTCTGCAAATTATTGGTCCTTGTATGGGAATTTTAAAAGTAATTTGTTGTGATTTCACAGTAGATAACTATGTATTCACATAGCGGTGAGTGTTATATATATATCTGGTTCCATTATTTTTACACAAAATAAGGGTTAATCACTGTGTGGAACATGATTAAAGTTAAACCGCTTTCAAGCAATAAAACAAAAACCGAACCAGTTTTCAGTTAAACCAAAAATCAACAACTCCCATGCAATTGTACAGATTTCCAGTCTTTCCTTGTTAGTACATCTATTAAAATTAACACAATGATGGTTTTCTAGCATTCTTCACTTGTTGACATGGACAATGTATAACAATATAGATACATTCTTATCTTAGATAGAATTTTACCACCATATATGTAGCATTCACAATGATGAAACTGCTCTTTTTTTTATATATACACAGAAAAAATGTACATTTACTGTGAGGTCTTGAGGTATATTCCTACAGAGGAAAATTAGTCAACACTATCCTGAAATTCTCCCCTCATATAGGTTCAGATTTATATAAACAGTCCATGCTTAAGCAAGGCTGAAACTGATGGATGTGTAGGACTTCACAGGCGGTTCAGCTTCTACAAACTAGAGAAGAAAGGGTGTATAAAAAGTTCTGTTTATTTTTTTTCCTCCTAAGGGTATAAAAAAAACTGCAGAATGACAGCAAAGCAAAATGTATATGTACAAACATCACTGCAAACCAAACAACTTCCTGTACGAAAGCATATTTCAAACTCTGTATTGAGATTCCATATGTCATCTGTACTTAAAGTGTATTTTCACCATTGCAGCCACATTAAAAAATCCCCACAATATATTCTATGTTCCCATTTACACAGCATACCGAAAAAATATTTAAAAACATACTTCTTACCTTTTTTAGTTTGAAGCAGAATTATACACAGAACTTTGTAGGCAGCTTGTACAAATGTTTACATGTTATGCTGTGTGAATGGGAACAAAAACACATAATGTGGGTGTTATCCCAACTTTGCTGCTGCAGGTCAAAGTGTTACTAAACCCAGGACCCTGCATTCACTATATCTGGTCTCCCACAGTACACAGAACATGGAAATGCAATTGCTGTGTCAGTCCATGGACGTCAGAAAAAAGTATTTTACGGTGAGTACAAAAATCCTATTTTCTCCTATCGTCCATGGACTGACACAGCTCTAATACTGAAACACGTGGGACGTCCCAAAGCAGTATCAGAAAAGGGTGGGAGCAGTTGTAAAAAGGAAAAACCAAACTCCACTCCAAACAAGCAGAACTCCTCAACGGAGGAGTTGCAACTTTAAACAACGGCCTGCAATCCTTGCGGCCGAAGGAAGCATCCGAAGATGCAGCCACATCAACCTTATAGAGCTTAGAAAAAGGTATGAACGGACGACCAGGTCGCCGCCTTGCACATATGTGCAACCGACGCTTGATGTCGGAAAGCCCAGGAAGCACCAATTGCCCTGGTGGAATGCGCCGTAACCGGAAAGGGAGGCACCCGCCCCTTAAGGGCATAGGCCTGTATAACGGTCTGTCTGATCCCCCTAGAAAAGGTGGCAGACGACAACGCTTGGCCCTGTTTCGGACCAGAGACAGACACAAACAGTGAGTCAGACTTCCGAATAGAAACAATAGCAGACAGGTACACCCGTAAGGCTCGTATCCCTAGAAACTCGGTCAGTGGACCAGTAACTCAGCCTCTACGGGTGGCTCCAGGAGACTGGCTCCTGAGAGAGCCACGTCTTCTCCTTCTGCTAGGCAGAAAAAAACTGAGGCTGCAAGCTGCAGGTAGGAGTGTTATGTCTGGAGGGACCGCTCCCCTGGGCAGGGCTGTTCAGCTCTGTTTTTTTCTAGAATGTATGTTTCTAACATATAACATTCTGCCTAGATCTTCTCCTGCGAGCAGGGACATATACCCACGTGTTTCAGTATTAGAGCTGTGCCAGTCCATGGACGATAAGAGAAAATACTTTTTTAAATTAAAAAATAAAACAGCAACGTTAGCCCAAACTTTTCTGTATTGTAAAAAGATAATGTTACGCCGAGTAAATTGATATCCAACATGTCATGCTTTAAAATTGCGCCTGCTCGTGGAATGGCGACAAACTTTGACCCTTAAAAATCTCCATAGGCGACGTTTAAAAATTTCTACAGGTTACCAGTTTTGAGTTAGAGGTCTTGTGCTAGAATTATTGCTCTCGCTCTAACTATTGCAGCGATACCTCACACGTGTGGTTTGAACAGCGTTTTCATATGCAGGTGCAACTTACGTATGCGTTCGCTTCTGTAATAGAAAAAAGCATGACAGGACCTCTTTAATGTGAGATCTGGGTTTTAAAAAGACCTCAGATCTCACATTTATACTTAAAAGCCACATAAAAAATTAAAATAAATTACCCCTTTAAGGCCATTGGGTGGAAGTGACGTGTGACGACTAGGGATGAGCTCAGGCGTGTTCGCATTGAACACGTGCAGAGCCCGCCAAGGAAGTCGGCACTGTCAGAACCGCGCTGCGCTAATCACAGGCAGGGAGACATTTCCCGATCTCTGCAGCCGAGCATCGGGACAATGTCTCCCTGCCTGTAAATAGCGCAGCGCGGTTCCGACTTCCTTGGCGGGCTCTGCATGTGTTCAATGCGAACACGCCTGAGCTCATCCCTAGTGACGGACGACGCATCCATCATCCAATGGTATGGAGCCGAGTGGGGGCCATCTTTCCCTCACTCGACTCTATGTCTCTCAGAGGAAAGGTCCCGATAGTCTCCACCACTACCGACGGCTCCAGGGAGCGGCAGGAGGCCCCTCTCCCGCCCCTGATAAAAGTGATCTTACAGAGATCACTTTTATCTGAAAGCGGATCGCCCACTGTTTAAAAAGGTACCGGGTTATGGCAGCTACCTGCAGCCATAACCCCGGTATTTAACATTAAAACAGCCAACGTATAATGACGGCGGGCAGTCCGGAAGTGGTTAAGCAACTAAAAACTTTTTCTTAGCAGTATATAGCAATCTTTTGACTTCTATCAGTGTCTGGTTAAAGCTTCTGGGAGGAATTTTCATTCTCCTATGAAGCTGCATGACTTCTGATCCTCTTTCTGAACAGTGCTGATTGGCCCTGTGCTGATTACATGCACCCTTCCAAGAAGAAGACGAAAAAAAAACAAAAAAACTTGGTTTGTTCTTTCAGGAGATGGTTTGGGGGCTGTAAAAAAAAAAAGGGGAGAATCATAGAAGACAGGATCAAACTGCTTTTTTTACACAATGCAGAGGATTAATCCCTTAGGTACTAACTAGCATGCTTTACTGCATATACAGCCTGATTTTACGGTTGTGGGTTTAGTAACACTTTAAAGTGGATGTAAACTCACTCTCATCCTTTCTAAACTACTGCCATAGTGCTCATCTATAAGGATATAGATGCCTCCTGCATGTATCCTTATCTGTAAAATGTCTCCCCTCTGTCTGTTATGAGACCTGAAAAACTGCAGATTCCGTGGGTGGATCTGTTGTCTGGAGCTCGGTGGGTGGAGTCGTGATGTCAGTAGACTCCTCGCCCACCTCTACACTCCCCTTGTCAACATGCATTTTTTCCTGTGTAATCCTTCTGCTATGATCACTAACATCCAGTCAAAATCCAGAAAAGTAACCCCATGATTTCAGAGTAGGAGTGGAGGTGGGAATTAAAAAATAATGCCTGTCTAAAGCTAGTGCACGAGATATGTAAATAACCTGTCACTCAAAGCAAGGGGGCGGAACGGACAAAGGTAACTCCGTTTGTCCGTTTTATCTGACTGAACAATAAAAGAGGATTGCTCAGAGCTGGATTAACTCTTTGTGGCAAGACCTGGCACAAATGATAGGAAATCCTATACACTACATTGTGACAGCAAAAAAAATTTATAAAAAATTTCGAGTTTACATCCACTTTAAATACAATTTAAAGGATAAGTGCACTTTAAAATAAAACTGCATTTATTCTTTTTGCCCCCTTCCCCTGACCTAACCCACTCTCCCCCTCCAGAGATGCATACATGCTATAATCTGACAGTGATAGTTTCTCTTTTTGTATTCATCCAGCAGATCAAGTCCTCACTGTTCTGGAGGAACCTGCGTATTTGTGCCCAATAGACTATTGGGCTTCGCAGATGCCAGAGACCATCAGATATGGTTCCTTAGAAGTCTTATTTTGGCTGCAACTCACAGGTGCAGTCGGACTTGCTGTCCTGGATGTAAACACCAAGGTAAGCATGCATCTGTGGCGAGGGGGGTTCAGCTTTTACAAAAAAGTGCATCATTCTATTTTTCAGCATTTGCACTTCACCGGGGCGTCATCATTTTTGGGCTTAAATTATACATTTTATGAGCAAATGTGTAAAAATTTAAAATGTTGTCCAATTAAAAATTTAGTACCTATACATTTTAACTGTAAAAATTCCTGCAAATTAAACTACTACTAGATAACCATTAGTGCTTTTAAAGAGTAGTGCAGCTGGATATAGAATCACATTAGGGCTGTGTACCCAACACGGTGCTTCAAAACCTCACCCAAGTCAAAGCAGATACACACACAGATTACCACAACCCTGACTTCGTATTGGGTGTCCAAAGTTATCACAGATTTGGGAAATGTTGTTGCATAGGCAAACCTTAATAGCCCAGCAGTTTGTACACCTGGGCAGGTACAGTTATCCTCTTCGATACTGAACAGGCAAAAAGACCATAACTCTCAGGAAGGAAAATCTGTGGAGTACCAGATGTATGGGTCAGATGAAAATTGTAGTGTTAGCTTAAAACCGATATGCCGAGAATACCAATTAAATCAAGAAACATGTTCATCTAGTAAAAAAAACAAACAAAAAAAAAAACACTAACAAAAACACACACACACACACACAGGCACACAGCCTAAAATGCACAAAGCACAAGCATATAAGCCTTATACTTCCTTAAGCTGTGCTGTCCTTGTAGGAGTAACTCGCACATCAAACTAGAATGACAAGTTATAAAATCGATCTCTAATTGATTTTTTTTTTAATCAAATCAAAAAAAAAAAAAAAAAAAATTAAAAAATTTAGCAGTTGGCAGACAAAGTAAAATACTGCTTTGACAAAACCCTTGGTCATAAAACTGTTATTTTTAGAGTAATCTACAAGAAATGGATAAACCACTGATTCTGTAGTAAAACATAATGAATGCGTTAGCTGCCTGGAACAGAGGGAAGTTGTTACATGGATTTAAGAACATTATGATGCGTTAGCAGTTAAAGCAAGCTAGCAGATGCAGTCAGACTGTGGAATGCATTGATGCTGATAAATGGTGCATGATAAAAGGCATTCAAATACTCAGATAAAGTCATCAGCTCAGTCCACTTGTGAAAATGGCTTAGAATGATTTTTTAAATTGCTACAAATATTTAACATTTTTATCCACTGTATGTGGAACTTTATATTAAAATAAAAATCCCTAGACCAAAAGGCACAGTAACATAACCAGAATTATGGAAATTCACGTGGAGGCTTAAAACGGAACAGGTACCATCTTTAAATATCTTACATGTTAAATAGCAAAATGGAAAACATATATACAGCAGCAACACAAATGTAAAAATGACTACAGAAAACAGTGCGTAGACCCTCCTGAGTGTTTACAACAACCACTTCAAAAGACTGTCATTGGTATTTTGAGTTGTCACAGAAAGTTTCCCCGTTTCCTCAAGTCCTGGCCTCCTGTCCAGGCATTGTTGGATTTTTGCTTTGTAGGTTGAGAAGATAAAAAGAGTTCTATTCTCATTAAAGAGACAAAGATGTCAGTAAGGCTGTCCTATAGTTGCAGTAACCAATGTACCTTACAGTAAACCGACCCCAAATAATAAAAAGAAAGAAGTTTAGCTTGACAGTCTAGACTGTTTCGGTGTTTTGTGCCGAACTGTCAGATTTTGCCTTTTTGCTTGGAGGGGCACCATCATCAGAATCCTAAATCACAAGGGAAAAAGTTATCACAATTACACAATGGCTGGCATCTAAACGGGTGAAAACAACAAGACATACTACATTACACTAAAAAATGGCGGAGCTAAAGTGGAACTAAATCCAAACTGGATTACAATTTGTTCACCAAAGACCTGTGCATCAAATAATTGCCATGTTTTTCGCCATAAAAATAGGATTTTTATAACAGCTTACCTGTAAAATCCTTTTCTTGGAGTACATCACGGGACACAGAGCGACATAGCCATTACTATGTGGGTTATATAGATTACCTTCAGGTACTGGCACTGGCAACTTCCAAAACAGGAAGTACCCTCCCCTATAGAAGCCCCTCCCATCCGGAGTACCTCAGTTTTGTAGCAAAGCAATAAGTGTCCCCAAAAGAGGGGTGGGAGCTCTGTGTCCCGTGATGTACTCCAAGAAAAGGATTTTACAGGTAAGCTGTTATAAAAAAAGGGATTTTTATAACAGCTTACCTGTAAAATCCTTTTCTTGGAGTACATCACGGGACACAGAGCGACTTAGTCATTACTAATGGGTTATATAGATACCTTCAGGTGCTGGCACTGGCAACTTCCAAAACCGGAAGTACCCTCCCCTATATAAGCCCCTCCCATCCGGGAGCACCTCAGTTTTGTAGCAAAGCAATAAGTGTCCCAAAAAGAGGGGTGGGAGCTCTGTGTCCCGTGATGTACTCCAAGAAAAGGATTTTACAGGTAAGCTGTTATAAAAATCCCTTTTTCTTTTTCGAACATCACGGGACACAGAGCGACTTAGTCATTACTAATGGGACGTCCCAAAGCAATGCCAAATGAGGGGAGGGATACACTATACATAAGCTGGGCGCCATCAGGCATGAGGATCTTTTGCGGCCTGCAACACACTGCGCCCAAAGGCGACATCCTCCTGACTTCTAACGTCTACCTGGTAGAATCTAGTAAACGTGTGTACTGAAGACCATGTAGCGGCCTTACAGACTTGAGCCAGGGAGGCCTGGTGATGCACTGCCCATGAAGTTCCAACTGCTCTTGTGGAGTGCGCCCTAACTTTGAACGGAGGCGGTCTCTTTTTCAAGCCATAGGCTTGTATTATGACCTGTCGAATCCACTTGGCTAAAGTAGATTTTGATGCTGCCTGACCCTTTCTGGGGCCTTCCGGCAGAACAAACAAAGTATCCGTTCTACGAATCTGAGCAGTGGCTTTTAGATAAGCTTTAACTGCTCTTACTACATCCAAAGAATGTAATAACTTTTCCTCTACCGAACTAGGTTTGGGGAAAAAGGAAGGAAGAACCACATCTTGGTTCAAATGAAACCTCGATACCACCTTAGGAAGAAAGGCTGGATGAGGACGTAATACTACTCTGTCCTTATGGACAACCAGATATGGCTCCTTACAGGACAAGGCGGCTAATTCCGATACTCTTTTAGCCGAACAAATGGCTATTAAGAAAATCAATTTCCTGGTGAGAAGAACCAAGGAAATGTGCTGCAATGGTTCAAATGGTTGTTTCTGTAGAACCGACAGAACCAGGTTTAAGTCCCATGGACATATGGGAATACTAACCGGAGGGCTAATACGCATCACTCCTTGTATGAAAGCTTTGACTAGTGAATGCGAAGCCAAGGGCCTTTGAAAAAATATTGACAAGGCCGAAATCTGACCCTTGATAGTACTCAAGGCAAGCTTCCTATCCACAGCCCACTGTAGGAAGTCCAGAATCCTACCTATTACGTACTTACGTGGATGCCATCTCTTGGCCTCACACCACGCGATGTACGCCTTCCAGATCCTATAATAGATCTGCCTGGATACCGGCTTCCTGGCATTGATCATGGTAGATACCACAGGATTAGAGAGACCTCTCTTTTTTAGAATGTGGGCTTCAATAGCCAGGCCGTCAAACCTAGGGCTGGTAAGGAAGGGTGGTATATCGGTCCTTGCGAAAGCAGGTCCGGACGATGTGGGAGGGTCCAAGGACTCCCCACTGACATTTTTACAATCTCCGCGTACCATGCCCTTCGGGGCCACGCTGGAGCCACCAGAATCACCGGTTTCTTTTCTACCCGGATTCTGGGGATTAATCGCGGTAACAATTGTGGCGGTGGGAATGCATATATCAGCTTGAACTGATCCCAAGGGAACACTAGGGCATCCGAGCCGCAAGCTAGGGGATCCCTTGTGCGAGACACAAATCTGTCCACCTTTGCGTTGAATCTGGATGCTAGCAGATCTACATCCGGTGTTCCCCACCACTGGCATATTGCCTGGAAAACCTCGGGGAGAAGAGACCATTCCCCCGGGCATAATTGCTGGCGACTTAAAAAAGTCCGCTCTCCAATTTTCCACTCCTGGGATGAAAACCGCGGATATGGCTGGGACATATCTTTCTGCCCATTCCAGGATGCAATTCGCTCCCCTCTGGGCTGCACGACTCCTGGTGCTACCCTGGTGATTGATATATGCCACTGCTGTGGCATTGTCTGATTGAATTCTGACAGGGGACCCTTGGAGTTTGGATGTCCATGCTACTAGGGCATACCGGGCTGCTCGTATCTCTAAGAGATTGATGGGCAGGGCCTTCTCTGCTTCTGACCACTTGCCCTGGAGAGACCATTGCTCCAGTACTGCCCCCCAGCCTATGAGGCTGGCATCTGTAGTGACCACCTCCCAAGAACCCGGACTGAAAGGTTTCCCTTTTTCCAGATTCTGGGGCACCAACCACCAATGGAGGCTCTTGCGAACGGAAGGGGACAGGGACATTGGTAAGTCTAAAGCCTGAACTTTTTTGTTCCAGGCTGACAGTATGGCCCTCTGCAAGTTCCTTGAATGGAATTGACCGTAGGGCACTGCTTCGAATGAAGCCACCATTTTTCCCAGCAGCCTCATGCACAGGCGTATAGATGGTTTTCTTTTTGTACCCGCTAAGTGGGTCAAATCTTTTAAAGACGACACCTTCTCTGGAGGTAAGAAAATCTTTCTCTGATTTGAATCCAGTCTTAGCCCCAAGTATTCCAGACTTTTGACTGGTTTTAGGGCTGACTTGTCTCGGTTGATAATCCAACCGTGAGATTCCAGATACTTGATTGTCTTGTGAACGACCACTTCTAGTTTTTTTCACTGAGTGGTCTATCAGCAACAAGTCGTCTAGATATGCCATTATCGTTACACCTTGTGTTCTTAGATTGGCCAATAGTGGGGCCAGAATTTTTGTGAACACTCGTGGGGCTGTGGCCAAACCGAAAGGTAAGGCTCTGAACTGAAAATGGCGCCCTTCTACTGCAAAGCGTAGAAATTTCTGGTGGGCCGGAAAGATGGGAATATGCAGATAAGCATCCCTTATGTCGATCGAGGCTAACCATTCCTGCCCTTGTAGTGCGGTGGCCACCGATCGGATCGACTCCATCCGAAAAGTCCTGATATGTAGGAACTTGTTTAGCCCTTTTAGATTTAATATGGGCCTCACGTCCCCAATTGGTTTGGGGACTGTGAAAAGGTTCGAGTAAAACCCGAACCCACTTTCTTCCAAGGGAACCTTCATGATTACACCTTGGAGCAATAGTTGTTCTAGTGCCAGAAGGAGCAATCCTCTCATCTGGGGATCGCTTGGCACGTTTGACCTCATAAAATGGGCAGGAGGAATGTCTTTTAACTCCAGCCTGTATCCCAGACTTACTGCGGAGATCACCCATCTGTCTCTGATGGTGTCCCGCCAGGTCTCTGTGAACAACTGAAGTCTTCCCCCACCCGATTGAGTGGGGGCAACCCTTCATGACTTGGGGGGAGGTTTTGTACCTCTCTTGACCCAGGGTTTCTTGTTACCCTGTGATTGTCCCTGATTTCTGCCTCCTGGATTTGACCGCGGAGGCCGTCGGAACTGTTTCACAGCCGACGTGCCAGGGACTGGAGAAGTAGGCCTCTTAAAAGAAGGACTTCTACCCTTGTTCTTAACCGGCAAGAGTGTACTTTTACCGGCAGAAATTTTCTGGATATACTTGTCCAGATCTTCTCCGAATAAGCGTTCTCCATGAAATGGGAAGCTTCAGCAGACCAGTTTTTGAGCCATAGAAGCCTACGCATATGTACTACAGACAGCGTAAAGCGGGAGGCCTGTTGGATTGTATCCTTTATGGCGTCCACCGCAAAACACCAGGCTCTAGGTAGGTCAGCTAGGGCAAGAGCCTGCTGATCTGGTAAGTCCCTTAAGACTTGTTTCAACTGATCCTTCACTGCTTGGCAGACCCCAATCGCTGCTCAGATTTTAGTAAAGACTCCAATTTTTTATCTATTGGGTCTTTGAACATTGGAACATTATCTACTGGACATGTCAGTGATTTATTCACACAAGAGATGGCTGCGTCCACTGTAGGGACCCTCCATTTTTTCTTATGAACTTATCCTCCATGGGATAGATCACCGGAAATCTCTTGGGAGGAGTAAATATTTTATCAGGATGCTCCCAATCCTGGTAAATAGGCCCTTCCAATAAAGGGTGGATTGGGAAGGAACAAACAGTCTGGGGAGCTTTCAGCGACCCCAGCGAGGAGACAGTAGTGGTTGATGGCTCCGGAAGAGGCATTTTAAATGCTGATCGGACCATGTTAGTCAGAGACTGAACCCATAATCTTTCAGCCTGAGATGCTGAGAAAGGTTCTTCCACTGTTGATTCCTCTATAACCGAATCAACCTCATCCTGATCCCCTTCAGGTAGGTCGATCTCTGTGTGGGGCTGTTCCTCCACTAACAGGCACTCTGAAGGAGGAGACAGAGATCGGACGCGCTTTCCCTGCGACAGGGAAGCAGCGATCAATGCTGTTAATCTCTCTTCCAATCCTCCCAGAGTTGAGGAAAAAACCTCCTCTGTTATATATATATACAGGAGCAGGTGGACTGGGGACAGCCGCAGCACCAGGTACTCCTGCGGGGTTCCTACGGCTACTGACCTCTGAAATTTCAGGGGAGATTGGTGCAGTACAAGCATGCCCAAAATCCTCAGAGCCCGATGGAGACCCCTTTCGCTTCTTGGAAGACTTATTTCCAGAGCGTCTGGACGACATATCCTTTAAGCACAAAGCTGAGGTATTCCCGTCGTCACACACCAATTTTGCTGGTAATAGTCTAACACAGTTGCTGCTATATACCAGCTGGTGTCCACTAAAGTGTCTTTCTATGGGGATGCCTGCATCAACCGCCTCTGTGTGCCACCGTTTTGTTGCTAGCTCTGCTTGCATCCAGCTGACACTTGTACTGTGTCTTTTATCCATGCTGGGACGCCTGCACATGCGCAGAAGCGCCGCGGATCGAGCGTCATCCACCCGCCCCGCCCCTTTCCTTTCATAGGAGGCGCGTGCACGCGCCCGTGCGCCCTTGGCGCCTTTTTTGAAAACAAGCAGGGACTAGGAGCCAGGGCCCTTTTTGCCGGAGGGCCTGTGCGGTGGATGAGCGCAGCAAAAGGGCAGAGGAAGTGGATTCCCACAGAGAAACTTACCAACTGCCTGGATCTTTTGACTTGAAAAAGCCAAAGATCCACATGACAAGAAAAATGGACCACAGCGGCCTCTAGTGGTTTAACACAGGTACCGCGGTCTCCTTTTTTTTTTTTTTTTTTCTTGACTACTATTAAAATTTTACATTTTCCAGTAGTTACAGGCATACACAGATATTAGCGGGAATACCGTTAGGTAACAGACAGAAAGACAAATTAGGCTTGGGGGTCCCCCAATAGAACCAAGTTCCTGGGGGCCCCCACTTACCTGTTCCCCGCCGCAGGACTTTGTTTGGTCCACAGAAGCCCAAACTTCACCTATCACGGCAGGCATTGTAATTAAACCTTCAGGGACCGGGTTCCCAAGGATTCCACTCCCCTGGACCTGTATAGCACTCTGCACAGACAACATCTTGGTCGTGGGTATGACCAGAGCTCTGGATCCCAGGGTCCAGCCCTCCTAAGAGAGGCATTACAGGCAAAACCTTGCTCTTCTGTTGCAAGGCCCGGGTACCGACCGTTTAGCTATGAAGCTTTTTTGGTCGGATCCGGAACAGCTTACTAAGGCCCGTAAAAGAACCTGTACGCAAGCCTAGTGAAAACACATGTTACTCTTTGGCCAACACCTTAGACACTGGCAAAAAACTGAGGTGCTCCCGGATGGGAGGGGCTTAAATAGGGGAGGGTACTTCCGGTTTTGGAAGTTGCCAGTGCCAGCACCTGAAGGTATCTATATAACCCATTAGTAATGACTAAGTCGCTCTGTGTCCCGTGATGTACGAAAAAGAAATCCTATTTTCTTTCTCGTACATCACGGGACACAGAGCGGCATAGTCATTACTATGTGGGATGTCCTAAAGCAATGCCCAATGAGGGGGGGGATACACCATACATAAGCTGAGCGCTATCAGACATGAGGATCTTTTGCGGCCTGCAACACACTGCCCCCAAAGGCGACATCCTCCTGACTTCTAACGTCCACCTGGTAGAACCTAGTAAAACATGTGTATTGAAGACCACGTTGCGGCCTTACAGATTTGAGCCAGGGAGGCCTGGTGATGCACTGCCCATGAAGTTCCAACTGCTCTCGTGGAGTGCGCCCTAACTTTGAACGAAGGCGGTCTCCTTCTCAAGCCACAGGCTTGCATTATGACCTGTCGAATCCACTTGGCTAAAGTAGATTTTGACGCTGCCTGACCCTTTCTGGGGCCTTCCGGCAGAATAAACAAAGTATCCGTTCTGCGAATCTGAGCAGTGGCTTTTAGATAAGCTTTAACTGCTCTTACTACATCCAAAGAATGCAATAACTTTTTCTCTACCGAACTAGGTTTCGGGAAAAAAGAAGGAAGAACCACATCTTGGTTCAAATGAAACCTTGATACCACCTTAGGAAGAAAGGCTGGATGAGGACGTAACACTACTCTGTCCTTATGGATAACCAGATATGGCTCTTTACAGGACATAGCTGCTAATTCCGACACTCTTTTAGCCGAACAAATGGCTACTAGAAAAAACAATTTCCTGGTGAGAAGAACCAAGGAACTATGCTGTAATGGTTCAAATGGTTGTTTCTGTAGAACCGACAGAACCAGGTTTAGATCCCATGGACATATGGGAATATTAACCGGAGGACTAATACGCATCACTCCTTGTCTAAAGGCTTTGACTAGTGAATGCGAAGCCAAGGGCCTTTGAAAAAATATTGACAAGGCCGAAAACTGACCTTTGATAGTACTCAAGGCAAGCTTCCTATCTACAGCCCACTGTAGGAAGTCCAGACTCCTACCTATTACGTACTTATGTGGATGCCATTTCTTGGCCTCACACCACGCGATGTACGCCTTCCAGATTCTATAGTAGATCTGCCTGGATACCGGCTTCCTGGCATTGATCATGGTAGGTACCACAGGATTAGAGAGCCCTCTCTTTTTTAGAATGTGGGCTTCAATAGCCAGGCCGTCAAACCTAGGGCTGGTAAGGAAGGGTGGTATATCGGTCCTTGCGAAAGCAGGTCCGGACGATGTGGGAGGGTCCAAGGACTCCCCACAGACATTTTTACAATCTCCGCGTACCACGCTCTTCGGGGCCACGCTGGAGCCACCAGAATCACTGGTTTCTTTTCTACCCTGATTCTGCGGAGTAATCGAGGTAACCATTGTGGTGGTGGGAATGCATATATCAGCTTGAACTGATCCCAAGGGAACACTAGGGCATCCGAGCCGCAAGCTAGGGGATCCCTTGTCCGAGAGACAAACCTGTCCACCTTTGCGTTGAATCTGGATGCTAGAAGATCTACATCCGGTGTTGCCCACCGCTGACATATTGTCCAGAAAACCTCGGGGTGAAGGGACCATTCCCCTGGGCATAATTGCTGGCGACTTAGAAAGTCCGCCTTCCAATTCTCCACTCCTGGAATGAATATCGCAGATATGGCTGGGACATATCTTTCTGCCCATTTCAGGATGTAATTTACTTCCCTCTGGGCTGCACGACTCCGGGTGCCACCCTGATGATTGATATATGCCACTGCTGTGGCATTGTCTGATTGAATTCTGACAGGGGACCCTTGGAGTTTGGATGTCTATGCTACTAGGGCATACCGGGCTGCTCGTATCTCTAAGAGATTGATGGGCAGGGCCTTTTCTGCATCCGACCATCTGCCCTGGAGAGACCATTGCTCCAGTACTGCTCCCCAGCCTATAAGGCTGGCATCTGTAGTGACCACCTTCCAAGAAATCGGACTGAAGGATTTCCCTTTTTCCAGATTCTGGAGAACCAACCACCAACGGAGGCTCTTACGAACGGAAGGAGACAAGGACATTGTAAGTCTAGGGCCTGAACTTTTTTGTTCCAGGCTGACAGTATGGCCCCTTGCAAATTCCTTGAATGGAATTGACCGTAGGGTACTGCTTCGAATGATGCCACCATTTTTCCCAGCAGCCTCATGCACAGGCGTATGGACGGCTGTCTTTTTTGTACCCACTAAGTGGATCAAATCTTTCAAAGACAACACCTTTCCTCGAGGCAAGAATATTTTTCTCTGGCCTGAATCCAACCTTAGCCCCAAGTATTCCAGACTTTTGACTGGTTTTTAGGGCCGACTTGTCTCGGTTGATAATCCAACCGTGAGATTCCATATACTTGATTGTCTTGTGAACGACCACGTCTAGTTTTTTCACTGAGTGGTCTATCAGCAACAAGTCATCTAGATATGCCATTATCATTACACCTTGTGTTCTTAGATTGGCCAATAAAGGGCCAGAATTTTTGTAAACACTCGTGGTGCTGTGGCCAGACCGAAGGGTAAGGCTCTGAACTGAAAATGGCGCCCTTCTACTGCAAAGCGTAGAAATTTTTGGTGGACTGGAAAGATGGGAATGTGCAAATAAGCATCTTTGATGTCGATCGCGGCTAACCAATCCTCCCCTTGTAGGGCAGTGGCCACCGATCGGACCGACTCCATCGGAAAGTCCTGATATACAGGAATTTGTTTAGCCCTTTTAGAATTAATATGGGCCTCCCGTCCCCGTTTGCTTCGGGACTGTAAAGAGGTTTGAGTAAAACCCGAACCCCCATTCTTCCAGGGGAACCTCCATAATTACTCCTTGGAGCAATAGTTGTTCTAGTGCCAACAGGAGGGACTCTCTCTTCCGGGGATCCCTTGGCACGTTTGACCTCAAAAATGGGAAGGAGGAGAGTCTTTTAACTCCAATCTGTATCCCAAACATACTGCAGAGAGCACCTATCTGTTTTGATCGTGTCCCGCCAGGTCTCTTGCGAACAACTGGAGTCCTCCCCCCACCCGACTGAGTGGGGGCAACTCTTCAATGAATTTAACTTTGGGGGAGGTTTTGTACCTCCCCTGACCCAGGGTTTCTCATTACCCTGCGATTGTCCCTGTTTTTTACCCCCGGGAATTGACCGAGGAGGCCGTCGGAACTGTTACACAGCCCATGCCCCAGGGACTGGAGAAGCAGGCCTCTTAAAGAGGGACCTCCAACTCTGTTTTTAACCAGCAAGAGTGTATTTTTACCGCTGGAAATTTTCTGGATATATTTGTCCAGGTCTTCCCTGAATAAGCGTTCACCATGAAATGGGACGCTAACCAGCCATTCTTTACAGGGAGCTTCAGCAGACCAGTTTTTGAGCCATAGAAGCCTACGCATATGTACTACAGACAGCGTAAGGCGGGAGGCCTGATGGATTGAATCCTTTATGGCGTCAACCGCAAAGCCTAAGGCTCTAGGTAGATCAGCTAGGGCAAGGGCCTGCTGATCTGTCAAGTCCCTCAAGACCTGTTTCAACTGATCCTTCACTGCTTAGCAGACCCCACTGCTGGTTGTGTCACCAAGCTTGCTGTAGAAAGAAGCAGATTTTCATAAGGACTCCAATCTTTTATCTATTGGGTTCTTGAACATTTGGACATTATCCACTAGACATGTCAGTGATTTATACACACAAGAGATGGCTGCGTCCACTGTAGGGACCTTCCATTTTTTGATGAACTTATCCTCCATGGGATAGACCACCGGAAATCTCTTGGGGGGAATAAATATTTTCTCAGGATGTTCCCAATCCTGGTAAATGAGCCCTTTCAGTAAAGGGTGAAGTGGAAAAGAACAGACAGTCTGGGGGCTTCTAGCGACCCCAACGAGGATACAGTAGTGGTTGATGGTTCCGCAAGGTGCATTTTTAAATGCTGATCGGACCATGTTAGTCAGAGACTGAACCCATAATCTTTCAGCTTGAGATGCTGAGAAAAGGTTCCTCCACTGTTGATTCCTCTATAACAGAATCAACCTCATCCTGATCCCCTTCAGGCAGGTCGATCCCTGTATGGGACTGTTGCTCTGCTAACAGGCACTCTGAAGGAGGAGACGGAGATCGGGCGTGCTTTCCCTGACAGGGAGGCAGCGATCAATGTTGACAATCTCTCTCTAATCCTCCCAGAGCTGAGGAAAAAACCTCCTCTATTACATACACAGGAGCAGGTGAACTGAGGACAGCCACAGTACCAAGTACCCCTGCGGGGTCTCTACGGTCACTTACCTCTGAACTTCAGGGGAGACTGGTCAGCAGAAGCATGCCCAAGATCCTCAGAGCCCGATGAGACCCCCTTCGCTTCCTGGAAGATTCAGTTCCGGAGCTTCTGGACGGCATATTCCTAAGCCTAAAGCTGAGGTATTCCAGCCGTAATACACCACTTTTACTGAGAATAGTCTAGCACAATTGCTGCTATATAACAGTTGGTGTCTACTAAAGTGCCTTTCTAGGGGATGCCTGCATCAACCGCCTCTGTGTGCCTTTATACTGTTGCTAGCTCTGTCTGTGCACTTCAATAGCCAGCTATGATTGTGCTTTAAAACACGCTGGACGCCCGCACATGCGCAGTAGCGCCGCGGCGCACACCGAGCGTCATCCACCCGCTCCGCCCCTTTTTCCAGATCGCCTCTATATATAGAGGCGCGCGCACGCGCGCGGGCACGTGCGCCTTTTTTGAAAAAAATAAGGAGCTAGATGGGAGCCAGGGTCCCTGCCGCAGGGCCCGGGGATGGATGAGCGCAGCAACAGGGCAGAGGAGACAGCTTCCCAGCAGAGAACTTACCAACTGCCTGGATTTGATTTTGGAAGAAAAAAATCCACATTACAAGAAAAAGAACCATAGCGGCCTCTAGTGTCTAACACAGGTACCGCGGTCTTACATTTTTTTTTTTTTTTTTCTTGCCTACTATTAAAATGTTTACATTTTCTTAGTAGTAACAGGCATACACAGAATATTAGCGGGAATACCTTAGGTAACAGGCAGAAAGACAAAATAGGCTTGGGGGTCCCCTCAATAGAACCAAGTTCCTGAGGGCCCCCACTTACCTTTTCCTCGCCGCAGGACTCTGTTTGGTCCACAGAAGCCCAAACTTCACCTATCACGGCAGGCATTGTAATTAAACCTTCAGGGACCGGGTTCCCAAGGATTCCACTCCCCTGGACCTGTATAGCACCCTGCATAGAAAACATCTTGGTCGTGGGTATGACCAGAGCTCTGGATCCCAGGGTCCAGCCCTCCTAAGAGAGGCATTACAGGCAAAACCTTGCTCTTCTCTTTGCAAGGCCCGGGTACCAACCGTTTAGCTATGAAGCTTTTTTGGTCGGATCCGGAATAGCTTACTGAGGCCCAAAAGAACCTGTACGCAAGCTCAGTGAAAAACACATGTTACTTCTTGGCCAACACCTTAGACACTGGCAAAAAACTGAGGTGCTCCCGGATGGGAGGGGCTTATATAGGGGAGGGTACTTCCGGTTTTGGAAGTTGCCAGTGCCAGCACCTGAAGGTATCTATATAACCCACATAGTAATGACTATGCCGCTCTGTGTCCCGTGATGTACGAGAAAGAAATATAATTTCATTGGTTTCATCCATTTTTGTAACGCAGTGCTGCTGATCTCCTCTAGCTTCTTTCAGCCACTTCCTGTGTACATTCACTCACTCCAACATCAGCTGTACATCATTGTTCTGAACCAGCTTCTCAACAGTGAGCTATACCTGCACAATGTGTGCTAGCACAGCCGCTTTTAATCTCAGTCAGGGGCAGAAGCGGCAGGGTCACAATTCAGGAGCAAAATTGGGAGATTGTCAACACCCCATAACTGTGCCTGACCAAGGACTTTAATGGCAGAAACAACAGGGATTATGTCAACAAAAGCTGCGGATTTTAAATGACTAATTTTTTTTCTTCAAAGAGCTTACAATAAACATGTTAAAGCTTATACGAGTACCCCTACTGCTAAAACTTGCAGTCTCCCATCCCAAGGAACTCATCCTCCGGCCCCCTCTTCCTGACCCTTTCCCATACCCCCTTCTTTGTTTAAAAATGTCTAGCCACCTTCAAACGGTTCAGTTTGAATAATTTTCTGTTGTACAAAAAGCAGGGAATTCTATGCAGTTTACAGTCAGATTGTGCTATTCATGTTTTATCAACACAGGTGAAACCAGAAAAGTAAAACATGAAAAGGAGTCTAGTGTTTCATCTGCTTACTGAAAGAGCAGCATTTCATATTTACCCAATTTCATTGGCATTTGTATTTCTTATGCTGACCATACACAAAAGATTTACATTAGAAAATTTTTGTTTTAAGAAAATTTATTTGATTTTCTAATCTAAGACCCGGTTCACACAGGGGCGACTCGTCAGGCGACTCAGCCGCCTGACAAGTCGCGTCCTGCTCTGTTCAATGGAACCGTTCTAATAGGAGCGACTCAAGTCGCTCCGACTTAGAAAAAGGTTGCTGTACTACTTTGGGGGCGACTTGCATTGACTTCAATACAGAAGTCATTTTGCAAATCGCCTCTCGAGTCATCTTGAGATCGCCTTGCCGAGTCGCCCCCAAAGTCGTGCCGCCCCAGTGTGAACCGGCTCTTAGTGGAGAAAAATCGACGTTCGTTTTTAACCAAAGTGAAAAAGAATACAATTTTTTTTTCTAGAATGAATGAATTTTGAACAGTGTATATGGTTTTAGATCTGGAAATATATTCAATTCTAAAATCGAATGTTACATATTTGAAAAACATTAGTTCAGTCAGTCATCGAATATACAATTTTTATATGAATATTTTCATTTGAAAATCTACTTGTGTATGGTCAGCATTAGTCTTGACCAGAATAAAGAAGACATACATTCCTTTTAAGAATTTTTCCTTTGAAAGATGCACAGTATAGAGCTGGTCTATCCATTACCTGAGAATTTTTTGTGTTTTCTGTAGAAGCATCTTTATCAACAGAAGACTGTAGCTCAGTTTTCTCTGAATTGACAAGTGAACTTTCCACAGACGACTGTGAATTTTGACCCGAAGTAACTGAAAAAGGCATTGACAGAAACCATTAATACGAGAATACTAAATGCCATCAGTTTTTAAGAACTGTGAAACCAAAAAAAAAAAAAAAAAGGCACATACTGCAGTTATTAATATCAATCAGCAAGCTGGATTTATTTTTTTACTGCTTTATATAATCAAAAAGTGAGTCACTTTATATTCTATTGCATAATTTTTGCTGTCTTACTAAATAAAACATATTACAGAATACATATCAAATGCTCTTTTTTTTTAAAATGCCAAACATGTTATACTCACCTGCTCTGTGCAATAACTTTGCACAGAGCAGCCCTGGATCCTCCTCTTCTCATGTCACTTATCAGTGCTCTGGGCTCCCCCCCCGCTGAGTGCCCCATAGCAAGCACTTGTGCACGCTCACTCCTAAGCCCCCAATGGATGGCATGTCATCCAATGAGAGTGCAGTGCGCATGTGCCCGTGACGTCACTGGCTGCAACTAAAGTAAATATCTCCTAAACTGTGCATGCTTAGGAGATATTTACTGTACCTACAGGTAAGCCTTGTTTTAAGGATTACCTGTAGGTATAACCCAAAAAACGGACATTACTACCATTTTATACGAATGGTGTGCCAACAACTGTCACAAATCAACATTTTTTCCCCATGCAAGTCTCAAAATAAAGCTCTCCTTTTGTGATATTTTAGAATCAGCAGACTGTTGTATATTGTGGTAAATAATGCATTTAAAGCGGAGTTCCGCCGGGAAAAAAATAAATAATTAAAAGTCAGCCGCTACAAATACTGCAGCGGCTGACTTTTAAAAGAAGTATGGGTTTCCAGGTTATTTGAGATTCATACTTACCTTGGTGGATGGAGCATCAGACCAATGCTCCATCTGTCCCCCGCCGTCTGTGCACCGAGAACCGAGCCACCGAACATCGCCGCTGGCTCGGTTCTCACAGATCCCAGAGAGGAAAGAGGCTGACTGTCAGTCAGCCTTATTCCTCTCTGCTTCTCCACGCTCATTGGAGAGCTGAGCAGTGGAGGGGCGGGGAGAGGCTGTCTCAGCGGCTCGCTGAGACTGCCATCAATCAGGGCAGCTGGCGGATCCCGACTTGGGAAGTCGTGATGACGCGCTGCCCCGACTGATAGCAGTGACGTCAGCGGAGAGCGGACTTCAGACCACTCTCCGCTGAAACCGGGTCACAGGAGTGCAAAACGGATTGCACTTCTGTGACCCGGAGGAGAAGCCCAGCCGAAAAAGCTCAGGCTGGACTTCTCCTTTAATATAAGGACACTTACCTGTACAGGGAGCCTGCAATGTTCTCACCCGAAGCTGACCTGTCCCTCGACTCCAGGTGCAGGTACCGACATCCTTACTAAGGGAAACAGGAATTGAAGCCTTGCGGCTTAACAGCCTGTTTCCTACTGTGCATGCATGGGTCGCACTGCGCTATCTGAATGTTCCCTGCTGTCTTCTGGGACCTGTGTGTCTCCTAGAAGACAGCGGGGGGACGGGGGGAGACATTGCATAGTTTGCTGCAGAAAGTGCGACGATCTATGCCCGGAGGTGGGAGCAGATACCTACGACCAAGGCTATTGCCGAGCGCGTCAGAATTATTGTTTTATTGTCACTCTGATGTACCAATAAAAACGACACTTCAAAAATTACAGTCTTGCCGGCTCTTCTTATTGCAGATACCGGTACCTGGATTTTTCTGCTTGATCAGCGCTGTAGGCTACTGATCAGTGTATTTCCATCTCTGGAGGTCTCCCCACTGTCAGGATACAAAGATACATCTATCCACCTCATGTGTGTGGATGATGGGGGGAAAAAATAAATAAAAAAAAATCGGGTCGTCTTTTTCATTCAGGGTGACTGATGCAGAGAAGAGGTACAATTTATGCAATTACCACAATGAAAGAGCTTTAGGACTGCAGATATCTGCGATTGCATCCAGACATTATAGACCTTTTCATACAGTGCATTTTCCATAAATGTGGATTGAACCTCAGTAGGTTGCAAAACAGGTCAGAGGAGAGGGACAGGTGTGGATTGAACCACAGTAGGTTGCAAAACAGGTCAGAGGAGAGAAACAGGTATAGTCGCTGCCACTTGTCAAATTAAGTTTTGTATACAAGATTGAAAGCAGTGTGCAGCTCTTCAATTTTTGCAGGTAGTTTAGATTACTATAGAAGCCATTTCGTTCCACAGTGTCTACAGTTGTGGTTCACACAGTATGAGAAGACATAGCAAAGTTACAATAATTTCCTATGATTAAGGCCCCTTTCACACTGGGGCGTTTTTCATGCGGTTTAGCGCTAATATTAGCGCTATTATACCGCATGAAAAAATCATGCCCTTTAGCCTTCAATGTGAAAGCCTTCGGGCTTTCACACTGAAGCGGTGCGCTAGCAGGACCGCTCCAAAAGTTCTGCTAGCCGCTTCTTTACAGCGGTAAAGGAGCGGTGTGTTCACCGCTCCTTTACCGCGGTCTCCCATTGAAATTAATGGGACAGCGCGGTAATACCGCCCCCAAACCGCGGCAATAGCCGCGGTTTGCGGGCGGTATTAACCCTTTTTCGCCCGCTAGCTGGGGTTAAATTCACCCCCCTAGCGGCCGCATACCGCGGTAAGAACGACGGTATAGCAGCGCTGAAAATCGCGCTGCTATACCGCCACCGCTCCTGCCCGCCCCAGTGTGAAAGGGGCCTAAAGCTCTGCCTAGGAGTGAATATTTTACACACAAATGTTAATATCTCTAGCAATGTATTACAATTTAAAAATGCACAATAATCAGGCTTTCTAACCAAAATCTAGAGGTCAGTAAAAGAGGCAACATATGATTTTACTAAGTATCACCTTCAGAATCTTGGTGCTCACTGGCATTAGAATTAGCCTCCTCAGACTTCAACTCCGTGCTGTCTTCCTGGATCTTAAGGTTGTCTGGGGCAGGGCTGCAATTGCTGCTGTTCTCCTGCTTCACAGGTGATGCATCTGCTATAGAGCTCTGGTTGCTATTATCATCTGAAAAGGTAAGAAACTTTTAAAAATACCTGGTAGAAGGACACAAATTCTGGTCACAGACCTTTATACTGAAAGAGGAGGTTAAGAGGAATCTGACATCTTGTTTCCATCACTAGAATCCTAGAGGTGCTATACCCTGACTATGCTCAGCCCAACTTCCAAATCAGTGTGCACTTAGTTGCGAAGACAATGAGTGGGGCAGGACATAGCTCAGAAGTTGTATCAAGGACTGTCCACAGAACACTACAGTTACAAAGCTGTCATATTTAATTATTCAATGCCATGGGTCTCTATCAAACCCCCCCCCCCCAATTGTCCCTACTCTGCTTCACCATTATAGTCCAGGGCATGCACTAGTTGGTGAGAGGAACCATTTGTTACAGTACAGTTAATATGAACCCATTTAATTCACACCCCCTGACACGCCTCCATTAATAACTGCAGTCAAGTAGAATATGATCATAGCACAATGTAAACTGGTAGCAGTCATTATTAACAGAGGTGCAAAACCCGAGGATCGCAATCTCAAAACAGGTACGTTGCTCCCCAAATTATCATGCTTTCCTGCAAACCACAGCACTGTTAGATTTCAGAACAAAGGCATGTTAAACTTGTGTGTCTTAACAAAAACAGCAGTTTAACCATTTGAGCATTAGTATGCACAATTTTTGGTAAATAATAGCTGGAACACTTATGTAGTAATACAGCTTCTTTGGTAAACGGTACAAGATAAGACAATATATACTGTTAGAAAGATATATACTTAGAAAGATCTATTTTAGAACACTCTTTGCAACTAAAACTCCTGAGAACAGTGAGATAAGCACATCTAATCCCGATGAAATTGAGGCACTCCAGCAGTTGGAATCATTGCTGGAGGAGGGTGCTATATCCTCTGGTGATGAAGACACTGATGGATCAACCAGTTGGAAAAGAGATGCTGGCCTCAAAATTAGATCTACCACCATGCCCCAGTTCAGAAAGAATAAAAGACTCTGAATCTTTCTGGACTTAGTCCAGGAAGATTTAAGTAAAATTAACTGGGACAGAGCTGGAGATAACCTTTCACCGTTAGAACGTAAGGCTATGAAAGATTTGCGTGGAGCTGATGGAGTCATTATTAAATCCAGTGAAAAGGGGGGTAAGGTCGTTCTCCTTTTCCTTCGAAATGTATGAGAAGGAGGTTAAACGACTACTATCAGATCCACTCACTTACAGGAAATTGGACTCAAATCCATTTGGGGACCTCGTCCGGTTGGTCAACGACAAGCTTAGTTGGGCCTTTGAGGCAACATTGTTGTCCAAAAAAAAATTAGAGTATTTGAAGGTGGATGATTTCAACATCCTCACCTTTTACATCATTCCAAAAATCTACAAACAAAAAGGAGAACCCACCAGGAAGACCAATAGTGTCTGCAATTAGAGGACCCCTAGAGAGGGTGGGAAAATACATTGATGGTCCGATTAAAGATCTGGTAAAGACATTACCATCCTATGTTAGAGATACTGGAGATGTCCTTAATCAAATCCAAGACCTGATCATTCCTGAGGGAGCTCTCCTTGTGGGTATAGATGTAGAATCCCTCTATACATCAATCCCACATGAATGGGGTATCTTAGCTGTCCATCATTTCTTGGACCAAAAATGTCCCCAAACGGATATTCAAAACAAGTTAATTCTGGATCTATTAGAACTGGCTCTGAAAAACAACTTTTTTCAGTTTGCCA
Source organism: Rana muscosa (assembly GCA_029206835.1). Classification (NCBI taxonomy): domain Eukaryota; kingdom Metazoa; phylum Chordata; class Amphibia; order Anura; family Ranidae; genus Rana; species Rana muscosa. The sequence goes on along the minus strand of CM055116.1, from coordinate 955,126,417 downwards.
GCCAATTCTTCCAGCAACTCCGAGGAACATCTATGGGGGCCCCTTGGGCCCCTGCCTACGCCTGCCTTGACTTGGGCTGGTGGGAGGACACCGTCTTTGCCTCGCCAATGTACCTCAGCCATGCCCGTGTCTGGCAAAGGTACATCGATGATGTACTGATAGTGTGGACAGGCACACAGCTGAAACTTGCTACCTTCATGGAAGAATCGGGCAACACCACCAGCAACATACATTTGACGTATGTGGTAGATGCTAGCCAAATTCCATTCCTGGACCTCTTGATTGGGATAGAGAAGGGTGGATTGGTCATTAAGACTTTTCGCAAACCTACAGCCGCAAACACCTTTTTGCAGGCTGATAGCCATCACCCCAATTCCCTGAAACATGGTATACCAGTTGGAAAGTTTCTCCGGATTTGGAGAAACTGTTCCACTGAAGTAGATTATCAACGTGAGTCGGAGTCCCTCTACCGTAGGTTCAGAGAACGTGGATATTCCCATCGGACCCTGCGGAGGGCTAAACAAATCACTGGTAAACGTTTAGGAAAGGATCTACTCCATACCAAAGAACGTAATCAAAATGACCCCACTGGGCCAAAAAGATTCATCACCCCCTTTGGTACCCAATTGCAGCAAGTAAGATCTATTCTTACACAACATTGGCACATCCTAACTCGATGCAATGTATTGAAAGATATAGTGGGTGATCGACCTCTGATCACGACCAAGAGAGCCAGAAACTTACGTGATGACCTTACACAAAGTGAGTTTCGACACCCTGTAAATAGAAACTGGCTAACGGATATGCCACGAGTAAAAGGCATGTTTTCATGCGGACACTGACACATGTAAATATGTAGATAAATCCAAAATATTCAGGGACTCTGATTCCAAAGAAACTTTTGAAATTAGATCATCAACTGTGCCACTTCTAGGGTGTTGTACATCTTGGAGTGTCCGTGCCACTTGCTCTATGTAGGCAAAACAAAAACGGCAATTGCGAGTTAGATTTTCAGAACACCTAAAAACTATACGCCTAAAGGAGGACACTCCAATAGCCCAACAGTTTTTACAATGTCACCAAGGCAAAAGCAAAGGACTTACAGTCAAGGGCTTTTATGCTCTAGATTTACCTGAAAGACGAGGAGATTATGATACTATACTTATCCAAAAAGAAAAATCCTGGATATTTAGGCTTCAAACTCTACAGCCTAAGGGGATGAATACAGAATTGAGTCTCAAGATCTTTTTGGAACCTTAGAACTATCTTTATATGGTGTCTCTGATCTTTGCATTGATTATTCCAAGTTCACTTGACCTCCTAACCTTCTGTTCTTCCCTCTTCCGGCCTCCCTTTCTTGTTCTTCTGCTCTTTCGTTTTACCTTTTTACCTGCATCTATTGGGTATCCCCCAAGACTGATGAAACTAGGAGAATTCTCCATCCTCAATGATAGGCAGGTAAAATGACATAAAATAAGATCCTAATATTAATACCTCTATATGTTGATCTCTCCTCGTATGAAGTTTCCTCCTACTTTCTCCTCACTCAAACATTTAATTGTTCCACTTTACTTTTACCTCTAAATGGAGTGACACAATAGGTTATGCTAGTTTTAGATGCTTGTGCCATATATCTTAATGTAAATGTATGTTTGCAGATATAACTAGCCATCAGTACCACAATCCTGCCTATATTAATTGTTTCTTGTAATGCTGGTTGTTACCACTAGATGGTACTAAATAAACCCAAAGCGGTGGATAATGATTGGCTACATGGCCTTATTTAAACTTGGAAATCTTCCCGGAAGTGACAGTACCGTGTCACGAAACACATCGATGTTGCGTTGCTGTGGGCAGTAGATGACAATAACCACTGTGCTTGAAACCCCCCCTTATATGATTTAAGTGACTTTGTACCCTGGAATCAGTAGAATCGCCTCAATTGGAATACATCTCCTTCACAACTCCGATTAAGCCACCATACATCACGCCTATGAACTTTGAACCTGGTGGACGCGGTCACATGATCCAGGACATCTGGGCAGGTAACTTGATCTGCCGGTTAGGATCTCTGAACGTCCCGGCTTCTCCAGTTCCCTTGTGGCGAGCTCCATACACCGGACTGTTCTCAGTGTGTGCTATACACCAGCAACGAGCCTAGGACGGGTAAGTAACTTCTTAGAGACTGCATGAAGTTACCCGTGGCTCCGATGAGCTCCACACACCGGACGGTCCTCAGCGTGTGATACATCTCAGCACGGAGCTTAGGACGGGTAAGCAATCCTTCATAGACTGTATGTAGCTACCCGCGGCTCCCATCTGTAGGCTGGCTAAGGAGTATGGACATGTGATGTGCTTTTTTGCTGACAATACTGCATTATAATTCTGTGAACCTCTATATACTTTGGATTGATTCCTTACAAATCATATGATCTTTCTCCTATGTATAAGGAACAATATCACCATCATTGGAATTGATGGACTGTTCCAATTTGATCTACTTCAACAGTGATATTTTCCATTGCATCTGAAGCCACCCTACACTATCTGAACTGAGCCTGCAGGCTATTCAGGCTTTGAAACAAAATCCAGCTCTTTACTAAAGTTCTGCAAATCTTCCAGTATTCCTAATGTCAATTTTCAGGGTCATTTCTACTATGGTCACTTTTGATGAATAATTTACATCCGGACAATTAGGGTTTATTCTATTGAATTTGGTCCAGTGTTTTTTCTTCATATCCCCACATTTTTTAATACAACGTTGTACTTTTTTACAGCGTTAATTATATTGATTCAGTCATTCTGGAGGAACATTCCCCTCTGGGAGATTATTCTTATATTATCCCATGGGAATTATTTTTGATATTTTTGTATACTCTTCAATAAAGTCCTTAATTAACTGATGATTAATTGTGGTTGATTCACTCCAGGACTATCGTTTGGGATTTTCTTTTGTCCTAAACCACCCCCCCCCCCTTTTATTCTTTAATATATACTGTGCTTCTGTGACACTTTCTTTACTTACCATGCATGTCCATCATGCCTGGAGAGGAGCTGTTTTCCGGGGTGGTCAGTTCGGAGCCACATTTCTCATCCTTTGTTTTCTTCTTGTTTTTGACCTTCTACAAAAAAACAACAAAAAAAATAAATATATTACCTGACCACTGAAATGTTCACACAGAGAAATAACCAGTATCCAAAACATAGACCAAAATGAAAAACCGATAGATCTGTTAGAGGGAAGATGGAAGGAAATCAGACAGGTTAAGATAACACTGGAAAGAGAAAACTGCAGCGTGTCAGTAACAGCTCTGTACCTGTTAGATGGTACACAATCCTGGATCAGCGTAAAGCATTGATTTATGGCTACAGCATATTTAAAATGACTGCTGCTTTATTTTATTTACCAAACTGTTACAACTATACTAATTTATAACTGCAGCCTTGGATATTTTTCTTACTTAAAGGGTTAGTTCGCCTTTACCAAAAAATTGCCTATGCAGATAAAGGGCGTCTGTTAGTAAAAACAAACTGTGCAGCTGTGACTAAAATAGAATAATGCCATTGCTATAGGTGTAGGCCATTTACGTACAAAGCCTGACTGAATGCTTCTAAGACGTTGCTAAGAGCTGCCAAGCTGTTACTGCATACCTCCATCACAGGCGTGAGCTTTCAAACGCTGAGCTCAGAGCTACTGCTGTGAAAAAGTCTATTCTTGCAAAGGTGGAGGAGAGCAGCAATGACTAGGCCACATTTAGCAACGTCCTAGGAGTATTCCAGTCAGGCTTTATGAAGTATGTAAATGAATTACACCTATAGCTGGGCATTGAAGTCTCTTTTTAGCAGTCCTAATGATTGCAATTGCACCAGTCACTACTAGGTGGTATCTAGAAGAAAACCAGCCAACATTTACCAACGCCTGCGTTTGTTTTTAAGCGTGAGTGAGTATGTGTGTGCTAGGAGCCAGAGTACAAGTCTGAGTGTTAGCAGAACAGGTGTATTTTCAGTAGCCTAGTGTCTTGTGATCATGGATCAGAGAGGTGCGTTGCTCTAAATATGTGCAACAAAGGTCTTTGTATGGGTGAATGTCTGAACACAAGGCAACTGTTATGCATCAATCAGTTACGTGTGTGCGTGCAGAGGGGAAATGGTTGATTTACTAAACAAGGTGTTCACCTTGCAAGGGAATTTGCATATTGCAAGGGAACTGAAACTCCTGCAAACTACCAACTTCCATCATCCAATCTTATGCAAGCAAAAATACCCATTTTCCTTGCTTGTGACTGGGTATTCTTTACAAAGTGAATTTTCACAACATTTACTAAGCTATAGAAAATGAATTTGCAAAGTGAATAGCCTGCATGTCCTTTAGTAAATCAACCCCTAATGCATCAAATTACAAGTGTGCATGCAGTAGACACCACAAGCTTGATTCACTAAAGGCGAAGGGGCTGTTTACTTTGAAAGGGATTGCACTATGGGCAATGGCAACCAGGATTTATCTAGATCTCTTAGGGCACTTTCACACTGAGGCGTCGGCAGTAAAGCACCGCTATTTTTAGCGGCGCTTTACAGTCGTTTTTGCAGAGGTTTTCGGCCGCGTGCGGGGCGCTTTTAACCCCCGCTAGCGGCCGAAAACCACCTGCAAAGTGCCGCTGCAGCAGCGCTTTGCCAGCACTGCTCATTTATTTCAATGGGCAGGAGTGGTGGAGTATTTTTGTTTGGGTACAACATCGCACGACCGCCCAATTGTCAGTTAAAGCGACGCAGTGCATTATCACAAAAAACTTCCGGGGCTTAAGTGGTTAAAAACGAGACTTTACAATCACTAAGAAAAAAGCTAGCAAAGATTTTAGGCAAGAGTTTCTCAGCAGAGGTTCAGGAAAGATATCCAACCTCCTCCTTGGCCACTAACAAAAAATTGAAGCAAGACGATTGGAGGCGTGGTTATACAAAAACTGGCTTAACAATTGCTTGGCAGTGTGTCCCAACCTCCTTTCCAACACTTGTATCCCTCAGTGAACAATGAAGGAAAATGGTTTGTACTTCTGGCATTTGCTATACAGTGCTTGGGGACAGTCCAGCATTTCTACACTTTTCACTCTTGGATACAGAGCATGAATGAAGATTAGCTTCCCCTAAATTGCACCGAAAAACACACCAGAAATTTTGAAGCAGTTACGTTTCATATGCATTTTCCTATTGAACAGAAGTGTGCAGTAATCCAAAATCGATCCTTGTTACTAAATACCAGTTTGGATTAGGTATTAAAGTCAATCATTGCTCTTCACAATGAAATTGAAAAAAAACATGTAATTGAAAACCTGGGATACAATTTACATGTTAGGAATATTTAAGAACAGTCATTATCGGCACTCAAATGAATTAATAGTCAATTAAAAGTAGACAGTTCAGTAGGTGTTAGAAAGAGGTTTGGATAGGCATGCTAGTGTGTTAGTAATATTCCCACTCCCTGTGACATTAAAGAACAAACAATAGTAGAAAAGGCAGTATCTGACTTTTCCACAGGGTTTTGGTCGCCTCAGAAGTCCCGAATTCTCATCTGTCACCTTCAACTCAATCTGATGGAAAAGAAATGTAAAAAAATAAATTTGATGTAAACTTAAGCAAAATGAAAGTCAGTTTAACATATTTCTCCATCAACAGCAAATTAACCAACTGAACTGCAAAAAAAAAAAAAAAAAAAGAGAGAAAAAAAGAGGAAGAAGAAAAAACCCCAAAAAATGGCGGGGAAAAAAAATTAATAAAACTTGCGGCTGGCTACATGTATGTTATGGCACTTCTGTGGGCATTATAACACATCTGCTTGCATCCCACATCTGGGCACTTCGATTGCATCAAATCATTGGCAACAGCTGTACCTCATGCAATGCAAGTCCTTGGAGTAAGACAAGTAAAATGAAGGTTTAACACAATAACTGGAAAAGCCTAAGTGACTGGCCAAGACATAATATACTAACTTAATTACAAAAATCAATGATAACTAATAAATGCACAATCTGGGAAAAGTCTATTTTTTACTAGTGCGAGTCAACCAATATAGAAGACAGAAAAGCTTTTGACAAATTACGGTAACTTCCAACAAAATCTTTACATGGTTAAATTAAATACGCATTTTGCAAAGTTATGGACCACAAATGGGATAGAGTGATTAAAAGAGGAACATTATTCCTGCAGCTCCTCTTCTTAGCTGCCATCTTTACCTATCCTTCACTTGCCTGTGCCGCAGGTCTCTGCCATGTCCCAAAGACCTGCAGCATTTGTGTACAGGTGGGAGGATTCCCATCCATGCATGAACACATGTATTCATATGCACGGGAATACATTGCACATTCATAGACACGCTGCAAGTCTCTGCCAGTTGCAGAAAATCAGATTGTGCAGTCATATCTGGATATACACAGAATCACGCAAGCTACCTCAGAATAACACTGCCTCCTGAAATGTGATGTGGGCATCCCAAGTAGTGGTGGGAGGGTACCTATGTCATTCTCCCCTCATCTAGGTGGGAAAGCAAGTGGGGCTAGAATGGTGCCAAGTTAAAAAACAAAAAAGTTCTCCAAACTACATAAAGCTGGCCATACACTGATCAAAATTCCCTGCTGTACTGACCAAACTTCAACGAGCGTGTGGGACCTCCTGCTCGACAAAAGTCAACTGCTTAAGGGGGAGCTTCACTTTTGTTGAGAGAAAAAAAAAAAACATTCCCCTCTGGGCGATCTTGCAACATTGCAAGGATTTTAACAAACTGTTGCAGATTCCTACCTTTTGTTATTCTGAAGAAATCCCTGTTTGTTCCCCTGTGAGTGTAATGGGAGTGGTTTCATTATTATCTGTCCATCAGTAGCTGAAGCCAATCAGCTTCAGCTGCAAATCAGCGTATTCTAACAGAGGTGGGTGCCACTGTCAGAATGCAATCTCCCAGCATGTGTATCCCCTTCACCTACCTTGCAGGCTGAACTAAAAAACAAAAAAAACAAAAACAGTGTATGGCTAGCTTAAAGGGAAGGAGGGAGGAACCTGGGGGTAGGGGTCCTCTTCAACCTTCTAATATAACAATGTATGGCCAGCTTAAGAGGAAGGGGGGCGATACCAGAAGAAAAAAGGTCCATCTTGTCCCCAATCTAGAGTAATGCCGCAAAGAACCATGTTTACATAAACCTATGTTTAGGCTTGGTTCACACATGTCCGATGCGAATTGTATTTCTGTTTTAACTGCGAATAAAAAAAAACAAAAACAAAAAGCATTTGTTCAGCGGTTCAGGTGCGTTTTTTGATGCGGTGCTGATGTGAATTTTCAAGGTTTGCATTTTCAGTGCTGGCCAATACATAGATAAAGGGCGTCAACTCCTGTAGTAGAAGAGCAATCTGTGCTGAAATCCTGAACAGAATCCTGAACACATGCGATTCAAAAGCGTTCCCATAGAACCCAATGAGCCTGGAATTCGCACCTGAACCGTACTACAGTGCTCAGAAAATGCACAGGACTCTTTAAAATTCACACTGTGGATGCATCGCATATCACATGGAGTGCAAAACACATCCAATTTCGCATAAATGTGATCCGAGCCTAAAAGGTAAAAGTTAATTTTTTTTTAAATAAACATGTTATACTTATCTGCTCAGTGTAATGGTTTTGCACAGAGCAACCCCGGCCCTCCTCTTCTCGGGTCTCCTGTCGGCGCTCTGGGCTACTACCCCTTGCTTAGTGTTCCCATAGCAAGCCCTGTCCCCTATTCACTGGCTGTGAATGACAGAACATTGCTGGATAGAGATTGGGCTTGGGTAAGTATTATGCCGCGTACACACGATCGTGATTCACGGCGGTGAAAACACCGCCGTGAATCACGACATGAAAAAAAATGAAAAACGAGGGAACGGCATTTTCCCCCACACACGACTGTTTTTCCCGTCATTTTTTTCTTTGTCGAGAAAAACGACCGTCTGTGGGCTCCGCGGCAGTGTCTCCCTATGGGAAAACTGCCGCGGAAAAAAATGATGGAAAAAACGATGAGAAAATTTAGAACATGTTCTAATTTTTCTCCTCGTTTTTCCTGCCATTTTTCTCAACGAGAAAAACGGCATAAAGCCCACAGACGATCGTTTTTCTCGGCGAAAAAAAAAAATGTCATTTTTCCCCGACAGGAAAAATGATCGTGTGTACGCGGCATAAGGGGAGCTGCATACTGAAGGTAAAAAACCTTTAGCCTTTAGAATCACTTTAAAAGCAGAGATCCACACAAAAATGGAACCTCCACTTTTTGGAACCCTCCCCCCTCCGGTGTCACATTTGGCACCTTTCAGGGGGGAGGGGGGGTGCAGATACCTATATAATGCAGGTATTTGCACCCACTTCCGGGCATAGACCCCCGCGGGAGTTACGCCACTTCCCGCCCCCCCTGCTGTCTTCTGGGAGACACACGAGTCCCAGAAGACAGCAGAGCCCATTCGGATTGCGCAGCGCGACTCGGGCATGCGCAGTAGGGAACCAGGAAGTGAAGCCACAAGGCTTCATTTCCTGATTCCCTTACCGAAGATGGTGGCGGCAGCATCCAAGGACCGAGCAACAGGTCGGCCTCGGGTGCCGACATCGTGGGCACCCTGGACAGGTAAGTGTCCGTATTTTAAAAGTCAGCAGCTGGAGTATTTGTAGCTGCTGACTTTTTAAAAAAAAATAAAAAAAACATTTGGCGGACCTTCGCTTTAAAGCGGAGGTCCACCTAAAAAAAGAATATTAAAAGCCAGAAGCTAGAAATACTGCAGCTGCTGACTTTTATTAAATGGACACTTACCTGTCCAGGGTGCCCGCGATGTCGGCAGCCGAAGCCGAGCAATCGCTCCTCTCTCGGCTGCCCCCATCCGCGGCGTAACTCCCGCGGGAGTCTATGCCCAAATACCTGAGTTATACATGTATCTGCACCCCCCCCCCCAAAAGGTGCCAAATGTGACACCGGAGGGAGGGGGGGGTATACGAAAAGCGGAGGTTCACTTTTTGTGTGGACCTCTGCTTTAAGCCTGGTGTCACTCTCACTACTGTTCTGGATGGGAAGAACTTTTTAATTTTTTGGAGTTTTAAACAACTGCTGGCATCATCAACTCAAAGTCCACCTAGCTAGCAGGACGGTAAAAAAAGTCCTGCTAGCCGCATCTTTGGAGCGGTGTGTTTACCGATCCTCCACTGCTCCTGCCCATTGAAATCAATGGGACAGCGCGGCCATTGCGGGCGGTTTTAACCCTTTCTCGGCCGCTAGCGGGGGTTAAATGCGCCCCGCTAGCGGCAGAAATGCGCCGCAAATACGGCCATAGCGTTGGCGGTAAAAATAGCGTGTTTTACCGCCGACGCTATGGGCGGCTCAGTGTTAAAGGGGTCCAAGTGGTTAAACTTCCCTCATCCATTTCTTTGATCTAAAAGGACGAAGTGTTACAATGTTTCTCCTTCTCTCCATCTAAGCAATGTTGTCATAAACTTGTCAGGCAGCCGGTTTCTTTTGTTTTGCTTTTCTTAAGACTGCTGTCAGCTGTGAGCAGGGAACTCTGCACTGAATTGGGAAAATGCTTTGTTCAGATTGTGGGGGGAGGGGGAATCACGATCTGGATTCTTTAAAGATTAATCGTGCAGCTCTATATAAAACAAATTCAACTTTCTAAAGATTTTTCAGTTAAATCGGGCCATTTTAAGGGGTCAACACACAAGGTCATCATCAACCAACTTGCCAACCTCAGTGACAGCAATCAACAACTGTGTGTTTGTGGGCAATGACACATCTGTGCAAAAGCCTCACTGAAGAGCAACTAAACAAACTGGTTGGATTTTTTGCAGCCATGCACCTTCACCCTCCAAAAAAATAAAAAAACAGGCAATGTCAGTGGCATCTGCACAGTGCCCAATTAGCCATGCTCAGATGATACAAAATCATGAATCATGTGCTGGCTCTTCGGAGGAGTTAAAAATATCAAAATTTGTGTGTGCGTGTGTGTGAGAGATAGATATATATACATATATACACACACACACACACACACACACACACACACATATATACATATATACACACACATACATATATATATATATATATATATATATATATACGTACATACACACACATATACATACCAGTCTGGATGAGTGGGCATTCCTAGACAGGCTGCAATTACATGCAGACCACCCTAGGCAACACCCAACAATGATGCCAAGGCTTCAGGATTGAAAAACCTGAAAACCAATAAATGAAAGGGGTGCACCATGGACAGTTAGGCTGGGTTAGATAATGCTGGATGTCCTACAGGCACAAAATAAAGTGGGCTCTGACTTTCTGCAGTTTCTAATGCACACCACAAGAGACTCAGAGTGTGCAGTGAAATTTGAGTAAGCGATTTTTGTACTGGAGAAAACCTTGTACAACTTTGCATGATTGATTTTGAAGTCTGGAGTTCCAGCTTTAAGTGGTCAGATTACCTATGATGCTGGGCCTATGTAAAACGCTAATTTGGGTTTTAAAACCCCTGAACAAGTAATGCGATCTAGAGAGTGGGGAAAAAAAATATCTGGGAGGTTTATATAACATTTCAGCCCCATATAAAAAGGTGCAATGCTACTTCTAACCACTTGAGGGGGACATTTTTACATACTATGATCACACTGCTCATGCTATTATGCATGGGTTCACTGAAAACCTTGATGAAGCTTTCCAAGATTTAAAATAAATCTTTGAAACACAGCTGTCTAGCTTTCTTTGTAACATTTGTATTCCACCCCTTTTTTTACCAACAGAAATTATAGCTGTACAGCAATTTGCATTATAACCCGTCCGAAATAAATAGGTTTGATTGAAAGGACAAAAATGTTTTGCAGACTACAACCGTTCAGATTATACAAAAAAATAAATAAAAATGTAAAATGCTGCATGTAAGCCTGTTGTTAGTAAAGCAAGAAGCAGACCACTATATGAACATTTGGGAATCATGTTGTGATGCTAGAAAGGTGTGAAATGCGATTGATGGTTTATTACAGAAAAACTCTTAAACTGAGAATATCTTACATCATCCACTTTAGGCTCAGCAACAGGCACCCACTTGTAAATTCTAAGAGAAGTATCTCCGACAGTTACCCATTTCTTTTCCCTGAAAAACAAATAGAAAAACTATATGAAATACATCAAATATATTATAAAGTAAATAAACCACACAATCCACCTTCATATACAGCATTTTAACTTACAGATCCAATTAAACAAAAAGCTAAAATTAATTATTTTCAATAGCCTCAGTTCACACCAACTCGTCAGGTTGGTGTGAGCTTTGTGAAAATAGAACACGTTAACGCCTCATGTACACTACTGCTGGTAAACGGATGTTTAGAAGCAGTTGGGCATTTTTTTCAACTGCCCCTGAACTCTCCTTTGTCATCTTATTAGTACATGTACACAGGGTCGTTTATACTCGTTTCTAGGCAGTTGTGTTGAGAGGCTTTTTCTTGAACCCCAAAAAACGCGTTCAGAAGCTGTGTTTAGAGGCAGTTGAAGCGCCAAACATGGCTAAACGCAGCAACTCGTGTTTAGCAGCGTTTCGTTTACAGACGTTTTTCATTTTAACAAAAAAATTTTTTTATTTTTTTCAGATGCTAGACGCAAAACGCAGCTAAAACACGGCATGTAAACGTGGCTAAACTGCGGTTTTTAGACACTGGTTTCTAGCTGTCAGGTTAAATCGTTCAGGAAAGGTTGAACAATGTCCTGTGTACATGAAGCCTAAGAGTCTAATAACATGAATACGCAGCATGCTGCAACTCCTTAAAAAACCCTGATGGTTTCACCTGCCCTCCCATGAATCTAATTGCGGGGCAGATTACACTCCATTAGATTCTCCTCCAGGCACATGGGCTGGGGAAGTGACACGGGGATCCAGAAGTCACATTTTGCAAGTTGTTTTCAGGTCAGCAAGAAGGAGAGGCTTACTCGGCTCCTTGCCCTCTAACACGGTGGCAACCACAGTAATTAAGTGGCTGCTTGTCACATATACACACTCCCGATGCAACTGCTGGGAGGTGTGTGTAAACCCCTCCCCCCCACCCCAAAATGTACAAACCTGGCAGTAAAGGAGTTAAAGATGAATTCCAGGCATGGTACAATTTTACATATAGAAAGAAAAAATATTACTGCGCTAATGAATTAAATAAAAAATAAAAATAAAAATTTGAAAAAACACGCCCTCTAAATTTGAAGCAAGCTCCAAATGTCAGACAAAACATCAATAAATGTGGAAAAAAAAGGGGAAGGGAGTTGCGCATAAAAGTAAATACATAAAAAATATTGCACCACCAGTGAAAAAGGTGTACATATATAAAGAAAATCACCAATATGAATAAAATGGATTATAAATGAATATCCAAAGTGACATCAAATAAGTCCAATATATTAAAAATGAAAGTCCATATGCAATTCACAGTGAAATCTTGGGAGTAGAGAAGAAGGTGAATCTTGAGAATAAACACCAATAAACACTCGTGTACCACCACCAATAAGATGCGCTTACCGAAGGCAAGCTGAATACAAGCCCAAAGAAACACATAGGAAATCTCCGTCCTCACGATGAATGGATGTTCAGGGATTTGCACACTCAGGAGTCAGGACTCAATGGCCCAGCAATATCCGAGAAATGGAAGGAGAGACCAGCATAGTGTGTACCGTTCATATAAAACATTTATTAAAGTAAAAAGTGGCAACTTACATCCATGCGGTGCATAAACAGCATAAAATTAGAGAGAGGAGCCGGCCGGCATGCAATCTCCCGTTCTCGAGCGATGACGTCAGTACGTCTGCCTCCCGACGTACGTTTCGCTACACAATTTTACATAGTTACATTAGCCCAGCATGTACCAATGTAACTTTGTATATACCATCAATACAAAAGAAAAAGTACAGCGCAAATAGGTCCGATCAAAAAATAAAAAAAAATCCCAAGAGCAAAAACTTCAAGTGAAAATCCCTCCACCTCCAAAGCACTCACTTTGCTACCCTCAAGTAATGGACCCCTAACCTAACCTGTCCTATTAGGAGGGTGAAGTACAACAGGAGCTGGAAATCCCGGTCTCTAAAACGATTCGCCCAAGACAGTATAAATATAAAAAACAAATCTAAGTGCTCTCCGTTTTAAAACAATTCAGCACTTTATTTCAATAAAAAACCTCCTCACATAGAGCTGGTCAATCTAGGCATATAACACAAGACATGGAGTAACAAGTTCCTTCAGGATGGCAGCAGTGATGGGAGCAGCCGAACTCCTGTAATCACAATGCATCAGGCCATCCACTTAGCTCAGGACTCAGCAAGTGGAGATTACTGGAGCAGTGGTGTCAAAGGGTACATAGTTATTGGTACAAGCTGGACCAATGTAACTTTATAAAAAGATACCATGCCAGTGGCATAATCACCTCCAGTGAATTCTCCAAGGGAATATACGAAGAATTATCACAGCCGAGTGCTATTTAGAACAGGTCAGAAGAGATCTCCCCTTTCCTGGGGTTGAGGAAAATTGTAAAGATCTGGTTCAATCTACATTAAAAACATTTTTTTTTTTGAACAGTTGCACAATAATTACATTAAAAATAACAATTGTGACCGGATATTTTGGTGACAGTATTATCCCGTTTTCCCTTGAGTGCCTACAATAAAAGGATGTTCACAGTAGTGAGACACTGGCAACCGTCCTAGTTGTGTAAACAGATGTCTGTGTGAAACAGAACAGGGCTTCAAAATAAGACAGACTAGAGGAGGTCCCGCAGGAGAGGAACACATTATACCACAAAGTATGAGATCTACAAAAGCAGGCTCTCAAAATAAGTCATTTTAAGCTTTTTTTACGTAAAGGACAAAACAATGGATTTGGAATAATTTATTTTTGACACAAGTTCATTTTTCAATTGTCAGTACAAACATTGCATTTCATCATCTTCCACTAGGGCTGGACAAAGCTCACTGAGATCTGGGAGCCAGATGAAAAGTTAGGAGCTAGTAACACATAGCCAGCCGCCATAGATAGCAATTAGTATATCCCCATGTTATTTACAACCACTTTAAAGTCTGTGTGTAAACAGATCAGTAAAACATTTTACACACCTTACTTAGGCATACTGTGACACATACATTACAGATCCATACACTCTAATGCGTAGTGTCTTCAGCATGCACACACAAATGATGTATAGTGCTTCCTGTGTATACACACGTAAATGAGTTAACGTGGTTATAAAGTCAAAACGTTTTTATACCCCAATGCACTCTCTGCATTAAAAGGTAAAAAAAAATAAAATAATAAACTTTCAGAAGTGCCCCCCCCCCCTAAAAACGTAACTGAGCCCAGTCGCGAGCCAGCACCCACCTGCCTGTCTGCAGTTCTTCTCCCCTCGCTCTCGTCACAGGAGATTCGGCAGCAGTGGAAAACATTGGCTTCTGCAGCTGTCAGTCAAATCCTGTGAGCACTGAACTATTCTATGTGCGTCTACAGACGCACACAGCCAGGCTCATGATCGAGCCCACTTATCTGCCACCATAGCAAGCGGTTTGCTTTTGGGGGGGCTAGACAAAAAGGATAAGAAGTGGTGGACCCCAGAGGGGGAGGTTCGGGGGCGATCTGTGAAAAACCATTACACAGAGCAGGGGAGTATATCATAATTTTGAAGCATGATATGTTGGGTATCAATTTACTCAGCATAACATTATCTTTCACAATATTTAAAAAAATAAATGAAAAAAAACCCAAAAAAAACACACACCTTTTGCTGCAATTACAGCTGCAAGTCTTTTTAGGGATGTCTCTACCAGCTTTGCACATCTACAGAGTGACATTTTTGCCCATTCTTCTTTGCAAAATAGCTCAAGCTCTGTCAGATTGGATGGCGAGCGTCTGAACAGCAATTTTCAAGTCTTGCCACAGATTCTTAATTGGATTTAGATCTGGACTTTGACTGGGCCATTCTAACACATGAATACGCTTTGATCCAAACCAGTGGTCTCCAAATTGTGGCCCTTTGCTTGCCTTTATCTGGCCCTTAGAGCACTATTCCATCAACTGACATCAATGATGGCGCACAATTCCTCTACAGACACCATTCTTCCAATTGATACCAGCAATAGGGGCCTTATTCCTCCCAATAAAAATAAGATTTTTTGTACTCACCGTAAAATCCTTTTCTCTGTCGTCCATGAACGGACACAGCCTTCTTAAGTCTTGACAGTTGGGTTATGTTCCTGTTCATAGGAGAGGACTAGGCAGACATGTTAGGCCCCATGCACACGAGACGCAGGTGCAAACTCTGCTGAACACACTTTTTTAAACGCTGAAACCGGCGTTTAAAACGTGTGTTTTGCCGCATTTGCGGCCGCGTTTAGCGGTGTTTTACCACGTTTGCGTTTATAAGCGTTTCATCATAGACCCTCCCTAAGCTCAAAAAACAGTCCATTTAAACCATTTCAGCCAGTTTGTGAGACCAGAGTGAGTAGCAGCAGCTGAGAGAGCAGCAGTGTACTTGTATTTAGCGTATCACTTGCCACAAGTTGTGGATTGTCCACTTGCCACGTCACCTGGCCACAAGTTGTGGATTGTCCACTTGCCACGTCACCTGGCACAAGTTGTGGATTGGCCACTTGCCACGTCACCTGCCACAAGTTGTGGATTGTCCACTTGCCACGTCACCTGGCCATGTTACCTGCCACAAGTTGTGAATTGTCCACTTTCCATGTCACCTGCCACAAGTTGTGGATTGTCCACTGGCCACGTCACATGCCACAAGTTGTGGATTGTCCACTGGCAACGTCATCTGGCCAAGTCACATGCCCACGTCACCTGGCCACAAGTTGTGGATTGTCCACTGGCCACGTCACATGCCACAAGTTGTGGATTGTCCACTGGCCACGTCACCTTTCTTTTCTATTCTCCCATTTTCCTCCTTTCCTTTTCCCTACTTTTCTTCTTTCATGGGGATTACATCAAAATGTCTCTACAATCATGCCTTGTATCTGTTGGATCTGAATCACCAATTTTTCATTATGCTGTTAATATCTTTTTAGATAATACAATGTTGAATATTAAATACATGTATGTTTTATTATGGTTAATGGCCCAATGTAATTCTTATGGGCATATAGGAACAAATATGAAATAATTATTTATGGTAATGTTATTTTCCTTTCTTACCCTTTTTTCCACTAGCTGTCCCAGGTTGTTCCTCCATACACCTGGTCGACTGTGGTCCGCGCGTTGGATTCGCTGGTGTAGTAGTCTGCAGTTTCCCCAGCAGGGGGGAAGCGCAGGGCCCTGTGCTTCCCACAATACTCCATCAGGTGGCAGCAGCCTGTCCGCATATGTGAGTAATCCTGCTGGGTGGCATCTGTGATTGCTTCCGGGTATTGATGTATCGACCGCGCGTACGCGTGACGTCATTACACCACGTGATTACGGCGGAAGCAACGGCAGCGGTCGGAGACTTGCGTCTTTCACAGACGCCAAGGAACTCACCACTGATACGTCGCTACTGCGGCATGGATGACCCCGATGCTAAGGTGAGGCTTATCAGGTGGGGGAGGACCCAGAGCGGCAGGGCTGGCATTCAATTAAACAATCAAATATTCACTATATAACTCTGAGTGCAGAGCAATCACTCAGATGATCCTTTGCATCTCAGTGTGAGCAGACAGACGATCCTCTGGGTAAGCACATCATTATATTCCAAGACTTTTATTACAAACAATTTTTTCTCTAGCAACCATTTCTCCTCAAACAAATCACAAATTGTGATTGTCTTTTTCATCATAGAATCACCAGCATACATTGCATTTGGAACTTCTTATCTGAAGGAGCGCTTCAGTGTAGAATTTATTTCCAATTGGGATTGTTGCACACTCATACTGCAAAGTAATATGTTTATACTCATTAAGTTAGCACTTCATCACTACCAACAACCCTTCACTTATCTTTTGGCAATTCCATTACTGTTTTTTTGTCTTTCTTGTTTCATTCCATGTGGATGCTTTTGGGGGTGGGGAGTTTGTCGATTTGTAGGGGGGGGGGGGTTTGGGGAGGGTAACTATGTGTAAGATATGAGGGGTACAGGGAAGTGGGTTGGGGAATAGTTAACACATAGGTTAGGGAGGCTTTTTGTGTGGGGGGACCAGGGGGGTTTAGTCCTTTTTTCTACACACACACACATCAGCTTAATTTCACATTTACATCACACTCTCTTTACACCATTCTGTACTTATTGTTTCACATTATCACACTCATTATTATTTACATCACCATTTCACTTTCACACCATTCGCCATCTCACATATTGTTTTATCACATTTTTACCTGACACATAAGTGACTACAACTACCACTTGATTGATCTGCATATTAATTAATAAACTCATTAACATACACACATTAATATATATCTGAACAATTTAGGCGGCATACCCAACTGAGAGGATGTATATTTCTGTCTGTCCAACACTTTAATGCTTTATATGTTTTATTATATAAATGACACAATGCTATGCTATGTAAATGCTTTGCCGCAGGTGTCAGCCCCTTCCTGGGCCCCTCCCCCCGTTTGGGGATCCTCATCCCATGTGGTGAACTCTTGCAAACTGCAGTCTTTCCCAGCGATATTCCGGCACGTGGGGAATCCACACAGCCAGGAAGGTATTCTGGGACATCTCCTAGTGGAAATCCTGGTAAAAAATGTCTATTGTCTACACACAATAAATTGGTGATTATGTTATTTATATACCTTTAAATTTTGTACAATTCAGGTGAAAACCTTTGAAGCTTACTTTGTATACCTCTTTATAGCAACACCGAAACCTCTGAAGAAGACCCATGAAAAGGGTTGAAACGCGTTAGGAATTGCTACATGCTTCCATACACAATGTGTCAAGCTCTATGACAATTTTTAGTGTTTGCAATTGTGTTTAATTACATGTTACCAGAGCTCTTATCTTAACTTGTACCACCATCCCTTTTCCTTAATTTTAATAAACAAACCTTTCATACATACATTGTTATCAATTTTTGACTTCAGCTGCCCAAAAACCCCACTGGGGGAACATCCCATTCTGGCCACGTCACCTGCCACAAGTTGTGGATTGTCCACTTCACCTGGCCACAAGTTGTGGATTGTCCACTGGCCACGTCACCTGCCACAAGTTGTGGATTGTCCACTGGCCACGTCACCTGCCACAAGTTGTGGATTGTCCACGTCACCTGCCACAAGTTGTGGATTGTCCACTGGCCACGTCACCTGCCACAAGTTGTGGATTAGAGTGTGAATCCGCGCAATGGACCTAATATGCCAGTAGGAACACACACCAGGGATGTATAAATACGTCCTGTGATGAATAAGCAAGGAGCTGCCTCTACATAATTAATCCACCTGGGTGGAGTAAATGAGTAGACTAAGGCTGGGTTCACACTAGTGCGACACGACATCTGTCCTACTTTGGATCCGACTTTGCCCTGCGACATGAAGCCGACATATGTCCGACTTTCAATGAACGGGGATCCGACTTGGATCCCCGCCAATATCAGGCACGGTGTTTGGTATGAATCTTGAGGGGGAACTCCAGACCAAATTTTAAATAAAAAACCGGCATGGGTTCCCCCTCCAAGAGCATACCAGGCCCTTGGGTCTGGTCTGGATTTGAAGGGGAACCCCTACGCCAAAAAAAACGGCGTGGGGGTCCCCCCAAAATCCAAACCAGACCCTTATCCGAGCACACAACCTGGCAGGCCGCAGGGGAAGAGGGGGGGACGAGAGAGCAGCCCCCCCTCCCTCCTGAACCGTACCAGGCCGCATGCCCTCAACATGGGGGGTTTGGTGCTCTGGGGCAGGGGGGCGACCTGCGGCCCCCGCACCCAAGAGCACCCTGCTCCCATGTTGTTGAGGACAGGGCCTCTTCCAGACAACCCTGGCCGTTGGTTGTCGGGGTCTGCGGGCGGGGGGCTTATCGGAATCCGGGAGCCCCCTCCAGTAAAGGGGCCCCCGGATCCCGCCCCCCCCACCCTATGTGAATGAGTATGGGGTACATCGTACCCCTACCCATTCACCTGGTGGAAAAAAATTGCAATAAAAAAACCACACAGCTTTTTAAAGTATTTTATTACACCGCTCCGGGGGTCTTCTTCCGACTTCGGGGGTCTCCGGTGTCGTCGCCGCGCTCTCCGGTTCTTTCTTCTGCCGGCCCCTCCACTAACTTCTTTAGCTCTTTTGCTAGTGGAGGGGCCGGTCTTCCCGTCGCCATCTTCTTCTCTCTTCTCCTTCTCGATGTTGACGCGTCGCTTCCTCCCGCTGTAATACTGGCTGTCCGCTCCGCTCCGCATTAATATAGGCTTCTCATGACGTCAGTCACATGTTCCCATGACGTCACAGTCACATGCTCCGGGGCCATGTGCCCCGGAACATGTGACTGTGACGTCATGAGAAGCCTATATTAATGCGGAGCGGACAGCCAGTATTACAGCGGGAGGAAGCGACGCGTCAACATCGAGAAGGAGAAGACGGCGACGGGAAGACCGGCCCCTCCACTTTTATTGAAGGGGCTCCCGGATTCCGATAAGCCCCCCGCCCGCAGACCCCGACAACCAACGGCCAGGGTTGTCGGGAAGAGGCCCTGTCCTTATCAACATGGGGCAGGGTGCTTTAGGGTGGGGGGGCCGCAGGTCGCCCCCCCTGCCCCAGAGCACCAAACTCCCCATGTTGAGGGCATGCGGCCTGGTACGGTTCAGGAGGGAGGGGGGCCGCTCTCTCGTCCCCCCCTCTTCCCCTGCGGCCTGCCAGGTTGTGTGCTCGGATAAGGGTCTGGTTTGGATTTTGGGGGGACCCCCACGCCGTTTTTTGCGGCGTAGGGGCGCCCCTTCAAATCCAGACCAGACCTAAGGGCCTGGTATGCTCCTGGAGGGGGAACCCATGCCGGTTTTTTATTTAAAATTTGGCCTGGAGTTCCCCCTCAAGAGCAGCACAGCACAAGTCGCATGCCAAAGTCGGATCATGCAAGACTGCGGTCCGACTTTGATCCGACTTCAATGATAGTCAATGGGCTGAAGTCGGACCAAAGTAGTACAAGGAGCATTCTCAAAGTCGGACCGACATGTGTCGGACCGACATGTGTCGGACCGACATGTGTCGGACCAGTTAAGGCGGCTCCCATAGGGAAACATTCATTTTCACACGTCATGCGACATGATCTCCCAATGTCGGAGCGTTTGTCGCCCCAGTGTGAACCAGGCCTGAAGGGAGGTGTAGAATTGGCGCTAATTACAATTCATGGACTTCCTTGCTCTGGAGTGCAAGTGAATATTTTATATATAAATAGATACATAAATACCCCTATATTATACTAGTGTCACTGGTGCCATAGTGTAACTCCTAAATGCTTCACTAATATATATGAATACGTGATAAATATAGATTGATGTGGATATAAATAATGATGAGCATAAAATAATATATATAAAAAATAATGAAATGAATAAAATATTGTGAACAATTAAAAGGTGATAACAGTGAAAAAATTAAACCAATGTATAAAACCGTGATAGTAATAAATTAATGATGCATGCAAAAATGTCCTGCGACTAGCGATAAAGTGCAAAAAAATGCAGAATTGTGCAAATTGATGTGATTGTCCAATGATTTGATGCTAGATGCCCAGCAACTTTGCTAGGCAAAAAGTCTTGCGACTATACAGAAAAGTGCAAATGCAACCTCATGCGATTTGGTTGAGCGACTATGCAATAAGGTGCAAATGCAACCTCATGCGATTCGATTTAGCAATATGATTGTCCAATGATTTTGTAGTTTTTTTCAGATGCTAGGTGCCTGGTGATGTGACCTTTTTTAATCTTCAAGACTGGTGCCCACAGCAGAACGTGCTCCAATAAAGACTGCACTCACCAGATGTTCACCCCCTATTGGGGTGAAAAACGTTCACAGTATATGCCACTGTGCAGCACTCTGGCGGTGTCTCGTCTCCCTGGTCCTTTTGTGGTAATCCCAGTATTCTCAGAGTAAGAGGGAAAGGAAGGAATCCCAAATAGTGTAGTTCCGTAATAAAAAACACTTTTATTGAACTTATAGCAATATTACGCACATTTAAGCTGTATCAAACAGGCATGTAAGAGACAAATGCTGACAGATCCTGGAAGTGTTTGTGACATTCAGCTTGATGTTTTTTATTACGGAATTACACTATTTGGGATTCCTTCCTTTCCCTTTCCACTTGCCACGTTACCTGCCACAAGTTGTGGATTTTCCACAAAAATGCAATGCAAGCAATTACAGTTTTCTTTTATATTTTTTAATAGTTTTTCATCATTTGCCATAATTTTTGAGATTTCAAATGTTAAAAAATAGGTCACCTTTAAAAACGCTTATAAAAACGCAAAAAGCGGCAAAAAGCCGATACCGCGTTTAGCGTCTGAAACGTGGAAAATGTTTGCGTCTGAACCCATTTTTTTTGCTTCTGGAAAAACGAGGTTAAACGCAACTGCTTGTAAACGCCAAAAAACGAGAGTGTGTGTATGGACACATAGGATAACATTTAATGGGTTCAGGGGCAGTTGAAAAAAGCGTCCAACTGCCTCTAAACGCGTGTTTAACAGCAAATAAAGTAAGGCCCCATGCACATGAGACGCTGTTAACAGAGCTGAACAGCCCCGCCCAGGGGGCGGTCGGTCCCCCCCAGACATAACTCTCCGCCCTGCAGCATGCAGCCTCAGTTCGTAAATAGCAGTACAAAGAGAGAGAGGAGGGGGGGGGGAGGGAGAGAGAGACCGGAAAGGAGGGCGCGCACCTCTTAAGGGCATAGGCCCACACAACGGTCTACCTGATCCACCTATAAAATGGTGTCCGACGAGACCGCCAGGCCTTTTTGTGGACCAGACACCGACAAACAGCGAGCCAGACTTCCGAAACGAAGCCGTAGCATACAGGTACACCCGCAAGGCACGTACCATGTCTAAAGTGTGAAGCACAGACTCTCTGGGATGCAATGACCGAGGACACGAGGATGGAAGTACAATGTCCTCATTCGGGTGGAAAGCCGAAACCACCTTTGGAAGAAACGAAGGTCGTGGGCGTAGTACCGCTTTATCCTTATGGAGGATCAAATATGGGGACTTGCAAGGCAAGGCCGCCAATTCAGAAACCCTTCTGACAGAAGTAATGGCCACTAAAGAAGAACCGAGAGCACCAGGTTCAAATCCCAAGGAGGGAGAGGTGGCCTAATTGGGGAAAGCCCCAGTCGAACCTCCTGTACAAAAAAGGTACCCACCAGGGAATGGGACGCCAAAGGCCATTGAAAGAAAACAGCCAGGGCGGAAACTGACCCTTAGTGGTGCTTAAAACAAGCTTTTGACCCACTCCATGCTGCAAAAAACAGCAGGACCCCAGAATCGAAAACGTCAGTGGACGGCACTCCATCTCTGCGCACAAGGAGATGTAGGCCTTCCAAGTGCGATGGTAGATCTTCCAGGAGGAAGAGTTTTGTGCCCTCAGCCTGGTCGAGATGACCGAATCTGAAAGACCTCGGTCCCTCAGTACCTGGCTGTTAATAGCCATGCCATAGGGCCAGCGGCTGTAAGGTAGGATGAAGTATGGGACCTTGAGACAGAAGGTCCTCCCACATTGGCAGCCGATAGTGTGTTCGCCACCAGGTGTACGAAGTCGGCGTTCCAAGGACGCCGGGGTCAATCTAGAACGATTAGCATCACCGGGATCCCCTCGATCTGCACATTGAGGAGCAGACGAGGAAGCAACATCAGTGGGGGATAGGCATAAATTAGCCGATACTGACCCCATTGGGCCACCAACGTGTCCGACGCATCTGCCCAGGGATCTCTGGACCTGGCTACGAATCTCGTCATCATGCGATTGAGTCGAGAAGCCAGGAGGTCCACGACCGACGTCCACCTCCGGCAAAAGGAGTAGACACCCCTCCGGATGGAATGAGCATTCCCCTTGGTTCAGCAACTGGCGACTCAAATAGTTCACCAGTTACAGTTCTACACCATCTACCGCAGGATGTCCAGATGGTTGACATAAGCCACAGCCATGGCATTGTCAGACTGGATCCTGATCAGGCTCCCTTGTAGTCTCCACGACTACGAAGAGAGACATATCCTAATCGCCCGAAGTTCCAGAACATCGACCGGTAGACGGGATTCGTCCAGAGTTCAGCGACCTGGACCGACTGGACCCCCCAGACTCCCCCCCCCCCCCCAGCCTGTGAGGCTGGATCGTAATCACAGTTCAATAGAAAAGAAGGAAAAAACTTCCGGGACAGAAATGCCAGGAATGTCAGCCACCAGGTCAGAGAGGCCCTGACTAGGCGATTCACCTCAATCTGATGATCCAGAGACCATGGGGATGTGTTCCAATAGAACATAATCCCCCCTCCAAATGTGGACCTGGACAAACGGTACTGCCTCGAAGGAGGCCATCATGAGATCCATCTCACTGCAGCCTTCCGCAACCTCTCTGGAGGGAGAAAACTCTTGCCTCTGATGAGCCCAGAGCCAGCCCCAGGTATTCTAGGCACCGAGTCTGAACTAGTACCGACAACTGGAGGCACAGCATCCACCCAAAGTCTTGGAGAGTCTGACTGACTATAGACACGTCTTCCTCCAATTCGAACCTAGAAACAGGTTATAAAAGAAGACCATGCAAAGAACCAACGATGACGATGCCGCGCTGACTCAGCAAGGCTAGAATCGGGGCGAGCACTAGGTCAAAAGGGAGAGTCGTAAATTAGTAGGGGTTCCCCTTGACTGCTAAACGCAGGAACCTCTGGTGCCTGTCGCATATGGGGACTCGGCACGCGTCCCTGAAGTCCAGGGACATCAGAAGGTCCCCTGGATGGAACGAACCGACTCCATCCTGAATTTCCGAATCCCCAAGTCTTGAACTGCCCCATCAGGGCAGTCCGACGAGACGGTAGGGCAAAGAAACCATTCGGTGAACAACAAAGAAAACATCGATCTTGTATGAAGAGACCACTTCGCAAACTCCGTGGCCGGAACAAAAGGCTGCCCAAAGGCAATAAGGGCCTTGTGGCCTAAGATTGTACGACTCCGTCCTCTTCTGAGACCATGAATAGATTCGAGTAGAATCCCTGAAACCTGTCCTAAAGCGGAGCTCCACCCTAAAGTGGAACTTCTGCTCATCGGATTCCTCCCCCCCTCCGGTGCCACAATTGGCACCTTTCGCGGGGGGGAGGGGGGACAGGATACCTGTCAAAGATCCTCCTCCTCCTCCAGAGAGGAGCGGGGCCTCGCGCATGCGCAGTAGGTTCCCTTACCCGCAATGGCGACGGAAGCATCGACAGCTGATGTGAAACATCAGCTGCGGTGCCGACATCGAGGGACACCAGGACAGGTAAGTCTCCATTTATTAAAAGCCAGCAGCTGCAGTATATGTAGCTGCTGGCTTTTAATTATTATTTTTTTGCCGGGGTTGCCTGGAACACCACTTTAAGGCTGTATGGGTATAACAACCCTCAAAAACACTGCAATATATTGGGGGAAGGAAGGTCCCGGCTTACGGGGCGCCCCTGCTCTTAGCCTTTGAAAGGCAAATCTGTCAGAGCTTGCATAGAAACTCGGTCAGCGGACCAGTATATCAGGCCGCTCAGGTGGCGCACCTGCTGGTCGGCCAGTGTCACAACTTTTAGAGGAAGCTGAAGCTCCTCCACTGTCTGGTACAAAAGTTATGCCCATTCAGTGAGTGTCAGAGACACCAGAGACGCAGCCACGACGAGATTCTTGGACAAGAAAATTGTCCCGGCCGAGTGTACACACGCTCCATTCAAAGAACCCGCGGTTCTTTGAATGGAGCGTACGCGGTGACGTCATCGACTACGACGAGCATGCGCTCGTCACATTCAATGCCGTCGCCGCCATCTTGGTATACCCTATCTATGCCTAGGAAGCTACCGCGCATGCGTCGAATTCATTTAGAACATGCGCGGGCTTCCGGGAGGACAGGTAAGTGTACACACACTCACTTTTCTCGTCGAGAAACATGCCAACGAGAATCTCGACGAGAAAATAGAGAGCAGGATCTCTATTTTCTCGTCGAGATTCTTGTCGCTTTTCTTGACGAGAAACCATACACACGAACAAATTTCTCGGCAAAAAATCTCTGCCAGCAAGTTTCTTGCTGGTTTTTACAGAGAAACTCGTTCGTGTGTACGAGGCTTCAGAGTATTCCCCAGGATATGGCGGGAAACCACAGGTGCAGCGGCTCAGCTGTTGCCTCTCAGATACTGACACGGACTCCATGTTACACAGAAAGCTCTCAGGGACTAGACAGACAAACTAAATTAATAAAGTCCCCCCACCATGCTGCACCAACCGGGGGGGGGGGGGGGGGGGCGCTGGGGTCACCCAGGGGACTCACCCGCCCAGAATGAGACCGCTCAGGTGTATCACTGTATTATCCATGCTGCTCTAGAAGCAGTGTGTGAGGAAACAGTGAGGAAGCTGTGAGAAGAATCGTGCTGCGCCATCCAGGAGCCAGCACTAGAGGCCAAGCCTCCACCAAAGATGGCCGCCTCAGGGAGAAGGAAAGGGCGCGACCACAGGAAAATGGCCACCCGCAATAACAACTGCGCCATAGCGCGGCCACGGCAAGATGGCTGCCAATGGGCAAACCAATGCAATAGAAAACTCACTCTGAAAATGGCGCCCGAGCACCGCGCTGCTGACGAGAAGGCCCAGCATGGCTACCCCGGAGCAGAGTATCCGCCAACAGAGAAACGGGCCCCGACACCCCCGGACCCCACCAGGACCTGGAGTCCCCACAGGTACGCCCTGGTCGCAGCCAGCCCCATTAGGACAGAGGGAGTAAAGGTGACAGAGAGCAGGGAAAGGGAGGACAGGAGAACCGCCTATTCCCAGGAACACCCAGCTGTTCCCACCTGCCGAGGAAGGGGGAACTGTACTTACCTGTCCTAACGAGGACCCGCTGGTGCGTTCCTGATAGACATACAACCGAGAAGTACGGAGTAGCTGTCGGCCCGGTCCACTGTGACAGCAAGCCGCCCGGTCATATGTGAACCCTGGAGCATAGCTTACCTGCCACCCCTGGAGCCATGGGGTATGGGGTATGTCGTGGCTGACCCCGCACGTAGCCAAGGTCTGCTCACGCTCAAGGGGCTGGCACGCTTGCTGGCCGGACTGGGGGGACTACAAGGATCTATATATCCTGACTGTCATGCCCAGCCGGCAGTTGATAGAAGATTCTTCAAAAAAATAAAATAATAAAAAGTAAAAACATTTCTTTAAGACTCTGGGCCCAAAAGGGAGCCAGGTCCTTCGCTACTAGGCAGAAAAAAAAACTGAGGCTGCTGACTGCAGGGTGAAGGGTTATGTCTGGAGGGACCGCTCCCTGGGCAGGGCTGTTCAACTCTGTTAAAGTAACATGTATTGAAATATCTAACACAGGGCTTGACGAATTTGCTTGGAATCTAGGAGCCAGCTAAAAAAGTTAGGAGCCAGGTTGTTTTTTTTTAACGACCAATGCGTGCAGAAGCGAACGCATACGTGAGTAACGCCAGTAATGTAAAAGCAGTGTTTAAAACCACACGTGAGGTATCGCTGTAATTGGTAGAGCGAGAGCAATAATTCTAGCCCTAGACATCCTCTGTAACTCAAAACATGCAACCTGTAGAATTTTTTAAATGTCGCCTATGGAGATTTTAAAGGGTAAAAGTTTGTCGCCATTCCACGAGCGGACGCAATTTTGAAGCGTGACATGTTGGGTATCAAATTTACTCAGCGTAACATTTTCTTTCACAATATAAAAAAAAATTGGGCTAACTTTACTGTTGTCTTATTTTTTAATTTAAAAAAGTGTATTTTTTTCCTCAAAAAAAAGTGCGCTTGTAAGACCGCTGCGCAAATACGGTGTGACAGAAAGTATTGCAACGACCGCCATTTTATTCTCTAGGGTGTTAGAATAAAAAATATATATAATGTTTGGGGGTTAACTTCTAAGTAAAGGGAAGGAGATGGGCGGGCAGTGAAACAGGCAAGCATTGCTGGTTGACTTGTCATACCAACGGCCACCACAAGATGGCGCCAGATTACAGAATGAAGCCTAGGCCTGCAGAAGGCCACAAAGCCGCGGCCTAAATTAACAGCCGGCGCGGCCCGACGAGATCACGCGATCGCGGAGGGGGGGCGCACGGAGATACAGGTAACCTCAGCTGTGCTGCCCCAGGTCGCTAATTCTAGTCGCATTTGCGACCTGGCGCCCGGGGATTGACGAGCCCTGATCTAACAAGTCTGCCTAGTCCTCTCCTATGAACAGGAACATAACCCAACTGTCAAGACTTAAGAAGGCTGTGTCCGTCCATGGATGAAAAGAGAAACCACGTTTACTGTTTCCCCTACATGGCTTCTCGCAAACAGGACTTCTTATGGCTTTCTTTCAACAATGGCTTTCTTCTTGCCACTCTTCCATAAAGGCCAGATTTGTGGAATGGTCGATTAATAGTTGTTCTGTGGACAGATTCTCCCACCTGAGCTGTGGATCTCTGCAGCTCCTCCAGAGTTACAGGTACCATGAGCCTCTTGGCTGCTTCTCCGCTTAATGCTTTTCCTTGCCCCGCCTGTCAGTTTAGGCGTGGACGGCCATGTCTTGGTTTGCAGTTGTGTCACTCTTTCCATTTTCGGATGATCGATTGAACAGTGCTCCGTGAGATGTTCAAAGCTTGGGATATTTTTTTAACCTAAGCCTGCTTTAAAACTTCTCCACAACTTTACCCCTGAGCTGTCTGGTGTTTTTCCTTGGCCTTCATGATGCGGTTTGTTCACTAAAGTTCTCTAACAAATCTCTGAGGGGTTCACAGAACAGCTGTATTTATACTGAGATTAAATTACACACAGGTGCACTCAATTTACCAATTAGGTGACTTCTGAAGGCAATTGGTTCCAATAGATTTTAGTAGGAGTTATCAGAGTAAAGGGGGCTGAATACAAATGCACGCCACACTTTTCACATATTTGTAAAAAATTTGGAAAACCATTTATCATTTTCCTTTCACTTCACAATTCTGTGCCACTGTGTTGGTCTATCACATAAAATCCCCAATAAAACGCATTTACGTTTTTGTTGCAACATGCCAAAATGTGGAAAATTTTTAAGGGGTACGAATACTTTTCAGGGCACTGTACCTTTGGTTTCAGATATACTAACTTTTAATACAAGCTGCTCTAGCAATCATATTACACTGAGATTATCATTGGGGCCCACTGACACCAGTTTGCTACAGGTTAAAATAGAAGTATGGCCAAAGCTTTTTTTGCCATGCTTCTCTTCTGGGTCACAGGAGTGTACTTTTGCTCTCCTGCGACTCCCTGTCAGCAGACATCACAGAACTGCTGCACACTCTGACCATACTCCCATCCCCTCCCGCAGAGTGGAAAGCAGTGACTGAAGTAGCTCTCGGATCTGAGCAGACTGAGAACTGTGCGATCAGCGGTCATTTGATTGCTCAGTTCTCAGGCTCAGAGCCAGCGGGGGGGGGGGGGACAGCTGTATCAAACTGATGCTGCAGCATGCAGGCGAGTAGCTCAGTTTGTTTTTAAACCTCAAACTTCACTGTTAAACGCATGTTTCGTTAAAATAAATTGATACTTATGGAAGGAGTTTAACCACTTCCCGCCCAGTCAATAGCGAATTGACGTCCGGGAAGTGGTTGCAATATCGATACTGGACGTCATATGACGTCCTGCAGGATAATGCCTTGCGCGCGCCCGCGGGGGCGCGGTGATCGGGGACGGCATGTGTCCCTCGGACACAGCGCTTCCCCGATCACGGTAAACAGCCAATTTCATTGGCTGTTTACCATGTGATCGGCTGTGTCAAAGTCACAGCCGATCACCTGTCAAAACAAACTCGGCGGCGCGCTCCGTGCGCGCCGCCACAGGCTTGCAGAGCGGGGATCGGGGAAGGCGAGTGTCCCTTGGACACAGCGCGTCCCCCATCAGAGTAAACAGCCAATGAATTGGCTGTTTACCACGTGACCGGCTGTGTCCAATCACAGCCGGTCACAAATGTAAACAAACTCCACAGGAGTTACTACCTGATCCCTGCTCTCTCCTCACACACCGATCTGTGAGGAGAGAGAAGAGATCAGTAAGTTAGCTCAGTGTAGTTTGTCTACATAAGTTTACAGTGCACAACACGCCCCCCCCCCCCTTCATAAAGAGGACCTGTCACACAGCCCAGCACATCAATCAGCCCATCTGTCAATCATTACCCCACCTGTCAATCAATCACCCCATCTGTCAATCAATCAATCAGCCCATCTGTCAATCATCTGTCACAGGCCCACCTCCATCGGTACCGCCATTGGCAGCGCCACACAGGCTACCAGTACCGCCATCGGTACCAGTACCACCACCAGTACCGCCACCAGGCCCAGCATCTATACTGCCCCACAGGCCCGCTACCAGTATCACCACTAGTGCCGCCATCGGTACCACCACCAGTACCACCACCCGTAGTGCCACCACCACCTGTACCACCATCGGTACCATCACCACCCGTACCGCCATCGGTACCACCTGTACCGTCATCGGTACCACCACCACCCGTACCGCCACCCGTACCGCCATCGGTACCACCACCACCTGTACCGCCATTGGTACCACCACCACCCGTACCGCCATCGGTACCACCACACAGGCCCACCACTAATACCTCCATCGGTACTACCACACAGACCGCCACCACTACCACCAGCAGTACCATTACACAGGCCCACCAATAAGCACTGCCATAATGTCCCAAAGGGTTTACACACCTGAGGAGGCATATGCCATTCTTGCCATGTCGGATGATGAGAGCAGCGGGGAGCTCCCATTATCCGATTCTGGTTCGGAATACGAGCCAGTGGAGGATAGTGGCTCAGAGTCCGAGTCCCCGGAGGAAACCGTCCCTCCCAAAAGAATGCGATCGGCACCAAGATCAGCACCAAGATCAGGAGAACTGCCCACCACCAGCAGCGCCATACCCCAGGAAGAGGAGCCCAGTACAAGCAATGGAAATGCACGCCCAACCCGAAGAATCCAGCCCCAATCCTACCTTCCCGATGCCCTGGCAAACCCCTTATGGTTGCCTGCCAACTCAGGATCCGCTATCATCCCCCCTTTCACCGCACAGCCAGGTGTGCAGCCCGAAACTACAAATTTTTCTAAATTTGATTATTTTTGTTTATTTTTCCCACAAGATTTGCTGCAGAATATAGTGGATCAAACAAATCTGTATGCATCCCAATTTATTGCTCCCAATCCCGATTCTTCCTACGCCCGCATGTTCCAGTGGCGGCGTCTAACATTGGAGGAATTTAAATTATTTTTGGGCCTTATGTTCAATATGGGGGCTTACAAAAAAGAACAAAGTCCATTCATATTGGTCCAAACGCCCCATCCAACACATGCCCATATATTCCGCTGTCATGTCCAGGAAAAGATACGACATGATTATGCGCTTTCTCCACTTCAATGACAATTCACAGTGCCCTCCCCGAGATCATCCCAACTACGACAAATTGTACAAGATACGCCCCCTAATCAATGCCTTTTCCCAGCGATTTGAAGAAGTTTTCATCCCAGACCAAAAAATTTGTGTGGACGAGTCCCTCGTACATTTCACCGGCCGACTGCAGTTCAAGCAGTACATACCAAGCAAGAGAGCCAGGTATGGGTTAAAATTAAATAAAATTATGTGATCGAGCCACTGGATACGTCTGCAAATTCAGGATCTACGAAGGCAAAGACTCCCAGCTCCAGCCCCGTGATTGCCCCACATATATTGGAACCAGTGGGAAAATTGTCTGGGAGTTGGCATACCCCCTGTTCAGAAAAGGTTACCATTTATTATGTTGATAATTATTATACCAGCCTGCCCCTTTTTCGCCACCTTTACAGTAAACAAACCCCGGCCTGCGGTACCTTCAAAAAAAACCGGAAGGGATTCCCACAAAATTTATTGACAAAAAAATTGCGACCTGGAGAATCGGCATCCATGAGGAACGAGGAGGTGTTGGCCATGAAGTGGAGGGACAAGAAAGATGTCCACATCCTCTCTACGATCCACAATGACACCATGGTGGAGATCCCAAGAAGACGCGGCTCCATTGTAAAGCCTGAATGTGTCCACGACTACAATTTGTACATAGGGGGGGGGGGGGGGTGGAATTTAAACGACCAGATGCTACAGCCCTACTTATCAACCAGAAAGTCACATTATTGGCACAAAAAAGTTGCGTTTCACATGGCCCTTTTTAATTCGTTTGTCTGCTACCAAAAAGCAACTCAAAATCACCGACTCCACTACCTCCAATATATCGAAGATATCATCGATAGGATAGGATAGGACACCTCTGCCTGCTACCTGGACCTGTGCTTTGGCTGTGCTCTGGCTGTGCTGACAGTATCTCTGCCTGTGCGAACTATGGACAGTATTCCTGCCTGCTGCCTGGATGATTGCTTTTGCTGTCGCTGACCTCATCCCTGCCTGCTGCCTGGACCGATGCTCTCCTCTGTGGACCACTGCACTTCTAAAACCACAGGTAATCTTTTGTTATTTGGTATGTACCTGCTATGTGTTAGATATATGAAGGGCCTTCAAAAATGTGATCGGTAGTCAGAAAATGATATGTGCAATTAATGCTGCTAGAATGCCTGGAGGTGCTACTTGGATGTTGGGCCTCTGTATGTGGCCAGGCTGTGTAAAAGTCTCAAACATGTGGTATTGCCATACTCAGGAGGAGTAGCAGAATGCATTTTGGGGTGTAATTTTTGCTATGTACATATTATGTGTTAGAAATATCTTATAAATTGACAACTTTGTGTAAAAAAAATGCATTTTAATTTTTTCTCCACATTTTCCAAAACCTTCTGGAAAAAAATGAACCGTTCAAAAGACTCATAATGCCTCATAGATTATACGTTGGGGTGTGTGCTTTCAAAAATGGGGTCATTTTGTGGAAAATTCTATTGTCCTGGTGCTCCAGGGCCTTCAAAATTGTAATAGGTGGTTGAGAAAGGATATGTGCGATTTATGCTTGTAGAACGCCTGAAAGTGCTACTTCAATGTTGGGCCTCTGTATATGGCCAGACTGTGTAAAAGTCTCACACGTGGTATCGCTATACTCAGGAGGAGTAGCAGAATGCATTTTGGGGTGTCATTTTTGCTATGTATATGCTATGCGTTAGAAATATCTTATAAATGGACAACTTTGTGTAAAAAAAATGCATTTTCATTTTTTCTCCACATTTTCCAAAACCTTCTGGAAAAAAATTAACCGTTCAAAAGACTCATAATGCTTCATAGATTATACGTTGGGGTGTGTGCTTTCCAAAATGGGGTCATTTTGTGGAAAATTCTATTGTCCTGGTGCTCCAGGGCCTTCAAAATTGTAATAGGTGGTTGAGAAAGGATATGTGCGATTTATGCTTGTAGAACGCCTGAAAGTGCTACTTCAATGTTGGGCCTCTGTATATGGCCAGGCTGTGTAAAAGTCTCACACATGTGGTATCGCTATACTCAGGAGGAGTAGCAGAATGCATTTTGGGGTGTCATTTTTGCTATGTATATGCTATGCGTTAGAAATATCTTATAAATGGACAACTTTGTGTAAAAAAAAAATGCATTTTCATTTTTTCTCCACATTTTCCAAAACCTTCTGGAAAAAAATTAACCGTTCAAAAGACTCATAATGCTTCATAGATTATACGTTGGGGTGTGTGCTTTCCAAAATGGGGTCATTTTGTGGAAAATTCCATTGTCCTGGTGCTCCAGGGCCTTCAAAAGTGTAATAGGTGGTTGAGAAAGGATATGTGCGATTTATGCTTGTAGAACGCCTGAAAGTGCTACTTCAATGTTGGGCCTCTGTATATGGCCAGGCTGTGTAAAAGTCTCACACATGTGGTATCGCTACACTCAGGAGGAGTAGCAGAATGTATTTTGGTGTGTAGTTGCAATTATGCATATGCTGTGTGAGAGAAAAAAACTGTTAATATGACCAGTTTGTGTAAAAAAAAAATGTTAAAAAAAAAATTAAATTTTCCAAGAATTGTGAGAAAAAAATACAACTTCAAAAAACTCACCACGCCTCTTAGTAAATACCTTGGACTGTCTACTTTCCAAAAAGGGGTAATTTTGGGGTATTTGTACTTTCCTCGCTTGTTAGTGTCTCAAGAAATGAGATATCCCTTCAGTACATCAGGCGTGATCAGATGTGATAAATTTTCAGTGATTGCCACCATAGTTTGTAGACTCTATAACTTTCACAAAGACCAAATAATATACACTAATTTGGGTTCATTTTACCAAAGATATGTAGCAGTATACATTTTGGCACAAATTTATGAAGAAAAATTACTTATTTGCAAAATTTTACAATAGAAACTAAAAAAAAGTTTTTTTTTTTTTAAATTGCTGTTTTTTTGCTTATATCGCAAAAAATAAAAAACCCAGTGGCGATTAAATACCACCAAAAGAAAGCTCTATTTGTGAGAAGAAAATGATAAAAATTTTGTTTGGATACAGTGTAGCATGACTAAGTAATTGTCATTCAAAGTGTGAGAGTACTGAAAGCTGAAAATTGGTCTGGGCGAGAAGGTGCATAAGTGCATGGTATTGAAGTGGTTAACCACTTCAGCCCCGGACCATTTGGCTGCCAAATGACCGGGCCACTTTTTGCAATTCGGCACTGTGTCGCTTTAACTGACAATTACGTGGTCGTGCGACGTGGCTTCCAAACAAAATTGACGTCCTTTTTTTCCCACAAATAGAGCTTTCTCTTGGTGGTATTTGATCACCTCTGAGGTTTTTATTTTTTGCACTATAAACAAAAATAGAGCGACAATTTTGGAAAAAAAAGCAATATTTTGTGCATTTTGCTATAATAAAATATCCCCAATTTTTTAAAATAAATAAATAAATTAAAAAAATCGCAATAAGCGTTTATTGATTGGTTTGCGCAAAAGTTATAGCGTCTACAAAATAGGGGATAGTTTTATGGCATTTTTAGTATTATTTTTTTTACTAATAATGGCGGCGATCTGCAATTTTTATTGCGACTTTATCGCGGAAACATCGGACACTTTTGACACATTTTTGGGACCATTGTCATTTTTACAGCGATCAGTGCTATAAAAATGCACTGATTACTGTGAAAATGACACTGGCAGTGAAGGGGTTAAACACTAGGGGCGCTGAAGGGGTTAAGTGTGTCCTAGGGAGTGATTCTAACTGTTAGGGGGAGGAGCTACCAGTAACACGTCAGCGATGACTGTTACCAATCACAGGGAACAGTAGATCCCTGACATGTCACTAGGCAGAACAGGGGAATGCCTTGTTTACAAAGGCATCCCCCTGTTCTGCCTTTGCCGACCGCAATCGCGGGCCGACCGGGAACATAGAGTTCCCGGGACCCGCGGGTGCACTCACGAGGAACGCGCGCACCCGCTGGGCGGCGAATTTAAAGGGAGGTACAGGTACGCCCATTTTCCTGCCCGTGCCATTCTGCCAACGTATATTGGCGTGCGGCAGTCGGCAAGTGGTTATACATCTGTGGTACATTTTAAATGGCACATGCTCAAAAATAAAAAAAGGTACCATATCAAAATACACGATGATGAACAATCACGTTAAGTGAAAAACATGCACATATGAATTTGAAAAATCACAGAAACTGCGTGCGATCTAAACCACAATAGCATGGACACCCCCCATAGTACAGGGTCAGTGTCTCACCCCCCCATAGTACAGGGTCAGTGTCTCACCCCCCCCCATAGTACAGGGTCAGTGTCTCACCCCCCCCCCCCATAGTACAGGGTCAGTGTCTCACCCCCCCCCCCCCCATAGTACAGGGTCAGTGTCTCACCCCCCCCCCCCATAGTACAGGGTCAGTGTCTCACCCCCCCCATAGTACAGGGTCAGTGTCTCACCCCCCCCATAGTACAGGGTCAGTGTCTCACCCCCCCCCATAGTACAGGGTCAGTGTCTCACCCCCCCCATAGTACAGGGTCAGTGTCTCACCCCCCCCATAGTACAGGGTCAGTGTCTCACCCCCCCCATAGTACAGGGTCAGTGTCTCACCCCCCCCCATAGTACAGGGTCAGTGTCTCACCCCCCCCCATAGTACAGGGTCAGTGTCTCACCCCCCCCATAGTACAGGGTCAGTGTCTCACCCCCCCCCCATAGTACAGGGTCAGTGTCTCACCCCCCCCCCCATAGTACAGGGTCAGTGTCTCACCCCCCCCCCCCATAGTACAGGGTCAGTGTCTCACCCCCCCCCCCATAGTACAGGGTCAGTGTCTCACCCCCCCCCCCATAGTACAGGGTCAGTGTCTCACCCCCCCCCATAGTACAGGGTCAGTGTCTCACCCCCCCCATAGTACAGGGTCAGTGTCTCACCCCCCCCCATAGTACAGGGTCAGTGTCTCACCCACCCCCCATAGTACAGGGTCAGTGTCTCACCCCCCCCATAGTACAGGGTCAGTGTCTCACCCCCCCCCATAGTACAAGGTCAGTGTCTCACCCCCCCCCCCCATAGTACAAGGTCAGTGTCTCACCCCCCCCCCCCCCATAGTACAAGGTCAGTGTCTCACCCCCCCCCCCCATAGTACAAGGTCAGTGTC